>CM040129.1:134285534-135025257 GCA_022559845.1 Amorphophallus konjac
GACTCCTGGTGTCGACACCTGGTGTCAACACCTGGTGTCGACACTTGCACCCACAAAAAGCCCAGAGGCCCATTAAGTTAAAAATGAAAGCTCCAACTTCACCGTGAGTTTTGGGATGATGAAAGAAGGTTGTGAGGAGTTCTTCCAACCTGCAAAACATAAAGAGAAAATTAGTTTTGCTTCAATGTTAATCTCACAAACCAACCCATTTCATTTCACCTTCTCTGATAGAACCATAAGTACTTGTGAAAGAGTTCCAAGCATCAGTCACCATTGCATGATGCAACTAATTTGAAGTTAGGTAACAATCCACTCAAACCAATTTAGTCACATTGCAAGCAAGCCACACATGTGTTGAATGCTTTGTTCAAGAATATGAAATCCAGTCCTTTTAAACAAGATTTAGCCAGGTTAAGTAACATGGTTAGAAGTCACTTCTAAAACACCATGATAGATTTGTTTGGCCATCTAAAGCACTTGAGAACCCATTTACCCAACTCAAGATTAGAAGAGTATCACCATGGATTCCAATATAAATTCTTACCTTGGAGTAATATTAACCTGCACTTTCTGGGAATGAACTCATAAGCAAGTTAATATTAAACCAACGAATCTGAAGATCCCAACTTCAACCCAATTCACCCACAAACCATTTCACAGCATTGAAGCCATAAGATCAGAATGACAAGGAACCATCATTTATACATTCATGATATGCAAGAACCAGAGGAAGCCTTCAACTCCTCATGGGAATGAATTTGCTATGCATTTACACAACACAAAGCCATGCAATCAATTTCAAATCCATAAGGACTTAACCATTCCACTAAAGTGCTTCTCAATTTAGTTGAGCAACCTGCAAGGTAAGATTGCAATATGTGAGTACAAGAAGCAGCATCAAACGAACACAATATATTGTAATCATCAAAACCATGATCAAAGATAGAGAGGGAGTGCACAAGCTGAATAATCTCCCCCTTTTTGATGATGACAATATATTGTGGCCATCCAAGCCATCCAACTTTCTCTCCCCCTTTGACATCATAAAAAATGGGGGACAAGAGAAACAACCATCTATGCAAATGCTCACAAGTTACATCAATTGGAAATGGTGTATGGCATGAATAAGAATGAGCAAGCAAATAAGCACTCAAACACCCATAGTAAGGTATTGACTCACGCAAGTCTCTAGGACTTAAGCAGATAAGATCACATGCAAAGCTCCCCCTTTGACATTGACACATCAGATGATTGGCTTTGATTTTCAAATTTTTAGATTTTTAGTTTTCTTGTGAAATACATGAAGCAAGATGTATGAAAATGGTGACACATGAAATGCATACAATGTAATCAAGCAGATATCTATAGATACATACAACATAACTCTCCCATTTTATTTACAGTGAGGGGATAGGTGTAGGAAAAGTGCAAGTGAGTCATTAAGATCAGAGTTCTCATGAGTACACCTACAAGAGTGTGCAGATAGATAGGAGAAGATGTACAACAGGTCATGCAGTTAATCAAATTTTCAAAATATATATCAAATCAAATTACCATGTGCAAGTGAGTAACATGAGTATAAAGTTTAGCCATATGGATAACCAAATTTTCAATTAAACATAATAGTAACTACACAGACTGCATTTCAATCTAGAGAACAGCGTATTGGAGGCTTCGCTCTGCCTCAATCAAATTTATCATTAGAAATTTTCACACTAACAATCTGAATTTTTCTAAGAATGATCAGGTTCAAATAATTCCTTTTTACGTGAGAAGACACATGGAGCTCATGCCAGAATCCCCGGTTACTCATAATACTGAACCATTTCACCTCATTTTGAACAGAGGTACTTTAGTCTGCACTTTTCGAAAATGAACCACATCACGTCTCAGGTGACATGTGCTCAATTTACTCAGTGACACTAAGCATTGCTCTGCCTTTCATTTCATCCATTTTTTTTTGTATGCGGAGGCAGGCAGCTTTTTCCTCAACTATCTCTTTATCATTCATGCAGCAAGTTGAATTACTTTAGAGTGTTGAAATGAAGTTCCTATATCCTTATGAATAACACTCAATTTCACATTAAAGTGCATGAAGTGTGCGGATTTGATTTAACATGTATGGAGAAAATTTAACTCAAAACAAGATAGTGTAGCTCCCCCTATGTAAATGCAATAAGCATGAAATGCTCCCCCTGAGAGTTTGACATGATGCACACTTGTTAAGACTCAGATGCAACATTATTTAAGAATGGAGTATACGGTCTTAGAAGTTATGGATTTTAACATAATTAACATGCAAGCATACAATGGAGATATGCAATATGTAATGTAAAAAGAAAAGATATGCAATTTCAGTTCTTGAGATGCTGGCCCCAAAGATATGATAGCATTGTTGGAAGTATTCATTTTGGTATTTATGCAACATGAAATGTTCAAAATGATGCATTTCAAAATATGCACTAAATGTATGCTGAAAATGCCAAGGATACAACAAGACACACGATGAGCTTCATCTTCCAAAAGCACTATGTGAATGATATGCAGAGAATGATATGTAAATATGCAATGTGATGTAAGATTTCAGATTCACATGACAACTCTATATGCATCTAATGCAACTAATGCATGACATGTAAAAAAAATATTTTTTTAATGTGAGAACATAATTTTATTTTGAAAAGAGAATTTAGAAAATTCATTCAAAGCATCAAAATCATCACATGTGAACTTTTTCTTGAAAATAATTTTTTTTCTTTTATCCAAAAGGATGAGTAGCATATTGGTAAAGACCACAAAATATTGATCAAATTCAGTCCTCAAAAAGTTCAGCCACAAAATAACATCATCATGCTGAGAGAATGGAAAGACATCAATCTCAAAATTTTTAACTTGCAAGGCTCCCCCTTAATCAATGCATGATTTCAGAAAATTCATTTAAGTTTGATGCCTTATGCATAGGTGATTCATGGTATCAGGCGGAGGCACATTCTCACGCATGGTGATAGCTTTCAGACAGGCTTGACCTGCCCTTCCACATGGCACCATTTTATATACCATGTAGTCATTGAAATGATGATCAGAAAAATACAATACACTCCCATATGACATCGGGGGTTAAGCAAACACATGGGCATTGAATAACAATTTCAAATTCACTATCTGTCAAGAGATGGCACTGGCATCAAGCCCATAGAGCTTTAGCCAAATAATTTATTTTCTCACATTTGCATTGAGTTACCTTTATTAACATCCTCAGATTCATCACTTTATTCCGCTTGCTGTAATCTTCATCAACAAGCTCCAAATCGCAATGGAAGTAGATCAAATTTGGCATTGAAGTTCTCTTGAGCTCCTTTCTTTCTCTCCTGCAAGAAATATAATGATATTAACCAAAAGAAATGGAAGTAGATCAAATCTGGTATTGAAATTCTCTTGAGCTCCTTTCTTTCTCTCCTCAAGATGGGCATTACGAAACCCAAAGTATAGACCTGTTCCGGATCTGCCAGACCAGGTGTCAACACCTGGTGTCGACACCAACATCAGCACGTTCTGCCTCTTAACAAATATTCACACCCAGTGTGTAGGTGTCGACACCTAGTGTCGACACCAACTGAGGAAATATGCAAAATTTCCTAAGACAGTTAATCTGAGCCCAGAAATGCTATACATGAATTAAACTCAATCTAGGCACATAGAGATACATTCAAACATTGAATTCTTTCCATGATTTCAAGGGTTGATGGTCATAATCAAATCTGCACTGTAAAGAGCTCAATTCATATCAATATTAAGCCAATGCATATGAAGAAATTAACTTCAAGACTTTTCATCACATATGACTCTCTCTCTCAACCTGCAGTATGAGAAACTCGATTTCATATCAATCTCAATTCAATACAAATGAAAAGGCTAATTTTAGTACTTTTCTTTCACAAGACAATCTCCTATGAGCTGCAAGTATGTATGATGAGTTGTAGCTATCAATACAAGTGATTCACTCAAGCTGACATGAGTTCAAAGTTCAGTTTAGAAATTTCAAGTTTAGTCTAATAATGTAAAGAGTCAAGTCTATGCATATAAAGTATAAGTCTAAACACATGAAGAACCAACGTCTGTCCATGTGTAGCACAGGTTGATACACATGAAACACACAAGACTGTCTCTTTAAAGAAATCAGTATCAACTCAGGGACAAGCCCATGTTCACCAAGACATCACACCAGAACTAGCCAAGTCAACGTAAAGCCTTCCTCTTGGCCTCAAGGCAATCCTGCAACAAGAGTTCTCATTCAATAGTTTTGGATAGCCAAACCTTCTTGGGTCCCAGATGGTTAGTTGCACCTCTAATGGGTGCCTTCCACATTCTCTGGACAAACATATCATCAAAATTCATCAAATCACAATCATGCATAGTATGCCCAACCTTTCCAAAGTAATGACAACATTTTGAAGACTTCATAGAATTTTTATAACCATGATAATCAAATTTCTGTGATTTGGCATGAATGTTATCATTATAAGCATAGAAATTTCTCTTCTTCACAACAGGATGAGCATGAAATTTCTATGGGTTGGCGAAAGTATAATTATTTTGACTTTAAAATTCTTTCTTTCATTTGCTTGTCAACACTGTGACACACGGTGTCCTAGCTTTTCACATTTAAAACAAACAACACTTTTTCTTTTGGAAATAAGTTCATTTTTACATGCTTTCAAATCATCCGATTTTATAATGAAACAAGCATTCATCAAATGACCATGCTTACCACAATAATGACAATTGATATTTGTTGATTTTGGAGCATGGTTTTTGTGACTTTTGTGAGCATGAACCCTATTGCTCCTAGGTTGAGCCTGAGCCTTGGGATTTGATTTCTCAACATAAAAAGCATTTGACATATTTGAGGAACATGAAGCATGCACAAAAGATGTTTGAGTCTTTAGCCCAAAGGTTTTCTTTTTGGTGGGTTCATACCCAAGATCTTCTCTTTGAAAATTTACCTTGGTCCCGAAAATCTTGTTCAAATTTCTTGCTCATTCACAAACTTAGACAAAGAAGCATTCAGATCAAGAATTTCTTTTTGAAGTGATGAAATATGCAATTCATAGGAAATGATCTCATTATCACAAGAAATGACTTTTTCATTCAATTGGGCATTGATGGTTTTGTAGCTTTCCATCTTTTGTTCTAACACATGCATCTCTTCACAATCATCAACAACCTAACTTTTCCCTTTTTCAAAAGTAAGTACTTTTTTAGACATGGTTGTATTTAGATGTTTCAGTTTTACATTTTCAGATTTTAACAGAGCATTTTCTTTTTCACGAAACTTCATGCTGCCTTCAACCAGAGATATCTGAATCAATATAGCACTATTTTCCTTTTTAAGTTATTCATTTTCATTTGCAAGTTTATCATTCATAATCAATTCATTGTAAATATCATGATCAATAGAGTTTGATTCCATTTTATTTCTTAGATCTTTTTCAATTTTCTCCAATTGATCGATTTTATTCTTGAGGGTAACATTTTCATTTCTCAAACAACCAATAGTTTCTTTGTGACATTTAGCATCATGCTCTAAAAGTTCATTCAAGTTATCAAGCTCAGAACATTTATCACAAGATCCATTTTCATGGTGCATGTTTTTCGATTTCTTTTTCAATTTTCTATTTTCTGACTTGATTTTCTTATATTATTTTTCCAACTCATCATAAGCATCAACAAGATCATCAAGAGTAAATTCTTCAGAATCAGAATTTACCTCCTCTATATTTTCGTCGCTTTGTTGATCAACATCATCGGCCATAAGACATTCTTATCTTTCCTTCTCTTAAGCTTTGATTAACCGGCCCATAAGCTCCTTCGCCGTCCTACAAGCAGATACAAATGGATACTTGTTAGTACTTACAGAAGCTTTCAATAAACTAAAAGCAGTAACATTATCATGATGCATCATTTTATCCTGATTAGACCACTTGGTCTCATCTAGAGGTAATATGTGTTGACCATGATAAATCAATTTCCAAAGACTAGGATTAATAGAATTGATCACCACACACAGTTTGCCTAGCCAAGAATTAAAATCTGAACTAGTAAAGATTGGCAAACAATTCATTAAGATATGTTCAGCAGAAAAATTCATGATTGTAGAATGCACTAGGATCACTCTGTAGATCGCAAGATCTAGGGACAATAGAGCCTCGCTCTGATACCAATTGTTGCGTCCCGTAGTGCAAGAATACGGATCTAGAGGGGGGGTGAATAGATCCTTCTACTAAAAACTATGTCTAATTAAAAACACAAACTAGCACACAGCAAAATTTACAAGATTGATCATATTGAGGAATTTAATCTAAACATGTTTAAACTTAATTCACTCAATCACACCGAGCTCACACGATTGCATAACAGAAAGGATACTGAAACACACAATCACAAGGAACAAACCACAAGACACGGGGATTTTTAAGGTGGTTCGGGACAACGACGGGCTCCCTACGTCCACCACTCACCAAACCGATGAGGCTTCACTACACGCTACAAAATGTAGAAACACGGGGACGAACCCCAACACCACACACGCTGCTTCCGTAGCAATCTACACACGAGGCCTTGCCTCAAATTATTGCCACAGTAGCACGCACGCACACACACACACACACACACACACACAAACACACACACACACACACACACACACACACACACACCGCTGGGGAACACACCCCGCACTAAATACCTCACACGGAGACACAACTTCGTCCACACACACGTAGGACAAATCCTACACAACCACACGGGAGAAAACTCCCAACCACACACGCGGATATACTCCGCACAAATCGACACACATATGACAACACACACACTCGGAGACCCCTTTCTCTGAACACCCACACAAAGTATTCTCTCAAATGTATATGAATCAAAGACAAATATATGCTATGACCCCCCAAACAAATTCTATAGATGAAAATTAGAAAGATGCATCAAGTAAAAGGCTCCCCCTTCTTCAACAAAATCTGATTCTCCTTGGCTGGTTGACGGAAGATCATGATTTAGACATCATCTTCTTCCTCTCCTCGAGCCGATCCACTTTTCCTTCAAATCCTAATTCCAATCAAACCTTCATACATCAGAAAAATGATTAGCCTCATAAACCCCTCTCCTCTCAACCTTGTGGCTGCACTCCTCCTTCTTCTTCTGTAGGAGAATGGAAAGCATTAGCTCATCTTGTTGCTTAGGATGAAAAATGCAGCACTAATAAGAGGGCAGTAAATAGATGGACAAAAGAAGATGTATATATATATTGCACCTCTTAGGTAATCATTCAAAACCTTCTGCAATCTCAAACAAAAGACACAGAAGTGAAAGATCAAGATAACTCCCTCAGATTTTCAATGAAATGCTTCTGCAGGATGAGAAACCGTTCTTGAAGAAAGATGATCGATTCTTGCATGGACTATGCTTGTATCTTGATTTTCCACGTATCTTCCAGTAGATGGTCATTTGGTGACTTGAAACCTCCTTCTTCCCTTCACATACACATATGACAACACAAACACTCGGATACCCCTTTCTCCGAACACCCATACAAAGTATTCTCTCAAATGTATATGAATCAAAGACAAATATATGCTATGACCCCCCAAACAAATTCTATAGATGAAAACTAGAAATATGCATCAAGTAAAAGGCTCCCCCTTCTTCAAAAAAATCTGATTCTCCTTGGCTCGTTGATGGATGATCATGATTTAGACATCATCTTCTTCCTCTCCTCGAGCCGATCCTCTTTTCCTTCAAATCCTAGCTCCAATCAAACCTTCATACATCAAAAAAATGATTAGCCTCATAAACCCCTCTCCTCTCAACCTTGTGGCCGCACTCCTCCTTCTTCATCTACAAGAGAATGGAAAGCATTAGCTCATCTTGTTGCTTAGGATGAAAAACGCAGCACTAATATGAGGGCAGTAAATAGATTGACAAAAGAACATGTATATATATATTTCACCTCTTAGGTAATCATTCAAAACCTTCTGCAATCTCAAACAAAAGACACAGAAGTGAAAGATCAAGATAACTCCCTGACGGGATTGGAATATGGCTCCAACAAAAAAAAGAGTTGTGAAATAAGTATTTATGGTCGTGTTTTGTTAATCGAGCCACATGTTTAAGCCTAATGGATCATGTTTTATGTCTACAATAATCATGTAAGAGTCTTTTTTTTATTTTGTGTCTTTTAGTCTTCCCAAGAGAGTTATAATGAGTCTTAGGTGTTTGGTGTTAGTTGAAGTTTAATGAGTGTCTTTTAATTTTCTTTTGGAGTCTATAAATGTGTTATGTAACCTCTCTTTTAGAAGCAATGAAGTGAGAATCAAAAATATTTGGAAAACTACCTCCTACGAGAGGCCCATACCCCCCCTCCACCTTTCTCACTTTTGGAGTGGATTCTCCAATATCTTCTCTCTCCCCCCCTCCCTTCTCTCCCACGTTTTCTCCCCTCCTCCTTCTCCTAGCCTTCCTGCGCAGGTGGCCTTCCTCTAATCCTCTCTGCTCTTCTCTCTCCCTCTCAATCCCCCTGCTAATCCCCTTGGCCGACGGCCTTCCCTTCCCTACCTCTCTTTGCTTCTCCATGCCCCTCCCCCCTCACATCTCCTGCTTGGCCTACTACCCAGCCCCCCCCCTTTCCCCGGCTCTCCCTCAACCCCTCTCTCCCTGCAATAGCAGTCACCCTTCTCCCCTTCCCTCACCCTCTAACTTCTTCCGCATGGCCATACTCATACTCTCTCCCTTCCTCTTCGCTGCACCACCAGATCTCTCAGGATCTCTCATCCTCCCCCTCTAACTCCCTCTCATCCCTCTCTTTCTCTCTTTAGCTCTAATTCTCTCTCTCTCTCTACCTACACATTCCCTCCGTGGCCTCTCCCTGCCTTCACCTCTCGGTTCTCCCTCTCTCTCTCTACACACACACGTCCCCCTCCCTCTCATTCTCTTAGCCTCCACCCCCCCATCTTCTCGCTACTCATCTCTCTCCCTTCCCTCGTCCTGCAAACGCCCAGTAGCACCAGGCCAAGCCCGACCCTCCGCCCACACAGCCCCACGCATGGGCCTCCCTTCCCGCCACACTCACAGTGCAAGTGACCCCTCCACCTCCCTCTCACCAATTCCCACCCCTCACCTCTCCCTACTACTCCACCGCCATGCAGAGCTACATTCCATCACCGACAACCCAAGCTGCCGTCGCCATCGCCGTCTCCGTGCCCATGCACGCAGGCTCACCACCAAGCAGTCCGATAGGCCCTTGCTGACTTGATCCTCCTCTCCGATAGTGACAGCACCCCTTGCGACGCTCACACCGGCTACTATCGTCATCATCAGGGGAACCATCTACCACCGCCTCCAACACCCTGCAACACCTACACCATACTCCAGCCTCACCGGAGGCCCAACCTTCCACCCCCCCCTCCTCTCCTCCCACCATGGCCTCAGCATGCGGCACTGTCGGGAGCCATCTCCCTCGCCGTGACCCTCCATGCAGCGTTGCCATCACCACCTCCACCTCGTGCGGCCCTGCATGCAGCCTCACCGCTACCACCGTCGGAGTCAATGTCCTCACCGTGGCTATGCATGCGGCCTCACCGTGGTCACACCCACGCTTATAGCGACCGCCATGCAGAACACCCGACCCCATGCCCATCGACCCCAACAACAACGGGGTCCACAGTGGCTGCTCCACACCGTCACCCGTAGCGTGCACAGCAACTGGCTGTGCATCCTTCCATCCAAGCACGGCGCCAGCACCCCCGACAGAACACGTCGGTTTGAGCCACATGGGCGTGCATCCCCGCCTCCCTCCGAGGTCTCCGCACGTCAGCACGCCGGCATCGTCCCCGGCATGCATGCACATGCATGCTCACCACCGACCGGCAGTGCCAAGTGACATTCCCGGCCCTCGACGAAGACAACAGAAACACCAGCTTTGATGGTCCTGCCATAAGCCCCGTAGAAGCATCTCCAGTTCTTATCAAAAAGAAAGATGGCATTGGTAGCCGATCTGAATAATGATGGAAACAAGGCAAAGGCACCTCCAAGGTGTCTTTAAAACGCTTTGAATCTGTTCGTGGGACAGCTACTGGTTCAGGGCAATCACTTGGTACCCATGTTGAATCTCCTCCTTCAAAGGGTGATTTTCCCAGTCCATCTTATCGCATCCTAGCAAACAATCTCTCCCCTCACATCCCTATGAGAAAGCCATCCTCTCATTTCTCCATGGGGCCACCCATACCCTTGGAGCAAGGCCCTGTCCAGACCAACAACTGCTCGGCCTCGTCTCCAGCAGTAGATAGCACGACCACGGATCATCGGTGTCGGTAGCACCAGTGGGCATCCAGGCCCACCCTCACAATCTAGTCCGTGGAGGGTGTCAAAGCAGCCCCATAACGATGCTCTATCCAACCGGGATGTGTGGCAATAAGAACGTAGCAGAATGAAATAGAGGGCCACCGACATTAGAAGGAAATAGCAAGGCACACAATGCTTGCACGAATGACACCACAGGTTGATCCCAGGGCGCCGTTCTCCTACATAAGTGCTCCGCTTCAAACTTGACAAAGAGTGCATAAGATATTTGGGCTGCTACAAAACCATGACGCAAGAGACTCATAAAATGAAAATGAAAACAATAGAAAATGTCAGACTTAGAAGCTCGTATCACATCAAATGGTATCAGAGCAAGTCGTCTGGTTTGTCCCAACAAACCGGGGTCCTACAGTTCGAGATTCAAGAATCAAGGTTCGAGGTCGAACCTTCTCCAAGTGGAAGGGTTTGATGGAATCAGCTTCAGCAAAAGTATCAAATATATATCTATGTTTATTCGTCTCTTATTAATTGGGATGCATGTTTGGGCCAAATGGGCCATGTTTTTTGTTTTGTAGTAATTATGTCCCCAACTATTATGTAAAAGTCTTTTTTTATTTGTGTCTTTTAGTCTTCCTAAGGGAGTTATGAGTGGGAGGAAGTAGGTGTTAGGTGAGTTGTCTTTTGGTCTTCTTTGTGGAGCCTATAAAAAGGTCATGTAATCTTTGTTTAATGAAATGAAGTTAAATTTTTGGAAAATGTTGGAATCCCCACTCTCTCTATCTCCTGCCCCCCCTTTCTCTCCTACGTTGCCACCTCCCCCACTCTCTCGTACCTTTCTCTCTAGCCTCGTCTTCCCCTGACCGCTCTCCCTCTCCCCCCTAACCACCCTCCTTTGCTCTCGTCGACCCTCCTCCCCATGTCTCTCCTGAACCTGCCACTCCCCCTACTGGCCTTCTCTCCCTCTCCCTCCCCCCCTTCCTCATGCGGCCTCTCCCCTTCCCTGCACCTCCCCCCCTCTCTGAGCTTCCCCTCCTCTCTCTCCCTACCATTGCAGTCACTCTTCTCCCCCCCTCTCCCTCTAACTTCTTCTACACAGCCAACGCCATTGTCCGCCCCCTTCCACCTCTTCCCACCTCTGCCGATGCCCCACCTCCACGTCATCTTCCTCCTCTGCTAAACGCCTTGAACCCAGTCACTCTTCTCCTTTCCCCAGGCGGGCCTCCCTCTCCTCCTTTCGCACTCACGTTGCCGCCATTGGCCTTCCCTCTCTCCCCCTCCCACCCTCTGCTACGATCCCAGCCTGCTCCACCCGCCATGCGCACACTCCCAGCCTCCCCCTCTGCCACAGAAGGCAACCTACCACCCTCTGCTACCTATCCCCACCACCCTACACCCCGCCACGTCTTCAACAGCCTCCACTGCCATGCACCGTCCACCTACACAGTAGCAGCAGCTATGCCTGGTCCTACTCCTCCCACCGTGGTCTTGCATCCAATGACCTCGCACCAGTGCCGTAGCCACTTGCAGCAGGGAATGCGCCCAATGAATAGTTGTTCCCGTCATACGGCAAGCGGCAGTCGCCACCCTCTTTCCCCCCGATAATGCCACCGCGGCTCCCCTCCACACAGCAGGCATCATGAAGAACGCCGGCACACAACCCTACATAGCTATCCGTATCAACCCGCCCCGTCAGCTCGCTGCCATCGTCTCTGGGATCGCTGCCCAGCCGATCCTCACCAAAAACGTCCTTCCCCATCCCTGGTATCACCGCCGTGGTGCCCCCAGTCGATCACCACCTGCAGCACCGACAACCTGCTTCAACCGTAGCAATTACGCATGGGCTTCCTACTCCCGCCGCAGCCCTTGCATGCACCATCAACAGGATCATCTCCTTCATCACCCGCCGCGGCCCATACATGCACGTTGCCGGGGCCATCCACCGTAGCGTAGCCAGTGTGCACCACCCTGCCACCATCTGTGTTCCTGTGGCCTCTCAGCTCTCCCGTCTGCAACCTGCAAGGCGGTCTGAGCTAGCTCCAAGCTTCAACCCCACCTCCCGTGCTCTCTCACTCTTCATTTCCCTCTCTATCTCTAACTTCTCTCGCTAAACACCTCCTTTCTCCCCACTCCATCCTGTGTATCCTACTCCTACATTCCTCCTCCCTTGCCATACTGCCTCCCCCCTCCCTATTCTTCACCCAGCCCGCCCCTGCACTGGACGCTACTCATCCCTGCCATCATCGGCCTATGAGAAACAGTTGCGAAGGAGACCCGTTGTTGCACCGTCACCTCTGGCAGGCCATGGTCCTCATGCCTTGCCATCCTACACCAGTCGCGGGAGTGAACAGGGGCATCGTTGGCCCCCACCGCTACCAACGCCAAGTGTCCAGCTGAGGAAGCTTAATCTGCGAGACCACATGCTTGGCATGGACGTTGAAAAGGCTCTTAGCAAAACACTTGGAAACCTTGCTGGGAACTGCCCTTTCACTTGAAGTGTTAAGAACTCGCTGGAATTGATATCACAGTGAAGCCTGCTCATGCTTTGTCAACTCCAGTAGCTGTGAAGTAGTGTCGTGTGAAGCTAAACCTGTTTGAGAATGAGTTAACAGATGAGGAATGTAGATAAGGTTGGTAAAGCATCACCTGGCATTGAAGGAGCTTGACGTGAGTCCTAATTCCATAAGGAGGGTTGGCGCAAGGAGTTTGACACGTGCTGTTGGCCAAGCTTCTTTTTGTTGACATTTATGGTAATGCCATTCGTGAAGTAAGAATTGACGAGGTGAAGGAGATACTTAAATCTAAAGTTATTTTGTTCTGCATCAAATGAAATCATAGATCTCGAATGTTGTTCCACATCAAATGGTATCAGAGCTAATAATCTAAAGTTATTTTTGATGGAATCGGCTTCAACAAAAGTATCAAATATATATCTATGTTTAATCGTCTCTTATTAATTGGGCTGCATGTTTGGGCCAAATGGGCCATGTTTTTTGTTTTGTAGTAATTATGTCCCCAACTATTATGTAAAAGTCTTTTTTTATTTGTGTCTTTTAGTCTTCCTAAGGGAGTTATGAGTGGGAGGAAGTAGGTGTTAGGTGAGTTGTCTTTTGGCCTTCTTTGTGGAGCCTATAAAAAGGTCATGTAATCTTTGTTTAACGAAATGAAGTTAAATTTTTGGAAAATGTTGGAATCCCCACTCTCTCTATCACCTCCCCCCCCTTTCTCTCCTACGTTGCCACCTCCCCCACTCTCTCGTACCTTTCTCTCTAGCCTCGTCTTCCCCTGACCGCTCTCCCTCTCCCCCCTAACCACCCTCCTCTGCTCTCGTCGACCCTCCTCCCCATGTCTCTCCTGCACCGGCCACTCCCCCTGCTGGCCTTCTCTCCCTCCCCCCCTTCCTCATGCGGCCTCTCCCCTTCCCTGCACCTCCCCCCTTCTCTGAGCTTCCCCTCCTCTCTCTCCCTGCCATTGTAGTCACTCTTCTCCCCCCCTCTCCCTCTAACTTCTTCTACACAGCCAACGCCATTGTTCGCCCCCTTCCACCTCCTCCCACCTCTGCCGATGCCCCACCTCCACGTCATCTTCCTCCTCTGCTAAACGCCTTGAACCCAGTCACTCTTCTCTTTTCCCCAGGCGGGCCTCCCTCTCCTCCTTTCGCACTCACGTTGCCGCCATTGGCCTTCCCTTTCTCCCCCTCCCACCCTCTGCTACGATCCCAGCCTGCTCCACCCGCCATGCGCACACTCCCAGCCCCCCCCTCTGCCACAGAAGGCAACCTACCACCCTCTGCTACCTATCCCCACCACCCTACACCCCGCCACGTCTTCAACAGCCTCCACTGCCATGCACCGTCCACCTACACAGCAGCAGCAGCTATGCCTGGTCCTACTCTTCCCGCCGTGGTCTTGTGATGCGGGACGAGACCACGGACACGACAAGCTCGCGGTTGTCCCTTAGCAAGGGAAGTGTCAGACGTGCACGGTTGAGAAACCGACAAGAGCTAGGGTGGTCAGTTCGCACTTTCGTGCCCGGACCGGGTCACGGGACGACTTCGCTCTCTCTTGCAGCAGCGGTGATATGAAAATATATGGCAAGCTAGGTCCTAAAACATGCTCTCTAGCAGTGGCATAAACAAGTATATAGGAAAATAAGCAAATGCCGAGTGTAGGGAGCGAGAACGATACCTCCACGCGCTCGGCGTGGGGAAGACAGACCAGGCCGAAACTCGTACCACCCGGAACAATAATACACAATATTACAGCAATACACGTCGCTGCCCACTCCACGCAGGGAGGTAAAAGGCTACACAATGGGGTCCGGGAGGACCGAATTCGGGTTGACGGGCGGCTTCTTGCGTTGATTCGGCAACACCCGAACACGTGACGGTGGGGCCCACGTGCTGTCTGGAGGGGCCGTGTGGGACCCGATGGCACTGCTATAGTGGAGGATGCCTGGAAGGGCGCTCCTTGGAGTGGAGGCGCGCAGGTTCGCCAGTCGGAGGCCGGACGGCTCCGATCGGCACCAGTCGGAATCACCGGCCACGGATTTGCATCTTCTGGTTTTCAGCGCACGTCCCGGCGAGAACGGACGCTGCAATCAGCCCCGATGTCGGATCGACACGAAACAGGTGCCGTTGGAAAGCTAACTTGAAGTAATTCAACCTAGGCCTAGATATCAGACCTGGATCTGCTCAGCTCCTGGCCTTAATGAATTTTTGAGTTGCTGTTGTACAGTCACCGGGCTCTCAGATCTACGGAGAACTTGTCTGAGAATGGCCGTTGACCGCCTAGTAGACCTTGGAGTCAGACTTCGACCACTTCATGAGAGTTGTAGGAAATTGAGCTAGGAAAACAGGACTATTTTTTAGGAAAGGTTTGATGGAGGGTGTGAGTTGTTATGATTTTTGGACTGGAAAGTGGTCGGATCTGGGAATTAGCTGAAAACACTGTAGCAGAGATAGAACATGAATTTTGAAAAATGGATAGAGGGTGGATAAAAAATCAAGAAAAATGGTGGATGTAGGGGATGATGGACAGAACTCCCATTAAAATTGGGAGACCGAAAAAAATTCAAAATGAAGGTCAGAAATGGGAAACTCAGAGCTACTATCACTGTAGACAGAGACTGGACAGATCTGGGAGTGATTGAAGACCGAAATTGCAAAAATATCAAACAAAGATTTTCGACCTGAATGTTTTTTTGGATGATGAAATGGAAGATAGGAACACACCATAAAATTTACAAACCACGAAGAGGCCGTTCGGGAAGACACCTCTGTCCAGCAAGACAGAAAATCGAAGGCGGATTCGCGGCGGCTCAAAGGCGGCACGAACGGCGGCGGCGGCGGCACCAATGAAGATAAGAGGTTGAGAGGGGGAGATAGAAGATTGAAAAACTCTAGAATGGGGGGTTTGAGGAGAGGAAACCAGGGGGAGAGGGCTGGGGCGCAAGAGCCTTCTTGGCTTACACACAAAATTTTCTGATTTTTCCTTAATTTTCACATGAAAATACATGGTTTTATATGCTTCCAACCAAATCTAACCTCCACCCTTAGATCTAGGGATGAGAGATAGATGGTCTGGATTGCATGTGAATAACACATAAAAATTAATAAACTAATAAGGGGAGAGGGGCGCCCCCTTGACCAAGGGTAGAAGCTTGAATGGGGGTAGGTGGCCAACCATGGAATCTTGACCCATTTAACCCCATGTGTCCATATGACCAGCCCACCCTTCTAGATGTCCACCTAGAAAGGTTGACCAGGCCCACAAGGTGACATGGACCAATGGGAAAGGGCTGAGGGCCCCCTTGCTGGTCCTACTGCATAATTGCATAAAAACCCACACAATCCATGGGAATGACTCCTTGGCTTATAAAGCCTTACATTTGCGTACATATTTTCCCAAGGATATAAACACAAACTAAACGGACATAAATGTAAAAGAAAAAGTACAGGCTCGGCATCGATTCCCATCAACTCTCCCCGGGTGGGAGGAACTCGACCCCGTCGAGTAGGGGTATGGATGCTCGAGTACTCCAGCGGATCCGTCACCGTGCCACGTACGTAGGTACGCTCCACTCTAAGTGACCGTCACCTGCTCATTTCATATATACTCGATATGCACGAACTGCTATGGGCTAAAGGTGGACACTCTGAGTGGGGCACTCTCAAAAGGAAAGGAAGCGACTTGAAGACTCACTAGGAATCACCGCTGAGTCTCTGTACGTGACTAGATTCGGGTGTAGCTATGGAACCGATCCCATACTCATCAAGCGAGTCCACTCGCCTCTTACTCATAAGAGAACGACAACGAGCTAGCACAAGACACATGCAGACTCTCAAACTACACACAAACCATGCAAACAAACCACACAAGACAAACCACACAAGGAAAACACACCGACTCATATATGACCCTAGACATACCTAATGTTAGTCCGACCCGTACATAGGTGACGGCGGACCAGGACACCCGAATGTGTGCAATGCATGCATTTGACATAACCGGAGGTTGACGTCATGGGGAACTTCTAGACATACTATGATGCACCAATCATGGACATTGGACTTGGATGCGGGAAGTTCGAGAGGTGCGGGTGGTTTAGAGGGATCGGGGAAACCAAAGTCTTCCTTACCCCCGAATGATGGTTCGGACCTATGGCTATGTGGAGTTTGCTTGGCCCGAGTGGAAAAGGTGGGATAGTGAACTCCGCGGAAGAAGGGTAGTGAGTATGAAAACTCGAGAGGTTCACTAGTGAAGGGGTCAAAAGGGTCGAAGAAGGTGTGACCCCATGAAGTGGGTTCCAACATGACATGGTCCCATGTTTGGAATTCATAGTCACCGCCATACATTATGATCGGTGGGACGACGGACATGTGTAGAAAATAAGATTCCTCCCTTGGGCAAAAAGGAACGAAGTCGGACTCGGCCGGCATCGGGAGGAGTAGAAGAATCTCCGTGGTGACACACCCCACGGTGCACACGGAGGTAATGGATCCTAAGGCCGGATGGGTGAAGCTAAGACTAGCGGGTTGGTCAAAGCCTCGGGCCCAAAGATGCGTCAACTTCCATTGTGAATCTAATCCCATAATAAGGTCATCCAAAGTATCGACATGGTGACTAGACCGAAAAGTTGTGTGGTAGGAGTTGACGGGCACTAGAGATAGGATGGGGTCCACGGATGGGAAGGGAGGTGGGACCAAGCCATCCTTAAGCCAACGACGAAGCGGCTCGGCTATGAAAAGCATACCTGTTAGAAATACGGGTGGCTCGGGCCTTGGTGGTTTCAAATGAGAGGATTTCGAATCAAATTTGGAAATAGAGGGGGATGACATTGGAACTCTCTCGAGTGGTGAAGGCCATGGTGTAGGCGGCTGGGAGGTGGATGCTTGTCGAAAGCCACCATACCGAGAAAAGTGTGACTCAAATGGCTCGACCACTAGAGCGACCGTATAGGATTCCGCTAGAGAGAATGCATTGCAGATAAGACATTCTAACTGGAAGTGAAGGTGCAAACCTCTCCGGAACTGGAATGCGGCCGTGTTGCTCTCCTCTCCCAAACCATGTTCCAACCAATACGTATGATATGCCCGAATGTACTCGGACACGGACCTATCGCCTTGGACGGGTCGACATGGGTTGGCCATAGTTGCCAAAATACGGGAATGGATCCCTAGGAATGGATATGTAAGGCCATTTGGACATGACACTGGATCGACTATGCAAGGTTGGGATGCATGCACACTAAGGACAAGACACCAAGACTCGGTACGGGGCGGAGTTAATTGATCTGAAGATCACTCGCGCAAGTGTGCGACCTTCCTGATAGGCGTAGCCTAACGTTCGGACAACACCTTTTTATATACCGACTAATGGTATGCAAATGCAACTCCTAAGACCGACTTAGACACTTAGACTTAAATGACACTCTTTTTTTTTGTGACACCCTAGACTCAAACTCGCTCTGATACCAAATTGATGCGAGATGAGACCACGGACACGACAAGCTCGCGGTTGTCCCTTAGCAAGGGAAGCGTCGGACGTGCACGATTGAGAAATCGGCAAGAGCTAGGGTGGTCAGTTCGCACTTTCGTGCCCGGACCGGGTCACGGGACGGCTTTGCTCTCTCTCGCAGCAGCGGTGATATGAAAATATATGGCAAGCTAGGTCCTAAAACATGCTCTCTAGCAGTGGCATAAACAAGTATATAGGAAAATAAGCAAATACCGAGTGTAGGGAGCGAGAACGATACCTCCACACGCTCGGCGTGGGGAAGACGGACCCGACCGAAACTCGTACCCCCGGAACAATAATACACAATATTACAGCAAGACACGTCGCTGCCCACTTCACGTAGGGAGGTAAAGGGCTACACAATGGGATCCGGGAGGACCGAATTCGGGTTGACGGGCGGCTTCTCGAATTGATTCGGCAACACCCAAACACGTGACGGTGGGGCCCACGTGCTGTCCGGAGGGGCCGTGTGGGACCCGATGGCACCGCTGTAGTGGAGGATGCTTGGAAGGGTGCTCCCTAGAGTGGAGGCGCGCTGGTTCATCGGTCGGAGGACGGACGGCTCCGATCGGCATCGGTCTGAATGACCGGCCACGGATCTGCAGCTTCTTGTTTTCAGCGTGCGTCCCGGCGAGAACGGACGCTGCGATCAGCCCCGATGTCGGATCGACACGAAACGGGTGCCGTTGGAAACCTAACTTGAAGTACTTCAACCTAGGCCTAGAGATCAGACCTGGATCTGCTCGGATCTTGGCCTTAATGAATTTTTGAGTTATTGTTGTACAGTGACCGGGCTCTCAGATCTGCAGAGAACTTATCTGAGAACGGCCGTTGACCACCTAGTAGACCTTGGATTCAGACTTCGACTTCTTCATGAGAGTTGTAGGACATTGAGCTATGAAAACGGAACTATTTTGTATGAAAGGTTTGGTGGAGGCTGTGATTTGTTATGATTTTTGGACTAGAAAGTGGTCGGATCTGGGAATTAGCTGAAAACACTGTAGCAGAGATAGCACACGAATTTTTAAAAATAGATAGAGGGTGGATCAAAAATCAATAAAAATGGTGGATGTAGGGGATGATTGACAGAACTCCCAGTAAAATTAGGAGCCCCAAAAAAAATCAAAAAGAAGGTCGGAGATGGGAAACTCAGAGCTGCTGTCACTGTAGACAGAGACAGGACAAATTTGGGAGTGATTGAAGACCAAAATTGTAAAAATATCAAACGAAGGATTTTCGACCTGAATTGTTTTGTGGATGATGGGATGGAAGATAGGAACACACCATAAAAATTACAAACCACGAAGAGGCCGTGGATGGTATCAAGAATTTTGGTAAGACACCTCTGTCGAGCAGGACAGAAAATCAAAGACGGATTCGCAGCGGCTCGAAGGTGGCACGAACGGCGGCGACGGCGGCACCAATGAAGATCAGAGGTTGAGAGGTCGAGATAGAAGATTGAAACACTCTAGAATGGGGGGTTTGAGGAGAGGAAACCAGGGGGAGAGGGCTGGGGCGCAAGAGCCTTCTTGGCTTACACACAAATTTTTTTGATTTTTCCTTAATTTTCACATGAAAATACATGGTTTTATATGCTTCCAACCAAATCTAACCTCCACCCTTAGATCTAGGGATGAGAGATAGATGGTCTGGATTGCATGTGAATAACACACAAAAATTAATAAACTAATAAGGGGAGAGGGGCGCCGCCTTGACCAAGGGTAGAAGGTTGAATGGGGGTAGGTGGCCAACCATGGAATCTTGACCCATTTAACCCCATGTGTCCATATGACCAGCCCACCCTTCTAGATGTCCACCTAGGAAGGTTGACCAGGCCCACAAGGTGACATGGACCAATGGGAAAGGGCTGAGGGCCCCCTTGCTGGTCCTACTGCATAATTGCATAAAAACCCACACAATCCATGGGAATGACTCCTTGGCTTATAAAGCCTTACATTTGCGTACATACTTTCCCAATGATATAAACATAAACTAAAAGGACATAAATGCAAAAGAAAAAGTACAGGCTCGGCGTCGATTCCCATCATCTTGCATGCAACGACCTCGCACCAGTGCCGTAGCCACTTGCAGCAGGGAATGCGCGCAATAAACAGTGGTTCCCGTCATACGGAAAGCGGCAGTCGCCACCCTCTTTCCCCCCGATAATGCCACCGTAGCTCCCCTCCACACAACAGGCCGCATGAAGAACGTCGGCACACAACCCCACATAGCTATCCGTATCAACTCGCCTCGTCAGCTCGCTGCCATCGTCTCTGGGATCACTGCCCAACCGATCCTCACCAACAACGTCCTTCCCCATCCCTAGTATCGCCGCCGTGGTGCCCCCAGCCGATCACCACCTGCAGCACCGACAACCTGCTTCAACCGTAGCAGTTACGCATGGGCTTCCTACTCCGGCCGCAGCCCTTGCATGCAGCATCAACATGATCGTCTCCTTCATCACCCGCCGCGGCCCATACATGCACGATGCCGGGGCCATCCACCGCAGCGTAGCCAATGTGCACCACCCTGCCACCATCTGTGTTCCTGTGGCCTCTCAGGTCTCCCGTCTGCAACCTGTAAGGCGGTCCGAGCTAGCTCCAAGCTTCAACCCCACCTCCCGTGCTCTCTCTCTCTCTCTCTTCATTTCCCTCTCTCTCTCTAACTTCTCTCGCTAAACACCTCCCCTCTCCCCACTCCATCCTGTGTATCCTACTCCTACATTCCTCCTCCCTTGCCATACTGCCTCCCCCCTCCCTATTCCTCACCCAGCCTGCCCCTGCACTGGACGCTACTCATCCCTGCCATCATCGGCCTATGAGAAACAGTTGCGAAGGAGACCTGTTGTTGCATCGTCACCTCTGGAAGGCCATGGTCCTCATGCCTTGCCATCCTACCCCAGTCGCAGGAGTGAACAGGGGCATCGTTGGCCCCCACCGCTACCAACGCCAAGTGTCCACCTGAGGAAGCTTAATCTGCGAGACCACATGCTTGGCATGGACGTTGAAAAGGCTCTTAGCAAAACACTTGGAAACCTTGCTGGGAACTGCCCTTTCACTTGAAGTGTTAAGAACTCGCTGGAATTGATATCACAGTGAAGCCTGCTCATGCTTTGTCAACTCCAGTAGCTGTGAAGTAGTGTCGTGTGAAGCTAAACCTGTTTGAGAATGAGTTAACAGATGAGGAATGTAGATAAGGTTGGTAAAGCATCACTTGGCATTGAAGGAGCTTGACGTGAGTCCTAATTCCATAAGGAGGGTTGGCGCAAGGAGTTTGACACATGCTGTTGGCCAAGCTTCTTTTTGTTGACATTTATGGTAATGCCATTCGTGAAGTAAGAATTGACGAGGTGAAGGAGATACTTAAATCTAAAGTTATTTTGTTCTGCATCAAATGAAATCATAGATCTCGAATGTTGTTCCACATCAAATGGTATCAGAGCTTAGGGAACCGAGCTTTTCTATTAGATCGGGATCCTGAGCTACGAGGTTCGAGGTCGAACCTCCTCCAAGCAGAGGGGTTTGACGGGATCGGAAAATCGCTCCAACAAAAAAAAGAGTTGTGAAATAACTATTTATGGTCGTGTTTTGTTAATCGGGCCACATGTTTAAGCCTAATGGATCATGTTTTATGTCTACAATAATCATGTAAGAGTCTTTTTTTTATTTTGTGTCTTTTAGTCTTCCCAAGAGAGTTATAATGAGTCTTAGGTGTTAGTTGAAGTTTAATGAGTGTCTTTTAATTTTCTTTTGGAGTCTATAAATGTGTTATGTAACCTCTCTTTAAGAAGCAATGAAGTGAGAATCAAAAATATTTGGAAAACTACCTCCTACGAGAGGCCCATACCCCCCCCTCCACCTTTCTCACTTTTGGAGTGGATTCTCCAATATCTTCTCTCTCCCCCCTCCCTTCTCTCCCACGTTTTCTCCCCTCCTCCTTCTCCTAGCCTTCCTGCGCAGGTGGTCTTCCTCTAATCCTCTCTGCTCTTCTCTCTCCCTCTCAATCCCCCTGCTAATCCCCTTGGCCGCCTGCCTTCCCTTCACCACCTCTCTTTGCTTCTCCATGCCCCTCCCCCCTCACATCTCCTGCTTGGCCTACTACCCAGCCCCCCCCCTTTCCCCGGCTCTCCCTCAACCCTCTCTCTCCCTGCAATGGCAGTCACCCTTCTCTCCTTCCCTCACCCTCTAACTTCTTCCGCATGGCCATACTCATACTCTCTCCCTTCCTCTTCGCTGCACCACCAGATCTCTCAGGATCTCTCATCCTCCCCCTCTAACTCCCTCTCATCCCTCTCTTTCTCTCTTTAGCTCTAATTCTCTCTCTCTCTCTACCTGCACATGCCCTCCGTTGCCTCTCCCTACCTTCACCTCTCGGTTCTCCCTCTCTCTCTCTACACACACACGTCCCCCTCCCTCTCATTCTCTTAGCCTCCACCCCCCCGTCTTCTCGCTACTCATCTCTCTCCCTTCCCTCATCCTGCAAACGCCCAGTAGCACCAGGCCAAGTTCGACCCTCCGCCCACACAGCCCCACGCATGGGCCTCCCTTCCCGCCACACTCACAGTGCAAGTGACCCCTCCACCTCCCTCTCACCAGTTCCCACCCCTCACCTCTCCCTGCTACTCCACCGCCATGCAGAGCTAGATTCCATCACCGACAACCCAAGCTGTCGTCGCCATCGCCGTCTCCGTGCCCATGCACGCAGGCTCACCACCAAGCAGTTCGGTAGGCCCTTGATGACTTGATCCTCCTCTCCGACAGTGACAGCACCCCTTGCGACGCTCACACCGGCTACTATCGTCATCGTCAGGGGAACCATCTACCACCGCCTCCAACACCCTGCAACCCCTACACCATACTCCAACCTCACCGGTGGCCCAACCTTCCACCCCCCCCCTCCTCTCCTCCCGCCATGGCCTCAGCATGCGGCACCGTCGGGAGCCATCTCCCTCGCCGTGACCCTCTATGCAGCGTTGCCGTCACCACCTCCACCTCGTGCGGCCCTGCATGCAGCCTCGCCGCTACCACCGTCGGAGTCACTATCCTCGCCGCGGCTATGCATGCGGCCTCGCCGTGGTCACACCCACGCTTATAGCGACCGCCATGCAGAACACCCGACCCCATGCCCATCGACCCCAGCAACAACGGGGTCCATAGTGGCTGCTCCACACCGTCACCCATAGTGTGCACGGCAACTGGCTGTGCATCCTTGCATCCAAGCACGGCGCCGGCACCCCCGACAGAACACGTCGGTTTGAGCCACATGGGCCTGCACCCCCGCCTCCCTCCGAGGTCTCCGCACGTCAGCACGCCAGCGTCGTCCCCGGCATGCATGCGCATGCATGCTCACCACCGATCGGTAGTGCCAAGTGGCATTCCCGGCCCTCGACGAA
This sequence comes from Amorphophallus konjac, assembly GCA_022559845.1. Classification (NCBI taxonomy): domain Eukaryota; kingdom Viridiplantae; phylum Streptophyta; class Magnoliopsida; order Alismatales; family Araceae; genus Amorphophallus; species Amorphophallus konjac. The sequence goes on from CM040129.1 coordinate 134,309,307, forward strand.
GACAACAGAAACACCAGCTTTGATGGTCCTGCCATAAGCCCCATAGAAGCATCTCCAGTTCTTATCAAAAAGCAAGATGGCATTGGTAGCCGATCTGAATAATGATGGAAACAAGGCAAAGGCTCCTCCAAGGTGTCTTTAAAATGCTTTGAATCGGTTCGTGGGACATCTACTGGTTCAGGGCAATCACTTGGTACCCATGTTGAATCTCCTCCTTCAAAGGGTGATTTTCCCAGTCCATCTTATCGCATCCTAGCAAACAATCTCTCCCCTCCCATCCCTATGAGAAAGCCATCCTCTCATTTCTCCATGGGGCCACCCATACCCTTGGAGCAAGGCCCTGCCCAGACCAACAACTGCCCGGCCTCGTCTACAGCAGTAGATAGCATGACCACGGATCATCGGTGTCGGTGGCACCAATGGGCATCCAGGCCCGCCCTCACAATCTAGTCTGTGGAGGGTGTCAAAGCAGCCCCATAATGATGCTCTATCCAACCGGGATGTGTGGCAATAAGAACGTAGCAGAAAGAAATAGAGGGCCACCGACATTAGAAGAAAATAGCAAGGCACACAATGCCTCCACGAATGACACCACAGGTGGATCCCAGGGCGCCGTTCTCCTACATAAGTGCTCCGCTTCAAACTTGACAAAGAGTGCATAAGATATTTGGGCTGCTACAAAACCATGACGCAAGAGACTCATAAAATGAAAATGAAAAGAATAGAAAATGTCAGACTTAGAAGCTCGTATCACATCACTCCCTCAGATTTTCAATGAAATGCTTCTGTAGGATGAGAAACCGTTCTTGAAGAAAGATGATCGATTCTTGCATGGACGATGCTTGTATCTTGATTTTCCATGTAGCTTCCAATAGATGGTCGTTTGGTGACTTGAAACCTCCTCCTTCCCTTCACATACACGCTCAGAACAACGTGGAAGAAGCCCTTGGAGCAACTGTTGCGACCCTGTACATTCAAGGGTTAAGAACAAAATGAAATTTCAGATCTAGCGTGATTTCCTAGGGTTTACAACCCAATAAGATGTATATAAGCTTCTAGGACGGTCAAGGGACAGCCCTGGGACAAGATCCACAAATAAGGGAGTGATTTGAGGACGGTTTGACTGGAGTTAATGGACTTTCGAAGCAAGGACATGAAAGTCATCTTTCACGGCTCTGCATAGGTGTCGACACCTGGTGTCGACACCTTGTGCATTCCAGTTCATAAAAACCCAAAATAGAAGATCTGGACACTAGGTGTCGACACCTGGTGTTCTGGCTTGCTGCCAGAACCAGGTTCAGGTAGGTGTCGACACCTGGTGTCGACACCTCCTGGGCTTAGCTTCTGAAAATGAGTTCTGGATGCAGGTGTCGACTCCTGGTGTCGACACCTGGTGTCGACACTTGCACCCACAAAACGCCCAGAGACCCATTAAGCTAGAAATGAAAGCTCCAACTTCACCGTGAGTTTTGGGATGATGAAAGAAGGTTGTGAGGAGTTCTTCCAACCTGCAAAACATTAAGAGAAAATTAGTTTTGCTTCAATGTTAATCTCACAAACCAACCCATTTCATTTCACCTTCTCTGATAGAACCATAAGTACTTGTGAAAGAGTTCCAAGCATCAGTCACCATTGCATGATGCAACTAATTTGGAGTTAGGTAACAATCCACTCAAACCAATTTAGTCACATTGCAAGCAAGCCACACATGTGTTGAATGCTTTGTTCAAGAATATGAAATCCAGTCCTTTTAAACAAGATTTAGCTAGGTTAAGTAACATGGTTAGAAGTCACTTCTAAAACACCATGATAGATTTGTTTGGCCATCTAAAGCACTTGAGAACCCATTTACCCAACTCAAGATTAGAAGAGTATCACCATGGATTCCAATATAAATTCTTACCTTGGAGTAATATTAACCTACACTTTATGGGAATGAACTCATAAGCAAGTTAATATTAAACCAACGAATCTGAAGATCCCAACTTCAACCCAATTCACCCACAAACCATTTCACAGCATTGAAGCCATAAGATCAGAATGACAAGGAACCATCATTTATACATTCATGATATGCAAGAACCAGAGGAAGTCTTCAACTCCTCATGGGAATGAATTTGCTATGCATTTACACAACACAATGCCATGCAATCAATTTCAAATCCATAAGGACTTAACCATTCCACTGTAGTGCTTCTCAATTTAGTTGAGCAACCTACAAGGTAAGATTGTAATATGTGAGTACAAGAAGCAGCATCAAACAAACACAATATATTGTAATCATCAAAACCATGATCAAAGATAGAGAGGGAGTGCACGAGTCAAATAATGTGGATGTGTTAGCGCTCTAATTATCTTTCTCGCTTGAGGCTTTATTTGCTGATTGTTCACATTTCCCGAAAATCTTCCGCTGTACATAATCTCGGGGGGTGACAGTTAAAGTGGTATAAGAGCATAGGCATAAGTAAGTCCTAGGAAAATATCATGTCATAGGTAAGTCCAAGGATTAAGGACCCATACCTATGAACAAGGAAGGATTTCCAACCCATGTGAGATTGGGTAGAGCCCGGGATGAGATAGTTATTTAAAAATTATCTCTAGGTTAACTCCCCTCAATTCTGTAGGAATTAACAAATTGTTCCTTCTCTCATGTATTTTTTCTCGCAATGTCTCACTGTGTTAACTGGGATGAGATGCATCAAACCATTGCGGGTCTTACTCAGGCCATGTAGACTGTGGCTCAGGCTGGTGCGAGGGCAGGCGCTAGTGATTTACATCGTAACTTCCAGACATTAAACCCTCTACGATTCTCGGGATCCTCTAACCCAGATGAAGCTGAAAATTGGATAGATGAGATGAACAGGATATTTGAGTTCATGCAATGCACCGACCAAGAGAAGGTCCATCTCGCAACATTTCAACTAAATAAAGGCACGCGTACGTGGTGGAAGGCCACTTCGACACAACTTCAAAATGCTCATGGGAGAGATTTCTTCCACTCTTCCGAGCAAAATATTTCTCCGAACATGTTAAGGAGAGGAAGGATGCGGAGTTTGCCTCCTTAAGGCAAGAAATGATGTCCGTGGCGGAATATGAGCTCCAATTCTCCCGCCTGGCTCCTTATGCTCCTCATCTAGTTGGTACCGACTATTAAAGGCTAACCGATTCATGGACGGCTTAAGGCCCGGCTTTATTCAACAACTTAGACCTCAAAATATCCATACATATACGGAGATGGTCCAATGGGCACATCTATGTGAAAGGACCTTGGAGAAGGTAGAGAAGTTCAGGGGGAAGGATGAAAAGCCAAGTAGAAACTATGATAGGCAAGAGGGAAAAGAAGGAAGGTTTAGCATTATGGAGGATCACGAACCCCATAACAGCAAGAAGAGGTCCCGCAATAGGAATGATAATGGAAAGAGGAACGACAATAGCAATACCAATGGCAATGGCAATGGCAAGAATAAAAGAGTCAAGGAGGAAGAGGAAAAGCAAGTCATGGCGGTTTGCTCATTTTGCGAGAAATTCGATCATTCGGCTGAAGAATGTTGGAAGAGTCTCGGTGCTTATTTACGATGTGGAAGCCGAGAACATCGCGTACCCGCGTGTCCCCTAGTAAGGGAACAATCTTCAAGGGGTGAAAATGGATGAAGGCGACAAGGCCGACTAAATGCCATCTTGGATGGTGAAGGAAAAGTGATCGAAGGTACTCTGCCAACCTATTCACATTCATCATAGCCTTAATTGTTAAATGCAACTAATTAATTACAAGAAAAATATGCTCTTCCTAAAACTCATTCAATGAATTTGGGGAACAAATTCTTTTTTAGTGGGGGAGGGTGTAACACCCCAACTTTTTCTAGAAATTTTCTAGAATTAAATATAAATATTAAGCATTTAAAAATGGCTTAATAGGCTTAAATGGGCTTAGCCATTCAAAACCAAGTAATTTAAAAGCCCATTTATTAATTAGGTAACTGGACCCACTTAAAATAGGCCCATAGACCAATTTCTAAGACTTTTAGGCCCAAGCCCAACTCTAAAGACGTAATTAGAATAATTCTCTAATTTAATTGGATAAATAGGGGATAAAGAGATGTGGGAATTGACTAAAACTCAAATTCTGGGTGAAGGCCTAAACGTGCCCGTACGATATGCCGCATTCATGAAGGTCGCGGTACTATTGATGACCGCGATAATCTTACAGAACCGAGGTGTAGTAAAACATGGAAAGCTAGGATTTTTATCCATGATTTGGCCATGGATCGATGTTATCTTGAGACAAAAACCTATCTAGGATTCTTGGGGGTCGACTCTAACCTTAATAAGGACTCTTAACTTGATCTAATTAATCCCTAAACCCTAGGCTAAACCCTATAAATAAGGCCCAGATCGACATCCTCGAACCTTACTTTTGGGTCGCCTAGTTCGACAGTAAAATGATGGTATTTCACATTAGTCCTTTATAACTTTATGTTCCCTTTAGCTTCATCTAACTTCCCTCTAAATCCCAAGCCAGGAGATCAAGCCCTTGAGAAGTTAGAAGCCACAGAAGTCATTGGTTCTCTACAAATCGCACAGGAATGAGTGGATTTCTTCGAGAAAGATCAAAGGATATGGAACCCTAACCGAGGTAATTTTGAGTTTTGTCTTTACATTAAGTTGTTCCTCTTTATATCTCTTACCTACCCTCCAATTTTCACGAATTTAGGTCAAGAAGTTAAGGAGATAGAGAACGAGGAAGTTGCTATTTTTACGCAGAACGTGCAGGAACCAGCATTGTCTTCCAGTGAGAAATTCTCTATCTAGGGATTAAATCAGAGGTAGGTTATCTCATGAAGGGGTTAAATATCAAGTTAGGAACAAAATCCCTCTGTTACCTCATGATTTCATGCATTATACATAGAGTATTTCATGATTTTCCATGACTGCGCAGTAGGGTTTTTATTGCATGTTATCCGTGAAACCTTAATTAAAAGATAATAACTTTTCACCCATTACGTATGTTTCCATGCTTTATTTTCATCATAGCATGCTTTCCCTGCCAGTTTACTATTAATTACATATAAAATTACCATAGGAAGTAGCCCTGCAAGGCCAGTATTATCGCTATCTCACTGTGAGATGATTGCGGTTGTAATAGGGGTCGCGTCTATTAATGCGCACACCTAATCCGTCGCGTTAATGTAATAATGCGCAAGTATGATATGTCACGTTCTTGTCTTGACGCGCTGGTTATGTCAGACACATTAATGCTCCGTGACACATGTCAAACCTTGTTTATTTCCCATGATATATATAAAAATATGTATGCCCTATCTTAGTAGTTCACTTCCTGATTATGTCATGACTGCATATTTAGTGTTAGCATGCTTTTCAAAGTTAATTTCATTATATATGTTAGTTTCATGCTAGAAACCTTATAGTTTTGTACTTAAAGGGTTTCATGACTTGGTTACATTATTTTCATTCGTTCCTTTCTCATCTCTATTTATGTTTTATAAGATCACATATAGCATGTATTCCGGTATGTTGCTATTAGTTACACTTTACACATGATAGGCACATTCTCTTGGACTTGTGATCCTCTCCGTCGGATATTCCTTCTGCTGGACTAGGTGATCATGTTTCAAGGCCTCCGTAAGTCTACGCTAGCCTTGGATTGCCTCAAGGTAGCCGAGCTGGTTGTACCCTAAAAATCTATAAGTTAGAGAGCACTTCGTGTTTTCCATGTTTTCTATGAACTGACATGATCGCACCCCAATCCCTAGTCGCTTTAATGAATTATCACGGTGGTTACTATGGTCGCGTTATTGTTCAGCCACAGATTTCTTCCTACATCGACTAGACCTTCTGTCTGCGACGACTCTCTCCTTGATAGCGGAATGATTAAATACCGTGTTAATGAATTATCGTGGCCCTAAAACCCGTCGCGTTAATGAAATTCTATCCAACTCGAGGTCTGACCCAATGGTCACTACAAGAAAAATGAGAAATTTCAACGTCCATTCACCGTCGCGAATTCGTCGGAGATACGTCGTAATATGAATTTTGGACGTATTGACGACGTAATGACGACGGAATATGGACGTCGAAACTATTTCGTCGCAAAATTTCGACGTAATAAGATAGCGTCGCGAATATGTCCTAAATTATCGACAAAATTATGTCGTCGAAATAGTTGTGGCTATTTGTGTCGATATTTAATATTACGAAAAATAATTAATCATTGCGACAGAACATAATTTAGTTGAAAATAGGTCTAAAGTTTTTGACGGATCTCCGACTGATATATTGTGTAGTCGCAAACATATGATTTAAATTTGTTTCGACGAAAGTTAATTTCGTGGCCAATGCGTCCTTAATTTTTGATGAATTTTTATTGCATAAATAGTACGTTGAAAACCTGTGGGTCATATTAGGTACGACGAACTACTATTGTGTCGAAAATAAGTCCTTAATGTCCGACGAATTTGAGACAGATAAGTAATACGTTGGAACTAATTTCAATGAAATTACTTCCGACGAAACTAATTTTAGTCGAAAAGACGTCATTAATTATCGATGTATTTGAGATGGACACGTAATACGTCGAAACTAATGTGTATAAAATTTTTCAAAAATATGTTTGAACCTTTCGAATGATTCACGCTGAAAAATAAATACGTCAGCAAATAAGTGAGTTAAATTGATTTCGATGATTTGTTAGTTGGTCGAAATTCCGTCGAAAACTTTCTCCACATACTTTTTTATATATTTTAAATTTTTAAAAACCTGTTTAAAGCTACAAATATACACCACAATCGACTCAACTCAACATGAAACACGCAATAAGCAACATATACAACACACAATAGGATAAATCCTATTGTAAATTAGAATAAAGAACGTCCACAACACATAAATCTTTGAATAAAAAAAGTTACAGTTACATTAATTGAAATGTATAATTTTTTCATAATATCATTAAAAAAATGAAGAGATATCCGGTGCATCATCCTCATTGGTCATTCGTCATTCATAGCATCTCCACCATCATCGGCTGCAGGAGGATCCTACATCATAAAAAATAAATAATAAATAGATTTGAATAAATATAATTATTAATAAATCTAGTTAAATTTCTTTTTGATTTTCTAAGGCTGAAAGTAGATAACATGATGATTATTTCTTTCCCTCTCAAAGGTGAATTCTTTAAACTAAGAAGTAATGTTATTATTGCACCCTGTGGTTTTGGTGATGTCTAACACTATGAATCATATTATGATAATGGTTTTTTATATCATGAATTTGATGTGTGCTGGCTAATGTCGATATGTTTTCTAATACCTTGAACAACATTTTTCATATGAAGGCTTGAAGAGTTGTAATGTGAATGCTGTGAATGCTTGAACTGTTATGTCTGTATGCTTGAAGAATGTATGTTTGAAGAATTGTAATATCTGAAGAATTTAGGTAAGCATAAGCATGGCAGTGTCACAGCAGCCCTAGAAGCAACTCTGCAGAAGAAGCCTCCAATCGCTGAAGGAACAAGCTGATATATCAGCTAAAGATAGACTCTGTACCCAAACAAGAATAATGGGTGAAAAATATCCCTGAAGGCTGACAAATGTGCATTACGGGTGACAGATACTACCTTAAGGGTGACAAATAGATGGACTAGGTGAATAAAAGGCAACAGTGGTGACAAATAGCTGTGCAAAGGTGAATAATAGGCAACAGTGGTGACAAATAGCTATGAAAAAGTGAATAATAGGCAGCAGGTGTGAAACAGCTGAAATCCAAGAACCTCAAGCCGACTCAGGAGGGCTTACAAGTCAACTTCTGACAGAAGAATTCACATAATGAAAGAAGACTTTTTAGCTACGGATTAAGGGTGAAAATCGGTGGACAAAGCAGACAAATGGCTGTATAGCAGTTTAAAATGGCTGTTCAGTGGTGTAAAGTGGCTCATGTCACTGACATTTGAAGAATGATGAGACTGGTTGAAGAGAATGATTCCCTCTGTGCTTCAGAGGAAGAGAGGACTGGTCCACTGGTTGTGGGTAACTGGGTGTTACTCACGGTTCCTTCTAAATTGATCAGAAGAGAGGAGAGTGTTCTTATAAGTCAAGCTGTAAGTCAGCGTTTGTTTGCAGACTGAGTCTGCTGTTATTGCTATTGCAAGGGGAAGCCACACTCAGGTTAGACATAGGGTGTACGTAGATCTGCGTGGCAGATCGAATCACCTAAAAATTCTGTGTGCCGTGATTTTCATTGGTGTGATTGGCCCTTATCATCTAAGGCCTCCATTCACAGGTTTGCGTATGAACTGATCTTCCCTATACGCTAAGTGGTTGTATTACATTCTGTTAGATCTGTCTGATCTGTGTGGATTCTGTGAAGTAGCATTCTATTCCTTGGTGCATTCTTGTCACATTCATTTATATTGTTCTCACAGATATCATCTGAGCTCGTGGTTTGATAGCTGAGTGTTAAATTATCTTAGGCTTAAAAATTGAGCTTGAAAATTATATAGGATCTATACTGCTGCGCACACAATATAATATACTTGCTTCCGGCTTTGCCTATAGGGCACACAACATTGGTATCACATCTTCTCCCCTATTATAACTCTAAAGTCTACGAAATTTAAAATTAAATTAAATACTCATATGTGAGGGTTGTGTTGTGCTCGAGGGTGCTCCCTGAGGTAAAATCCCCGCCTGGGTCAGGAGAGTAGCAACCACCCGATCAAAGCGTGCCTCCATGTGTTCCTCGACCATTCCTACCGCATGTTCGACGATGGATGTAATCTGACTCGTAGAAGTGCCGATGGAGGGAGTAGATAAGGAACTACTACTGGGATAGGACGAAGCTGAGCCCAGACAAATGCTAGAATCGGGCTGGCGTCCAAGCTCTGCCCAAAATTGTATACTCGTCCTTTCTTCGGTGGGCCGGCTGCTGCTACCCATGCGTCAGGATCTAGCTGCGGCCGCTACGTCTCGTCTTTCCCGTACTTTTCAGTCATATGCTTGTCATATGACTCCTGGACATTTAATAAAAAATATTATAAATTTCATATGAATCAATCATATTTAAAAATTGAAATAGAAAAGAAATGTGTATGTATAATCTTACCACTACCAAGCGAGCTCTCTCACTCACATACTGATCGGTCCCCTTCTTCTTGTGAATTGTAGCAAATAAATCGCGGTACGAGACCGTACCACCCCTCTTCTTTTCCTGTTAAATATGTTATAGAGAATAAATAAGGACATATAAGAAATAAAGTATAGTAAAATTAAGATTATTACTTACCAATCTCTCCTTTTGGGTCGCGAAGGAAACAGATCCAGAAGTATGGAGATGCACATCTAGATGTAACGCACGTGCGGCTTTGGCTTTTACGGATTTGGCGATCCACTTAGGCTCGGCCCATCTATCACAGAGGTCCTCCCAGTACTCCCTCCTCATCCATGTGGGGCCGTTTGCCTTCCAAAGGCCACGGTCCTCGCTCCCCCCGGCTAGAGCCTTGGCACGTTCCCGACAGTCATGTAAATGATGCTTAGAATTTACAGTTGTTGTAGCCTCCCATACACGTCGAGCTCGTCCAGCGTCAGCTCGTCTCACAAACTGATATCCTTGCTGTCAAGAATTCAAATTTTATAAGTTAGTGGATTGAAATTGTGGAGTTGGAAAATATGTAATTTAAAAGATTAGATCGTATACCAGGAACTCGTCATACAATCGATCGCGAATATCCTAAGGAAACTTACGAAATGACTTATATGGGCCAGTAACATGTCGCTCAATAATGTTGGTAATAAAACGAGAAGCCTCACTGGACTCTACTTTATCCCTGCAATTACATGTGTTAAAATGATAGCCAACAATTATATAGTAGTTGGATAGGTAACGAACATAATTCATGAGTTTAAATATTTACCCAGAGACCCAACATGGCTTGCATCCCTCTTGCAACACCACCTGCTCGCCCTCGTGATGGCTAAGGGCATCATCTGCCGGTTGTGTGCCCGGCTGGGCGGACGAGCCAACTATCGCAGGTGGTGTGCCTAACGTACCTGTTACAAGTAAAATGAAAGTAGTTAATCAGAATTTAGCACATTGTTAAAAATAAAATTATTCAACAAGTAAACATATAGAATTTTTATAATTTAACTAAGAATTTAAAAAAACATACCAGTACAATGTGATGGAAGGGGTGTACTCTGTAGACCTGATGTAGAGGCACTCAAACCTGTAAACAGAAAATATCGTTAGCAAAACAAAGTGCATATTGACTACTCTGTGATCTAAGAATTTAAATAAACATACCCGCAGCAGGTGGTGTAGACTGTGTACCTGGTGCAGAGACATAAAATATCATTACCCAAACAAAGTGCATAATCACTACTATGTGATCTAAGAATTGAAATAAACATACCTGCAACAGGTGGTGGGGCCGGTGTAGACTGTGTACCTGGTGCAGAGACATAAAATATCATTACCCAAATAAATTACATATTCACTACTCTGTGATCTAAGAATTTAAATAAACATATCCACAGCAGGTGGTGTAGACTATGTACCTGGTGCAAAGACATAAAATATCATTACCTAAACAAAGTGCATAATCACAACTCAGACTATCTAAGAATTGAAATAAAAATACCTGCGGCAGGTGGGGGAGCTTGTGTAGACTGTCTACCTAGTGCAAAGACATAAAATATCATTACCCAAACAAATTGCATATTGACTACTCGGTGATCTAAGAATTTAAATAAACATACCCGCAGCAGGTGGTGTTGACTATGTACCTGGTGCAGACACATAAAATATCATTACCCAAACAAAGTGCATAATCACAACTCTGTGATCTAAGAATTTAAATAAACATACCTGCAGCAGGTGGTGTAGACTGTGTACCTGGTGCAGAGACATAAAATATCATTACACAAACAAAGTGCATAATCACAACTCAGACTATCTAAGAATTGAAATAAACATACCCGTGGCAGGTGGTGGGGCCGGTGTAGACTGTGTACCTGGTGTAGAGACATAAAATATCATTACCCAAATAAATTGCATATTCACTACTCTGTGATCTAGGAATTTAAATAAACATATCCACAGCAGGTGGTGTAGAATGTGTACTTGGTGTAGAGACATAAAATATCATTACCCAAACAAAGTGCATAATCACAACTCTGTGATCTAAGAATTTAAATAAATATACCCGCAACAGGTGGTGTAGACTGTGTACCTGGTGCAGAGACATAAAATATCATTACCCAAACAAAGTGCATAATCACAACTCAGACTATCTAAGAATTGAAAAAAAACATACCCGCGGTAGGTGGTGGGGCTGGTATAGACTGTGTACCTAGTGCAGAGACATAAAATATCATTACCCAAACAAATTGCATATTCACTACTCTGTGATCTAAGAATTTAAATAAACATACCCGCAGCAGGTGGTGTAGACTGTGTACCTGGTGCAGAGACATAAAATATCATTACCCAAACAAAGTGCATAACCACAACTCAGACTATCTAAGAATTGAAATAAACATACCCGCGGTAGGTGGGAGAGCTTGTGTAGACTGTCTACCTGGTGCAGAGATATAAAATATCATTACCCAAACAAAGTGCATGATCACAACTCAGACTATCTAAGAATTGAGATAAACATACCCGCGGCAGGTGGGGGAGCTTGTGTAGACTGTCTACCTGGTGCAGAGACATAAAATATCATTACCCAAACAAAGTGCATCATCACAACTCTGTGATCTAAGAATTTAAATAAACATACTAGTAGAACCCCTCCCGGAACCACCTCTCCTCGAAGATCCGCTACGGCCTCGAACCATCTAATTATTGACAACATTTAAAGTAGTGCATATTAGTCGACAACTAATTATACGAAGAGAGGTGGTAAGTAATAACGATAAGTGTATATATGCTAAATTTCATACAAAATATTCAATCAGTATATATTTCATCTTCAGATGCTGAAGATATATCAACCTCATTTTCATCTTCATCATCTTCCTCATTCTCACTAGATTCATACACTTCCTCCTCAGAGGACTCCTCCTGCCCAACAATTGCTTCATTTAGCTCAGCTGAATCGACTTCTTCCACTTCGTCCTCTATACACAACTGAAATGGATCTTCAGATTCGATCAAATGAAGATTAGAAGGAACCAACTCTGCAGTGTCACCTTGGTCTGATTGAAAATAGTCTGCGTGTGTGTCTTTTGAGATAGCTTCAGTCAGATCTAACTCATCTGTTGGGTACCGTAGTGCAGGAACACGGATCTAGAGGGGGGGTGAATAGATCCTACTGTAAAAAACTATGACCAATTAAAAACACAAACTAGCACACAGCGGAATTTACCAGATTGATAGGATTGAGGAAATTAATCTAAACAAGTTTAAACTTGATTCACTCAATCTCGCCGAGCTCACACGATAGCACAAACAGATATGATAGTGAACACACAATAACAAGAATCAAACCACAGGACACGGGGATTTTTAAGGTGGTTTGGGACCATGACGGGCTCCCTACGTCCACCCCTCACCAAACCGGTGAGGCTTCACTACACGCTACAAAATGTAGCAACACGGGGACGAACCCCAACACACACACACGCTGCTTTCACAGCAAAACACACACACGAGGCCTTGCCTCAACCTGCTGCCACAGCAGCACACACACACATACACACACACAGGGGAACACACCCCGAACAATATACCTTACACGAAGATACAGCTCCGTCCACACACACGTAGGGCAATGCCTACACAACCACACGGGAGAAAACTCCCAACAACACACACGGATATACTCCGCACAAATCGACACACATAAGACCATACACACACTCGGAGACCCCTTTCTCCGAACACCCACACAAAATATTCTGTCAAATGTATATGTAACAATCACAAGTATATGCTATGACCTTCCACACAAATTCTATAGATGTAAACTAGAAGAATGCATCAAGTATAAGGCTCCCCCTTCTTCATCAAAATTTGATTCTCCTTGCTCGTTGATAGATGATCATAATCTGGACATCATCTTCTTCCTCTCCTCTAGCCGCTTCTCTTTTCCTTATTCCAATCTCCTCTCTTCACCTGAAAGAGTAGATAGACATAATGAGTTCAATCTTTAAGCTAATCTCAAACAAGAATATAGACTTGAATGGTTTAGATATTCCCCTCTTCTTCACCTATACAAAAGAATACATGAGCATTAGAGATGTTGTATCACAAAGATTGTAGCTCATATATATAGGCAAGAGAGAGTGAACAAAGAACATGTAAATGATTATTACACATCTTAGATGCCCATTCAAAACCTTGAACAATCTCAAATAAAAGATATAGAAGTGAAAGATCAAGATTACTCCCTCATGAAATGCCTCTACAGGATGAAGAACGTTCTTGAAGCAATTTTGAAGAGATGCAACACAAACAGAGGTTGGATCTTGATTTCAGATGCTGCCTTCAGTTGTATATGATCTTGGGCCTTGATTCAAGCTTCTTCCCTTCAATTTCAGCTTCAGAGCAAGGTGGAAGAGGGCTTGGGAGCTTCAACTCCGAACCTGCACACACAAGGGTTAGAAGAAAATAATTTTCAGATCTAGCATCCTCTCCCTTAGGGTTTACAACCCAAGAGTTGTATATAAGTGTTTAGAATGGTCAAGGAATAGCCTAGGGACCAGATCTACGAATTAGGGAGATGTATAGGGCATTTGGAATTGATTGGTTGGACTTTCGGAGCAAGAAAACGGCGGTCAAAAAGTGCGGCTCGAGGTCCGACCGGAATGGGTCGACCCTTGGGGTCGACCCTCGGGCAATCAGAAGCCAAACAGAACACTTTTTGTGTTCTGTTTTATAGGGGTCGACCCCAGGGGTCGACCCTCGCACTGCCAGAAACCAAACAGAACTAAAAACAAGTTCTGGGTTAAAGGGGTCGACCCCAGGGGTCGACCCTTTCAGGCAGACTACACCAAAATGGGTCTATTTTGATTCTGTTTGAACAGAACCTGAGAGGGTCGACCCCTACTAGATTGGGCCTGAAAAATAACTAAAAACACCATCAATTCAATGGGAAACAATTGATTAAATGTTACCATCATCCCATAAAGATCAACCATGATTTTTCATCCTGAATGATAAGATAAAGCAAGGTGTTAGGTTACAATCAAGATCTTTACATCAAGCATTAACACTATGACCATGTTCACAATAAATTGCTTCGTTGAACCTATTCCAAGAGTGAAAGATGGAACTTACAACATTATTTTACCTGAGTTTTACATTGTCCTTAAATGCTTGTTCTTTTGTTGAATCGTTCATGTAATAATCATGGAGTTCCAATATTGAATTACCATTGCATGATCAACAAATTTGGAATCAAGGTACGCATAACAATGTTGAGTCACATTCCATGTGATCGATCCACAAGCTCATCAAACCACATATCATTCCCTCCATTCATTTAGCATTACCAAAGTACACATTCATGATATGTGGCTCAATATGACATGATGCTCAATATGAGAGGCTCAATATGACATGATGCTCAAAATGACATTTATCCAAGTATGTTTTTCACAGAGGCTTCTCATTGAGTACAAATCAATCTCACCAAGTGTAGAGACAATGTGTATGCAATGTTTGTGCTAACTTCAAAGCACGTATGCATCCACATGATGATAAGTCTTGTAGAATTACAATTCATCCACATGATGATAAGCCTTATAGAATTACAATACATCCACATGATGATATCCCAAAAGAAATAGTTTATGATCATTTCCACAACCAGTTCAAGTGAAGAGCATTCACGCACAAGGCTAAGCAACAAAGGCATTTTGTAATCATCAAAATCACATACACAACAATCTCCCCCATTTTGATGATGACAAAATATTATGCTATAATGCTCTCTCCCCCTTTGATAGAATCAGAAATGGGGATCATGATGGAGAATCCAGAATGGCAAGAACCTATGGACAACCGGATTATGAAGAGAACCAATGAGCACAATATGTATGAACAAATTGTAGAACTGTGGGATACCAAATGATGAAATGAAACTCTTATACCAATTGTCTGATACCAATTTGTTGAAATTGGAAATGCAAATGTGGACAATATGGTCATGTAGAATGCAAGATGACAAAACGATATGCAAATGCTCACGAGTTACAGCAATTGGAAATGGTGGATGGCATGACAATAATGAGCAAGTAAACAAGCACTCAAACACTCATAGAAAGGTATTGACTCATGCAAGTCCTGATGAGTTAGGCAGATAAGATCACATGCAAAGCTCCCCCTGTGACATTGACACATTAGATGACTGACTTTGATTTTCAAATTTTTGATTTTTAGTTTTCTTGTGAAATGCATGAAACAGGATGTATGAAAATGATGAGATATGAAATGCATATAATGTAGTCAAGCAGATATCTATAGATACATGCAACATAACTCCTTCATAAGAAGTGATACCAATTGATTTACAGTGAGGGGATAGGTGTAGGAGAAGTGCAAGTAGTCATTAAGTTCAGAATGCTCATGATTACACTTAGAGGATTGTGCAGATAAATAGGAGAAGCCGTACAGCAGGTCAAGCAATTGATCAAATTTTTAAAATACATATCAAATCAAATTACCACATGCAAGTGAGTAACATGAGAATAAAGTTTAGCCATATGGATAACCAGATTTTCAAGTAAACACAATAGTAACTGTACAAACTGTATTTCAATCTAGATAATAGCGTATTGGAGGCTTCGCTCTACCTCAATCAAATATATCATCTGAAATTTTCATACTGACAATCTGAATTTTTCTAAGAAGGATCAGGTTCAAAATAATTCTTTTTTACGCGAGGAGACACATGGAGCTCATGCCAGAATCCCCGGTTACTCAGAGTACTGAACCTTGTCACCTCATTTGAACAGAGATACTTTAATCAACACTTTTCAAAAATGAACCACATCACGTCTCAGGTGACATGTGCCCGGTTTACTCAGTGAGACTTAGCATTGCTCTGCCTTTCATTTCATCCATCTTTTGTATGTGGAGGCAGGTAGCTTTTTCCTCAACTGTCACTTATCATCCATGCAGCAAGTTGAATTACTTTAGAGTGTTGAAATGAAATTCCTATATCCTTATGAATAACACTCAATTTCACAATAAAGTGCATGAAGTGTACGAATTTGATTTAACATGTATGGAGAAAATTTAACTTCAAACAAGATAGTGTAGCTCCCCCTATGTAAATGCAATAAGCATGAAATGCTCCCCCTGAGAGTTTGACATGAAGCACACTTGTTAAGACTCAGATGCAACATTTTTTAACAATGGAGTATTCGGTCTTAGAAGTTTCAAAGGAATGGGTTGAATAGCATATAATAACATGCAAGCATACAATAGAGATATGCATATGCAACGCAAAATGAAAAGGTATGCAATCTCCATACTTGAAATGTTGGCTCCAAAGATATGATGACTAATGTTAGAAGTATTCTTTTTGGCATTTATGCAACATGAAATGTTCAAGATGATGCATTTCAAAATATGCACTATATGCATGCTAGAAATGCCAACTATGCAACAAGACACACGATGAGCTTCATCTTCTAAAAGCACTATGTGAATGATATGTAGAGAGTGATTTATAAATATGCAATGTGATGCACGATTCCAGATTTCACATGACACTCTATATGCACCTAATGCAACTAATGCATGACATGCATTACCAAATGTTAAAATGTGAGGACACCACTTTATTCTGAAAAGAGAATTCAGAAAATATATTCAGAGCATCAAAATCATCACATGTGAACTTTTCTTGAAAACAGTTGTGCTTTTAACCAAAAAGATGAGTGGCACATTGGTAAAGACCATGGAACATTGATCAACTTCAGTCCCCGAAAAGTTTAACCACAGAACAACATCATCATGCTGAGAGAATGGAAAACATCAATCTTAAAATTTTCAGCATGCAAAACTCCCCCATAATCAATACATGATTTCAGAAAATTCATTTAAGTTGGATGCCATATGCATAAATGATTCATAGTACCGGGCGGAGGCATATTCTCACGCATGGTGATAGCTTTCAGACAGGCTTGACCTGTCCTTCTACATGTCACTATTTTATATACCATGTAATCATTGAAATGATGATCAGAAACAAATGTATGCACATTTGACATCCGGAGTTTAGCAAAAGGCATTCAATGGCTACACTCTCATATATACTGCTCAGATGTTCCAATACCATTCAGCCAAGCATTCATCATCACATTGTCAGGAGCAACCAAGGGGTATTCAAACTTCAAAATCACTGTCTGTCAAGATATGGCATTAACATCAAGATCAAAGAGCTTCATATAAACACTTTATTTTCTCACATTTGTCTTGAGTTACCTTTATTGACATTTTCAGATTCTTTGCTTTATTTCGCTTGTTGTCATCTTCATCAACAAGCTCTTTTCTTTCTCTCCTGCAAGAATTAGAATGATATCAGCCAGAAGAATTGGAAGCAAATCTAATCTTGCATTGAAGTCCTCTTGAGCTCCTTTCTTTCTCTCCTGCAAGAAATATAACGATATTAGCCAAAGGAGTTCCATTGAGATCCTAAATTCACATCTTATAGATAGCAGCATGTAATGATATAAAAAGACGAAGAACCCCATGCCAAAACCCTTCCAAAACTCCTTAGGATAAGAAGAGAAACTCTAAGGGTAATGGGGTAAAGGTTCAAACCAATCGGTCCTCAAGATGGGCATTTCGACACCAACTGAGGAACAAGCAAAACTGCCTAAGACAGTTAATCTGAGCCCAGAAATGCCAAACATGAATTAAACTCCATCTAGGCAGATGGTGATACATTCAAACATTTGAATTCTTACAATGATTTCAGGGGTTGATGGTCATTATTAAACCTGCACTATAAAGAGCTCAATTCATGTCAATATCAATTCAATACAAATGAGAAGGCCAATATCAATGCTTTTCTTCCACAAGATAATCTCCTATGAGCTACAAGTATGTTTGATGAATTACAGCTATCAATTACAAGTGACTCACTCAAGCTGACATGAGTTCAAAATTAATTTCAGAAATTTCAGGTTTAGTCCAACTTGTGTAAAGAGTCAAGTCTATGCATATGAGGCACATGAAACACATAAGACTGCCTCTACAATCAAATTAGTATCAATTCAAGGATAAACCCATGTTTACCAAAGCATTACACCAAAGACTGGCCAAGTCGACTTAGGCCTCAACAAATGTCGACTTGAAGCACCCATGACCACGGATTGGCCTTAAGACATTCCTCTATCAAAGTTCTCATATTGCAGACTTGAGTATCCAAGCTTCCTTAGATCTTTGGAGTTTAGCAGCACTTGAAGAAGAGCATTCCATGGCAATTCATTTTCTATACTTGTGTCTTGAACATCCATTAGCTTCCAAGCTTTCCACTTGTCCTCAAGACAATCTTGCAACAAAGTTCTCATTTGGTTGCTTTGGGTACCCAAACCTTCTTGGGTTCCGGATGATTAGTTGCACCTCTAGTGGGTGTCTTCCACAGTTTTTGGGCATGCATATCATCAAAATACATTAAGGAGCAAACATTCATGGTATGCCCAAACTCACCATAATAATGACAACAACCAAGAGACTTCACAGGATTCTCATAAACATGATACTCAAATTTCTGTGATTTAGCATGAATGTTATCATTATAAGCATGAAAATTTTTCTTCTTCACAACATGATGAGCATGAAATTTCTGTGAGTCTGTAGAGATGTTATCATTTTTCAAACTAAAGTAATTGTTCATCTTGTGACCGAACCTTCCACAATAAAAAACAGTTCAAAGGAGCAAATCTTTCAAATGGTCTTCTTGCATGAATATAAGAGTTATCAAGAGTTCTTTTTGTGTTCAGAAACTTTCTTGGTTTTGTGAAGCCATTCATTTTATTGCATGCTTCTAGATCTTTAGATTTCATCAAAAAGTAATCATGCATCATATGGCCAAGTTCACCACAATAAAAATATGAGATTTTCTTTGTGGATGCATGTGTATGTGCAACAAGATTTTTCATGGCATTCATCGTGACACCAACAATATTTTTAGCCTTTTGATGCAAGTTTTATTTCTTTTTCAGACTTTCATTTGATTGCTTTATTGTTTGAGGAACAGATTGATTTGGAGATCCATTTGATGTGCTGGCTATATTAGAACTATGGACAAATGATGTGTAGACTTTGTTTTCAAAGTTCTTTTTGTTCACAGGATTATAGCCCAACCCCTCTTTTTGAAAATTCACCGTAGTACCCAATATCTTGTCCAGATTTTCTTCCCCATTCACAAACTTACACAAAGAAGCATTCAGATCAAGAATTTCTTTTTCAAGTGATGAAATATGCAATTCATAAGAAATGATCTCATTTTCACAAGAAATGACTTTTTCATTCAATTGAGCATTGATGGTTTGGTAGCTTTCCATCTTTTGTTCTAACACAAGCATCTTGTCAGATTCATCAACAATCATAGATTTTCCTTTTTCAAGTTTTTCAAGATTTTTCAATCTACTTTCAAGTAAGGAGATCTGAATTAGCATTGCACTGTTCTCCTTTTTGAGTTCTTCATTTTCATTTGCAAGTTTATCATTCATAATCAATTCATTGCAAATATCCTGATCAATTGAGTTTGATTCCATTTTATTTCTTAGATCTTTTTCAGTTTTCTCTAATTGATTGATTTTATTCTTGAGGGTAACATTCTCTTTTCTCAAACAGGCAATGATTTCTTTGTGACATTCAACATCATGCTCTAAAAGTTCGTTCAACTTTTCAAGCTCAGAACACTTATCATAAGAACCATTTTCATGGAGCATGTTTTCATATTTCTTTTTTAGTTTTCTATTTTCCGACTTGACTTTCTTATATTATTTTGCCAACTCATCATAAGCATCAACAAGATCTTCAAGAGTAAATTCTTCAGAATCTGAATTTACATCTTCTGCATTTTTGTCACTTTGTTGATCTGTATCATCGGCCATGAGACATTTTTGTCTTTCCTTCTCTTGAGCTTTGATCAGCCGGTCCATTAGCTCCTTCGCCGTCCTACAAGAAGATGCAAATAGATACTTGTTACTACTTACAGAAGCTTTCAATAAACTCAAAGCAGTAACATTATCATGATGCATCATTTTATCCTGATTAGACCACTTGGTCTCATCTAGAGGTAATATGTGTGGACCATGATAAATCAATTTCCAAAGACTAGGATTAATAGAATTGATCACCATACACAGTTTGCCTAGCCATGAATCAAAATTCAAACCAGTGAAGATTGGCAAACAGTTCATTGATATATGTTCAGTACAAAAATTCATGATTGTGGAATGCACTTGGATCACTCTGTAGATCGCAAGATCTAGGGACAACAGAGCCTCGCTCTGATACCAATTGTTGGGTCCTGTAGTGTAGGAACACTGATCTAGAGGGGGGTGAATAGATCCTACTGCTAAAAACTATGACCAATTAAAAACACAAACTAGCACACTACGGAATTTACCAGATTGATATGATTAAGGAAATTAATCTAAACAAGTTTAAACTTGATTCACTCAATCTCGCCGAGCTCACACGATAGCACAAACAAATATGATAGAGAACACACAATCACAAGAATCAAACCACAGGACACGGGGATTTTTAAGGTGGTTCGGGACAACGACGGGCTCCCTACGTCCACCCCTCACCAAACCGGTGAGGCTTCAATACACGCTACAAAATGTAGCAACACGGGGACGAACCCAACACACACACACGCTGCTTTCACAGTAAAACACACACACGAGGCCTTGCCTCAACCTGCTGCCACAGCAGCACACACACACATACACACACACAGGGGAACACACCCCGAACAATATACCTTACACGAAGATAAAGCTCCGTCCACACACACGTAGGGCAATGCCTACACAACCACATGGGAGAAAACTCCCAACAACACACACGGATATACTCCGCACAAATTGACACACATAAGACCACACACACACTCGGAGACCCCTTTCTCCGAACACCCACACAAAATATTCTGTCAAATGTATATGTAACAATCACAAATATATGATATGACCTTCCACACAAATTCTATAGATGTAAACTAGAAGAATGCATCAAGTATAAGGCTCCCCCTTCTTCATCAAAATCTGATTCTCCTTGCTCGTTGATAGATGATCATAATCTTGATATCATCTTCTTCTTCTCCTCTAGCCGCTTCTCTTTTCCTTATTCCAATCTCCTCTCTTCACCTGAAAGAGTAGATAGACATAATGAGTTCAATCTTTAAGCTAATCTCAAACAAGAATATAGACTTGAATGATTTAGAGATTCCCCTCTTCTTCACCTATATAAAAGAATACATGAGCATTAGAGATGTTGTATCACAAAGATTGTAGCTCATATATATAGGCAAGAGAGAGTGAACAAAGAACATGTAAATGAGTATTACACATCTTAGATGCCCATTCAAAACCTTGAACAATCTCAAACAAAAGATATAGAAGTGAAAGATCAAGATTACTCCCTCATGAAATGCCTCTACATGATGAAGAACATTCTTGAAGCAATTTTGAAGAGATGCAACACGAACATAGGTTGGATCTTGATTTCAGATGCTGCCTTCAGTTGTATATGATCTTGGGCCTTGATTCAAGCTTCTTCCCTTCAATTTCAGCTTCAGAGCAACGTGGAAGAGGGCTTGGGAGCTTCAACTCCGAACCTGCACACACAAGGGTTAGAAGAAAATAATTTTCAGATCTAGCATCCTCTCCCTTAGGGTTTACAACCCAAGAGTTGTATATAAGTGTTTAGAATGGTCAAGGAACAGCCTAGGGACCATATCCACGAATTAGGGAGATGTATAGGACATTTGGAATTGATTGGTTGGACTTTCGAAGCAAGAAAACGGCGGTCAAAAAGTGCGGCTCGACGTTCGACCGGAATGGGTCGACCCTTGGGGTCGACCCTCGGGCAATCAGAAGCCAAACACAAGGGTCGACCCCAGGGGTCGACCCTCGCACTGCCAGAAACCAAATAGAACTAAAAACAAGTTCTAGGTTAAAGGGGTCGACCCCAGGGGTCGACCCTTGCATGGGTCGACCCTAGGGGCAACCCTTTCCGGCAGACTACACCAAAATGGGTCTGTTTTGATTCTGTTTGAACAGAACCTGAGAGGGTCGACCCCATGGGTCGACCCCTACTAGATTGGGCTTGAAAAACAACTAAAAACACCATCAATTCAATGGGAAACAATTGATTAAATGTTACCATCATCCCATGAAGATCAACCATGATTTTTCGTCCTGAAAGACAAGATAAAGCAAGGTGTTAGTTGACAATCAAGATCTTTACATTAAGCATTAACACTATGACCATGTTCACAATAAATTACTTCATTGAACCTATTCCAAGAGTGAAAGATGGAACTTACAACATTATTTTACTTGAGTTTCACATTGTCCTTAAATGCTTGTTCTTTTGTTGAATCTTTCATGTAAGAATCATGGAGTTCCAATATTAAATTACCATTGCATGATCAACAAATTTGGAATCAAGTTACGCATAACAATGTTGAGTCACATTCCATGTGATCAATCCACAAGCTCATCAAACCACATATCATTCCCTCCATTCATTTAGCATTACCAAAGTACACATTCATGATATGTGGCTCAATATGACATGATGCTCAATATGAGAGGCTCAATATGACATGATGCTCAAAATGACATTTATCCAAGTATGTTTTTCACAAAGGCTTCTCATTAAGTACAAATCAATCTCACCAAGTGTAGAGACAATGTGTATGCAATGTTTGTGCTAATTTCAAAGCACATATGCATCCACATGATGATAAGCCTTGTAGAATTACAATTCATCCACATTATGATAAGCCTTGTAGAATTACAATGCATCTACATGATGATATCTCAAAAGAAATAGTTTATGATCATTTTCACAACCAGTTCAAGTGAAAAGCATTCACGCACAAGGCTAAGCAACAAAGGCATTTTGTAATCATCAAAATCACATACACAACATCATCATTAGGCGTAAGCCTTGGCTTTACCCTACCGACTGCCCACCAATCTTTATTCTTGCACGATGAATAACTTGAATAATACACTTGTTGGGCTTATACGGCCAAAATGAATAGCTCATAGGTATTCAATTTGGATCTACGTTTGACATTGACAATCCCATATATTGCGTCGTTTCGAACTGAATTATTATCAAACCAATGACACTTAAAAAGGATAATATGGTTGTGTTGTCTGAGATACTGTAATTCTATGACCTCCTCAAGAATACCATAGTAATCGAGATCATTTTCATTATATGTACTATCTTTCACGCGTATGCCGCTATTCATTGTAGACTTATTTCATCCATAATCTCTAGTGTGAAATCTATAACCATTCAGAAAAAATCCTGGATAGGCATGCGCGACCTTCGAAGGTCCATAACATATCACCCGAACTCTTTCATCAGTAACATTACCTTCTTCAACCTATGAAGATAAACAACGTTACTTTAAATTGAACTTGCATACACATCAAGCTTTGTGGAATTGGTAGATTGGCACTTACTTGACCTTTAAGCCATCTGGCAAAAGATCTCTCTCGTTCATTTTGAACCTCCAACTCATTGAGGTGTGGACATCGAGTAATTAATTCTAAATCAAATTGCCTGCAATGATGAATGCAACATCACATTAAATGGGCGTCATCTACGTCAAGATGCTTATAAATTTCAGCACCACCGGAGTTTAGGACTCACTCAACATAAGGTTCAAATTCAGGACAGTTCAGGAGAACATAGATCTCCGCGGCCAACAACTCTCTGTCCTCTAATATGCCCGGCGGAAGGTTGTACAACGTCATGAAGACTGGCCAACATGAGTAAGATGCTATTGAACCTCCAAATGGGTTGAAGCCGTCTGTGCATAAACCTAACCTAACATTGCGTGGCTCCTGACCAAAAGCAGTATAGTTATGACTGAAATGAGCCCAAGCTTCACCGTCGGCGGGATGAATGATTATATCATCTACACGACGTACTCTTTCCGTATGCCCTATCATATGCCGAGCTATCTTTGACGGCATATACATCTGCTGCAATCTGGGCGTGAGAGGGAAGTATCGCAGTGACTTGTAAGGCACATCCTTCTGCTTTGATTTGTCCCCTCTCTTGGGTTTAAATCTATCATGATGACAAATATCACATGATATTTTATCTACATTATCTGCATAATATAGCATACAGTGATTAGCACATGCATCTATTTTTTGATATCCAACCCTAAATCATTGACCATCTTCTTTGCACGGTAAAAATTTTTAGGCAGATTCTCATCCATAGGCAGCATGCTCTTGATAAGGAGGAGCATACGGTCAAAACAACTCTCACTAAGGTGAAATTCAGATTTCAAATTCAACAACTGTGAGACAGCAGATAAGCGAGTGTGATTTTCACAACCATGCCACAGCGGCTCATCAGCATCCTGAAGTAACTGATAAAATCTTTCAGCCAACTTGTTTGGTGGTCTTCGTTGTACACGTGTTCCCCTTGTACATTAAAGTTAGGGCCAGTAGCATCGACTACCATGTCTGCGTAGGTACTTGTGCCGCCAACGTTATCGGGCGCATGCGACCAAAAGTCCTCACCGTGATACATCCAATTCATATAACCTTTCATGAACCCTTTCCTGTATAAATGAACTTGCACATCCCATAGCGAAAGAAATTTCTTATTTTTACAGCGTAAACAAGGACACCGGATGTTACCACGCTGGTCCACTGCTATTGGATGCCCCAATACAAACTGAATAAAACTATCAACTCCATCCTTAAACTCTTCGGACACCACTCCGTCAACTACTCTGTGATTCATCCATGAACGATCAACTCTAGCCATATTTACCTAACAAATTACAAAATTCATATCAATATGTCTTATCACTACTTCTAAGAAAATATCAACAACATCTCCCCTAAATATTGACTATTTTCCATATTCATACATCCCATTTGGTCACATATACGTCCATATCCACATCCACTTTCACTTCCATATTCACACACCTACGTTGACATCGACATCATCTTCTGGAAAAAAATCATTATCATACTCCCATTCACGTACACATTTTTTCACATATCGGCATCCACACATGTCTACAAATGTAATTCACATCCAAGCATACTGATCACATATATCATAACAAAAGGCTTGAACGGGCAAAAACAAAACAAAGGGTCATATCCACATTTACGTATACACATTTATATCACATCCCTCTTCCCACCCTCCCAATAAAAACAGGGGCTTGGAATTTCATCTGATGTTGTAAGAGTATAGCAGGGGATAAGGAGAAAAGGTTCGTCTTGTAGACTAGGCATGAAAAGTGAGAGTGTGTGAGAGACCATGTCTACGTGTGTGTGTGTGTGTGTGAGTGAGCGTGAGAAAGGGCGGGAGCTCACCGCCGCTGCCATAGGTCACCGATGCATCTACGCCCTCGCTGCCGGTGGCGCCTTTGCTCGCCCCTCACCGACGTCCCTGGGTAGCTCTGTCGCGCCCGCCCGCCCTCGCCAAGCCGCCGCCCGCCGGTGAGAGATTGAGAGGGGGATGCAGTGGTTGAATGAGGAGGAAGGGGGAGGACTAAAGAGGACAGGAGAGGGGATGTTTTTTCTAATTCTTGTCTCTGTCTATTTGGTGCCATATTTTCATTTGGTGCCATGTTTTCATTCACTTGATTCGTGATTCTTTATCATTCATTCACTTCTTCTAATAGGATAAAATCTCTCTCAGTAAAAAATATCATTACATCTAAAAAAATTATTTTTTATTATTTAAGGATCCGAAGATCTGTAATTTAAACATTTTCAACTTCCTCATGGCCGATAAGTCAATTATATAAAAAGAAGAGAGAACGTGTTGAATAGCCTAGCTACCTTGAAAGCCCAACATTGGGGTGCGCGCGAAAAGGTATTCAAAACCGTATCGATCACATGTTGACCATTTCCTTATTATTTTGTGCCCCCCTCAAACTCATGTGCCGTGAATTTACCGTCACATGTATATTTAAGTAAAATCGAGATCTAGGTCTCCTTGATAGCGGGGAATGTTAATGCCACTGGAAGCACTCAGGATATATAATAGTCAAATATCATTATATCTTTCATCGATTTTACTCACGATATGGCGTGCCAATCACGTGTCTGACAATATTGTGTTCAAGTTCAAAGGCGGGGATGGTCTGGACTAACTGAAGGTGCGCTCCTTCTGATCGATCACTAAGCAGATCGACGATGGTGGGCATTCGGTCGGGACTGGCGACCCGCCGTGCCATAAAGGTCGTTCACGATGATAAAAGAGGGGAAAACGTTTGATTAATCGCCACACCAAGCAATGGGGCTGCATGGCCAATAAGTCGCTTCGATTATTTAAAAAGAAGAGAGAATGTGTTGAAAAGCCTAGCTACCTATAAAGGGCCACAGCGGGGTGCGCGTGAAAAGGTACAAAGGGTCATATCGGTCACATGTTGTGACCATTTCCTTATTGTTTCGTGCCCCCCTCAAACTAATGTGTCGTGAATTTATCGTCATGTCTTTATATAATGAATTTTAGAGAGCTAGGGCTCCTCGATCGCGGGGAATATTAATGCCACGTGGAAGCACTCAGGATATAGGATAATTAATAGTTAAATATCATTGCATCTTTCATCGATTTTACTCACGATAGGGCGTGCCAATCACATAAATGACAGTGTGTTCAAGTTCCAAGGCTGGGATGGTCTGGACTGACCGAAGGTGCGCTCCTTATGATAAGCAGGCGATGGCGGGCATTCGGTCGGGACCCGCGACCCGCCATGCCATAAAGGTCGTTCATGACGATAAAAGAGGGGAAAATGTTTGATTAATCACCACGCCAAGCAATGGGGCTGCATGGTCGATAAGTCGATTCGATTATATAATAATTTAAAAGAAGAGAGAACATGTTGAAAAGTCTAGATACCTTGAAAGCCCAACATCGGGGTGTGCGCGCAAAGGTATTCGGAGCCGTATCGGTCACATGTTGACCATTTCCTTATTGTTCCGTGCCCCCCTGAAACTCATGTGCCATGAATTTACTGTCATGTGTATATATCGTCAACATTTCAGGAGATAGGGCTCCTCGATCGCGGGGAATAGCTCCTGGAGGCAACAATGGGTCAACGGCAAATTTTCACCGTTGTTCCCACATTTTTTCAGCATTAACATCCATTTGTTAGCCTTATACATCTCTTTGTCACCGAGATCATCTTCATTTGTCACCCTTAGGAGAGTATTTGTTACCATCAGTCTTCTTCTGTTGTTCTTCCCAATGTTTTAAAACCCGACCCGGAGCTTGACCCGATTAGGTTAGTGGGTCACGGGTCAATGGTTTAACCGTACGTTCGGGTTGACCCGTGACCCGTAAGACTAGAACCATTTATAATAATATTATAAATTACCATAAGATTTTAAGATACCTTGAGTTAGAAACATGAAACAAACAAAACATATATTACAAAAATTAAAAAAGTGCATTAAATAACCACTAAGTTAGTCGAAAAAAATAATAAAATTCATATTAAATAAATATTACATATGACCATTTATCAACTATAACTAACATCTCATGAGACACAAGTTTCATAATGTGTGAATTTAAATTTTGTTGTGCCCCTGTGGTTAATTGAGTGATCTTGTGGTCACTTAGGTCATTCGACATCATCATGTGGTCATTTGAGTTATTTGATATTCTTGATTTTGATAATGGCTAAACACTATAAGTCATTGATGTTTTATCACTCTTATATGACTGAACTACTTGATGTTCTTTCATGACAGATATGCCAAGGAATGGAGTGGAGATGGCAAAAGTGAAAGCTCAATGATTGCGCCCTCGCACGCAGATCGACCTGCGTGGTCAGGTCGCAAAACAAAATTTTGATTTGAATTTTGATTATAGGACCAATATAATCAATAGAAATCTTCAAGACTGTCAAGGTTGATGCCACAGATGAGAACGGGCTGCTAAAGGACTCAAGCGACGGAGATAAAGAGGTTAACGGATCGACCCGGGAAAACTCGGGGTCTTCCCAGCTGGCGGTCGACCGCCAGCACAGGGGCGGTCGACCGCCCTAGCCAGCAGACCACTGTCTACACGACTCTCAGTGGCGGTCGACCGCCAGCCCAGTAGCGGTTGACCGAAAATACCAGGGACTAAAAATCTACAACGTTTCTCAGTAGCAGTTGACCGCCAGCTTCTGCAGGTCGACCGCCAGCCCCGAGCCATCAATTGTTGACTTCTTTTCCACATCGAGATGGGCCATTCTCCATAGATTTCGTTAATCCTAAAGTCACCCAATCACCCATAAAATGTGGATCTGGTCTGGGAGATGTCCAAGGACCATTCAAAGGTTATAAAACACATGCAAAGGGGTTAGAAACCCTAGTTGATCATTTGGGAGATCAAAGGAGGCTGCAAAGGTGTGTTCAAGGGAGAGGAGTTCAAGTACTGTAGATGTGAACAGTGCTCCGGGAAGAAGCTCTTCATCAAATCCTCAAGTGATTCAAGCTACTTCAAGAGGAGATCAACCCCAAGCCAAGTGAAGATAAAGCTGCAACCATCATCATCTTCATCATCTAAAGGTGATCCAAAGAAGCCCATTCTCAAGGGAGATCAAATCTGCATCCTTCATCATCTTCATCAACTCAAGGTGATCCAAGCAAGATCTTTTCACAAGGAAGAAGATACCATTGAAGCATTAGATTCAAGCTCCAGCAATCTCAGATAAGATCTTTTCTATTTGAGCATATTCTATATCTTATTTGAGTGTTTTCATATTTGTTCTCTTTCCATTTCATTCAAACATTTGAAACTGAAGATCATCCCTACCGGTGGTTAGTAGAAAGGCAATCGGAAGTTATCCGAACTGCGGTGTTGACGTCCCTACCTGTGGTTAGTAGGAAGGTAATCGGAGGTCTTTTCGATTTACGGTTCAATGCATGGCACTAGTGGAGCCTCACCAGATTTGGTGAGGGGTGGACGTAGGACTGGGGATTCAGTCCGAACCACCTTAAAATCCTTTGTGTTGTGGTTTGTTTATGTGATTACTTTGTTCTAGATGCATGCTTAGGTTAAAATCGATATATTAGTTGCTCATCTTGCCAAGCAAATCATAGTGTTCTTCGATAAGCTAGTTATATTTCATTGCGATTTATTTTATCTAGCTATATAGAGGGTTGCATTGCGAAAAGAGGGGCAGATCTATTCATCCCTCCCCTCTAGATCCGTTGTTCACTACTCAACAAATTTCATGTTCATCTAAATTTTCATCTTTTTCCTTATCTTCATCTCTTCATCTCCCTCTAAATTTCTTTTCAGCTTCTAAAAGTTAGAAAGTTAGAGTCCCAAAAAGACTATGCATATATAACTTTAAATAGAGGAGTTAGAGGACTCTTCATCTTTTATATTTTTCATGTCATATTAAAAAATAAAAATTAAATAAATAAAAAATATGTTTAGGAGTCGGACCCGGATGGGTCAAACGGGTTTTAACGGGTCGGCCGGGTTGCACCGGGTTGCATGGGTTCGACTGAGTTTTGGGTCTAAAACGATTTAGACACTATTCTAACCCGCTTTTGGGACTGGGTCGCGGGTTAGAATAGTCAGACCGACCGGTCTGGGCCAAGTTTTAAAACAGTGGTTCTTCCACGTTTGTCATTTTCTGTGTCCTCTTGCTGGCCGAAGCTTGACAATGCTTTGATCGGACGTCAATAGTTGAGAAAGCTTGACTTTGACTATTGACTTTGCTTGGAGTATTGGGGCATTCGGTCAACATATAGTTGAAGTTATTTGTCACCCTATTATAGTGAGCACGTCTTTTTCTCCTCAAGTTCCTCCGGTTCTTTTTCACCTTCAGTTTCCTTCTCACTTTTTACCAATTTGAAGTTATTTGTTAGCCCAGTTAAGCATTTGTCACCCGTACTCACTAATTGTCACCACTAAACTCCAGAAATTGTCACCCTTACTCCACTGCCTGAAAGCCGAGTGTCGGGCTTGTCTCTATTGAGCCTTATTTGTCACCGTTAGCAGTGTATTGTTTACCCTTGCTAACCGTTGTCACCCGTGTAGACACAGTTGTCGCCCTTAACCTCCAACGCCGCAGGCCACATCAACAGAAATGATGACCTCGAAACTAAAAATCCCCAATTCCTTAGATACCCTTCCCGCCATGTCTCGCATCTTACGAAACCTACCAGAAGGCTATTTGTCTCTTCATCGTGCTCAGCGTCTCGTCTTCCTCGCGGTGCCTTTTGTGACCTCTAAGCCATGGAGCCAAAGAAGACACCCATGAAACGCTCTGTCCGCCGTAAAGTGGATGTCCCACCTGCATCTCAGGACATTGTACCGGTTCCTACGGTCGAAGAAGAAACGTTTGAGGAACCTATGTTTTCTAACGCTTCCACTTCAGGACGACAAGTTAAAGGTACTGTGGTTCCTTATCTCCCTTACATATCTATTTGCCCCACCTATCGACCTATTTATTTGTCACGCTTATATTTCTGTCAGATTTAGACCTACCTATCACTGTATTTCATATATTTGTCACCCTTAAGCACCTATTTGCCACACCTAAACTCCCTTGTCTATATATACATTTGTCACCCTTGTCTTACTGTTAATATTTTTTGTATCTCTTGATCCGTCAATTAATTAACTGAATTTCTTATTTACATGTTAATTTTTTAATCTAGTGAACATGGGAGTCATCTGCGCCCGATGTTCTATGGATATTTACATGAAGGATAGGGATCAGATGGCATTTCGGGAATGCCACAAGTCATTGATGAGGACCACACCCTTTGGTCCATATGTTGACAATGCTTCTCCCGTCACCTTCACCATGACACTATTGGAGGAGATTATTTGCGTCCATAGTGGAGGAAATTACTTCCGTATGGGTAGTAAGGAGGTCGCATTCAGTGTGGAAGATGTGGGCATAATTTTAGGATTACCTTGCTCCGATCAGCTGGTTCAACATTATGGATCTGCAATTCGGAAGTCGAAGTTGCATAATCGATTTGGATTTACAGCAACATTTCACCGGAAGAAAGTGTGATATCTCATCAAGCAAATTGTTGGGTCCGATGAAGAGCAGGATGTGGCCGACACTGTCCGGCTGTGGATTGTACTCCTACTGTCCACTTTTCTTTACCCACGGTCGGCAACTTCTTGTCCACAACAGATGTTGTCATGCTTAAATGACATTGAGAGAGTTTCAGATTACAATTGGGCAGCCGCCGTGCAACAGGTAACGATGCACAAGTTTGATGAATTAGTTTTGGCGGTCCAGAAACGGCGGTCAGGTACAATTGACCGGGCTAAGAGAAGAGCCAGGGATGCATTCCAGGCCCATACATTTATATTTGGTTGTTCTGCCGCACTTGCTGTAAGTTTTTTTATTTTTTTTGTGTAATAATGTGTAAATCATTAATTCTACTGCATTGTAAAATAACTTGATATATTTCATATTACAAGTCTGGTTTTTTGAGCACACGCGGGTGAGGCAGCCAGTAAGGTAGGTGGCATTTCCCCGACTATTTAGGTGGGGGACATTTGTAGATAGGAAATTAAAATTCTCCATTGGATCCCTGCGAGACCAACATGTATTATGAGTACTAAAATTAACTTCTTCTTTGTCATTCATTCATTAATGAATAATCGGAGTGATGTGGTTTGAAATGCAAGTGATCGAAGATCTCCTTGTTGAGCCAGGTGAAAGGGTGATGGTGTACGGTGAAACGATGATGGCCAGACCCAGCCGCCAATATTATACATCCTCATCAGAGAGATACATGCCTGTGCTACAGGATATTGCCACTACATTGAAGATCCAGAATTCACTACTTGAGGAAATGAAGGCCTTTTATCTGACTAGTGTGGAAGGGGCTCACATTCCCGCTAATGCAGCACCTCCTGCCCCCATCGAATAGGCGATGGATAATGGCAAGCGACCGCAGCCACCCCCTGGAGAGGAAGTGCAGGGGGCTGAAACTATTGAGGAAAATATCTGTCAAACTTTGGTGGACAATGCCGCCGCTGTCCCAGCTCCAAGGCCCCTCCCACAAATTACGGATGATACTGTGCCATGTAAGGTAGCTCCTGAAGAGGATGTGCAAGGCGATATCGAAGGTCAGGTGGAGGCGACCAATGGGCATGGTGACCATCGTCTAGCTCACATTTGTCGGTCCCTTCATCAACGGGACGAGAAGCCCGTGAGGAATAGGCGGGCACCTCCAATGAAAACAGGACGGGGTGAGTTTGGGTGTGTTCCTACTTCTTACAGCATAGAATCTAAGATTGGTAGATTGGCATACACGTACGTAGAAGGGAGATGAAGCTATGAGATCAGAAGGCTCCTACATAATACTGATTGGATCTGCAAAGGCCAGCTGAATCCGAAAGAAAACAACGCTGTGAATGAATTCATTGTTGAATCTCTCTCGGGGGATATTGAGTTAGTTGTCCTCTTATACTTTCTGTAATTATCCTGATTTGCCTTACTCTGACTACCAATAACTAAATTTTTGTCCAATATAGTGATCATATATTTTCAGCAAAGAGCGGGATTGTTTTGAGACGTTGTCATGTCATTGATCTATTATACGGCCGGATGATAGATGATACGGTACTCTCTTTCATTAATTGTGTAATTTTACGCCTCACCCTACCCTGAACTTGTGTTTCTACTGCTAATAGAATCGTGATTATTCCTAACAGGTGATCGACACCATGATGTACCTCCTCAAATCAAGACGCAATGAATCTGGCATCTTTCATCAGTGGGTTTGTTTTCCCACCATTCTAGTGAATCACATCAACATCATCACAGCGACCGACTCCAAAAAATCAAACCTGCTGTTGGAGTGCGCCTTCGAGAATGTTGAATTGATCGAACTACAGAAGAACAAATATTTATTCTTCGTGTTATACTCATCAAATCACTGGCATCTACTTGCTGTTGACACGGAGAATCACCGCTTTGTCTCATACAATTCCATGAGAGACTTGGCCATCCATGAGGCCACTACAAGAAAATGGGTACTTTTTCTTATCCGTGTACCTATATTAAAGATATCTTTAATGTGTCTTTTAGTTATTCCTTAATAATGTCAAATATTTCATTTGCAGGCTGCAGTTGTACAGGGGTTTATGAACAACTATGGGACTGCATTCAAGGGAGTTGAGAATTGGGAACTTGTATTCGACAACGAATGTCCCCAATAGCAGGATGGAAGCCTCAACTGTGCCATTTATGTTCTGAAATATGTTGATGAATTGTCAAAGAAGGTGGAGACATCATGGACATTTAATGAGAATGATTGTAATATATATAGAGCCCAGATTGGGGCCCAACTCCTTAACTTTGGAAATACAAGATCTTAAACAACTTCACGTCTCAAACCGCAGAATGTGACATACCTGTGTTGATTGATATTTCTTTTTTCATACATTTTGATCTACCATATTTCATATGTTTTAATGCCGTTAATGTGTGCTAGATAATGTGTATTCATGAATATCAATGAGTTTTCTGAAGATGGATTCAAGTTTGGTTAAGGAATTGGGCTGAAGTGTGAAAAGATGATGGCTTTACCTGCACAAGTGTCGACTAGAGTGGAATGAAGATATGCATCGACCTCACAGACTAGAATGTGAATGTGCACCGACCTGATAGTGCTATGTGCACCGACCTGATAGTGCTATGTGCACAGACCTTATGTTTCTATCGCTAATGCATGTGCACCGACCAGATGCTTCTAACACTAACACATGTGCACAGACCTTATGCCTATCTCTAACACATGTGCATCGACCTTACATGCTATCGCTAACACGTACATGTGCACCGACCTAACCTTGCAAAATGCAAATGTGCACAGACCTCATGCACAAACCTTATGCCTTAGCCATTTGTTACCGCTAGTTGTGCATTTGTTACCACTAAAGTGTCATTTGTTACCCTTACCACATATTTATCACTCTTACCACATGAGTACATGAGCAGCCATTGCCTTCTCTTCTCTTCATTACCTGCTTGGCTTTGTCTGGGGAGCATAGTGGTGACTAGTCTATTCATTGACCTTGGACTTTGACTGGGACTTCATAACTGTTCAACAAAAGGTTGAGCTTGGCTGGAGACTTCTTTGAATTACGTTGACCTATAAATTTCAACATTGACTATCTTGGCATTGACCAAATCCCTTTGTTGTTCTTCTGATTGCTGTAGAAACTCTTGATACACTATTCATATTTGTGTCCTCCTGTGAACTTGACTCCTTCTTTAAGCTCCTTCTGCTTTTCATTTGTTAGCTCTAGAATATATTTTTCACCCTTACCAGTGTCTTTGGCTACTACGCAGATCTAGTTATCGCCACTGATAGGGTATTTGCACCCTTATCCACTAGCTTTGCTTCATGCGTCGACGTTGAGGTTTTCATAATTTAAACGCTGCAAGCTATTTTTCAAACTTACGCAGCTATTTGTCACTGCTATTGGACATTTGTCAGCACTAGGAAACTATTTGTCACCGTTATACTCCCCGTCACCACTGACCTATCGTCAAACCGTGGTATAAACCGGGCTACCCCATGTGGGTTACATAACACCCTTATCCTCCTTTCTCCACTCATGAAACCCTCGACGCCGTGCTCCGCCATCGCACTCTCACTGCCGCTTCACTGTGGATGTGTGTTCCCGAGGCCAACGTCAACGGCGATCGTCACGGTAGATTGCAACGTCAGAAGGGTGGTTGGGGAACCTAATTACGCCTACACCCTCCCTTGTCCAATCACCTTTGCAATACACTCCGATCGACCGATGATCGTTCAGCTAGGGTTCCTGACATTCCCCTTTTTTCTGCTCCCGAGGGGCTGTGTTACCACCTCCATTGCAGCGATGTGTTAAATCGACACACCAATCTCGTCTGTCTCCTCTGCATCCTCCTCTCGGTCCCTTGTCATCATTGGTTCCTGCTGCAGATGCCCTCTTCCTTTTTTTAATTCATCAGGGAATTGAGGTTCAGAAAATGGCAAGGTATAAATGCTATGTAGTATGGGTTGGTCGCGAACCAGGTTTATATTATAGTTAGCCCCAATGCTTTGTCCAAGTGAATGGATACCATGGAGCTCGTTATAAGGGTTTTCACTCAGTAGAGGAAGCACATGCTGCTATAAATGGGGTTGGCAATAGCAGCCATGCATATGTTAATCATCCTCAACTTACATATCATGCAAGTCCTGGACCTGACTATGATTCAAGGAACCAGGCACTATGCCAGCAGACGACTACACAAATGTCAAATGTGCCTTGTATTGTTGTTGTTCTATTATGTACTCTAGTAGTGTTGCTCCTCTTCATATTAGTTGCTTTGTTATTACTGTTGTTGTCTGTGTAGAAAAATGATGTACTTGATATTTTACTCATTGTCAACGACTTGGCTTGATCCCACTGTAAATTAGTAGAACTGGAGGTAAATCTCATTTCTTCATCACACATGAGTTTAATCAGCGTCGTTTGATGACTAGGAAAGCTTCAGATCCGTGTTGGTAGAGTTAGAAAATCAATACATGGTTAAACCCTTCAAACGAACTTGAGTTTCTTCAAGTTTCACTGCCATGAGCTAATTGTCACTGTTACAAGTTATTTGTCACTGCTACCGGATATTTGTCACTCCGAACATCTATTTGTCACCCTTATCGCTAGCCAGCCGTCGACTTTATTTCGCTACAAAACAAACCTTTTGCTTCTGTTATCCATCAAATCACTTACTTATGTTATCCATTTTTATACACAACCTCCACAACTCAACATAAAACACACATCCCCTGATGTAATCCACACAACATATAAATCAATGAATAAAATAAATTACAATTACATTAATTCAAATGTGTCATTTTTTTACAATTACAATTACAAATCAACAGATATCCATTGGATCATCCTCCACCATCACCAGTTGCAGAAGAATCCCCTCTCTTAGATGACTCCTCTTGCCCAACAACCAACTCTATAGTGTCACCTGAGACAACAATTTTTTTAGAATACTCGCTCCATTCAAACCGCAATTTTGAAATAAGCTCTTTTCTGAAGCAAGTATCATGATCTCTCTCTTCCGGAGAATCGGCAGCGACCAGCCTATATGTGTAAACCTTCCTTGTCTGTCCTGGTCTAAAAGTAGGACCAATGGCTTGGCAAGGTACCAAAGTTATTGTTCGTGCTTTTAGACTAGGACAGACGAGGAAGGCTTACACATACAGGCTGGTCGCTGCCGATTCTCCGGAAGAGAGAGATCATGATACTTGCTTCAGAAAAGAGCTTATTTCAATATTGTGGTTTGAATGGAGCGAGTATTCTAAAAAATTTTGACAGCATCTCCCTTAAAAAATTACGACAGCATTCTCCAGTTTTTAACATCCTGAAAAAATATATTAAACAAAATATAAATACATCCAACATGTGAACTGAGATGAAATTAAGAATCATGGCAGTCACACCTTGGATGAAATTAGGCCATGCGTGGGCGGCGGTGGCGGAATGGAAATCGGCGGCCGACGACGGTAGCTGTAACGATGCTAGACGGTAGCCGGTGGGCGGATTCGATAGGAACACCGGTGGGTTGCCACGGCACGGCATCGGAGGGGCAGTGGTGCTCTACCGGAGTGGGTGCAAGGGGGAGCGTGACGATGGGCTGGTCGGCACTCAAGGCGGTGCTAGTTCGTGGAGGAGAGGGAGGGTGCGCAAGGCACCCGTGGGCACATGGGGACAAGGTGGCGATGGTCTGCGGCGAGGGGGGGAAAGTAAGGGATGGGCGAAAAACAAATGGCTTCTAAGGGTAAGAAATAGGTCGCAAGGGTGACAAATTGGTCGTAAGGGTGACAAATGCTTCTAAGGGTTACAAATAGGTCCTAAGGGTGACAAATAGCTTCTAAGGATAATAAATGGGTGTCTAAACGTGAAAAATGGCCTGTAGTGGTGACCAATGAAAGAGACAGAATGAGAGAGAGAGGGGGGGGGCATTAACAAACAGAAAAAATGGTGGCTCCTTGCACACGTCTCATCCTCCTGCAGTCCTGGTGCTGCCAACTACTCCTGCAGTCCTGCAGTGGAAGAACTAAAGTCGATGGAAGACGAAGTGTCTCTCCCAACTAAAGACTGGTTTTAATTTTACTAAAGGCAGTGGAAGACCTAAAGTCGGTGGAAGACGAACTGTCTCTCCCAACTAAATGCTGGTTTTAATTTAAATTTATAAATAGTTTCGGGAAGTGTAACAATCTTCCATCTTATCATATTCTTTATATTTTACATTAGAAAAATTATATTTTATAATATATTATTTACATATATATATATCATATGATATATAATATAATATTACGATTGCATAACTTATGAAACGAATATTATAATATCCGTTTCCGGTCCGATTCAAATTTGAATATTATCCGTATCCGAAAAATTAAATACTATTTAGAATATTATCCTCTAATTAATACGGATTCGAATTCGAATATTGTCTAGCTAAACTATTGATATATTTATATTTATTTTTGTTATTTATTACACACGGGAGGAAAAGCAGGGGATGGGGGAAAAACAAATGGCTTCCAAGGGTAAGGAATACGTCGTAAGGGTAACAAATAGGTCATAAGGGTGACAAATAGCTTCTAAGGATAATAAATGGGTGTCTAAACGTGAAAAATAGCCTGTAATGGTGACAAATGAAAGAGACAGAGCGAGAGAGAGAGAGGGGGCATTAACAAACAGAAAAAATGGTGGCTCCTGGAACTCATATGGAGGTCAGTGCATGTCTGCATGTAAGCACATAAGGTCGGTGCACATGTTTAGTGTTGCATTTCAGGTCGGTGCACATTATCACTGTTGCACACTAAAGTCTGAGCATATGTGCATGAGCGCACACTAAGGTCTCAGCATATGTGCAATTTTAGATCTGAGCATATGTGCAATTTTAGGTTTGAACATATGAAAGACAGATCGAGTTAGAAAGATAGGTAGAGTTTAATCAGTGTCGTTTGATGATTAGGAAAGCTTCAGATTCGTGTTGGTAGAGTTAGGATCGCTAGGACACGGTTAAATCCTTCAAACGAACTTGAGTTTGCTCAAGTTTCATTGCTATGAGATATTTGTCAACGTTATAGAATATTTGTCACCTCTAATGGTTATGTATCACTCATAACGAGCTATTTGTCACCCTTATTGCTCGTTAGGCGTCGTCTTTGTTTTGCTTCATCACATATTGTGACTTCTATTATCGATTTATCACCCTTACGAGACATTTGTCAGCCTTGAAGCCTATTTGTCACCACTGATGACTATTTGTCAACACTATGCGGTGTTAGCCGTTGCAGTATCTCTCTCCGGCCTCTTGTCTGCTATGCGGTTGATGTAAATGGATGAAAGGAGCCTCGGTCCAAGCGATCACATGACCGACAAAAATGAAGGACCGAGAGTCAGAAATGTTGGGGGAGATGGAATGATCTTCGTGGTCCCGTCGCTTCGATTTCCACAAAGTTGGGGAGGCACGAACACTCTTTTGCCCTCTCAGCTTTGGGGAGTTCGTCTCCTTCCTATAAATAGAGACTTTGTGGGGAACACGAAGGACATCCTGAGTTCCGTTGGTTGTCTCAAAGACACTCTCGTGAAAATGTCGTCTGAGAAGTCAGATTCTTCGTCACAAAAGATTTCCTACAAACGGCTATGCTTCCGAAAGGAACCCCTGCCAGTGCCGGACCAGCCATCAGGGGAAAGCAGCGGTGGTGATGTTTCGGGGGAATACAAGTAGGGGTACGTGCAAGGGTGGCGGGATGCCTTGGCGAAGGTGAACCGCCTGTTTTGTAACAAGGGGGTGACGAACCTCCAACCTGATAGGTTCCGTCCCAAAGAGGATGAGTAATCGCTTGTACCCTCTTCCCCTATCAATATAACTTCTTTTTCTGTAACATTTCTTTGCATGATGGATGCTTGATCTTTGTGTGATGTGGTTGCCGTCAAATGAAGGATAACATCCATCGTAGGTAGGGGTTACCTTTACGACGTTGAGCTCTTCCCCTATAAGTAGCAGGGTTTGTTGATGGTTCTAATATTAGTAGGGCTTATCTTCATGCTCATAGTTCATCGCTAGATCCATTTGTCACCCTTCATGCCCATTTGTCCCCTTGTTGATATATTTGTCACCACTAATAGGCATTTTTAACTTTTACCATGCAGTAGCCGTCGTCTTTGCTCCTGGGAGACGTCGTCTTTGTGCATTCTTCACCGTTAAGAGCCTTTTGTCATCCATCATACGCAGTTGTCGCCCTTGTTAACCTATTTGTCACCCCTAATGTGTATTTGTTGCCTCAGTCAATTTATTTGTCACCAATAATATGCATTCATCACCCTCATCATATATTTTACTTTACTGCTCTCACATACGGAAGGTGAACCCAAAGGAGAAAATAAATATAATAATAATAAAAATCTATAAAAAATGATAATCAATAAATACATGACTTTCTGACAAACCATGAAAATGATATTCAATTATTATAATAATGATAAAAGTCTAATAGAAGGTCACTGCTGCTGAACAAAGTCTTCAGAATGCAAGGTTGAGGGACATGTTGGTAGGTTGTGGGTTATTAAAGGATTCCAAATATGTGACAACTGCTGAACAAACAGGGCCTAATAGTATATGTGCTACAAATTATTATAATGTAGTGTGTCTAACGTATTTGAACTTGCTCAATTTCCCTCTTGCAACAGAAAGAATAAGTGAAAACCACGTACAGATAGAAAAACCAGGGTGACTATCGTGTGTTTACGAGAAGAAGGTGACTCAAGCAACATCAAAGGGAATTCAAGTGGATAAAATCTTTTATATTTCTGAATTTCCATTGGTCCACTTGCCAATAACCATAAAACAATTACAAAACTGACAAAAAACCATAAAAGTGCTAATTAATAAATATAACAATATAATAATGTTTATTAACAATAAAAGGGTGGACAACTATTTAATTATTTATCAAAAAATTTTGACGGATAAAGGTTTGTTGGAGATACGTCGGCAAGTTTCCGATGAATATTCGACCTTAAATTTATGTGTCGTAAACTATTCATGTATTTTAAACTGTATTTATTTATTTATTTTCGACGACACATATTTTTGTCGGAGATACATCCGAAATATTCGACGTTAATTTCGACGTTAATTTTTTTTGTCAAAAGTTTCGGACGTATTTCCGACAAAAATATTATGTCGAAAAATAGTCCGTAATTACCGACGGCTTTTCGACACAATAGCATTTCCGTCAGAAATACAAAACATTCCGACGTATTGCCGATGAAAAATTTTCAGTTGGAAAATACCGTCGGTATTTCCCATTTTTTTTGTAGTGGGTTGAACTTATTCTGTTCCTAGATGGTCCTTTGATTATCTAGAACCTAACACTTTGTTCAATACATCATTTATAAACTATGGAAATTAATGAATGTATCGTTATGCTGTCGGATTCCTCCCGTAGCATGACCTTCTCTTTTAATTCATCCTTGAAATCTCATGTTCATATTTGATACATTCTTACCTTGATATTTGCTATCATAAGCTATTGTTGAATTGTACATTATTGGTCGAAAGTTTATTTATATTACTCGTCGAAGTAGCTTGGTTTATAACTTGAAGAAGCAGATCGGGCACTGATTGTGTCCAAGGGCTCGATGCTAGCCCCCTCAGCTGATTACTGGAAACATACTGTAAACCATGGGATATGATGAACACTAGCATCGCATTGCGCCGAGAGTACTTTTTTTATAGACGAGTTAAAACTACAAGGCTCTATATGAAATTATACAATCTTGTTACATGACTTTCTAGTGCATAGCCTTCAAGGTTATGAAAAGTACATTCTCGTTACATTCTAGTACATTCTCATTCATGAAAGGCCACTTTATATTCTTTCTTGATCATGCTCTCATGTCTCTATGATCTAAATCTTGCTACTTAGGTTGTTACTTTGGTTTTATCGCGTGTTTCATCGCATTTCATTATCTTATCTTCTAGAGCTAAATTGTTAATTACTTAAACATTACCTTCATGTTGATACGAAGATCCATACTAGGCAAGTGTGCTCATTCCCTACTTTTCAATCTTTTCAAGAAATTCTAGTGGGTCAGATTCGGAGTACTCAAGTGGCAGATCCAATAGTAAATGGAAGCACGAGAGAAGACATAGACATGAGTCCATATGATTAGTCATGAGTCTAGTCAAGTCAATGTAATTTTCTCTTTTATTTGAGTCTTGTGATGAAAAGAGTCAAGAGTCAACATTATGTATCTTCTGCTTATTATTAAATAAAAGTGAAGGTTTTGTCCAATTATTGTGCATTCATTCTTATGTGTGGATGTGTTAGGGCTCTAATTATCTTTCTCGCTTGAGGCTTTATTTGTCGACTGTTCATGTTTCCCAAATATCTTCCACTGTACATAATCTCGGGGCGTGACACCGGGCCGGCGACCACCGAACATAATATCTGTTGAACATGTGTGCAACATGATTAATTTTATGGTTTTGATGATGTCTGCCTCTGTAGTCATTAATGAACTATACCTACATTTGATAATGGTAATATTCATACATTTCAGGTCATCATACTTCCAGTACACATATATCAAGGCATATGACAATACATATTGGTGGTCATTATACTCCCAGTATAAAAGATCAAGAATGGCACATAAATCTAGGCAACTGGATACACAGATATCAAGGCATATGACAATATTGGAGGCACAGAAATCTAGCATGTTTCAAGCACAGAAATCAAGCTGAATACCATCACACATAAGGTCATTGCATATTCTTCATATGGTCAGTGCATGTCTTACCTTATGGATGGTTCAAGGTCGGTGCAACTTCTTGATAGCATGCTAAAAGATAATCCAAGGAATGGAGTGGAGATGGCAAATGTGAAAGCTCAATGTTGCGCCCTCGCACGCGGATCGACTATCGAGAGTGATGCTACAGACATGAATGGGCTGCTAAAGAACTTAAGCGATGGAGCTAAAGCAGTTAACGGACCGACCCGGGAAAACCCTGGGTCTGCCCAGCTGGCGATCGACCGCCAGCCCAGGGGCGGTCGACCTCCCCAGCCAGAAGCTCCCAGTCTTCACCTCTCTCAGTGGCGGTCGACCGCCAGCTCAGTAGCGGTCGACCGAAAATCCCAAGGAACATTCGTCTATAGCGTTGCTCAGTAGCGGTCGACCCCCAGAAGCCACAGGTCGACCGCCAGCCCCGAGCCAACCAATGTTGACTTTGTTTTCCACTTCAAGAAAG
This sequence comes from Amorphophallus konjac, assembly GCA_022559845.1. Classification (NCBI taxonomy): domain Eukaryota; kingdom Viridiplantae; phylum Streptophyta; class Magnoliopsida; order Alismatales; family Araceae; genus Amorphophallus; species Amorphophallus konjac. The sequence continues at coordinate 134,351,845 of CM040129.1, forward strand.
GCCATTCCCCATGGATTTCTTTAATCTAAAAGTCACCTAATCACCCACAAAATGTGGATCTAGTCTGGGATGTATTGACCATCCAAAGAGATATAAAACCAACACAAGAGGGTTAGAAACCCTAGTTGATCATTTGGAGCAAAGAGAGATGAAGAGAGGCTAGAGGAGCTCCAAGGAATAAGAGGTACTGTAGCCGTGAACAGTACTCTATGCAGAAGTTCTACATCCAATCCAGGGGATTCAAGCCTACATCTGAAGCCCTCAATCTCCAAGAAAGAAGAGAAGCAAGCAAGCTCACAAAGGAGATCAAAAGGAAGATCAAAGCTACATCCAAACCTCTTCATCAACTCAAGGGAAGATCAAAGCTACATCCTGTATCTTCTCCATCAACTCAAAGGGATCAAAGGAAGATCAAAGCAACAGATTCAAGATCCAATAATCTCAGACAAGATCTACTTCATTCTAGCATATCTCCATATATTGTTTGAGCATTTTCATCTTGTTCTATTTTCATTTCATTCAATCTATTAAAACTAAAGATCGTCCCTACCGGTGGTTAGGAGGAAGGCAATCGGGAGTTCTCCAATCTACGGTGTAGCCGTCCCTGCCGGCTTTTTGTGTAGGAAGACAGAAAGAGGGTTTTCTCTGTTCTATGGTTTGGGGCGTGTCCCCGGTCAAGCTGTGAGTCAGCAGGAAAGCCTCACCGGGTTTTGGTGAGGGGTGGACGTAGGTTGCGGGGTTGCAACCAAACCACCTTAAAAATCCTTGTGTTGTGGGTTGTTCATCGTATGCGATTGCTCTATATCTTCTACCTCCATTCATAGGTTCGTGTGCTTCCATACTTGGTTATCTTGTTTACACACTCAAGCACTCAGATTTGCACTTTCGATTTTATCTGTGGTTTAATTGAGCTTAGCACTTTGACTGCATCCTTGGGCGGCCTGCTACACCCTTGCACACAGGCTTCAAGGTGAAAGTATTGCTAAGTGTTTCCCTTACTTAGACTCGCATGCACTTTGAGTGATCAACATAGCACACACACGTATGGTTGTTGCAAGCTATTTCATGCTCTAGTGTTATGATTTATGATCCCTTCACTACAAGGCTTGTATCTCTCAAAGATCACAAATGTGCTTAAAGAAGAGTTGACGCTTCATCGCTTGTAATCTAAGTCTTTTCATTTGATCCACTCTACTTAATTCCGCTGTGCATTGTGCCTAAGTGATTCATTCACTTTATAAGAGTGGTTCATGCTTTTGATAGCTAAGAGTTTTTAAATAGGCCAAAGCTTTTGAGAGGATCTATTCAACCCCCCCTTCTAGATCCGTTTGCACCTCGTGGGACCCAACAATATCCACCTCACCGCACGGATGCTATGATGAGATTTTAAAAGGGAAATCAACATATCTAGTAGGAGAGGGAGACAATGAAACAAGGCAAATGCAATCGATCGCTCTGAAGTTAAACCCCCAATCAAACTGTCTACTAGAAGGAAAGATGTCAGAGGAAAGTAGATATATCATATACATATACATATACATATACATATATATATATACATATATATATATATATATATATATACGGTAACATGCAGGTCCAGTGAAGAGTGAAGAACAGAAAAGATCAGGGTTAAAACCCCGCTTTCACTTCTTTGAACGGGATTTTTACACTTCAGCTGCATGGAGCCTTTTGAATTGCAAAGAAATGAAATAGAAGAAAGGACCAGGAAGACGAAGAAGGGGAAAACCCTACCCCTTTATAGCTGGTTCCCTCTCCCCCTCACTCCCTCTCACTCTGCTCTTCTCACGGCTGGGACGCAGGCTTCGGGAGCTTCAGGGTCAAACGGGTATCTCTCCAGAACTCCCGTAGAAGATTTTCTGGCTCCACGGGGGGGCTTTTGATAGGGGCTCAGACCCCTGGTGTTTGGAGGGAGAGCCCCTCTTGCATTTCCCTTTTTTTTTCTTCTACTATCGTCGCTGCCGCTGCTGCCGTGTCGCCTGCTACTGCGTCAGACGTCGATGTCGTCGCAGCTATAGAGTGGTAGGGGAGGCCCCTCCGGTGGCACCCTCACCGCCAGGCACGCATGAGGGTGGCCGCTTGACGGCATGGGAGTGCCGTCGGTCTTCGCGGGAAAACAGGGGAGCCGTACGTGCTACAGTACCCGTTCACGCGAAAATGACGTCCATATGGTAGGCTGCTGATTCTTAAATTGGCATCTGAGAAGACGGGCGCTAATTCTTTGGCTTATATAATTCAACAATCTGAAATATCGCCAAGAATTGGCGTCCACTCGAAAGGGGGCTAATCGATGAGTTCGCGTCTCTCCTGGAAGGTGCTATTTCTTGGGATTACACAATCCAAAATTTTAGAAAAATCCAGAAATGCCAAGAATTGGCATCGCTGTGATTGGGCACCCATTTAAAAATTGTTGCCCACTTGAAGGGGCGTCCATTTCGTGAGTCGACCCAAAGGAGACTGAGTAGACATACAAAATTGGTGTTACTTCAAGAGTCGCCAATTAAAGAATTGGTGCCTGCCTGAAGGGACGCTGATTCTCTTTTCTTTTTTTTTCATTATTTTTTTGATGTCAACCCGGATCAAGGCAATGATGGAAGAAGTGAAGGATCTTGGTAGAGGGTGACCACAAAAATAACCTTGAACTGCCTTGCAAATGTTAGATTTAACAATGGGCCAACATGATTGGAAGAAAAACCCCGTGAAACCATCCAGACCCGAAGCGCTGTCTGGGGACATCGAAAAGACCATGTCCTGAACTTCATCCATTGTAGGAACAACACACAGATTTAAATTCTGAGTATCACTTATAATGTTTGGAATATGTGATAGGAAATGTCCATCGACAACATGAGATTCTGAGGTGAAAGCATTTTAGAAGTGATCAACAAACATTTATTGAATCAAGGTAGGGTCATTAACCGTGTTGCCTTGATTATCCACAAGAGAAGAAATGGTTGAGCGCCATCTGTTGAAAAGAACACAAGAGTGGTAAAATTTTGTGTTCCTATCGCCCTACTTCAACCATTGAATTCTGGATTTTTGTCTCCAATAAACTTCTTCTTGCAAGTAGAGTTTAGAGAAAAAATCTTTTTTAGAAGTCAGCAACTCCTTACCGAGTTGAGAAGGTGCCTTGTCATAAGCTAGTTGAGCCTACAAAAAATCTGTTTCAACTATTTTGATAGTAGAAAATGAATTGCCAAAAACCTCTGTATTCGAGGTCCTGATCATCGCCTTTAAGCTCTTCAGTTTTAGTGCCAGAGAGAGTAGAGGATTAATAGCCGTTGCCCCCAAATTCCATGATGAGGAGACCACCGGCAAAAAAGACTCATGAGACACCCACATTTGTTGAAAGCAAAAGTGAGCGGGAGGCTTTTGCATAGTGGAGGAGTGCTGGACTAGCAACGGACAATGATCTGAGCAAGCTCTCCACATGTGTTCAACCGATGTAGAAGAGAAACTTGCAGACTAGTGAGAGTTGATGAAGACCCTATCCAAACGAGTCCAAATACCATCATAAAGATGACCATTAAACCAGGTATATTGTGCACCTGAGAAGTCCACATCTTCAATTTCAGCTGCAGATACAAAGGTCTGAAAATCCATCATTGAATTAAAGAAAGCTTCACGACCCCCACACTTCTCGTCTGGGTCAGGAATGCAATTAAAATCACCTCCCACCAGCCAGGGGTGGTTATGCAAAGAAGAGAGGTGGGTTAGTTTGTCCCAGAGAGGGAGACACTCCGCCCGAGCGCAGCTGGCATGCACAAAAGTCATGAAAAAAGATGTAGGCATGGAGGGACCCGAAGTGACAGTAAGAGCAAAGAATGAGGATTGAAGAAAACAAAGATCAATAGAGCACTTCCAGAACAACCAAATGCGGCCCTTATCAAATGAGCTAGACAAATAGTATTCCATCCAAAATTTCTTCATGAATATGTGGATCTTAGTAGAAGAAACCTTGCGTTCGAAAATAGCTATGAACAATAGATCATACTTCTAGATCAAATACTACAGCCTACCAATGGAGGGGTCATTAGCAATATCCATGATGTTCCAAATGAGGTCATACATAATGGAATTACACAGACTAGTTTAACGATGTGCTGCGACGTAGTATAGACCATGTGAATCAACAGTTATCATGTTGCATAGCATCGTGGCAGCCCACAAAGTTATGTTGCACCTGAATAATATCATCCTCCAGAGGGTGAATGGGAAGAGGACAAATATTTATCAAGGAAACAGGATCATCCAGCGCATCAGGAGTATCTGGAGTAGCCATAGTAGGCATGTGAGCCATTTGGGTCGACGCAGGGGCAGGTTGAGTCGACGTAGCGGGGTGAAGGAGCACCAAATGCACCGATGGAGGGGGCTGTGTCGACTCCAGGGCAAGATGGAGGTCAGGATGCGTCGACGCTGGGCCCTCCACCTGCGTCGACGCAGGGGCAGGTTGCGTCGATTCAGGGGCAGGATGAACACCAAAAAGTGTAAGAAGAGCACAAGAAGTAGGGTCAGCAATAGTGTCCTCCAGAACCAAGACAGAAATGTGTCCATAAGAAACCTCCGACGGTAAAAAAGGCATACCCCCCTCCGGATAGATAGATGTCTCCTCCTCACGCACCAGCAAAGGCCTGACAGTAGGAATAGAGGATGGCTAATGTGAAACAGCGACCGGGAGTGGCTTTGGGAAGTTGTCCAGGGCCTGCGCACCCACGTCCAAACTATGCAATGCCTCAAAAGAATTTGAGGTAGGAATGGAGAACACTTGAAGAGAGTTATTTTGCAGAGATTCCTTGACACCGCTGCCTGAGGGATCATTACCCGCCTAGGATGAAACCGGCTACCAATGTCCAGCTTGTTTATTACCTTGGATGGCCACCAGACCTGGGCGAGGGTGAGGAGGGGGAGGAGTAGGATCCTTCATGTCACCTGGAATGGCCGTTCACTTCTTGCAAGCGTTCACAGCTTGGCCCAACTGAGCACACGAGGAGCAAAAGGGAGGCAGTTCATGATAGGAAATGTCCTGCCATGCTCTGCCACCAGGGAAAACCAATCCACACCCTAGGGGGATGAGGCTTCGTCATGTCCAATTCAATGCAGACACGTGCAGCAGTTATGTTTGATAAATTCAAAGTAGAAGAATCAATCTTCAGAACTCGACCAATGTTACCAGCAATCGAACAGAGCAAAGGTTCGAGATAAAAATTTGTAGGAAGCCCTGGAAAGGCAATCCAGACAGGGAGAATAGGCGAATCTGCCGAGGGTGAGAACTCCATAGTCCACTTGAAGAATCTAAATAGCCAACCATGGACATATAAGGAGTCCCGCAGTAGAAGTTGAAGATAGTCATCATAATTTTGAAACCGAAGGAGAAGGTGCCACGAATCAAGAGCGCTGATCAGAAAATCCTCCCTGAACTTGCACCTGTTGGACAAGAGAGACTGGATTTCAGGGAAAGGCGGCCGACCATAAGGGGTACGTGCCACAAGCACAAAGGAGACCGGCTGAAGGGATAGAGATATCTCTCTTTGCTGAAGAAAACCGCAGGTTCCTGTTGGCACCTAAAATATGATCGTCGGTGACCAAGCCATAAGGACGAACGACCCGGCCCACCGAAGCGCGGGAGCCAATAAAGATCAACATATTGAAGACTTCTCAAGCTGCAAAAACCTCGAGTCATTCCGTACGGACACGGGGGCTTCACCTCAGGGGAGTCGAGACAAGCTCACAACCAACCGGCAGTGCGACCAAGCCTGCCCAATGAACCGGCATCGACTCTGTCATGCCACATACACCACATCCGTTGTCCGATCAAGGACGACGGTCTATCCGGTGGCCCCCCACCAAATGAAGAGGTTCTCCCGAAGATGAAGGAGTTTCCCCGGCTCTCCAGCACGGAGGACCGAAAGCTCCGGGGGCGGAAGATCCCGATCACCCGACATGGGTGCGGCTTCCTGCCAAGATGGGCCCATTAGCGGCCGAATGATCACCCAGCTCGGGCGGATCTATCCCTGGTGTTGTCACGCCTTCCGAGAAGCTTCGGACACGAGCCAGGCCAAGCTAACGGCATGGATCATAGAGCTGAAGGCCGTGTGCCCGCAGAAAACCCGTGCGAGCAGCCTAAAGCAATCCAAAACCTCGAGAATGGTCGTACGCCAATCTAGGAGCTTCGACAGATCATATCGTCAAAGTCTTAGTGAGCAGTGGCAGAGTACATGTTCACGATGGCCCCGAGTTCATCGACTGGCTTGAAGCGTACAAGGGGCATTAGCCCGGCGCGCCTTAAACTGGCGCGCCCCTCACTTAATGCCCTTATCCCGGCGCGCCCCTTACCTTCAGTCCTTATCCCGGCGCGCCCCTACCTTCCGCCCTCATCCCGGCGCGCCAGGTACCCTATCGAATGGCGCCTTAAACCGGCGCGATAAATTGATGAAGACTCTCTCGGCGCGCAAAAAGCTCACGCTGGATGAAGAGCCTCCAACCTGTTATATATATGGGCGAGGTTCGATTGAAAAGAGGGGGCTCTCGGTGCAGAGAGGAAAGAAAAGAGAGGGAGGCAGTTGAGAAGAAGAGGGCAACTGGAAAATGAGGGAGAGTTTCTTCTTTTCTCGGGAGATACAGAGAGCGAGGGTTTTCTTCTCTGAAGGGGTGATCGTCAGCATGCAGCTACGATACTCTGTTTTGAGGTACAGGTGGGCAGGGGTCGTTTCTCTTCCTGCTTTTCGCATTTTCTTTTCCTTTTCCTCCAAGCTTCTACCCATCGAATGTAAGCGATGGAGGGGAGGGGCGACGATGATATGAGTCGATTCTTCTCCCCCCTCTTCGTGATTTCTTCTGCCATCTTCTCTCTGTTATCGTGATCTGGGCGTCCTCTGCTTCTAATATCGTTAAACGGCGACCAAATAATGGTGCCAGAATTGTAATCTCGCCGTGCAAGTGTTAAATCCTCCCCGTCTTAGGGATGGTGATATGTATGCATGCATGTGGATGCTTGAATCAATAAATTGGATGAACGATCTTCCCTTTCTCTATCTTTATCTATGCTGACATGCACGTCAGGGTTCTTCTCTGCGTAGGGTCGATCCCGGTTCCCTCGAGATTCATATCATGCCCCGAATCATCGCGGGCTACAGAAACACCCTCCCCGGGGCTTTCTTTCGTTTCATTTCTTTTATGTTTAGTTCAAGGACTTTGCATCCCTTTCTCCTCTCGGATGGAGTCGTGCCTCTGCGCGCGCCTTTGTCTGCCGCGTACAGGGTCTATCCCCTTGAGTATTGTTTTCTAACTGTTTGAGCATATGTCCCTGCCGAGGGTCTGTCTAACTTAGGTCTTTATCACTTGTTCTCCGTGGCCATCTGCATCGTTCCGAGGTTTCCCCGTCACTTCGATCACCCGGGGAGGGTGGACATTCCCCTGTTAGTTCCTGCAGTTGCCAGGCGACCGAGGGCCCTACCTCTCCATGGTGGGCGTCTTCTCGAAGCCGTGGCTAATAATGAAGGGGAGCCTGGGTCAACGAACTCAACCCCGACAGACCAGGGCCCGATCGAGACCAGGGGGTGTGTGCTCCTTGTAGGCTAGTCCTCGGAGTCCCACTCTCCCAATGGTCAGTCCCTCCATGGGACGAATCACTGACTGCGAGTCCTTCACCCCTCGTAGGCTAGCCCTCGGGGTGTCGTCCTCATCATCAGTGACTTCGCCCTTCTGTCTCTTCCCCCATGGAGCTTTGGTGCCCCTAGCAGGCTTGTCCTCGGGGTATCCTATCCAGTGGGGTATGCTGGCCGCCTTTGGGCAGACCGGTGATTTAGGGGCTTGCTCCATTAGTGAGTATGACCCCGATTCTCCCCTGCAACTCTGTTTGTTCAGGGGAGATGCTGTCAAATTTCTGACAGACTCCAGATAATTATGTCAATAAAACGATCGCTCCGAATCGAATCAACTCAGTGCTCGAGTATGAACCTCGCACTGACCTCCCCTTCATTTCCAGAAGGCCATGGACTCCAATCAAACAATCATCTGGCCCAACAACTCAAGAAGGGTCCCATGAAGTCTAATAAACTTAAAAAGGTTCATAATTCAACAAAACAGGTTTAATACGGCGCGGTCTTAACCGGCGCGCCCTAAACCGGCGCGGTACCCCCCCTCCCCCCCGCGCCGGATTAACCCCACACTCATTTCCTTAAAAAATTTTCTTGCGCCTTCCCGGCGGGCCCTAAACTGGTGCGCCCCAACCCTCTTACGCGCCGTTTCAACTGCATGAAGACCGCGCCATATTAGCCACTATGCCTACGCTTTAGCGCGCCGCATAAGTTTTCTTACATAGTCACGCCGGTTTTGAAGCCTCGTGCCGCTCTAATGGTTCATTTACCCCGGGGCAAGCCTCGCCTCTCGGGGGCAATGTCGACAAGCCGTAGCAGGCAGTGAATTGAATAAAGAAGGGTCAAGCAAGCCCGAGTCATGTCATCATCATACTCACCATCATAATCCGTTAGCATTTCGCTTTCGCTAGCATATTTGTGTTGCTCTTCCTCTTCTCGACGAGGGGTATTAAATGCGGCTGATCGCCACTGTTTCACAACACTATCTTCATGTGTAATCTAGGTGTGGATGTCTTGTGTGCATGCATGCAAAGATCCTCGGGTATATCAAATGGCATCGACAGAAGACCGGGTTACGCCTGGCCGGAAGTCTTCGTCATGCGCGATGGTGGTCTTCGGACCTACATCCTCCGCCACGTACCGAGGGTCCATAATTCCATGAACTATACATCTGCTATACGATAAATATGTGCATCCTGCATGTCTTCCTCATGATCATCATGTAGCTCCTTTTAATCCGGCTTCGACAGCCCGATATCTCGACAATTAATCAAAGGTGTTCCCTCCTCGTGGGGGATGTAATTAACGCCATAACCTTTATGGTATGGCGGACTGCTGGTCCCGACCGAACGTCACATTCGCCCGACATGGGTCAGAATGAGCGCACAATAAAATTGTCACTCACGTTACTGGCACGCCCGCGTCGTCAATCAGTCAGTTGACTACCAGTTAGCCAAATGGTTGATCGATACGCGAATGAAAAGGTGGAAAGAATGAAAAGGTCGCAAACAAGTCTGGCACGCCCGGTGGGACAGTGTCACCTTTCATCTCTTTACCGAGATACTCGGGCTTCGAAGCCCTCTCAAAGACTACTGATTATCGCCTTGTTTGATATTTCAGTGCAAACAATGACGACTCACGGGATAACCGGCGTCGGCTTCAATCCTGCGATCGTCGCCAGACACGCGCAAGGGTACCTGGCGGTGCCCATGGAATTTGGTAGCTTTCCTCCTGCTGTGGGCTTCCCCAACTTCTTGGGGTTGGCCTTTGTCGACATGCTGGAAGTCGAAGCCACGGAACCTGTCGAGGAAACCGTGAAGGAAGTGGAGCCACTGAAGGCTCCCTACTGCGATGGTTTGCTCAAGAATCCGGCCCCGGCCGCTAGCTGCCTAGTGCACCACGTTGTACGTGGGATGCACCCCACTGTCATCAACAGATGCTTTGGAGAACGTCAGCGTCGCCAAGATCGCAAGAATACTGCTGTGATCACCGGAACTGTCTCTCAGTCCGGGAAGTCAATGCTGGTAGGAGGCATGCGCGTCTTCCTCGATGGACGCACGACACGGGTGACCCCAGACCGAGTCATCCCCAACATCCCTGTCCACAACACCTATCAAGCCCTCGCTGGAAGGAGGGCAGAAAGAGAAGAAGCCGGCCCCTATGGCCAAGGAAGCTCGGCACTCAAGCTGAAAAAGTTCAAACAGGTGTGGGTTCCCAAGCGGACCCGACCTGCCTACCATCTGACACCCATCTGCCGCCGTCCTATGAACGACGAGGCGGGAGTGAGAAGACAAAGGGGCTTGTCCCCGACGAATGAAGAAGAAGTGGTTGCGGATCCCCCGCGCCGCAGAAGTTTCCGGGCTGCTGCCCGCCAAGCCAACGTCCCAATCACGGGACGAAGATTCCAACATCCGGCCGACAGAGCTCTGCTGGCCTATATCCCTCCTACTGGAGGTCGACAACTATCCCCCTTACTCTATCAAGAGCGGGGTCAAGAGGAGGTAATCTGTCTGATCAGGAACTACTTTCGAGGGCTGGGCAACTCCTCGCTGGGTCAGCAGCGACTGATGCAGACAGTCACCACTGACGAAGACTACTTCCCATCAGTGGCGGATGAAGAAGATATGGAAGATAGAATGATGGTGTCGTCGGTCGACGACAATGGATATGATGACGGCTTTGAGATCGAAGCCGATGAAGCCTTCCCCGAGCGGGAAGAAAGAAGAAGAATTTCTGTGTTCGAGAGGCTGACCTTTCCGCAACAAGCAAGGCGGAGGGTCCATCAACAAAGAAGAAGGATTCAGGTTTTCACTTGCAACATGGCTGGCATGTCCAGCCGATATGGGGAGCTCCCTGAAGACCCCCAAGAACTGGCTCAATTGGCCGTACGGCCGGGGCCAACTACCCGCAGGACAGAAGCAGCAAGAGGGCTTCTGACAATGATGAAAGAGAAACAGCCCCAGGTCTACCTCCACTGGGATGATAAAGCCCCCGTCTTGACCGCTAATGTGGTGACGACGGAAGAAGAAGACGACGTACTCCTCGACATCCTGCCTGAGGGTACGTCCGGGGAGACAACAGAAGGTGTCCCCACCACTATAGATCCATCAGTCTTGATGCTACTGCAAAAATATCAACGGGAAATAGATTCCCTGAAGAAACAGCTGATGGAGAAAACTGAACACTCATCGGCCTCTAAACCACCCGAAGTCCAGGGTGAATCATCCCGGGGAGCGGCTCGTCGAGACGACCCTCCACCGCTCTATACACTACCACAGCTGTCAGAACCAACTGTGACGACACAACAACAGCGGCCGCCACAGCCTCAGCCGCTGCTACCTCCGGTGCTTCCTCAGGTGCACCCAACACCCCCGCTGTTGCATCCTTCACAGGCGACCACCCTGGTCGCCCCATACCTGCAGCCAGCACACTTCTATCCAGAACCGGTTGACCCCACGGTCGTGAACCGGATGATGGTGGAAAGGATGATCGAGCTGAAGCTCGCAGAGAAAAGCGAAGGCGACTACGTCGCATTCGATGCCTATCGGGTGCCCTACCCGCAACACCATGCGGCTAAGCGACTTCCCCCGGGAGTCAACAAGCCGCCCAAATTTGACAAATTCAACGGGAAAGGTTCCCCAAAAGAGCATATTGCATATTATATGACCGTTATGGGTGATCTGGCCACCGACGAGTCATACCTGCTGAAATTCTTCGGGTCCTCGCTGACGGGGCTCGCTTTCGAATGGTATTCCAGTCTCTCGGCCGGGTCAATTAATGACTGGTCAGATATGCAGAGGAAGTTCAGAGAAAGATTCCATGTCACAGAGAGGGAGGTCACAGTGGCCGAGCTCTATTCAACAAAACAAAGGGCAGATGAGACCGCCCTTGATTACATCAAGAGGTGGAGGAACCTCGGAATGAGATGTAAGCGGCCTCCGCACCAGGAGGACGCTGTGCAAATATGTAAGCAAAATCTCAGGAGGGAGGTCCTGGAAAAGATGATTGGTATGGAAATACGGTCGTTCGACCGGCTGAATAATGTGGTGGCTGAGGTGGAAGCTTTTCTAGCCAAGCCTGTCCCGACATCAACTGCCAGCATAGCCCAGAAAGGCAAGGCGGCGGAACGGCGCCCCGTACCTAAAGAAGCGAATGCGCTTGATATCAAGGCGTTCGAACAACAGAAGGAGAAAGGCAAGAAAGCGGCTCCCCCGCAACCTGCAAAAGCTCCAGATGACAAAGAAGGTCCTTCGTTGAGGGACAAAATGAAGAAGGCTAATTCCTTTCCTAAGGATAAGACCCGGATCCTGTTTGACTGGGTAACAGAATACAGTATGGTCACTCTGCCTGAGCCGAGAAGACCAGAAGACCTCAAAAGAAGAGACAGTCCAAGATTCTGCCCCTACCACCAGATGTTGGGACATTCAATCGAAGACTGTTATGTTTTCAAAGACATCATTGAAGGAATGGTGAAGAAGAATGAAATAGAGCTGGGAGAGTACAAAGTAGACCCTCCTCAGCCACATGAAGCTCCTCCTAGAAGAGCAGCAGTCAACATGGTCTCCCTCTACCAGGCATTACCTGAGGAGATCTCTGAAGCAAGCACACGGAGCACCTACGAAATCCATTTCCTGGAGCCCGTGAAGGAGCAGCAGGGGTGGCAGCAAATCCCTGTGAAACACAAGAAGAAGAGGGCACCCCGCCCAAAAGAGGGGGCACATATCCGTGGCATTACACCCCGGCCTGCTCCTCCAGTGGTAGCACCCGTATGGGTCACTCCACCTACAGCTGTCAGAATACATATGCCTAGCAGGAGGAGACAAACTCCGCTGCCAGTAATCAAGGAAACCATCCTGGGGTCCTTCGACTGCAACACTTAATTGAAGGGCTAGATGAATATGTACAGCCCGAACTGAAACCTCTGCTGGTACGGGACCACGTCCCATGGCAGGAGCTGGAGCAACTCTCACTTAGACAAGGGGAGGAAGCTGAAGCAGCACCACCTCAAGAGAGCAACCTGTTCTGGGGGCAAGTACCTGCAGAAACCAAAAAGAAGAAAAAGTAAAAGAAAAAGAAAAGAAAGGCCGTTGGGGCCCATAAAACACAGGTCGTCTCCTGCAATACCCTGTCAGCACTCTTCAACCTGCCCGGAGAAGAGGAAGAAGAGGAAATTTGCTTCACACCCCATGCTGGGGGAGGCAAGGCCGAGGTCGCAACTGCTGCACATGCCACTCGGTCAGGTCGGAAATGGGGGCGCCAGCCGCCACCCAATCACAACATTATGTTCAGAGGGGAGCAACCCTACAAGACACCTCCGCCGGAAGTTAAGGGAGTCAAATCCCTCCTCCGTCAGGTCTATACAGCAAGACTGGGGGCAAGACAGTCCCTTCATTCCTTGAATTCATGAAGATGTCAAAGGGGAAGCAGCCTTGTCAGGAGGCTAACCCTACGCCCGGGGTCATTCACCCGCAGCCAGCGCAACCACTGAGGATGCAAATGCAGATGGGGCTTGCCCTACAGCAGATAATAAAGAAGACCCGACAGCCGATGCCAGTCAAGAGGGTGCCGAGTCCGAGGAAGGTGAAGCAGGTCCGTCAGGGCCCGTGAATCAAAGCCTTCCCAAGCCCAGATGGGCTGAAGAGATGAAGCTCTCCAATGTCCGGGCTGGAGCCGAATAATGAAGTTGCTCAAGAAGCTCCCGCTCGATTTACGATCTGGGAAATTCTCTCTTGAGTGAAGAGACTCGACAGGCGATCATCACTGCTCTGCAGACGCCTGCTCATTTTGAAGCCTGCATAGCTGAGGCTATACCAGAAGCCAGTATGACCTTCTCTCCAGAAGACATGCTACTACCTACTGCCAGTCACAACAGACCGCTATATATGAAAGGGCACCTGAACGGAAGAGAACTGAACCGGATTCTGTTGATCCTGGTGCAGCAGTCAACATCCTGCCATATAGAATATACGAGAGGTACCACTTTAATGTGCATCTCGAGAAAGTCGGGGATATGCGTATCGCTGGCTTCAACCAAAAGTGTGAAGTATCTATGGGAGTGGCAGAGTTCACACTGACCCTGGCAGATTTCACTACAACGGTGCAGTTTCATGTCATTGACTCTCGCACCTCCTACAAAGCGCTGCTCGGCCGCCCATGGCTGCATGAAAATATGGTGGTGCCCTCCACGCTCCACCAATGTATCAAATACAGCCTCCAGGGGAAGGAGGAGAGGATATTTGCTGACATCCACCCATTCGAGGTGTTTGAATGTCACTTGGCGGACGCCAACCTATATACGGGGTCTCCCCGGAAGGTTTCTGAAGATGGAGCCCCCGTAGGGGCATCGAAGAACAAATCGGGTGACGGTTGGTATCCACCACCGCCGCGCGGATATGTCAAGCCGAAGGTGGTTTCCCACATCACGGCTTCTGGAAATGTCGGCAGGGTGACACCCCCAGCATTATACCCCAAAGCTAAGGAAGTGCATGTTGATCGACAGCACGACCGCATCGGAGTCCCGGCCGGCCTCACCAAGCCAGTCTCCGGCCTCAATGATCCCACTGTCGAACCTTTCAAAGCCTGGGAGGTGACACAAGAAGATGGGCCCAGCAGCTTGTTCTATACAGTTGAGGAGCATCCCACTCGGGAGGACACAGACTGCAGCCTCCCTGAGGATCTAGCCAACCCGCGGGTTCCTGTTCAGGGCCTGGCATTTACCACTGATCGGACGGCCAGGATGTTTCAAAAGCAACACATCCCTCCCGATCAACCTCAAAAACGCAAGGAAGCTTTCCAGAAGATGTGGTATCCTGCAAATCTGGATAAAGAAATGAGACGTGTCTCTCAACATCTGGGTCTGGGCTTCACCCTGGAAGACTACTATTACAGTGGGCGGTACGAAGTGGATACCATCTCCACCTTCTATCCAACTGAAGATAGCCCTCTGGGGGCAACCTTTGATGAATATCCGGCGGAAGCAGAACATGTTGAATTGGCTCTATCCGGGAATCAACAAATGGAGACCTTGATCTCCTGCCGATGCTGGGAGCAGGTCCCTCCTAAAGAAGCGGCCTTTCAAGCCGCATTTGATACGGCTAGCAGCAGCGAAGCCGAAGATACTCAAAAAGCAGAAGTCTCTCCCTCCGCAGGGGTCATACTAATGACGACTTCAACACCCTTTCTACCAATCAAGCAGGCCTTGGTTTACTCCAATCAAGGGGAGCCGGCTACCAGAAAAGGAAAAGCCACTTCTGCGGAAGATACAACAGTCCCAGAAGGTGAGACTCCTTCAACTTCTGCTACAAATCCAATATGCTGTCTGAGTCCGGCGGCAAACAACTACTGGCCTGTCATGGCTGCAACCTCATCTACGAGCACTGAAGCTGTTCTCTCACCCTCGGGAGCTGCAACGGCAACGGATATGTCAATAGATCCATCCACACAGTCGCTAGCACGAGAAGCAAGAGGACCCCATGAAGCTCTGGCAGTGTCTGACGAGGAAGTCGAAGTACTCGACCCTCAAGATGGTATTCCAGACTTCGTTGACCTCCAGCCGGCACCTCCGGAGATAGAAGACGGAGGCCAAGCCACAGTCGATGAACTAATAGAAGTCAACTTGGGAGATGAGGAGGACCCTAGGCCCACCTTCCTCAGCGCCCAACTGTCCCCAGAAGAATGGGAGCTGTACATCCAGCTACTGCTAGAATACCGGGATTGCTTCGCCTGGACTTATAAAGAGATGCCAGTTCTAAACCCTGTTGTCTCACAACACGAGCTAACAATCAGCCCCGAAGCCGAGCCGGTGAAGCAACCACCGCGGTGTATGAGACCGGAGCTCATCACCAGAATCTGTGCTGAAGTTGACAAGCTCATTGATGTGGGATTTGTTGAAGAAAATCAGTACACCACATGGCTGACGAACATCATCCCTGTGAAAAAGAAGAATGGACATATCCGGATTTGTGTTGACTTCCGAGATCTAAATAAAGCCTCCCCTAAAGATGATTTCCCGATACCAATAAATGAGGTCATGATTGATGCTACAACCGGCCATGAAGCCCTGTCGTTCATGGATGGGTCTTCCGGGTACAATCAGATTTGGATTGCGGAGCATGACCGGGTCCATACTGCTTTCCGAACTCCTAAAGGCATTTATCATTACAAGAGAATGCCATTCGGACTGAAGAATGCCGGCGCAACCTATCAGCGCGCAATGACCAAAATATTTGATGAATTGCTCTACCACAAGGTCGAGTGCTACATAGATGATCTGGTGGTCAAAACCAGAAGAAAAGAAGATCATATGCAAGACCTCCGGATTGTTTTTCAGAGGCTGAGGCAGCATGAGCTAAAAATGAACCCTATGAAATGTGCGTTCGGAGTGTCGAGCGAAAAATTCTTGGGCTTCATCGTCCGATATCGGGGAATCGAAATAGACCCCGCAAAGATCAAGGCAATTCAGGAGTTACCTCCACCTAGGAACATCTCCGAGCTGAGGTCACTACAGGGCCTCCTTGCTTATATCCGGCGGTTCATTTCCAATTTGTCAGGGCGATGCCAGCCTTTTCACAAGCTGATGATGAAAGATGTTCCCTTTTATTGGGATGAAGATTGCCAGACAGCCTTTGACAAGCTAAAAGACTATCTGAAGACTCCTCCAGTATTGGGCGCACCGGTGAAAGGACGGTCGTTGATACTGTATATAGCAGCTACACACAATTCTCTGGGGGCAATGCTAGCCCAGAACAATGAAGAAGGGAAAGAACAAGCCCTCTATTACCTCAGTCGGAGACTGGTCAGAACTGAAGAGAAATATACTTATATTGAGAAGATCTGCCGGGCACTAGTCTTCGCAGTCAAAAAACTCCGGCATTATATGTTGTCGCATGAAATCAGCTTGGTGTCCAAGGAGGATCCCCTGAAATATATTATGTCCCAGCCGGCACTCAAAGGCCGCCTAGGCAAGTGGGCGGTAATCCTTATGGAGTTTGATGTCTCCTACGTACCGCGCAAGGCCATCAAAGGTCAAGTTATTGCAGACTTCTTTGCTGAACATCCGATACCCGGGGAAAGCCCGTGGGAACCGGAACTTCCCGAGGATGAAACCCTAGAAGCCGCCCAAGTACAGCCTTCCTCATGGCAGCTATACTTTGATGGCGCTTCCAGAATTGACACCTCTGCTACCGGGTCATCCAGGGTCAGAGCAGGGGCAGGTATAGTCCTGAAATCTCCGGAAGGAGAAGTGGTGCACACTTCCTGCTCCATAAACAAACAATGCACAAACAATGAGGCAGAATATGAAGCCCTGATAATCGGGTTGCAGATTGCTCTGTCCATGGGAATTCAGATGCTGGAAGCATTCGGAGACTCCATGCTAGTTATAAAACAGCTGGAAGGAGAGTTCGAGGTGCGAAGCAAGAGCTCCTCCCCTATCACCAGTTGGCAACTCGCCTGATGTCAAGATTTTACTTCATCAGCATCAAGCACGTCAATCGAGGCCGGAATGCTCAGGCAGACGCCCTCGCTAAGCTGGCCAGTTCATTGGCGGTCCCGCCAGACACAAGCCTGAATATAACAGTGATCAACCGCCGACAGGTCCCCAGCGTAACAGAGGTTCTGGCCGACGAACAAGAGATGGGAGTAGCAGTCATCGAAGGGGTTCAGCAGCCCGACTGGCGAGAGTATCTCCTACGCTGGTTTCAACACCAGCAACTTCCAAAAGAAAAGGAACAGAGAATGAAGCTCCTGAGGATCAAGGATTCTTACGAGATGAGAAGCGGGACCTTGTTCCGAATTATGGCAGATGCCCGAAGGAAAGTCCTACTCCGTTGCTTGTCTTCAGCAGAGGCGGGACAGGTGATGCAAGAAGTTCATGCAGGATCAGCTGGAGCACACCAGGCTGGCCCGAAAATGAAAATTGAGATAAAGAAGCTGGGTTATTATTGGCCCACTATGTTTAATGATTGTTGCAAATTTGCCAAGGCTTGTCAGAAATGTCAAGAACACGCGAATGTGGCGAGGAGACCTCCAGTGCCACTGCATCCCACTCTACCAAGTTGGCCGTTTGCTCAATGGGGCACGGACGTGGTAGGACCGTTACCAGCATCTTCATCAGGATGCAAATACATCTTAGCAGCTACAGATTACTTCTCCAGATGGGCAGAAGCAATAGCACTAAGAGATGTGACGGGAGAACTAGTTGCAAGATTCTTCCGGCAGAATGTAATATTCCGGTTCGGAATCCCCAGCCGAATCATCTCTGACAATGGCAGCCATTTCAGAAACCAGAAGGTTTATCGGCTAGCCGACAAATATAAAATTGACTGGAGGACATCGTCCCCCTACAACCCTCAGGCCAACGGACTCGCAGAAGCCTTTAACAAGACACTGTGCACGTTACTGGCAAAGACTGTCAAGTCTAACAAAAAGGATTGGGAAGAAAGGATGTACGAAGCACTTTGGGCTTATCGTACTGTCTACAAGACCCCAACCGGCTGTTCACCTTTCTCCCTTGTCTATGGGTCGGAAGCTGTAGTGCCGATTGAACTTGAAGTTCCTTCATTGCGAGTTGCCATCCAGCACGGATTAGTCAGTGGTGAGCAGACCAATGCAGAAAGAAGATTGGAAGAGCTCGCTGAGCTCGAAGGAAAACGCCTCCGGGCGCAACAAAACATCCAACTCTACCAAGCTCGCTTGGCCCGCGCTTTTGACAAGTTAGTCAAGGGTCGAGAGTTCAAGAAAGGAGACCTGGTGATGGTCAAAAGAAGAGAAGTGATGGCCTCTAACCCTAAAGGGAAGCTGGTCGAAAACTAGGTCAGACCGTATATCGTTCGCCGAGTATATGAAGGGGGTGCCTACGTCCTTGTAGACCACAAAGGAGTCATCCAGTTCTCTCCCCTCAATGGAAAACACATTAAGCTGTATCATGCGGCGCAGCCGACACACCCCGAGTGATCGGTCGGAACACCTTTTCCTTGGCTAGTGGCACTCCGCCCTAACCGAGCTACCCTTTCCTTGGCTAGTGGCACTCCGCCCTAACCGAGCTACCTTCTCCTTGGTTAGCGGCACTCCGCCTTAACCGAGCTACCCTTTCCTTGACTAGTGGCACTCCGCCCTAACCGAGCTACCTTCCCCTTGGTTAGCGGCACTCCGCCCTAACCGAGCTACCCTTTCCTTGGTCTAGTTGCACTCCGCCCTAACCAAGCTACCCTTTCCTTGGTTAGCGGCATTCCGCCCTAATCGAGCTACCCTTTCCTTGGTCTAGTGGCATTTCACCCTAACCAAGCTACCTTTCCCTTGGTCTAGGGGCACTCTGCCCTAACCGAACTACCCTTTCCATGGTTAGCGGCATTCCGCCCTAATCGAGCTACCATTTCCTTAGTCTAGTGGCACTCCGTCCTAACCAAGCTACCCTTTCCTTGGTTAGCGGCATTCCGCCCTAATCGAGCTACCTTTTCCTTGGTTAGCGGCATTCCGCCCTAACCGAGCTACCTCCCCCTTGGTTAGTGGCACTCCGCCCTAACCAAGCTACCTTCTCCTTGGTTTAATGGCACTCCGCCTTAACCGAGCTACCTTCTCCTTAGTTTAATGGCACTCCGTCTTAACCGAGCTACCTTCTCCTTGGTTTAATGGCACTCCGCCTTAACCGAGCTACCTTCTCCTTGGTTTAATGGTATTTCGCCCTAACCAAGCTACCTTTCCCTTGGTCTAGTGGCACTCCGCCCTAACCGAACTACCCTTTCCTTGGTTAGCGGCATTCCGCCCTAATCGAGCTACCCTTTCCTTGGTCTAGTGGCACTCCGCCCTAACCAAGCTACCCTTTCCTTGGTTAGCGGCATTCCGCCCTAATCGAGCTACCTTTTCCTTGGTTAGCGGCATTCCGCCCTAACCGAGCTACCTCCCCCTTGGTTAGTGGCACTCCGCCCTAACCGAGCTATCTTCTCCTTGGTTTAATGGCACTCCGCCTTAACCGAGCTACCTTCTCCTTGGTTTAATGGCACTCCGCCTTAACCGAGCTACCTTCTCCCTTGGTTCAGTGGCACTCCGCCCTAATCGAGCTACTTCTCCTTGATTAGCAGCATTCCGCCCTAATCAAGCTACTTTTCCTTAGTTAGTGGCAGTCCGCCCTAATCGAGCTACTTTTCCTTGGTTAGCGGCATTCCGCCCTAATCAAGCTACTTTTTCTTGGTTAGCGGCATTCCGCCCTAATCAAGCTACTTTTCCTTGGTTAGCGGCACTCCGCCCTGATCAAACTACTTTTCATCGGTCAGTGGCACTCTACCCTGATCGAGCTACCCTCTCCTTGGCTAGTGGCTCTCCGCCCTAATCAAGCTACCTTTCCTTGGTTAGCGACATTTCGCCCCGATCAAGCTACCCTCTCTCGGTTCGCATTCCGAATAAAAAAAAGGAAGAAAAGAAAGAAGTCAAAATAAAAATGGGGTTAAAAATAGAGATACCCCGCCGGACTTGCTCCCACATCGGGACAAGTGCAAAAATGGCCGTAACCCAGCTGTGGCGAAAACCCGAAAGGGCGTCGCAGGCAAAATCGGGTACCCCGCCACGTGAAAACCCGAAAGGGCGCGTGGGCAAAAGCAAGAGGGGGCTGGCTTCAGCGAAAACCCGAAAGGGCGCCTGAGTCGGTAAAGTGGTAATTTTCCAAATGCCTCTCCTATTCTCCACCCAATAAAGCTCCGAAAGGGACAGTCATCAAAGTCCCGCCGGAAATCTTTTAACAAATCCTTTTCGACCCCCGTCATCCTCGACGAGATCGGTCGATCTCTACCCTCAACTTGGACCCTACGTCCCTGTTGACAACCCCATCCTTGTTTCGGCAGTGATATATGCCGACGAACAAATCCTTTTCGACCCCCGTCATCCTCGACGAGATCGGTCGATCTCTACCCTCAACTTGGACCTTACGTCCCTGTTGACAACCCCATCCTTGTTTCGACAGTAGCATACGCCGACGAATAAACCCTTTTCGACTCTCGCCATCATCGGCGAGAACGGTCGATCTCTACTCTTGAACTTGGATCCTACATCCTTGTTAATAAGCCACGTCCTTGCTTCGATATTTAACCAGTGTCGATGAAATAAACCTAAGACCAACCCTTGTCCTCATCGACAAGGACGGTCAGCGTTCCCGCGGTCCAGTTCTTCTGAATCTCGAATTCAAAAACAAAAAAAAAAGAAAAGAAATTGGGGTTAAAAATAGAGATACCCCGCCAGACTTGCTCCTATATCAGGTCAAGTGCAAAAATGGCTATAACCCAGCTGCGGCGAAAACCCGAAAGGGCGTCGCGGGCAAAATCGGGTACCCCGCCGCGTGAAAACCCGAAGGGGCGCGCGGGCAAAAGCAAGAGGGGGCTGGCTTCGGTGAAAACCCGAACGGGCGCTTAGGTCAGTAATGTGAATAAAAATGAATGGTGAATAGTGATGAACCATACGTCGTCCAAAGGCCATTTCCGAGGTTGGGGCGAGGGTCTTCATCCGATATCCCACTTATACACGTCTAGTATCTATACCTCTTTCGACCCTTGTCACCATCGGCAAGATCGGTCGCTACCCATCCGATTTTTGTCACCATCGGCAAGACCGTCTACCTCTTTCGACCCTTGTCACCATCGGCAAGATCGGTCGCTACCTATCCGGTTCTTGTCACCATCGGCAAGACCGTCTACCTCTTTCGACCCTTGTCACCATCGGCAAGATCGGTCGCTACCCATCCGGTTTTTGTCACCATCGGTAAGACCGTCTACCTCTTTCGACCCTTGTCACTATCGGCAAGATCGGTCGCTACCCATCCGGTTTTGTCACCATCGGCAAGACCGTCTACCTCTTTCGACCCTTGTCACCATCGGCAAGATAGGTCGCTACCCTTCCGGTTTTTGTCACCATCGGCAAGACCGTCCACCTCTCTCGACCCTTGTCACCATCGGTAAGATCGGTCGCTACCTATCCGGTTCTTGTCACCATCGGCAAGACCGTCTACCCCTTTCGACCCTTGTCACCATCAGTAAGATCGGTCGCTACCCTTCCGGTTTTTGTCACCATCGGCAAGACCGTCTACCCCTTTCGACCCTTGTCACCATCGACAAGATCGGTCGCTACCCTTCCGGTTTTTGTCACCATCGGCAAGACCGTCTACCCCTTTCGACCCTTGTCACCATCGGCAAGATCGGTCGCTACCTATCCGATTTTTGTCACCATCGGTAAGACCGTCTACCCCTTTCGACCCTTGTCACCATCGGCAAGATAGGTCGCTACCCTTCCGATTTTTGTCACCATCGGCAAGACCGTCCACCTCTCTCGACCCTTGTCACCATCGGCAAGATCGGTCGCTACCTATCCGGTTCTTGTCACCATCGGCAAGACCGTCTACCTCTTTCGACCCTTGTCACCATCGACAAGATCGGTCGCTACCCATCCGGTTTTTGTCACCATCGGCAAGACCGTCTACCTCTTTCGACCCTTGTCACCATCGGCAAGATCGGTCGCTACCCTTCCAGTTTTTGTCACCATCGACAAGACCGTCTACCCCTTTCGACCCTTGTCACCATCGGCAAGATCGGTCGCTACCGATCCGGTTTTTGTCACCATCGGCAAGACCGTCTACCCCTTTCGACCCTTGTCACCATCGGCAAGATCGGTCGCTACCTATCCGATTTTTGTCACCATCGGCAAGACCGTCTACCCCTTTCGACCCTTGTCACCATCGGCAAGATCGGTCGCTACCTATCTGGTTTTTGTCACCATCGGTAAGACCGTCTACCCCTTTCGACCCTTGTCACCATCGGCAAGATCGGTCGCTACCTATCCGATTTTTGTCACCATCGGCAAGACCGTCTACCCCTTTCGACCCTTGTCACCATCGGCAAGATCGGTCGCTACCTATCCGGTTCGTGTCACCATCGGCAAGACCGTCTACCCCTTTCGACCCTTG
This sequence comes from Amorphophallus konjac, assembly GCA_022559845.1. Lineage (NCBI taxonomy): Eukaryota > Viridiplantae > Streptophyta > Magnoliopsida > Alismatales > Araceae > Amorphophallus > Amorphophallus konjac. The sequence goes on from CM040129.1 coordinate 134,374,402, forward strand.
TCACCATCGGCAAGATCGGTCGCTACCTATCCGGTTCTTGTCACCATCGACAAGACCGTCTACCCCTTTCGACCCTTGTCACCATCGGCAAGATCGGTCGCTACCTATCCGATTTTTGTCACCATCGGCAAGACTGTCTACCCCTTTTGACCCTTGTCACCATCGGCAAGACCGGTCGCTACCCGTTCTCGGTTCTGGCCGTTCTCGGCAGGACCGTGTATCCATCAGTTTTACTATGCCCTCCTGAGTCCCCCGAACTCTCGGCCGGCATAGGCCGTTTCTAGTCTCGAGAAAAGTCGCGGCGCGGTGGAGTGAACACCTCACCCCTTCCCTAAAGGCGTGAGCGCTCTCCTGCCCTAGTGACCCATACACTCGGACTAGAATCAACGGGCAAATGAAAAGAAAAATGACAAGATGGAGTCTTCATTCAAAATCAGGACGGAGATTTTTCATTACTATGAAGTAAAAAGCACATGATTACATGGGCCATGCCCGGGAATACATAAGGTGCATTAAAAGGGAGCACATAAAGAAAAGAGACTACGGCAAAGGGCGTCGGAAGATGTCCTCCAGCACAGGAATACCCAGGGAGGGATGACGGATCAGTTCTTGCAATATGAACTCGGTGGCCTCCAGCTCGGATAGCTTCATCTCCAGGGAAGCAGCTTGTCCTTCAGCCATCTCAGCATCCTCAACCTTTTGGACCCCCAGGCGATCTACTTCTTCAAGTTCAGCCTCTATCCTAGAAAGTTCGGTCCGCAATGCCATCATCCGGGTCGTCAGGGAGCTCCGGCGCTGTAAAGAGGCGTTGGCTTCGTCCCTCGCCCTCGCCGCGGTCTCTTGCAGAGAAATAAGGGCCGTCTTGTTTTCAGCCCGCTCCAATGATATGGCCGTCAGCTGGTCAGTTGCCTCCCGGCCCAAGAACTCCCTCCGATTCACATACTTCAGGAGCAAGATTACCCGCAGAGTCCAGTCGTCCATGGGACAACCAAGGGCCAGCAGCGAGCGGGACAGATGCTCTATCAAGCCCCTCAGCTGAATATAAGTTAAATCCCTACTGGCTATTACGGTCTGCTGGAGGGTCCCCAGGAACTGCCACACGACATCACTCGAGGACTGAAGACCAAGTGGCGACGTCTCAGGCAGTTCGAACTCTACTCTGCCATCCACGGCAGCCCATATATCATCAGCCATCCCGGAGGATGACGACGGCATAAGCTGCAGCCCACTACCACTGGGAACAACCGCACCGGCAGATGCGGTGGCTAGAGCCTCAACAACAACAATCTCTTTGCCGGTCCCCTGGGGTGGGAGTCCAACAAGAACCTCGAGCACCGAGGACGTCCGTCCCTCAATAATCTCCCCGGCTTCTATCTCAACAGAGCCACCCTTCTCCAGAACTGATTGCTGTGCAGCCTCCCTTGGCGGAGAATCTCCGGCTATCACCGAACTATCAACTTCCACGAGCGCTCCGGGACCAACTGGAACCATCGCTACTGCATGATCCTTTGGGTACCGCAATGCGATGGGCCGCAGGACGGACGGGAAAGTCGCCTGGCCTGTTCCCAGGGCCGGGAGTGGTATCTGCACCGTCATACTTGGCAGCGCCACCTCGGTCTGCATCGGAGATATATACACTTCAAACTTGGCTAGAAGGAGGAGAAAAGAAGCATGGTAAGCATCGACCCTGGATGGGTCCTTACCTCGGCCGGGACTAAGCTCAAGTCTTTAAAAGCAGCTTCCCCAGCGCCAGCCTCCTCACTCGTAAGCGATAATGACGGCACAGGACCGCCCCATGATAACCGGGCCGGGCTGAAAGTCGGATAGTCACTCTCATAGGCCGAGGACACCCCAGCATCGTCGGTCTCAAAATCAAGCGGTGATGGCTCCTCGTCACAGGAGCCGCCGCCATAATCTACATGCTCAGAGGAGGAAGACCCCTCTGCTCTCTCAGGACGCTCCACCGTCGAAGTAGGAGCCTCGCCAGCAGGAGCATCACCCTCGGCGGGAGCTTTCCCGGTGCTCTCCACACCAAGGGCAGCAATAGATGATACCTCAGGGGCGGGTTCTCCCTGCCCCGAGGGGATCACCTCCTCTGCGCTCTCCGAGCCCGGAAACAATGGTGGTTGTATATCGACTACAATTCACAGCAAAAAGGGGTCAAGACGGCTGAAGATACGAAGATTTGCGTTGCTATCGCAACTAAACTATAGATTACCTTCCATCTCCCGCCAGGGTGTTGGAGAGGGCAGATCCCTTTCTACGGGAGCAGCGGGGACTTCCTCTGCCCCGTCCCTAGCCGCTACATCTGCCGTCGCCTCCTGTCCGACGACCGCGGCAACTGTATCGGCAACTGTCGGCATGGGCCACCCCAAGTGGTCAAAACAAGCTAATGCACTCTGAAGAAAAGAAGAGCCTACCTTCGGCCTCTAGCCCTTGTGCGCGAGAAGCCTCAAACTCTTCAAAAGATACAACAGGAGGAAGGACGGCTGCCGATTCTTTCTCTGCGGCTTTCTTCCGGCACGCCCGTGTCACTCGGGTCACCGCCGCTTTCGCCTTCCCGACGGCCTCTCGCAGTTGGGACCTAGTCCTCTTCCTCGAATCTCCAGGAGGTAGTGGCATCATGGTCGGGGCCGGCTCAGGAACTTCAAAATATGCCGGCTTTTTGGCCTTTATGATCAGCTCCCTGAAGTGCCGGGTCTCCTCCGAAGTCGGTCGGACTGCATACGCACAAGGGTGAGGATGACACAACCACAATGAAAAGAAGAAGCTGGTCGAAGGGCCTGAAGGAAGAGATGGAACGTACTTGCCGGTCCCGTATAAAAGGGAAAGAGAGGCCAATAAAATAGCGAGGGCATCTTGTCCCTCGAAGCCGCCTCGCGAATAAGCTAGCATAGATCCCCGATCTTTTCGCTCGGCTCAGCTAGCAACGCCAGGTCCTCGTGTCCATGGGAGGACAGCAGATAATACAGGCTCAGATGGTCCAGCCCCCACCTGTCTGCATATTTGAAGGAGATCTGAAGAGGATGGTCCAGTATGGCTTCACTAGGGCTACCCACCGAGAGGTCGTGAGACCGAAGGAGTGCGAACAGCCAGGGGGTGTTGGCATATAAGTCAGCCCGCTTGTCCTCTTTGCGAATGAAAGCCCAGTAGGGATACAACCTGTCCACCTCGGGATGCCAGTCGGCCACGGCCGCGATGGGCTCCTCTACTGGCAAAGGGAGTTGCTGGAGAATCACCCTCTCACTACTTACCCGGCATAAACCCCGAAGGGTCTTCACATAATCATCCTTGTTGATCGGGGGCAACTTCAGCTCAACTTTCGTCTTGCGGCCTTTTACGAGCTTGCGGGCCTCTAGATAGGCCTTCACGTCCGTATTAGTCCAAAATTTCAACTTCTTCAAATAAGAAGCATCAATATCAAGAACTGGCTCCGGCTGGGAAGCTAAGAACCTGTGCTCAGCCACGGCCCAGCACTCTCTCCGGGAGGTTCTGTAAAATCCTGTCCGCGCATTCCACCACTTGACGTATTCAGGCGTGACGCGAGGGAACCGTGCGGGGGCGGGCACCCGGAAAGAAACGTCTTCGCGACGATGGAAAAAGTCCCACCATATCCGGGCGTCGTCATTGGACGTTTGCCCGGCCCTGTGCCTGTTGGGCAATGCAAATTGCGAAGAGGAATGTGGAATCTGCTGGTCGTAGCCAAAGTTCCGACTGAAACGGAACGGGTAATACGGCTCCAGCCACAGAATGCCGCTCTTGCGAAATACGAGGACACTAGGCCTGATGGCCAGTGCCCAATCAATCAACTCCGGCTCCAGAATAGGCCTGGTATAATTGGCTTGGGAAATCGGATGGATGTACTCCTCAGTTTCAAAGAGCTTGCATTGCCTCGTCCTGTTCATCAACGGGCTCGAATGAGCAGCTAAGCTCCAGAAATGAAGAACCCCGGGCGAGTCCACGGGAAAACGGGTCAATTTACCCCGAATGGCATAGAGTTGCTCCGCTAGCAATGATGGCTCGGCGCTTGCGAACTCTATCATGCGCGGGACCAGAGGAACTGCTTGTAACGCCCGAGGAGCTACCTCCGAGAACAGGGTGCAGACCTAAGCATTAAAGAAATGTAACGGACCAACCGTCCGAAGGCTTCTGGAGAGGCGCATCTTATGCAAGTCTCCCAACATCTTGTAAATGAGGCACAGGGCCACTGGGCAAAGAGACAGCTTGGTACCCCAAGCCATAAGACAGGCTGGATATATGGCTTCCGCCCTGATCACGCTCTCGTCACCCTGAGGGAGAGCAAAGGAACAAAGCCAATAAACCAAATATGCAGCACAGTGAGTCACTACATCAACACCAGTAAGGTTTGGGTTTTCCCCCTGCCCTCCTCTCGAAGAAGATGACGAAGCGGCCTGGCGTCGTATCCTCTTCTTCCGCTTCTGGGCCACCGGTGCTATCGGAGGAAAATCTTCATACTTGTTCTTCCCCTGGAAGAAATATTGAAGCCAAACGCCCATCCACACTCTTCGCTTCTCGCCCGGCTTTCGAGCTTCTCTCATGTCGTGCGACGAATGGAAGAGGGTGCGATACGCCTTCATTAGATATCGATAGGCGTAGCCCGCCAAATACCGGCCGTCACCGTCGGTCTGGTCCTTCAACCAGTCAGGCCAACAAACTTCTTCATACGGCTCTCCATCAATGGGCAGGCCGCTGAGCTGAGATAAGCTCCACAAGTCTAAGGAGGTCTCCCCCTCTGAAGTATAGAAGGTGTTGTATTCAGGGCAAAACACCTCGATCATGCCACAGCACAAGCCTCGGGAAATCGGGTACCGATATCTTGAAGCGTACACGCTGTGATATACACCAGCTCTGGTCAAAAGAGGAGCATAATGATGCAGAACATAGTCTGTGAATTCCACTGCTCCGGGCCTGAATGCGTGGGCGTCTGTAACTTTCAACTCAGCAAACCACCGCACGGAGATCTGGTGCTTGAAGCGAATCGCCAAGCAATCCAGCAAGAATGACTCATCTCTATATCCCCATCTCAACGGGGCAAGGAATAAACCAAAGATCGGCTTCTCCCGATCTACTCTGCCCGCGGAGTCATTCCACCGAGCAGGTACAAATTTGGGAGCTCTGGTCAACAGTCCGTCTGCCGGAGCCAGGTCTTGCAGCCCCAGCACAACGCTCCACTTCCTCACCTCCCCAGGGAGATAGATGGGTCTTCCCCGCATTACGCATTCGGCCAAGCTGTCTCTCTCCACCAGCAGAGCCTGCTCGACCTTTCGGACGGCGAACACATCCCGCTTCCCCTGAAGGTTGAAGCGCCGAAGAAGGGACATCATGTGCTTGTCCTTGGGATAATCCTTCCTGGTCACGCCTTCTCTATTATAATGCAAAGAGTCACCCCCGAGAATAAGGAGACGACCGGTGTCTACAGTGTCCGTCTCCGAATCCGAAGACTCCGCAACTATGGCCACCTGGCCGTGACCCCAGTCGAGAGAAAAACATTCTCCCATGTCACCACGGCACGAGAGGAAGAGCTGGATGCCATGACAGCTGCAAAAAGAGCATATCAAACAAAAAACAACGTCAGGAAATGATTAATCAAAGGCGAACTTCTGACAAAATTTCGGCAGAGTCTCCCCAGCACAGGGAATTGCCGAAGAAAAGTGGGAACGCGTTCACTGAGGAACGATCCCTAAAAAGCAGCCATCGGCATTACACCGAGGCCAGAGGAACACCCGGGGAAACAGCTCCGAGGGCAAGCCCTGCTAGAAGCCTCCCGGGGCCCAAAGAAAGGGTTTTGAAACCCAAATTGATGGCACCTCCACTTACCCGAAGGAAGAAACCGCCGCTCTCGGCGCCAGAAGGAGAGAAGAAAAGGGGAAGAGAGAGAAAGAGTCGGTGCGAATGAGAGGGGATGAAGAAAAAAACAAAGAAGAGGGAAATATATAAGGGAAGCCCCCGACCGCTAAACCGGCGCGCTATTTAGCGCGCCGGATTAAAACCCCGTAAGCAAAAGGCGCGCCGAGTTAGCGAGGAAAAGGGAGAATAGCGCGCCGGATTAAAGCCCAAGGGCCATGCCCACGCAGGATTAACATCCCAAAGGGCAAGGGAGTGCCGTGTTGACCCCGCGCCGTACTAACATCTAAACGGCGCCAGGCTAACGCCCGTGCCGAATTAAGGGCCATCCCAGGCACCCGCCAATCAAGGAAGGGGTCAGTCCGGGTGAAATACATCCATCGGCCCTGCTACGCTCGTGCCTTGCTCGCAACACCCACGTCTGGGGGGCATTTGTTGGCACCTAAAATATGATCGTCGGCGACCAAGCCATAAGGACGAACGACCCGGCCCACCGAAGCGCGGGAGCCAATAAAGATCAACATATTGAAGACTTCTCAAGCTGCCAAAGCCTCGAGTCATTCCGTACGGACACGGGGGCTTCACCTCAGGGGAGTCGAGACAAGCTCACAACCAACCGGCAGTGCGACCAAGCCTGCCCAATGAACCGGCATCGACTCTGTCATGCCACATACACCACATCCGTTGTCCGATCAAGGACGACGGTCTATCCGGTGGTCCCCCACCAAATGAAGAGGTTCTCCCGAAGATGAAGGAGTTCCCCCGGCTCTCCAGCACGGAGGACCGAAAGCTCAGGCGGCGGAAGATCCCGATCACCCGACATGGGTGCGGCTTCCTGCCAAGATGGGCCCATTAGCGGCCGAATGATCACCCAGCTTGGGCGAATCTATCCCTGGTGTTGTCACGCCTTCCGAGAAGCTTCGGACACGAGCCAGGCCAAGCTAACGGCATGGATCATAGAGCTGAAGGCCGTGTGCCCGCAGAAAACCCGTGCGAGTAGCCTAAAGTAATCCAGAACCTCGAGAATGGCCGTACGCGAATCTAGGAGCTTCGACAGATCATATCGTCAAAGTCTTAGTGAGCAGTGGCAGAGTACATGTTCACGATGGCCCCGAGTTCATCGACTGGCTTGAAGCGTACAAGGGGCATTAGCTCGGCGCGCCTTAAACCGGCGCGCCCCTCACTCAATGCCCTTATCCCGGCGCGCCCCTTACCTTCAGTCCTTATCCCGGCGCGCCCCTACCTTCCGCCCTCATCCCGGCGCGCCAAGTACCCTATCGAATGGCGCCTTAAACCGGCGCGATAAATTGATGAAGACTCTCTCGGCGCGCAAAAAGCTCACGCCGGATGAAGAGCCTCCAACCTGTTATATATATGGGCGAGGTTCGATTGAAAAGAGGGGGCTCTCGGTGCAGAGAGGAAAGAAAAGAGAGGGAGGCAGTTGAGAAGAAGAGGGCAACTGGAAAACGAGGGAGAGTTTCTTCTTTTCTCGGGAGATACAGAGAGCGAGGGTTTTCTTCTCTGAAGGGGCGATCGTCAGCCTCCAGCTACGATACTCTATTTTGAGGAACAGGTGGGCAGGGGTCGTTTCTCTTCCTGCTTTTGGCATTTTCTTTTCCTTTTCCTCCAAGCTTCTACCCATCCAATGTAAGCGATGGAGGGGAGGGGCAACGATGATATGAGTCGATTCTTCTCCCCCCTCTTCGCGATTTCTTCTGCCATCTTCTCTCTGTTATCGTGATCTGGGCATCCTCTGCTTCTAATATCGTTAAACGGCGACCAAATAATGGTGCCGGAATTGTAATCTCGCCGTGCAAGTGTTAAATCCTCCCCGTCTTAGGGATGGTGATATGTATGCATGCCTGTGGATGCTTGAATCAATAAATTGGATGAACGATCTTCCCTTTCTCTATCTTTATCTATGCTGACATGCGCGTCAGGGTTCTTCTCTGCGTAGGACCGATCCCGGTTCCCTCGAGATTCATATCATGCCCCGAATCATCGCGGGCTACAGAAACACCCCTCTCCGGGGGCTTTCTTTCGTTTCATTTCTTTTATGTTTAGTTCAAGGACTTTGCATCCCTTTCTCCTCTCGGATGGAGCCGTGCCTCTGCGCGCGCCTTTGTCTGCCGCGTACAGGGTCTATCCCCTTGAGTATTATTTTCTAACTGTTCGAGCATATGTCCCTGTCGAGGGTCTGTCTAACTTAGGCCTTTATCACTTGTTCTTCGTGGCCATCTGCATCGTTCCGAGGTTTCCCCGTCACTTCGATCACCCGGGGAGGGTGGACATTCCCCTGTTAGTTCCTGCAGTTGCCGGGCGACTGAGGGCCCTACCTCTCCATGGTGGGCGTCTTCTCGAAGCCATGGCTAATAATGAAGGGGAGCTTGGGTCAACGAACTCAACCCCGACAGACCAGGGCCCGATCGAGACCAGGGGGTGTGTGCTCCTTGTAGGCTAGTCCTCGGAGTCCCACTCTCCCAATGGTCAGTCCCTCCATGGGACGAATCACTGACTGCGAGTCCTTCGCCCCTCGTAGGCTAGCCCTCGGGGTGTCGTCCTCATCATCAGTGACTTCGCCCTTCTGTCTCTTCCCCCATGGAGCTTTGGTGCCCCTAGCAGGCTTGTCCTCGGGGTATCCTATCCAGTGGGGTATGCTGGCCGCCTTTGGGCAGACCGGTGATTTAGGGGCTTGCTCCATTAGTGAGTATGACCCTGATTCTCCCCTGCAACTCTGTTTGTTCAGGGGAGATGCTGTCAAATTTCTGACAGACTCCAGATAATTATGTCAATAAAACGATCGCTCCGAATCGAATCAACTCAGTGCTCGAGTATGAACCTCGCACTGACCTCCCCTTCATTTCCAGAAGGCCATGGACTCCAATCAAACAATCATCTGGCCCAACAACTCAAGGAAGGGTCCCATGAAGTCTAATAAACTTAAAAAGGTTCATAATTCAACAAAACAGGTTTAATACGGCGCGGTCTTAACCGGCGCCCCCTAAACCGGCGCGGTACCCCCCCCCCCCCCCCGCGCCGGATTAACCCCACACTCATTTCCTTAAAAAATTTTCTTGCGCCTTCCCGGCGCGCCCTAAACCGGTGCGCCCCAACCCTCTTGCGCGCCGTTTCAACTGCATGAAGACCGCGCCGTATTAGCCACTATGCCTACGCTTTAGCGCGCCACATAAGTTTTCTTACATAGTCACGCCGGTTTTGAAGCCTCGTGCCGCTCTAATGGTTCATTTACCCCGGGGCAAGCCTCGCCTCTCGGGGGCAATGTTGACAAGCCGTAGCAGGCAGTGAATTGAATAAAGAAGGGTCAAGTAAGCCCGAGTCATGTCATCATCATACTCACCATCATAATCCGTTAGCATTTCGCTTTCGCTAGCATATTTGTGTTGCTCTTCCTCTTCTCGACGAGGGGTATTAAATGCGGCTGATCGCCACTGTTTCACAACACTATCTTCATGTGTAATCTAGGTGTGGATGTCTTGTGTGCATGCATGCATAGATCCTCGGGTATATCAAATGGCATCGACAGAAGACCGGGTTACGCCCTGCCGGAAGTCTTCGTCATGCGCGATGGTGGTCTTCGGACCTACATCCTCCGCCACGTACCGAGGGTCCATAATTCCATGAACTATACATCTGCTATACGATAAATATGTGCATCCTGCATGTCTTCCTCATGATCATCATGTAGCTCCTTTTAATTCGGCTTCGACAGCCCGATATCTCGGCAATTAATCAAAGGTGTTCCCTCCTCGTGGGGGATGTAATTAACGCCATAACCTTTACGGTATGGCGGACTGCTGGTCCCGACCGAACCTCATATTCGCCCGACATGGGTCAGAATGAGCGCACAATAAAATTGTCACTCACGTGACTGGCACGCCCGCGTCGTCAATCAGTCAGTTGACTACCAGTTAGCCAAATGGTTGATCGATACGCGAACGAAAAGGCGGAAAGAAAGAAAAGGTCGCAAACAGTTCCCCATTGTCGGTCAGTGCAGGATCACGAACAGGGGCATGCAGAACCGGGGGCGCCCTGGAAGAAGAGAGAACCTCTGCAAACGAACAGACCAAGCCTCCACACACCAGGGCATCCACAAAGGCCTTTGGATGAAGAGGTGGAGAGGAGATCGGTGTCGCAGGGGGCGCCGACGGCCCCCCCAGGGCGGCCATGGCTTACGGCCACGCTGGGGGAAAACCCTAGCAGAGCTCAACGCGGGAAAACTAAGATGCGCCTGGATTGAAATCCCTAGTTGGTTAGCTCCATCCTGGTTAAGAGTTTTGGGGGATATAAAGGTAAATTCTAGAAAGGTAGGGGTATAAAGGTAATTCATGAATTTTATAGGGCTATATAGGTAATTTTATTATTATTTTATATCAAAAGTAATTTTATAGTTAGTTTGGTTCAAAGCTATGCTGAAATTGGGATTGCCAAAATTGGGATTCGAAATCCATGAGATGCATCATTTTCCTTCATTTTGTAATTATTCTTTAAGAAAAAGATGTAAAAAATTTATGTCAATTTTGAGATTCGAACCTTTAACCTTATAAATAACTAACACACTTACTAATCACTAAACTTGATATATTTTCAACATCTTTTACTATAACATATATTTATTAAATTATTATTTATTCTTGACATACGACGGTACATGATAGTATAGTGCGATACGGTAGTATACCGTATTGTATCAATAAAATATCGGTACGATCGGGTCGACGAACCTTAACGCTAATTGCACCATGAAGTCTAGATAAAACGGCCACACCTGCCCCGCCCAAAAGAAATGCGACGACTATGTATGTACCTTGATAATGTCTTATTATTTTACTCTATAATATTCTTATATTCTTCATGTTATCATGCATATATACTCTCGTAATAAACTATCAACTGTAATTCATCATAAATATATCGCTTGTCGTAGAATGCCATCTTGTTAAATAACTTGATTTTGGATAGATTGAGATAGGAAAAAAATTAATGTACCTTTTTTTGATCTCCTTGTATAATCAAAATGGTGGTCTATATATATACTCCTGTACTCTCTCATATTCGCTAATAATTGTGTTCCATTCCAAAAAACATATGTTTTTCATCTTTCGTCAACAGGATACTTCATTAACTCTGACCACCTTAGAATCCGAGAGACATTATTTATTACGATGGTATACATAATCATCTAAAAATATAAGGTTATGGAATAAAATATACAAAATTGTGTGGGAGAACATAGATCATTTAGAAAAGAATAAGAGGGAGAAGAAAGAGAGAAAGAAAGAGTTATTTTAGCTATGTGAAAGGCTAGCTGAAGCCATTGTGACGAAACAACAGTGTCAAGTTCCTTAGTTTTATTGGATTCTATATTATTGAAATCATTATACAGGCACACCGAAGAGTCCTCCATGCGTGAACACACAGCCAGCACAGCACACAGGTCAGTGCTGCAAGAGAGCAAGAGGAGAGAAACCCAAACGCCCTTATTCTCACATCCTCGCACACTTTCATTCTTGTTCTCTCACATGGTAGACTACGTACGTACGGACGTCCGTGAGCCGTGGCTCCTTCATGAGCAGAACATGTAGACGGTGGTGAAGTCGAACGGGTTAAAATTTTGGGTCACGTTGAGGTGGGTGGGCGGGTAGCGGCTGGTGCAGTTGGGGCCTTTGAAGAGGTTGGCCGCCTGCCCCTCCGTGTACACGAAGTGGAAGCCCCCCTGGTAGCCGGTGATGTCGAAGCAGCCGCACCCGGTGATGTCCTTGCTCTTGCCGCTGCACCCTGGCCCCTCGAACACCGTCAGGGTGCTCGCCCCGGCCGGGCCGAGGAGGGTAGTGGCGGCGAAGAGCACAAGCAGAGCCGCTGCCGCCGCCACCGCCGCCGCTCCAGGGGCCGAGGGCTTGCCGATTGGGGCCATTTTTGGCAGGGAGAAGAAGGGGGGGCTGTTCTAACTCGTCTTCTTGAACTGGAGGGGGCGATGGTGGGGCGATGGTGAAGAGCTCTTCCCTTGCGCCCAGCCTTATTTTATTTATAGGGAGGATTACTAGGCAAGGGTAGCTGAAGCTGGGTTTGCCTTGGCTTGTATGACTACTGTGCAAGAGGAGCACATGTTAGACAGCACCTGTTGTCGCTGAAAGCAGACAAAGGTTATTTGTGACGATATATAGTTGGGGGCTTTCAGTAGTCGGTGTGGATGTGGTTAGATCACTGGCGGCGTACTATAACTTGAGGATTTTCAATCGCAAGTTTTGTCCTCTGTGTTAAAATCTTCAACGTGAAGACTTCCCAAAAGTCCCTAAACATATATAAATCAGCATGAACGAAAATTTGGACCTATATATATGCTACCTCTCATCTGGCTAGTTCTTCATTTATGTTTTCTCATGCACGATCGAATTGGATGCATTTCCCCCTTTTCCATTAGGTTTCCCCGAATATTATAATGGCCAACGAACTGAGACCAACATGCACCATAGTTTCACAGGGTCGTCAGGGAGTGCCCCAAGTGAGAATCTACATCAGTTGTTTTCATTTCAAGAGCACTAATAACTTTGGTTCGTCGTGAAGAATATATATGATGCACTTGATATTGTTAATCATGTGTCAATGTTGTTGATTAATCTTTAAAATGAATCTAAAATACTTTTCCCTTTACAAAATGAAATGAATAATATTCCTCCTTCGTGTTGAGCATGATGATGGACTTGATTGCCGCCATCACTGAAAGCCCATTAAGATGGTTTGTTTTGAACTGATCTTTTTTTCTCGATGGTTTATAATTTTATATATATGACCTACCTACAATCGGTTACTTCTGCTTCCGGAGAACTATATATATAGTATTTTTCTGTGTTTATTATTATAGTCACGGAGAGCGTTCAGACACGTGTGTGCTTGAAAAGGATCGGGCATTCTGCCATATCCTGATCAAACCCTTCTTGCTCTACCTTTCTTCATTATTAATATTAATTTCCTCCCACCAATCGAACCTCGGCAGCTATATATATATATATATATATATATATATATATATATATATATATATATATGTGTGTGTGTGTGTGTGTGTGTGTGTGTGCCTATCCATATCCACGAGGTTATCCCGCCAAAATCTCATGCAAAGTGACATGACTCCTGCGCTGTCCTTGAGAAAAATATATTGGCTGGTTAGAAAAATCTGATTTACTTGTATGCTACGTTGCCATTTGATATCGATCATGATAATTTGAACCCGGCAAGTAACTCTTTTTTATTGTTAAATTAAGAATAAAGGTGAAACATAAAAAGTAATTAACTTAGCTCCCTCTAAAAAGTATCCGAATAATTAAGACATAAGTAGGGATGCAATAGTAACCGATTAATGACCCGTTTCCTTTCAACTGTTAGTTTAAAGGTCAGTTAATAGATATACTTAATTTTGAAACGGTTATATATACATACCAAATAAGGGAACGGATTCAAACTGATATATATATATATAATATATATATAGCAGATAAGATAATAGATACCCATATATGTCACCGAACTCAATATTCGAATAAACCTAGCCAATATAAATTAAATTATATAATATTTAAATTGTTTGTTATATTTTGTATCGTTACATTGAGATCCAAGGGTCCTCATTGATCAAATCTGCATTTATTTTTCACGACTCTTTTCTATTTAGAACTAAGCAATATATATATATATATATATATATATGAGTGCAAACAACTTTTAAATGCATCTTATATAAAAACATTATTTGTTTTTAAACTTGTAGGTATTTAGATGAGTGAGAAATAATTTTGTATGATTTTCCGGTTGAAGCTTCTCCCCCTTTTTGATGATGACAAAACAAGCGATGTGTGTGTGAAAACTGTGTATGAAAACTATGTATGTGAGTGAAATACAAATGCAAATGCACAATATCACAACATGATTTGATCCAACCCAATCGCACACAATTCTCCCCCTTTTTGTCATTAACAAAAAGTCGATTGACATTGGGGTTATGTAGAAAGATATATACATGTATAACTTTGAAACGAATATGAACTGAGTTATGAGTTCAACCAATCAAGCAAGCAAGCATGATAGTCAAGCAAGCATGTAGTAATCTATAGCTCCCCCTCAATGGGGTAAAAGGTTAGCAAGTGAACATTTGATTCATATCAAAATGTGAGACATGAAGCATAATCAAAAAAGGTAGTGCATGCATATGTTAGAGGCACTGCATAGACCATGATAAGAATAAATTCAGGATACACATTCATCACAATAATACCCAAGAGTGAAATGTGAGGCAATGAGCAACGAACTTCAAAAATTTGGATATAAGAAGAATTTCTAAAGAACACTAGAGGGTTATTTCCTTTCTACAATTCTATTTAGATCCTCGACTATCGGTAGCTTCGCACAACCCCCCTTTTTTTATTCTTTTTATTGGACATCACCATTCGGTGCGAGTCACCTCATGTGTCTCAATTGGGATTCCCGACTACTAGGATTCATCACAATTTTGATTCTAGTGGATTTTAGCTTCACTTTTCGACGCGAATTTCCTCATTTATTTCAGTGGGGATTCCCGACTACTCGGTTTCACATTCCACTTATTGATTGTTGTGGGGTAGATAACTTTTTCCTCATGATTACTCTTCATTTCCATGTAGAAATTTATTTCCCTTAAAGTGTTGAAAAGAATTTTTGAAATCCTTATCGATCAAAGTCATATGCATCATTTTGTGCAAAATGTGTGGGTAATTGCTTTGTATGTTGAAAATGAATTTGCCATAGCATAGATATGACTCCCCCTAAATGTATGCACAATTGGAAACAAATCATCCTCCTTTGTATATGTCAATTTTCACAAATGATCAAAATGTAAATGATCAAAATCACTGTATTTTATATAACAAAGAGGTGAGGTCTTAGAAGATTTTCAAGAAATGGTTTTCTAGAAATATATACATGCATTCAAGCAAGAATTTGGAATAAAGTTCATGCAAAATGATTTCCAATACATGGCGGAGAACTTAGGTCCGAAGACCACCTCATGCGTAGTGAAAGCTTCCAACTAGACATAATCCAAACTTTCACAAACACCATTTTATATACCGAAGAATCATGGCATTTAAGCACGTAAAGATAGAAGGTATGCACAAGCATATACACGTGAATGCAAAGTTGATGAGAAATTATTTATATTCACAAGTATGCAAGCATATGTGCAATCTAAAGCATGTTTTGAATGTATGCAAAACTGAACAGTTATTTGTAAGAAGATAAACAAAATTGTGTATTCAAGTTACTCATCTCTGCAACAAATCTCTTTATCACTTCCAAAATCAACAAAAGGTAATAACAAGATTAAAGTAGGTCGAATTAACAAGATCCAACCAAGTGTATGCTTGAATCATTTAAAAGAAGATTTCAGAACTTGAGCTCTCTTACCTTTGCCTTGAGTGACCATTATTTACCTCGGTCTCAAGGCACCCCTGCAAAAAAAATTTCTCACTTTATAGAATTAGGTACCCAAGCTTTCTTGGGTCTCTTAGAGTTAGTTCCACTTTGAACAAAAAATAGTTTGTTCTTCCTCTCATATCATTCATCATCGGCCCTCATTAGATCACACACATACATGGAATGGCCGAACATACCACAATAGAAACAGCTGACATTTAACTTTCTAAAATGATTTTTACTATGCATGTTTGATCGATTAACAAATGAGTTCATGCATAGATGAATAGGGGAATAATAAGGTGTATCAAAGGATTTCTGAAATTGATTTCTTACAAAAGAATTTTTCTTTGTGGGAGAGTGTCCCACATCTCTCTTCTCATTCCATTGACTGCCTTCACCATATTCAAACATTTTTTGTTTTCCAATCAATTCTTTTTCAACAAGACCTTTCAATTTCTGTAGCTCATCACACATGGTGTTGAAGTTGGTTTCAATGTCCTCTTTGGATTTCTCATATTCAATCAATTTTTCTTTGATTCCTTCCAACTCCTTTACCAATTCTTCATTTTCTATTTTTAGATTTTTCACATTCTCATAAGCACGTTGTTTCTTAATTTCTAAACATGAGATTTCATCCTCAAATAGAGAAACTTTGGACAACAACATTTCATTTTCATCTTTCATTTTTTCAAGTTCCAACTCAAGCAAAGTACATTTAGTGCATGAAGATGAACTAGAATGCAAAATATCATGAAACTTCTTTTTTAAGCTTTTATTTTCATGTTTCAACTTCTTGCACTTTTCATACACTCTAGCATATGCAATTTGCCATTCTTCACAAGTGAGGTTTTTGTTATTAGAATTTACCTAACTGTCGTTTTCCTCATCATCCATAAGACATAGATTCTGGACCAGCTCGTCCAGTTCATTCTCCTTCTCGGATTTGGACTCGCTCTCGTCCTCATCGCTCCATACGGCTTTCATCGCTTTTTGCTTGCCAACTTTTCCCTTTTTTTCTTTTCTCTCAAGATCCGGACATTCATTTCTCATGTGTCCAACCTTGTTGCATTCATAGCATTTAATCTCTCTTTTCTTTTCCAGTTTCTTTTTCTGAACTTTTCTAGGAGAAGTGCCATTCCTTCTAGTCTTCCTTAAAAATTTTCTGACTCTTCTAGTGATGAGGTTCACAAGTTCTTCCTCACTACTATCAAGACTTGACTCTTCATCACTTTCTTCAGAAGGCTTTGGGTTAGCCTTAAGTGCAATTGATTTCATCTTACTTTTCTCCTCCTCTGTCCTTTTGATGTTGATTTCATAGGTCATCAATGACCCAATCAACTCATCCAACGTAAGTGTGGTGAGATCTTTAGAGTCTTCTATCACGGTCGCTTTTGTATACCATTGTGGTGACAAGGACCGCAGCACCTTCCTTACTAGGTCTTGATTTGTGTACTCCTTTCCCAGTGCTTTCAAACCATTGGTGATCTCACTTAACCTTGAAAATATCTCCGAGATGGTCTCATGCGGCTTCATCATGAAGAGCTCGTATTTTCAGACCAATAGATTTGCTTTTGTCTCCTTTACCTCCAACATTCCTTCGTATATGAGTCGGAGCTTCTCTCACATTTTCTGCACAAAGAAACACATATATATACGTGAATATTCATTCGGATGTACAACACATTGAACAATATTCATAGCTCTAAAAATTGCACATGATTTTTTAATGTGTTCTTCAGTCCAACTATCCTCATCATCGGGCAATTGATAAGGACATGTACTAACGACTCTCCAGCTATCATAATCCTGAGCATGCAAAAACACTGTCATTAATAAGGGTAATTTGTGCCATCAAAAAATGGTGGCCTATGTATAGAATGTCCCTCAAGAAGTATTCCCCTACTTTTCATCGCTAATGATCAATCCTCTACAACCGCGAGGTTGAATAAAATCAGAGGCCTTGCTCGGATACCAATTGTTGGCCCAGACAATCACACGGACAAGAAGGGAGGGTTGAATTATCCCCCCAAAAGTAATAGCAGATTTAAACTACATGCAGCAGAATAAGATAAACTACCAACATGAAGAATAACGAAAGAAAATTTTCATTCTACACGAGCAAGTCTCTCGAACTCTCCGATCTCACACAAATAGCCTATGCAAGGATCAATTAAACCTTCACTAAAAACAGATAGCAGACGAGCGATGTGTGATGATGCAGTGAATAAAAATCTCTAAATAGACCTGTGAATGGAGATAGGAGAAATGGACAAACACACAGGCACACCACAAGGAACACAGATATTTTTAGGTGGTTCGGCCGGACCTACCTGTCTGCCTACATCCACCCCTCAACAAATCTGGTGAGGCTTCACTAACACGCTACGAACCGTAGCAACCACGTGGATGAACCCCCAACACCACACACACGTTGCTTCTACAGCAATCCACACACACGGGGCCTGGCCCCAGAATGATGCCACCGCAGCACACACCCACGCACTCGAGGAACTCACCCCGTAGTAAAGCGACACACGGAGACGCAGCTCCGCACACCCACACACAATTGCACACCGGTGACCAACTAGTCAATATTTCAATGTTCAAAATAAAAGATAAAACCTTAATAACATCCAAACTAAGGATATAACATGGAAAACATTTCAAATAAGCTAGGAACAGATGTAGAGATTTTCCCCTTTGCAAACTCCTCAAATCTTCAAGTCAATGTCGACGGTTGCTCGCGATATTGACATCTTCAGATTCCTCACTTCATTCCGCTTGCTGTCTTCTTCATCAATAAGCTCCAAATCTCGACAAAAGTAGATCAGATCTAGCGTTGAAGTCCTCTCGAGCTCCTTTCTTTCTCTTCTACACAGAATAGCACGATATTAGACAAAGGAGATTTTTGAAACCACAAATTCGCAGCACATATATAGCAGAAGATTAGATGGACAAAAGGACCATAAAGACCATGCAAAAACCTTCCAAAATCCCTCTAGGATATGTAGGAGAACCCTAAGGGTAAATAGGTCACAAATGGGTGCAAATGGATTAGTTTCATTAGGTTTTGAAACCCATTTTGCAAACCTGATCCGGATGTAGCAGACAAAGTGTCTACTCTGTGAGTCGACACTTTCTTCCGACCTACAAAAACTAGTGCGTAGCGTGAAGAGTGTCAACTCTGTGAGTCAACATTTTTTCACTTGAGTTCTGGAAGGCCTAAAGACAGCCCCCAGTCCAGAGAGTGTCGACTCTTTGAGTCGACACTTTTGCTGACTTGAACGAAAATGCAATAAACTCAATTGAAAACATAAATTTCCTCAATCAAACATCAAGAACAAGTAACCATGCATTGAAACAAAGCATTGGCTCATTTTAAACCACATTCCATCAAGTGGTAATGTGAATGGGTTAAGCAACTTGCAAGCCCAAAAGAAAATCCATTTTGACAATGCATGAAACTCATTGAAGGCTTCAACACCCCAAGAAGTATATGCATGAAAACATTTTCAAACCACCAAAACCTCAACTAAGAATGAAGTCTTTTAGACATGAATTTTTGCTGTATATGTAACTCATTCAAGTCAATCTCATCAATACTTATGTGAATGGTTAAACATAATACAAGCTAATTTCATCAAGAAATATGAAAAGCAATTTGAACCACATACTTCCTCAAAAGTCCCATGAACAATATGCAATGTGAACCATGAATGAAGTGCATTAAGAAAAGAATATGGTGAGGTCGATACACTGAAGGGCAGGTCGATGCACTAAAGGAAAACACCAAAGGTAAGTCGATGCAGCTGAAGGGAGAACTGCCTATGTCAAAGTGTGTCGACACTGAGTGTCGACACCTATTGCCTACTAACCCATAAATTCCTCTAATGAAAGATTTTGTGAAATTTAAGCCTTACCAAAGGAGTTTGAAGAGTAATCAAGACATATACCACCTATTTTGAAACATAGACACCAAAATACTCATTCACGCATATATTTGTGTCCCACAAGTTGTCCACCAGAGATTCGTTCCTGCAATGCAAGATTATCAAAATATGAGCTCCTTACGCATCAATGGACAATTTTCACAACACATGCACACACGATTTGTCATCATTAAAACTCAAACTCCAAAATCAACTCGGGGATCGTGTTGTGTGCATGAAAACTGTGTATGAAAACTATGTATGTGACTGAAATGCAAATGCAAAAGCACAACATGACAACATGATTTGAACCAACCCAACCACTAATGATCAATCCTCTACAACCGTGAGGTTGAATAAAATCAGAGGCCTTGCTCTGATACCAATTGTTGGCCCAGAGAATCACACGGACAAGAAGGGGGGGTTGAATTTCCCCCCCAAAAGTAATAGCATATTTAAACTATATGCAGCGGAATAAGATAAACTACTAACCTGAAGAATAACGAAAGTAAATTTTCATTTTACACGAGCAAGTCTCTCGAACTCTCCGATCTCACACGAATAGCCTATGTAAGGATCAATTGAACCTTCACTAAAAATAGATAGCAGATGAGCGATGTGTGATGATGCAATGTATAAAAATCCTTAAATAGACCTATGAACAGAGATAGGAGAAATGTGTTTGCCCCCGAGGTTATGATGTGTGGATTAATGAGTTTTGATGATTAATGAATGCAGTGTGCGATCATGGTTTAGAGTGAATCGGTTGTGTACTCTTATGAACACCACATCTATTTAATCATGCAATGGTGATTACTGGTTGATACTCAAATGATTTTTTTGAATGGACAATTCAAAATGAGCAAGCAATTGAGGACCGAAGGTGAATTCAGGTAAAATGATGAGGTAAATGTTGATATGTGGTTTGATATGGACTTTTCATTCCTCCTTGATCCGTCACTCTTGAAATGGAAAATGGAAACGATTTTAAATAAGCCTACCTTGTTTAAAATCTTTTTAAGTCCCCATACTTCCATTAAAAAGTTGAAATGTAATGGTTATTTTGTGAGATCTATGATGTTGTATCAAACTGACACATACTTGGTGTTTTTACAGGTTGGAAGACATCCTAGTAATCTCATTCTATCTTGCCATCATCCATGGAGGAGTTGATGCTACAATTCTTAGCATATAGGTCATTGAGCCTTCTGGTAGGGCAAAAGTCGACACCTAGTGTCGACACACTGTTCCAGAACAGGCTTCCAGTAGCTTGTCCAGGAGGTGTCGACACCAAGTGTCGACACCTACCTATTATAGTTCTGGCAGCAAGCCAGAACACCAGGTGTCGACACCTGGTGTTGACACCCAGCGTCCAGGGACTCTTTTTGGTGTTTTTGCTCCATGTAATGCACAAGGTGTCGACACCAGGTGTCGACACCTACACGGAGCCGTGATTTAGGACTTTTCCATCCTCGAACCTTTTGTCCAACCACTCACGTCAATCCGCCTTGTTTTCTTCCAGATTTCATGGATCTTGTCCTAATGGTGTCCCTAGACTCTCCTAGAAGGTTATAACCCTCTCATTGGGTCGAAAACCCTAGGGAGGTAGGAAGATCTAGAGTTGTTTTTCTTGTTCTAACCTTGGTGAGTGTAGGTTCGTAGTAGCAGCTCAAGGGCCTTCTTCCACCTTGTTCAGAACCTGAAAGTGAAGGGAAGAAGCTTGAATCAAGCCTCCACATCGTCCCCAACAGCGAACTGTGTAGAACATCTAAGCTACAACCTCGTTTGTGCGACAAAGCTTCATTCTTCCTCAAGGATCGAATCTTCCTCTTGCAGAAGCATTCAATTACATTCAAGGAAGTGAAAGGTGGAGCTTCAACCATGATAAACATTCCTTCACTCTCCATTTTCTGAATCTTTTTGCTTGAGCTTGTGCATCTATTGTAAATCTTAAATCAGATTGTTATATGTGGTGTTCGTGTTCGGAAACACGAACGTGTGTGTGTGTGTGTATGTTTGGCAGCCCAGATCGGGTGTCGTGTGTGTGTGTGTGTGTTTGCTATTCTACACAGCGTGTGTGTGTGGCTCACTTCATAGTGAAGTCTTGATCCTCACGAGTGAGGGGTGGATGTAGGGGACACGGCAGTGTACCCGAACCACCTAAAAATTTCGTGTGTCACTTGTGGTTTGTTCTTCCGCATCCTTAGTCGAGTGGGCTTCATGGTGAGTTGAGCGTACACCAATTCCATTGTCTAACACCTACCATTTTCCACACGCATTAACAAGTGTATCCATGTTCGGGTGAGATCTAGTGCTTGCATGCTTAATTAACAAGTTTTCACTTCGAAGTAATTTTTAATTAGCCAATCAATTCACCCCTCCCCCCTTGATTGCCGCCTTTCGGGACTCAACAAAATGGATAAACACACAGGCACACCACAAGGAACACGGAGATTTTTAGGTGGTTCGGCCGGACCTACCCATCCGCCTACGTCCACCCCTCACCAAATCTGGTGAGGCTTCACTAACACACTACGAACCGTAGCAACCACGGGGACGAACCCCCAACACCACACACACGCTATTTCTGCGGCAATCCACACACACGGGGCCTAGCCCCAGAATGCTGCCACCGCAGCACATACCCACGCACTCGGGAATTCACCCTGCACTAAAGCCACACACGGAGACGCAGCTCCACACACCCACACACAATCGCACACCGCCAATCAAACAGTCAATATTTCAATGTTCAAAATAAAAGATAAACCTTAATAACATCCAACCTAAGGATAGAACATGGAAAACATCTCAAATAAGCTAGGAACAGATGTAGAGATTTTTCCCTTTGCAAACTCTTCAAATCTTCAAGTCGGTGTCGATGGTTGCTCGCGATATTGACATCTTCAGATTGCTCGCTTCATTCCGCTTGTTGTCTTCTTCATCAACAAACTCCAAATCTCGATGGAAGCAAATCAAATCTAGCGTTGAAGTCCTCTCGAGCTCCTTTCTTTCTCTCCTGCACAGAATAGCATGATATTAGCCAAAGGAGATTTTTGAAACCACAAATTCGCAGCACATATATAGTAGAAGATTAGATGGACAAAAGGACCATAAAGCCCATGTAAAAACCTTCCAAAACCCCTCTACGATATGTAGGAGAACCCTAACGGTAAAGAGGTCACAAATGGGTGCAAATGGATTAGTTTCATTAGGTTTCGAAACACATTTCGTAAACCCGATCCGTACGTAGCAGACAAAGTGTCGACTATGTGAGTTGACACTTTTTGCTGAGTGTTCTTTCTGCAACACTAAAAATCACCCAGGACAACAAGTGTCGACTCACAGAGTCGACACTTTCTTCATGCCTACAAAAACCAGTGCGCAGTGTGAAGAGTGTCGACTCTGTGAGTCGACACTTTTTCACTTGAGTTCTGGAAGGCCTTAAGATAACCCCCAGTCCAGAGAGTGTCGACTCTTTGAGTCGACACTTTTGCTGACTTGAACGAAAATGCAATAAACTAAATTGAAAACATAAAATTCCTCGATCAAACATCAAGAACAAGTAACCATGCATTGAAACAAAGCATTGGCTCATTTTAAACCACATTCCATCAAGTGGTAATGTGAATGGGTTAAGCAGCTTGCAAGCCCAAAAGAAAATCCATTTTGACAATGCATGAAACTCATCGAAGGCTTCAACACCCCAAGAAGTATATGCATGAAAACATTTTCAAACCACCAAAACCTCAACCAAGAATGAGGACTTTTAGACATGCTTTTTTGCTGTATATGTAACTCATTCAAGTCAATCTCATCAATACTTATGTGAATGGTTAAACATAATACAAGCTGATTTCATCGAGAAATATGAAAAGTAATTTGAACCACATACTTCCTCAAAAGTCCCATGAACAATATGCAATGTGAACCATGAACGAAGTGCATTAAGAAAAGAACATGGTGAGGTCGATGCACTGAAGGGCAGGTCTATGCACTAAAGGACAACACCAAAGGCAGGTCGATGCAGCTGAAGGGAGAAATGCCTATGTCAAAGAGTGTCGACACTGAGTGTCGACACCTATTGCCTACTAACCCATAAATTACTCTAATGAAAGATTTTGTGAAATTTAAGCCTTACCAATGGACTTTGAAGAGTAATCAAGACATATACCACCTATTTTGAAACATAGACATCAAAATACTCATTCACGTATATATTTGTGTCCCACGAGTTGTCCACCATAGATTCATTCCTGCAATGCAGGATTATCAAAATATGAGCTCCTTACGCATCAATGGACAATTTGCACAACACATGCACACATGATTTGTTATCATTAAAACTCAAACTCTAAAATCAATTCGGGGATCCAACAAAGCTCTTTAATTCAGACTTTTTTATGTTTGTAGTGATTTTTATTATTTTATTATTAAAAATAATTTATAATATCCATAGAATATTACTCGATGCTATTAATATTGGCGGATAAAGTTATGGATTTAAATAATGTCGCTTCTTATCGAATATGGATAGTTTCCAGATAGCCAGTCTAACTATCAGATAAGATCACGTAACAGTAGCACCCTGCAACAACACCATCCGTTTGCATCCCTAGACGTAAGGAAATGCCGAAAAGCTTCGCCGGCCACTTTGATTTGCGCCTTCTTTCCGCAATCCACGTTGGTGGGGATAAACTCCATCTTCTTCTGATGTTAAATTTAGAGATTTGCGCGATTCTGCAAAGTCCATGATGTAAATGGTGAAACCAGTGAAACCACAAAATCAAATGAATCCAGTGAAAACTTTTTGTATGTATATAGTTTTCCTCTGTGTCATTTTTTTATAAAAGGAAAACAAGATAGCCTAGAAAAGAATTCGGTGACAATTTTAGACTTCAAATTTTGTAAGTGTTTTATGCCAATGCTAATAACAAAAAACTATAAAATATAATAAATACAAAATATTTTACTCTTTATGTCGTTCAAAACCACCCTTAATTAACTTTACAGTAGTAGTAGTATAAGAGTCCT
This sequence comes from Amorphophallus konjac, assembly GCA_022559845.1. Classification (NCBI taxonomy): domain Eukaryota; kingdom Viridiplantae; phylum Streptophyta; class Magnoliopsida; order Alismatales; family Araceae; genus Amorphophallus; species Amorphophallus konjac. The sequence goes on from CM040129.1 coordinate 134,398,695, forward strand.
CACAACTCAAGGTCTATATATGGTACGTTATACCTCAAGAGATAGGCATGCATCTGGAGACTGCCCTTTTATGTTGTAGAGACAAATGGATTGATTTCAAATGGGCACCATGCACGAAAGGATTGCCTAATAATAATCAAGAGGGTTGCCTAATAATAATCATCTTCCCTCGATCGGGGGGCTCTGCTAGGGTTTCCTAGCTAGCTGCCTGGCCACCGCTGGCCATGGCTGCTAGGGGGTGGGGGTGTGGCCTAGCTTGCTCCTCCCCTGCTCCCTCCCTTCGCCTGCAATACTCTCTGGTTCCTCTCCACTAGACATCTGAAAGCCATGCTAATCTTTCCAAGGGTGTCGCTACTTTCCCATGTTCCTTCGCTCAAGCCCAGCTGCTAGCTCTTGATCTCCCTTGCGCTTCCACCTCCGAACCTTCATGTCCATCCTCCTGCATTCAAAGGAAAGTCCATTGTCTCCTTCTCCTCATAGGAGATACAGTTGTCTTTAGCTCCATTCCGTAGGTAACTCAATTGAATTGTAGGTAACATGTATTAACAGTAGGTAACCCAATTGAATTGTTGGTAACCCAATTGAACGAAGTAACTTGCAGATGACCTATAGTAACGATACGGAACCATGTGAACTATAGGTAACCTGTTATATCATTCGTCAATAACTCATAATATACACGTTTACAAATTATACACATTCACAACATGTACATCCACATCATTCACATATTTGGATCAAGAAATTAGTCACATTGATATTATCTGCAAAATACTTCATTGTAATCACATTGTGTGGAAATGTATCATTGTAATAACAAAATGTGACAATGTATCATGATGTGCATCCCCGTGTACAAAAAACTTGTAGATGTTATATATTTCATGATAACATATATACAATTAAAATTAGTGTAATATTTTGTCATCAGTATACACATCAAAATGTGAGGAGGATCTAGCATATCATCAAATAAATAAAGCAAATCATTAGGGAGCGGGACTCTTCGCCGCATAGAGGATTATCTGCAAAATAGATAAATGGCTGAGTATGCCATAGAATATGACAATATGAAATTAGAATTGAAAGAATGATACATACATGATCTGTAAGCTAAAGAATATGACTCCCGATGGCATCTTTAATTTTCTTCCTTTCTTGATCTTTTACGATATGTGAAGCATCCGACTTGTTTGCAAAGACAATGGAAACTTCAGAATATGCTATTCCAATTGTAGTCTCATGACGACTTTATCTTTATCGACGCTCGTGACAATTCAAATCCCCACATGCTCTCCCTCCAAATCTAGCATTGTCACCCTTTTCTCTTGTAACTATGATACATTGATTAGACAACATAAAATCAGTACATTATTTTGAGAAACATTCAAAATAAGAAATATCTACTACTTTGTATGAAATTAGGACAATATAAAATCATGCATGACAGTAGGATCGACCTTCTTTCATTTCTTCATTCATAAATCACATAAGAAAAAGATGGGCTGCCATATAGCATGCCATGCATAGAGATAATGAAATCGTAGCTGCAAGTCTTGTATATGAACAACACTAGATTATAGTCGATCAATTTGCAGATCATGTTGTTAAAAAACTATTGCTTAAAGAAGGGAAAAGGAGAAAACTACTGAGGTTTATAGCCAACGGGCTTATCCTTCTATAAATTACGGAACAAAAAATGGCAAATGAAATGGGATGTTAAGATTCAAGCATTGGAGAAGACGAGTCATTCAAAATGACTTGCAATTCTGTCAAACTCTTGTTTATCAATAAAAGTTCCTTCTCCAAACTATGCTCCTGCAGCTAATCTGAGTCCTGAAAAGGAAAATCGAGAGGCACCATTCTTCACAGACATGAGAAATGCAGGCACCCATGATGGTGCTCCAGTTAAACCTAATCAAGATGAATTTGCTGGAGGTCACACCATCGGTTACACTAGCAACAGCACTTCCAGAAAAGGCTGGTGGATTTGACTCATTTATTGATCAGTGGGATGTCGTAAGAGAGTTTTACTTTGATGTTCATTTTTCCAAAAGATCAGAACTGAACTCTCATGTGCCATTTGAAATTTTAGACTAGAGCCAAGTTGTCAATCATGGCCTAGTGATGGTATTCTCTTCTTCTTGAGAAAAATTCATGTTATCCATTCAAGAAAGTTGTATCATAATTTATACTTTTTGTTCAACTTCATTCAGTCTTGGCATTACAGATGACAAGGTTGTTCAAATCTAGGATCAATATTTATTATCTGTCATAGGCGCCATTCTCATGTAGCTACTATTGACTGGTACGAGCAAAGAACGCTGTCATCCCTTCTTTCCTTTTACATGGTAAAGGGATGCATGCCCGTTTAGATACACTCATTCCAGTATCTCCATATCCTTGAACTCTGGTGGTCTCCAAACCATTTTGAGACAGCTCCTTTTTCTTTGCCAAAGAAATCTTTTGTGCTGAGCTGAATGTCAAGCTCGGATAAAGGGCATTTTGGCAAAACAGGTTGGCACATTGATCATGTTCCGAGGTGATAAGAGGGTTGCTGGAGTTTCAAGTGTTCGCAGTTAATGAGAGGATCCATGTGACAGGAGAGAGCTATACGCAAGCATAGAGGTGATTTTCTTTTTGTAATTAATCTGAAGCAGATACTAACTTTTTTTTACTGATTTATAGTCTGGAACAAACAATGATGTAAAAAGAATACAACCAAAAGGTTTGGTTGCTTCTAATTATCTGGAAACATTCTCAACTGAGTTTGGCTTGGTGCACACGCACCTGGGTGCATAGCAAGTTTTAATAACTTCTGTTGAATTCCATTTGCCAATTGAGAAAAAGTAGTGACAAATTGGCTAATGAATGCAAAATTCTATATTTTTATCTACATCTATGAATGCCTGCAAAAGAGCACTCCTCTGACACAACCAGATACAATGCCGACATAAGAGCAGGAAAGCTGTCCAAGAGCTTCACCACCTTGGCTCCGCCATTGTTGTAGAGGTGTAGCAGCACGGAGACACAGTACTCCTTGACTAGGGAGGAGGGTGTCCTCAGAATGTTAACCAGTGAAGGCACCGCCACATGTTGCAAGATGGCATAGGTTTTTCGGAGCTCTCTACTAGAGCTGCTAGAAAATTATTGTGTCGAGCATGATTTTTAAGCATTGGTTCCTTTGTTAATGTTGGTCAGGCTTTCACTCATGACGCAAGAAAATTTTTGTGTCAGGCATGTTTTTTAAGCAATTAGGTGCTTTCAGTTTCTACCATGCACAAATTTTTTTCCCATGAGGGGAGCATTTCAGGGAGAAAAATGATCTGCATACATTGTTTTGCTTAAGGTATTACGGGATGCATTAATGTTTGTTGTTTAGTCTCGGCGTACTTCTTGATCGATCAGCTGTTATTTGGATGGCCAGTAGTTCCAGAAATACAGTTCATGAAATTAAGCGTATCAATTCTGCTACTAGAGTGTTTGTCCAGCCCAGCAAGCTAGTTTTTTTTCTCATCGGGCCAGTGAAATAGTTTAAAATACCAAAGGCAATGCACATGGAATTAAAATGATAAAATACAGCAAAAAACACATCTGATTGCTAGCATGAGAATTGAATACACATAAAGCATTGTTAAACTATAGACACTAATCAGAGTATAAATGAAGCACAATTGAACCATTAACCACACACCATGTGACGCATGGCATGTGATCCTGAATTCTTCGAGACAGTACAACAACCTGGGGATATTGTAATATTGTATAGAAAATAAGCAGGAAAGAACAACATCCACGAAATTTGAAAGATAGAAGCATATAATTTGGCTAAGCAAATCGCTGAAGCTACCCGAAGTAGGCAGCATTCAAGCTACATGTGGCAAAAAAATGTATTTACAACGTCAGGTTTGCTAGGCGTTGATTGTCCTTATAGTATCTGAAATTCCTACCTCTGGACTTACTGGTCATTCTAACTCATTAGCATTGTCTGTAGCTTCCCTCATGCACATGTAACAATAATGATGAACAAGCAACAGGGAAATAACCAGCAATAGGGATAACCAGCAATTCATCACATACTTAGACTTAAACATGAAATCAAATTGATTTGTATACACTAACCTCTTTCATCCCACATACTTGGACTTAAACCAAATAAGTTGAAAACCATGGACAGTCATTATGAAGAAATTAAGTGTATCAATTCTGTTATCAAAAGGTGACCTAATATCTAGCTAAACTAAGAAGTTTATATAATATTTGTAAGAGAACATTAGGTTAGAGTAAAGAATATTACTTGGTCTGTTGCTGTTTGAATATTTGCTACTAATGAGTAGACCACCGAATCTGATATGTGTTGTATGGCTCCATCCCCCCCTGGTTATCATATATGTGTCATGGATGGTTGGTAAGATTTAAAATGATATTCTTATATATAATTGCACCAATCTGTATACTAGATTGCTCAACCTTGGCCACCCTCTCTTCCAATTCCTTCAATCGATTTTTCAACATACTGTTCTCAGCCTACAAATTATGGGTTGTCCCCCACAAAGAAGAGCTAGGGAGTCAGTCCTGTCCCTAAACCCCTAACATGACCCGATTTATCCTCACCCAGAACCTACGCAAATACATAACCGTGCAAAGCAACTGGACGGAGACTAGATGAGCTTGAAGCAACTTGAGAGCACTATAAGAAAAGGCGGGATTTCCGACGGACAATATCCGTCGGAAATCCGTCGAAAAATACGTCGGAAATCATTTTTCCGACAGAAATCAGTCAGTAATCCATCAGAAACGGTCTGTGGTATATTTCTTGTCACAAATTTCTGATCGAAAATGGTTTCGTCGGAAATACGTCAGATAATTATGACGGTAACCATAAATTTCCGACAGACAAGTATCAACGGAAATTCAGTCGGTAATTGGGAAATTTTCATTTTTTTCGACGGACATTTATCCGTCTGAGTTACCGTCGAAAATTGCCGATGGAATATTTTACGTCGGACATTCCGTCTGAGGTTTTGAATAGGATTTTCGACGGAAAAATTATTTTTTCGGTTATTCCGTCGATATTTTCCGACAGATCCGTCGGAAAAATCGTCGAAAAATGTATTTTAATTTTTTTAAAAAATACATAAAATTTATATAAAAACCTGTTTAAATACAAAAACATATATAAAATCTATATATCATGAACAAAACAAAGGACGTACAAGAAACGAAACACAATAACAATTTTTAATTTTATAATAATAAAAAATCAAGAAATATCTGCATCCTTCATATGCTCATCCTCCCCGCCCTGCTCGTCTCCTCCATCGCCACTCGCTAGATAATCCTATATAAAATAATAATAACATTAAATATGTATTCATAAATAAAAAAATACTGAGCAGATAAATTAAATATTTTGTTTGATTATATAAATTCAAATCAGATAAATTTTGGACCCACGAACTCAACTTCTTTAATTTTTAAACTAAGTGCATTTTAAGAATGCACTTCTGAGCACCGGGCTCAAACCCGGCATCCAATTTGCAGTCAATTAGCTCTCACAAGTCACTTTTACCTCGCAGGTCGTGTTGGAACGATTGTCACGCCGATCAAACAGATATTTTAGATTTTGGACCCCCGAACCCAACTTCTTTAATTTTAAACTAAGTGCATTTGAAAAATACACTTCTGAGCGCCGGGGTCAAACCGGGTATCCAATTTGCATTCCGTCAACTTTCACAAGTCACTTTTACGTCCCAGGTCGTGTTGGAACGATCGGCATGCCGATCAGACTGATATTTTAGATTTTGGACTCCCGAACCCAACTTCTTTCATTTTAAACTAAGTGCATTTGAAAAATACACTTCTGAGCCCGGCGCGGGGTCAAACCGAGTATCCGGTTTGCATTCCGTCAGCTCTCACAAGTCACTTTTACATCCCAGTTCGTGTTGGAATGATCGGCACGCCGATCAGACCGATATTTTAGATTATGGACCCCCGAACCCAACTTCTTTAATTTTAAACTAAGTGCATTTGAAAAATACACTTCTGAGCGCCGGACTCAAACCGGATATCCGATTTACATTCCGTCAGCTTACACAAGTCACTTTTACTTTCCAGGTCGTGTTGGAACGATCGGCACGCCGATCAGACCGATATTTTAGATTTTGGACCCCCGAACCCAACTTCTTTAATTTTAAACCAAGTGCATTTAAAAAATGCAATTCTGCACGTCGGGGTCAAACCGGGTATCCGATTTGCATTCCGTCAGCTCTCACAAGTCACTTTTACCTCCTACATCGTGTTGAAATGATCGGCACGCCGATCAGACCAATATTTTAGATTATGGACCCCCGAACCCAACTTCTTTAATTTTAAACTAAGTGCATTTAAAAAATACACTTCTGAGCGCCGGGCTCAAACCGGGTATCCGATTAGGATTCCATCAGCTTTCACAAGTCACTTTTACCTCTCAGGTAGTGTTGGAATGATCGGTACATCAATCAAACCGATATTTTAGATTATGGACTCCCGAGCCCAACTTCTTTAATTTTAAACTAAGTGCATTTAAAAAATGCACTTCTGAGTGTCGGGGTCAAACCGGATATCTGATTTACATTTCGTCAGCTTTCACAGGTTAGTTTTACCTCCCAGGTCATGTTGGAATGACCGACATGGCAATCAGATCGATATTTTAGATTTTAGACCCCCGAACCCCTAATTATCTAAATTCTTTTAAAATAAGTTAGTTTTAAAAACTAACTTAGTTTTGAATTGAGTAATTTGAGCGCCGGACTCAAACCAGATATCCGATTTAGATTTCGTCAGCTCTCCCAAGTCACTCTCATCACCCAGATCCCGTTGGAATGATCGGCGAGCTGATCATGCCACTATTTGGCATTTTGGACCCCCAAACCCCTTCTTATCTGAACTATTTTAAACAAAGTTAGCTTTGAAAACTAACCTAGTTCTAAATTGAGCAATTTGAGCGCCGGACTCAAACCAGATATTCGATTTGGGTTCCGTCAGCTCTCCCAAGTCACTCTCATCACCCAAGTCGCGTTAGAATTAGCTAATTAGCCGACCAGGCCAGTATTTTACATTTTGGAACCCTGAACCCCTAGTTATGTGAATAGGTTCTTGTTACTTTGAATCTAAATTTATGTATATTCATTGATTTTAGAACTGAGTAATTCTGCCAAAATAAAAGTATAATAAACACTCTCCTGAGGGGGCTGTGGCATGGTCGTGGATCCATGAGGGACAATTCCCGCCTGGGAGAGGAGGCCAGTGATTGCCTGCAACATGCTTGCCTGATGGCTAGACATCTCCGCCCACATGGACCTCATCTACCGCCGTAAATCAGAGGTCTCCGCTCGGACGATGTCTCTGACGTCGCTGGGAGAAGTAATGGGCCGGGTGGGGGTGTACTAAAGGCACTGGTACTGGTTGAGGCAGCGCCTGAACTCGCACACGATGATATCACCGTGCTAGTGTCCCGGCTCTCCCCAAAACCATATAGTCGGCCTTTCTTTGGTACGCCAGCTGCTGCCACCCATGCCGCCAGATCCAACTCCGGCTGCTACGCGTCTCCCTTCTCGTTCTTCTCGGTCACAACTCTGTTATATATTTCCTATAAATTTAATAAAAAAACTTATCAATTTCATATGAATCAATCATATTTAAATGAAAAGAAGAACTTACATATGTAGATAAACTTACCGCCATTGAGCGAGCTCTCTCACTAACAAATTGATCTGTCCCATTCTTTTTGTGTGTTCTGTCGAACACCTCGAGGAACGACTCCTCCTCCCCTCTAACATCAACATTTAGCTCCGTCGGATCAACTTCTTCCACTTCATCTCTCTTACGTAATGATAGTGGCTCATCAGATTCGTCTAGATTAATATGCGTGGAACCTACAACGTCAACTTCGTCTGATTAAAAATATTCGGCACTAGCAACCTCTGAGACATTTTCACTCACATTTAACTCATAAGTGGGAAAAGATTTTGCTTTAACCCTACAAACTACTCACCAATCTTTATTCTTAGATGATGGATAGCTTGAATAATACACTTGCTGGGCTTGTGCGGCTAAAATGAATGGTTCATATGTATTAAGTTAATTTAGACCTATGTTTGATATTGACAGTCCCATAAGTTGTGTCATGTCGAACAGAATTGGGATCAAACCAATGACACTAAAATAGGAATACATGATTGTCTCATCCCAAATACTGCAATTCTATGACTTCCTCAAGAATACCATAGTAGACCAGTTCCACTTCATTGTATGCACTTCCCTTAACACATACGCCGCTGTTCATCATAGACTCACTTCGTCCATAATCCCTCGTGTGAAATTTGTATTCATTCACAATATATCCTGAATAGGCACGTGCAACTTTTGAGGGGCCATAACTTATCTCCTATACTCTTTAATCAGTAATAAGACCTTGTTCAACCTATATGTAAATCAGAGTAGTTAAGATATTAACAATTACCTCAGTTGAAGTAAATAGAAACATATATATTCAACGATCGACACTAACTCGATATCTCAGTCATTTGGCAAAAAACTTCTCGCGTTCTTTTTTAATCTCCACGTCCTAGATATTTGGATATTTTTATACTAATTCTGAATCAAATTATCTGCAATATAAATACACTACTACTTTAAATGAACTGCAGAAGAAGGATGAACAACTTATGGCCTTGCTGGAAATGTGAATTAAAAACTTACTCAACATAAGGTTCAATCTCAATACAATTCAGAAGAATATATCTCTCTACGGCTTACGACTTTCTGTCTTCGAGCGTGCGAGTCAAGCAACGTCCGAACGCACGTACAGGATGCTTAAATATAGAGAGCCTATCAGACGAATCAGCAACTCCCCCATCATCATTACGTGGAGGTCGAGTACGACGAGTTTGAATCTCTGGCTCAAAGTACATGGAACAGAAGTTTGAAATTTCTTCAATAATATATGCCTCAGTAATCGAACCCTCCACCTTCGTCTTGTTGCGAACTTTTATTTTTAATTCATACATGTACCTACAACAACAATTCAGATGGCAATGACATACATATCGTACACATGTAGCGACCACATGGACGATATGTATGTTAAAAAAAAATCTCACATACCTCTCAAATGGATACATCCATCGAAATTGTACTGGCCCTCTGACTATAGCCTCGTATGGCAAATGGACGACCAGGTGCTCCATCGAATCAAAGAATGCCGGAGGAAATATCTTCTCTAGCTTGCAAATAGTCGTGACCACATTTTCTTCGATAGTTTGTACATCCCAAAGTCTGAGTTCTGATGCACATAAAATCTTGAAAATCTGATTCAGCTCGGTCAATGCTCCCTTGTTGGCACCCAAAATAAATAATAATAATAATAATAATATATATACATATATATAATATATATAATACCATCACAAGAGTAAATAACACTTGAATGGCATCCATGGCGATTGTTGAGACGGGGGAGGCTCCCCCAATTGTTGCTCCAACAAATCCTGCCTCTCTCAAGGCTCCTCCGGCCAGGGACGAATCTCGTCGTTCCTATGCTCAAATTCTTTTGGCATCCCAGCAAAAGCTGAAGATCTCCATTCCGGTGAAGGCTCCAGGATTTACTGATCTTGGAGAACCTGCAGTTTATTTCTCCAAGGTAGATGTGGAGGCTTCTCAGGAAATGCTCAAATTCACTATTATAGCTAAGTGTTCCTACGGAAGACCTGCTATCCCGGAGATCAAGAGCTGTCTGATTCAGAGGATTCCGCTGGTTTCTGATTTTGTAATTAGCCGTCTCAATCTGAGACATCTTCTCCTAAGATTAGATAATGAAATTGATTTTCTCAAGCTCCTTATACAAAAGAATCTATACATCAAAGGTTTTCTATTCCGGTTTTTCCGCTGGACGCAGGATTTCGATTTTGAAGCAGATCCTGCTATTGCTCCGGTATGGATTAGTTTCCCCTCTCTGCCTGCTAATTTGTTTCATGAGGATTGTATGCGATCAATCGCTGGAAACTTTGGTATGGTATTAAGAATCCATGAGAACACTCTGGCAATGACTGAAACCTCTGAAGCTCTAGCCTGTGTAGAGCTGGATATTTCAGCTCCTCGTAAAGAACAGATCTGGATTGAATTGGATAGACATGGCTACTGGCAGCCGGTGAATTATCATCGATTACCTCATCTATGTTCATTCTGTCACAAGCTTGGACATGATGTTGCAGAGTGCAAGAAGAAAGCATATAAAGAAAGCAGTCGTCGTACTGCTCCAAACCCTGCTCCAAGGAATAATGTTCAAGCCTACAGGCCCCGGCAACCAGGTACCCTTCCTGTTCGAACTAATGCTGCAGATGTAAATAGATTTGGAATTCTACAGCAGGTTGATGATGATTTGAATTTTGATCTCCCCCACATTTCTGAGGAAGGAAAGCCAATTAACTGTTCTAAAGGATCTAATATGGCCATTGTTGAGCCACAACTTCCAAAGGCTTCCAAACAATTGACTATTAATCAATCTATTACTCATACTAGTATACTCCATGCTTCGGAAGAAGTCCAGGCTCCAATTGGTGATACTATTCCACATGAGGACAAACAGATTTTAATTTCTGATGACAAATTAGAACATCTTGAGTACCTTCCACACAATTCCTTGAAGCAAGTTGATAATGGTAGCTCATATACTAGTGTCTCTATAATATCATCTGCTCCTGGCTACCAAGGCAATAAGCAGACAGTAATACCCGATGTGAGTTTTGTTCATATAATGGAGACTGATTTTGATATTCCTTTAATGCATTCTACTGAGGATTTATCCAAGCTCCCTTCAAACCAAAATGAGTCCAACCCTATGGCAGTAAAGGGAGGACCTGCACAATTAAGTTTGGATGAACCACCAACCTTGCAGCAAAGATGCAAGGATATAGCTCTTCAGGCAGAGATTAGCAATATCACATCATTATACAAGGAGCGCCCAGGTGTTATTACTAGAGGTATGAAAAGGACTGGTTCCACAGGTAATCTTCGTTTGGCATCAAAAGATCAATGACTTTCATTATTTGGAACATTAGAGGTATTGGGAATGATTTATCTCTTGGTCGAGTAAAATTGTTAATCAAGGAACATAAGGTGGACTGCATAGTCATTTTAGAACCAAAAGTAAAGACCTCTCTGTTAAAAAATATTTGCAAGAAGCTCGGAATGCATAATTGCCTGGCCAATCAAGAAGAAAATGCTCACATTTGGGTTTTGTGGAAAGAGCCTTTTGACTTAATCATTTTGTATCAAGACGAACAACATATTTCTCTGCAGCAAACTAGCTCTGTTATACCTCTCTTTTATGCATCATTCATTTATGCCAAATGTAGTAGTCTTGAAAGATTACCTCTCTGGGCCTCCCTACTCCATGTTCACTCATTGATTCAAGGACCTTGGATTGTAGCCGGTGACTTCAACTGTATTTTCAATGTGGATGAAAAAGTTGGAGGAAATACTCTTTGTTTGAAATCTATTTCCGAATTCAAGGACTGTATCAATGATTGTGGTCTAATTGATGGGGGTTATATGGGATCCAAATATACCTGGCATAACAATCAGCATGGAGCAAATGGAATCTGGAGTAGACTGGACAGAGCATTCATAAATCCATGCTGGTTAAATAAGTTTCCAATAACAATAGAGCACATGTCGAGAGAGGCCTCAGACCATGCTCCTCTCCTTATCAGATTGTCTATTACAAATAAAGTCAAGAGCAGATTTTATTTTCAACAGATGTGGACCACTCATGAATCCTTCGCTCAGGCAGTTGCACAATGTTGGAAGACTAGTCCCATTGCCACTTCTGCAATTACCACTTTGTGTATTAAACTCAGGGCTGTGAGGAATATGTTACGGATTTGGAATAAACAGGTTTTTAGAGATGTCCACAACAATCTCATTACTGCGGAAGATGAGGTGCTAAAAGCAGAACACTTGTTTGATTCCATTCTAAATGCAACTAATTTGGAAGGTTTAGATAAGGCAAAGTCAAAACTCACTGATTGTATAGTCCAGCAAGAGATTTTTTTGAAGCAAAAATCCAGAATTCGGTGGTTAAAAGAAGGTGATAGGAATACTAAATTCTTCTATATGACAACTATGGCTAATAGAAGATGGAATTTAATTAATCATCTTCGGACTGAATTGAGCACTACAACATCAGACAGTCAAGAAATAAAAGCCATAGCAGTGGACCATTTTCACAAAGCTTTTACTTCTCAACAGCATCTCATCGATAGTGATCTAATAAATTGTATCCCTCAATTGATATCGGATGATAATAATGATTTATTATGTGTTGTTCCTGACTACATGGAAATAAAGAAAGCAGTCTATTCTATATCCCCTGACAGTGCCCCTGGTCCGGATGGATTTACAGGGTATTTTTTCCAAAAAGCATGGTCTATTATTGATAAGGAAGTGGTTAATGCTGCTCAGGAATTCTTTGCTAAAAGGAAGCCCCTCCCAAGAGAGTTTACAGCGACTCTTATTGCTCTCATTCCTAAGATCAATAATGCCTTTGCAATCTCTGAATATAGACCAATCAGTTTATGCAACTTTTCCTACAAAATCATCTCCAAGGTGTTATGCAACAGACTGAGTAGTATTCTACCCACAATTATTTCCAAAGAACAGTCGGCCTTTATCAAAGGCAGATTCATCATTGACAATATTGCTTTGGCTCAGGAACTAGGAGGAAAAATCAGAGGGAGTAATGTGATGTTGAAACTGGACATGGCTAAGGCATATGACAGAGTTGAATGGGACTTTCTTTTTGAAATATTGAAGCAATTTGATTTCAGTAGTACCTTCATTGACATGATTGATCTCATGATAAACAATTGCTGGTTCTCAATTTCCTTAAATGGAGAATCCGTTGGATTTTTCAAGTCTACAAGGGGTCTAAGACAAGGTGATCCCATTACACCTTTTCTTTTCATTATTGCTCAAGATTCTCTCAGTAGATCCCTTCAAAATGCCTTCGTGAATGGCTCCATTGGGTGGTTCTCTGGTCCAAGGAGATGTCCTGCCATCTCCCATCTTTTATTTGTAGATGATACTTTAATATTTGCCAATGCAACTGCGGGCTCCATTCATAATCTGATGGCTATTCTGAGTTCATATGAAAAGGCTTCGGGTCAGCTCATTAATGTAGAGAAGAGTGGTTATTTCATTCACCCAAAACAAGGCCAATCTATATCCCACAGAATTGAGCAAATCACTGGGTATACTAGACTGAATTTCCCTTACAAATACTTGGGTTATCTTTTGGCTCTGGGCAGGATTAAAAAAGTTCATTATGGGGGCATTATTGCTACAGTTCAGAAGAAGATTGAGGGGTGGCAAGTTAAGTTCCTTTCTCAAGGAGCGCGCTTGGTTCTCATTAAACATGTGCTCTCCACATACTGGATCAGTCACTTGCTAATTTCTTCTGGGGCTCATCCCAATATGGTAATCGGAAACATTGGAGGGCCTGGCAGAAGATATGTAAACTAATATCTCTGGGAGGTTTGGGAATTATGTCCCTAAGGCACATGGAAACTGCCCTCCGGGTTAAAATGCTTTGGCATGTGTTGTATTCTGATTCTTTATGGGCTGGTTTTTTCAGAGCTAAATATATTAGAGGCAACCATATCAGCACTATTGGTTTAAAAGAAATGAATGGTTTTGCAAGGAAAAGCTAGCTGTGTGCCAAAAATATTCTTATCCAACACTAGAAATTTATCATTGGTAATGGTCAAGACATCAATTTCTGGAAAGATACCTGGTTAGGGGACTGCAATTTAGAATCCATGGTTTCCTCCCATCTCATCCAAGATAACAATGCTTCTGTCAAGGAAATCATTGCCCAGCCAACTCAGGAAATGGTAAACCGCATTGATGCAGTCCTTCCCAATGATATAAAAAAAGCCTTGTATTATGTCAAGTTTTCTGATATTCTTGACAAGGCTATATGGTGTCTATCCTCAAGTGGGAACTGCACTGTATCTTCCATTTACCACAGCTACTTTAGTATGCAACTGCCAGAATTTCAACCCTGCTGGAAACAAATGTGGTCTAGATGGATTCCCACTAGAATATATGTATTCACTTGGAAGGTAATATACAACTATCTGCCATCAGATTGCAATATAAAACGCACGGGTGTTTCACTCTGCTCTAAGTGCAGATGTTGCAAGCAAAGCCAGGAGGAGGACATCAACCATTTATTCGTAAAGAGTGATTTGGCATCCAACATATGATCCTTCTTCAGATCCAAAGGAATTCCAATCTCTAGTTATACTGCTAGGAATTTAATATCTAATTCTATTCATGCAGTTAAATGTAACACTGCCTTTGGTTTATTTACTGTTGGGATCATAACTCATGGGTTGTTGGAGATTTGGTCAGCCAAGAATGCAGCTATCCGTGAAGACAGGTTCCCTCAACCAAAAGGTTTGATTTCCAGAATTATTACTCAGGTTAAACAAGCAATTAAACTGGCTGACTTGCAGGAACCAGACTTAAGCAAGAAGCAGATCATGGCAGCCTTTGATATCACCACTCAGTATAAAAAGAATCTGCCAATTATGCTGGTAAAGTGGTTGTGTCCTCCTTGGCCTTATTTCAAACTTAACACTGATGGAGCCTCAAAACAAGCTGGTATCTCGGGAGGTGGTGGCATTATCAGAGATGCTTTTGGTGCTCCTATAATTACATTTTCTCATTACTATGCACAGAGCAATTGTGTCATAGCTGAAGCTAGAGCTATCATGGATGGATTATAATTCCTAAAGGCCATCTCATCTCGTTCAGCCCTTATAGAATGTGATTCTCAGACTCTTGTGCAAGTGGTCACTCGGAAGATTCCCTATCCATGGAAGATCATAGGCTATGTGAGAGAAACTTGGAGTTTATTATCTGCTCATGATTCAATCAGCCATGTCTATCGAGAAGCAAACAAAGTGGCAGATTCATTGGCTAACTATGCATGAGACATGAAATGTAATCTTTGTTTCTTTTCATTGTAACAACTCCCTAAGCATGTAAAAGGGAATTGTTCGAATGGATAAGCTAGGATTTCCTAGCATCCGGATGATGTAAATATTACTTTTTTTGATCATCAATAAAATTACCTCCTAGTGTTGTGATGGTGGAGTGGCTTTCTCTCTATCCTTGATAGGGGATGCACTCTCCTATTACACTGTTGAGTCCCAAATGTGGCAATCAAGAGGGGAGGGGTGAATTGATTGGCTAATAAAATTTTGCTTTTCTTAAGAAAACAATGCCGATTAAACAAACAACCACTAATACTCACACGAACAGGATCACACTCGTGAATGCGTGCAGAATGTGTTTGAATAGCTGGTGTAGTGATTTCTCAACTCATCGTGAAGCCCACTCGACAAGAATCGAAAAATCCACAGCACATGAGACACACAGAATTTTTAGGTGGTTCGGTTACACAGCCGTGTCCCCTACGTCCACCCCTCACACTTGAGGATTAAAGCTTCACTAACGAGTGAATCACACACACACGCTGTTTAGAACAGCAAACACACACACACATACACACACGGCTTTCGATCTGGTAGCCAAACACGCACATGCGCACATACACACACGCACGTTCGTGTTTCCGAACACGAACACCACAC
This sequence comes from Amorphophallus konjac, assembly GCA_022559845.1. Taxonomy (NCBI): domain Eukaryota; kingdom Viridiplantae; phylum Streptophyta; class Magnoliopsida; order Alismatales; family Araceae; genus Amorphophallus; species Amorphophallus konjac. The sequence goes on from CM040129.1 coordinate 134,414,399, forward strand.
ACAAGAATCTGAAGTTATGATTACACAAATATTCAAGATCAAGCAAAATGATTCAGAATGAGAAGTTTAGAAAATGATTTATCCTGATCGGAGCTCCCCCTATCACTTCAGCGAATTTCGTCGAACACTTGGTGCAGCCCGATGATCATTCTTGACGATTGTGCTCGGATGTGATACGATCTTGAACTCCACGCAGCCAACCAGCAGGATGTCGATTTGGAGGCTTGAATCCCTCTTCTTTCCTTCACTTTCATGCACACAGCAAGGTGGAAGAAGGGTTGTGGCTGCTGGTTGCGACCTGCACTCACAAAGGTTAGAGCAAAAACCCAAAATCAGGAAGATACGAATTCCCCTTAGGGTTTTCATCTCAATAGGATTATATATATGCTTAGGGCGGTCAAGGGGCGGCCATAGGACAAGATCCACTTATTATGGAGTGGATTACGGACAGCCACACAAGTGTGGTTGGACCATTTGGTCGAAATGCCAATAGTCCATATTCACAGCGCCGCCCAGACCAGAAAGGGTCGACCCTTGGGGTCGACCCTTGTGAGGGGCCAGAAGGGCCTGGCAGCATGGGTCGACCCTTGGGGTCGACCCTCTCAAGAACCGTTGCTGTCTCCACAAAAATTACATCTGGAGTTTTCAGGGGTCGACCCTTGCTGGAGCCTAAACAAGTTGAGCGGAAAGGGTCGACCCTTGGGGTTGACCAATGATGAAACCGGTTCTGGAAATTAATTCCACAAGTAGGGGTCGACCCTTGGGGTCAACCCATTTAATTGGGAACCTGCCTGGAACCTGCCCGGTAGCAATGGGTCGACCCTTGGGGTCGACCCTTTTTCCTGAACTTCCTAAATATGAAGATATAATAAGCTAAGTCCAGGGGGTTCAAGTTGGGGGATTAAAACATTAATGCTCCACATCTAGAAATAAGTTCTAACAAAGTAATTGTGGAGTTAGGATCGATCTCACCAATGGTCCTTCAGTCGTTGAGGAGCTTTGGCTATATTGTTTTGTCCTATCAAAACAAGGTCTGAATTATTTCCACATTTTGCACATTGAAACCAAAATACTTACAATGAGTTGTTGTGCTTGAGCCTTCTCAAATACCATGTCTTCAAGTGATGTGTTCATTTCCAGAGCGTAGTTATGCTCATTTTCAGTTCATACAAAACATTTGATCATCATCAAAAACCATAAGTCATATACATGAGGAGGGGGTTCAACAATCTCCCCCTTTTTGATGATGACAAAATAATAGAAACCACATTGTAAAGCATCCACTATTCCATATACATGAATCAATCCATCATTTCAAGGACATGGTCAAACAGAAATCCAAATATAAGATTGATCATCATGTGGCATATTCCCAAAGTTTTCTTACCGACAATTAGTGGAAAAGGAACAAGGTCTGTAATTTAAATAACAAGATGCAATGCATGAAAACTAAAAGGAAATGCAACAGGACTAATGAACTAGAAACATGATAAAAGCACACATGCATGCAAGCACACATCACACACTAACATATAATAGCCGGGGCACATATAAGCCAAGAGTTCTCCCCCTTTGACATCATCAAAAAGGAGGGGGTGAAATAGGTTTAGCAAAACGCCAAACTAGAGGAGCAACGATGTTTAGTCATCACCGTCATCCGGAGTGGAAGAACTAGGAGGACGCCTTATATATGCTAAGATTTCATCAAACATATGGGCTTGGTGGGCCAAGGCGTCGGTGACAAACTGAGAGTGCTCCTGGTAAGAGAGTTTCAGATCAGAAAGCTCTTGCTGCATAGCCTCCATAGCCTCCCCATACGTGTCTAACCAGTCATCAATGGAATCCAAACGGTCCATGATTAGTTGTGCCTCCTCAGAAGGCATTCCTGCTGCAGGAACATGAGTATCTTCAGCCGGATCTTCATTGTCATCCTCATTATATTCTGAACTGTCTGTTGGTACTGTCAATTTTATTTGACGAACTAACACACCATCTTTCTCTTCAAACCCCATGTGGTGACAAATAGATTGATAGGTGAAGATGTCCACGTCACGGAGAGTTTGAGATGCTTCTTTGGACAAATCAATATTCATATACGTAAAGATGGCTGTCAAGGCCGCAGCATATGGCAGAGTGCGGTGCTTGTGCATCATGCTTGAACATATGTGATCAAGAATAAGCTGTGGAAATTTAATGGGAATTCCACCGAATAAGCAATAAAACAAGAACATATGTTTCTCCGGAACCTTGTCATGGCCTCCTCCACGTGGCAATAACATTGTTGTAATCATTCGGTGCAATATACGTTGCATAGGAGGGAAATGGTTTCCATTTAATCCGGCGACCGACCGGTCACCCATTTCTTCAGAAGTCATAAAGTGGTAAACATTGGCATCCGAAACTTCTACATCTCCAAATGCATACCCTTCATTTGGCAAGTCAAAGGCAAGACCCAACAAGTGTGGTGATAGAACAATTTCCTGTCCATTAACCGTTGTAATTGGAACATCAGTCGAAATACCCAAATTGCTATGAAATTGGTGTACCAGATTGGGGTAAATGCGGCGATGTGCAGACATGAAGGTTTCCAAATTCGGCTGGCTGCATATTAAATCAACTAGTCCACGTAGATGGCGGGCAAGATTTTCAAAGTTTACCGCCCGGGGATGAAGAACAGTGCGGTCCAAGACCTTGCTTGCTGGCGGAGCTGCAGCCGCCTTAGATCGACGCCCACGGGCTGAGCTCGATGCTTCTCCTCGCTGAGAAGAACGCCTCTTCGGGGCCATCTAAACATATACCGAATGAATCGCTTGATGCGGTATAGATCGAGATGGTTCAAAAAGAGAGGAATGCTATATACGTAAGCCAAAAGATCCTCCACATACACCAAGAGCATACCTCAAGAGTTGGAAGAGAAAGAAACGACGCCCGGAGCCGCAAGATGAAGGATTCGCGCGGATGGCCACCGGAGGAACCGCGACTAGGGCTTGAAGATTTTGATCCAAGAATGGGTGTTTAGGGCTTCCAAGAGGTGGTGGCTAGGCTTTGAAGGGATGTGGAGAGGGTATATATGCATTTGGGGGGTCCAACTTAGGGTTGGGAACCCCATTCACGAACGGCGCGGCGAGTCCGCCCGGCCGGTTTGGGTCGACCCATATAGAAATTAGGTCGCGAGGGTCGACCCTTGGGGTCGACCCATTTGCTGGGTTCGCGAGGGGGGTCGACCCGTTTTCTGGTTTTCAGCATTATGAAATAAGAACGTGAAGAGAGTGTCAAGGAGTGTCCGGCTCGAGTCCCCAATTGTAAAAATTTATGAAATCAAGGAATTTGAATAAATTGTGGGTTGAAATCAATTGGGGAGATGTTTGTGAAAAAGATACTAAGAATATATAAGACGTTTATGGTCCATTTAATCGGATTTCTGATTTTGAACAAATTAGCTCCTTTGTTGGCAAAGTAATTGTATCTAAGGTGATTTTGGCCATAGAAATAACAATGGACATGGGTGAATACAATATACATAGTAGAAACGCAGAAGCACACCAAAGTGATTTTTCACACATTTTGATTTTTTCTTTTGTTTTTCACACAACATGATGCATATGCATGACAAGGGAATTACAATGTGCATGGAACTAATGCAATTACATGTAATGAAGTGACCTGTATACACATGATGCACATGGTTATGAATCATACTCTTCTATCCTATAAACCCCTAGTTCTCTTCTAAATGTAGTGAAAATGTCAGCAATTTGACGATCGGTTTCAATGAAACTGATTTCTACATGACCCTTACATGATCTCTAATGAAATGATGTCGAATTTCAATATGCTTGGTTCGAGAGTGATGAACAGGGTTTTTGGACAAGTTTATGGCAGAGGTGTTGTCACAGAGAATTGAGGTGTTTTTAAAAGAAATGCCATAATCAATCAATTACTGTTGGATCCATAACACCTGGGCTACACAACTACCGACAGCCACATATTCGGCTTCGGAAGTAGATAATGCCACGGAATTTTGTTTCTTGGAGGCCCATGAGACCACGCAGCCCCCAAGAAACTGACAATACCCACTGGTGCTTTTCCGATCCACTTTACAACCCGCATAATCGGCGTCAGAATAAGCAATCAAATCCAGACTTGAATTACGTGGAAACCATAGTCCGAAATTAACTGAACCAGCAACATATCTGAAAATTCGTTTAACAGCTGACATGTGTGATTCTTTTGGGTTTGACTGAAATCTAGCACACATACAAACAACAAACTGTATGTCGGGCCTACTGGCAGTTAAATACAACAAAGAACCTATCATGCCTCTGAAAAGTTTTTGGTCCACGGTTTTACCTGTTTCATCTTGGTCAATTTTTATTGAAGTAGACATTGGAGTTGGTTGTGGTTTTGTGGTTGTCAAATTGAACTTTTTCAGCAACTCCATTGCATACTTCCTTTGATGTATGAACATCCCATCAACCGTCTTGTTCACCTGCAATCCCAAGAAGAAAGTCAGCTCTCCCGTAAGACTCATTTCAAACTCACTTTGCATTAATTTGGCGAAGTCTTTGCTGAGAGCATCTTTAGTGGAGCCAAAAATAATGTCATCAACGTAAACTTGAACAATTAAGATTTCCTTACCATTCAATTTTGTAAAGAGGGTTTGATCAACATTACCTTGTTTGAATTCATGTTGAATGAGGAATTCACTTAACCGTTCATACCATGCACGGGGTGCTTGTTTCAGACCGTAGAGTGCTTTGTCCAGCTTGTACACATGGTCTGGTTGCTTGGTATCTTCAAACCCCGGTGGTTGCTCCACGTACACGTCCTCCTGAATATAGCCATTCAAAAATGCACTCTTTACATCCATTTGAAATAGTTTAATGTTGTTACAACAAGCAAATGATAAAAGAACTCTCACTGCCTCGAGTCTTGCTACTGGAGCAAAAGACTCATCGAAGTCAACTCCTAATTCTTGGCTATAGCCCTTGGCTACAAGCCTGGCCTTGTTCCTAATTACCACTCCTTGATCGTTTGTTTTATTTCGAAACACCCATTTGGTTCCGATCACGGAGTGATTCTTAGGACATGGTACGAGGAACCACACTTTGTTCCTTTGGAACTGATGTAGTTCTTCTTGCATGGCCATGATCCATGACTCATCTTTCAAGGCCTCTTCAATGGAGTGAGATTCAGATTGAGAGAGCAAGGTTAATAAATCATGAGTTTCAACTTTCCTGAAGGAGGGTCGTGTTCTTATCCCTTCTTGTACATTTCCCAATACATTCTCCGGCGGATGGTCCTTTGCAAATATCCATTGCATTGGTAGCTCCTGTTCAAGTTGAGTTTCCTGATTTGCATCCTCTTCTTTTGGTTCTTTCGCTTCTTGTTTTTCTGATTTTTCTTCTTTCTTCTCGATATTGTCATCTTTCAACTCATCATCCTGCAAAATAGATTTTTCATCAGTTCTAGATGGAGATGATTCATCAATAATAACATGTGGGCTTTCTTCAACTACAAGAGTTCTCAAGTTATACACTCGAAATGCCCTTGAATTGAGAGAGTACCCAAGCAATATGCCTTTGTCACTTTTGGGATCAAATTTAGCCAAGTCCTTCTTACCATTGTTATGAATGTAGTATGTTGAGCCAAACGGTCTCAAGTAAGAAATGTTTGGCTTCTTACCTCGGTATAGCTCATACGGAGTTTTCTTCAACAATGGTCTTACCATGGCTCGGTTTATGATGTAGCAGGCCGTGTTCACTGCTTCAGCCCAAAAGTACCTCGGTAGTTTATTCTCGTTCAGCATGGTTCTTGCCATCTTAATTAGCGTTATGTTCTTCCTTTCCACAACTCTATTTTGTTCCGGAGTTCTTGGTGCGGAGAAGTCATGCATATAGCCTTGAGCCCTGCAAAAATTGCTGAACTCATGGTTATCAAATTCTCGGCCGTGATCGCTCTGCACAGTTTTGATGCAATACCCTTTATCATTTTGAACAAATCTGCAAAATGCTTCAAATTCTATCAGGGCATCATTTTTATGAGAAAGGAAATAAACCCAACAGAATCTTGAATAATCATCCACAATCACAAATCCATATAATTTACCACCCAAGCTATGAGTTCTGCTTGGTCCGAAGAGATCAATGTGGATGAGTTCAAGAGGCCTTGATGTGGTCACATCTTGTTTGGACTTGAATGATGTCCTTGTTTGTTTGCCCATGCTGCACGCCCCACACACTCCATCATCGACAGCCTTCAACTTGGGCAGTCCAATAACCAAATCATTTCTAGATAATTTCAACAAAACATTGAAACTAGCATGCCCAAGCCGGCGATGCCAGAGCCAAACATCATCATTGTTCCTTGCAACTAAACATAAATTCTCATGAGAGTCATCATTCAAGTCTATCATATAGACATTGTTATTCCTGAAACCAATGAACTTTATCTCATGAATATTTTTATTCAAAACAGTGCAGTGGTTAGAATCAAAAATCACATTGCATCCTTTATCACAAAGTTGGCTTATACTTAAAAGATTATGATGCAAACCTTTCACAAGCAATACATTTTCAATGGTATGATTTTGATTCTTACCTATCTTACCTTCTCCGATGATTTTACCTTTGTCCTTACCACCGAATGCCACCATTCCACCATCCTTTTCATGCAGGTCCACAAACCATTCCTTGTTTCTCGTCATATGCCGAGAGCAACCACTGTCCAAATACCATTTGTTCCTTTGAGCTCTCGAGTAGACCTGTAATTCAACCAAAGTGCTTATGGAGATTTTGGTACCCAAGTAAGCTTGGGTCCATGATGGTTAGAGGCATGATGCATATATGATCTATTTCTGAATCCAGCAGAGTTTTCTTCATCATATTTCAGAATTCTACAATCATACATGTCATGACCCATTTTTCCACAATAGAAACAAGTGATGGCTCTATCTCTTTTTCTCCTTCTACCAACATTTGAAAAGGAGTTATGCATGTGTTTCTTGGGTTTGGAAGATGCTGAACTTATGGGGGCCCAATGGGTTGTTTGAACTTTTGATTTTTCAAGGATGGCAAGAGCATCCTTTAGCTCTTTTATTTGAGCCATTTGAGATTGGCTTTGTTCTTCAGCCTTTATTTTGGCTTCATTGCAAGTAATGCTTTCAAGTTTTTCTTGTTCCATATCATTTTTCAATTCTTCATGTATTTTCAGAAATGTAGATTGTTCTTCTCTCATGCATGAAATCTCTTCTTCAAACAGTTCAATTTTGGATGCAAGAATTTCATTTTTCATACTTCACGTTTTCATTTTCTGATTTTAAAGTATGGCACTCTTCGCATGATTTTTTAGTATGCACAAAATGATCAATTTTCTTTTTTAAATTTCTATTTTTAGATTTGAATCTTTTACATTTTTCATATAAAGATTCATATGCAATTTGACATTGTTCACAAGAAAGAGTTTCAGTTTCAGAATCTACCTTATCTCCTTCGTTGTCATTAGCCATGAGACATAGATTCTGGACTAGCTCATCTAGTCCATCTTCATTTCTGGATTCCTCCTGATCTTCATCACTCCATGTGGCCATCATGGCCTTGGGCTTCCTGAACTTGCCTTTCTTCACCTTCTTGATGAGATCGGGGCACTCACCCCGCATATGGCCGGGTTTCTTGCATTCATAGCAAATCACTTCTTCTTTCTTGCTACTTTCTCCTCTGTTTGGTCCTTGCCTTCTCGGTCCTTTTCTGAACTGACCACCAAAATTTCTGGTTCGTTTCACAAACCGTCCTACTCTTTGTGTGATCATGGCAACTAATTCCTCATCTTCAGTGTTACCAATTGAATCATTTTCGCTGCCCTCTGAATCGTGTGGATTCACCTTTAGGGCTATTGTGGTGACAGCTTTCTTTTTCTTGTGATCATCCTCGCTCCTTTTGATGTTTATCTCGTAAGTCATCAATGAGCCAATTAACTCGTTCAGAGTTAAAGTACTTAGATCCTTGGAGTCTTCAATTACAGTGGCCTTTGTGTGCCACTGTGGAGAAAGGGATCTTAGGACTTTTATGACGAGTTCCTTGTTGGAATACTCCTTGCCAAGTCCCTTTAGTCCATTGGTAATTTCTGTTAGCCTTACAAACATATCAAAAATTGATTCTTCTGGCTTCATTGCGAACAGCTCATAGTCCCGAACTAAGAGGTTGGCCTTTGTTTCCTTGACTTCCGATGTTCCTTCATATATAAGCCGCAGCTTATTCCACATCTCCTGTGCAGAGGAACACGTAGAAATACGTGAGTATTCATTAGGATGAACAGCACATTGAATTATATTCATAGCTTTAAAATTCGCTGAACACTTCCTAATATCTTCTTCATCCCACTCATTCTCATTTTCAGATAATACATATGGACCCCTACTTAAGACACGCCAAACATCGTAATCCTGGGCACGTAGGAAAACATACATTCTATTTTTCCAGTAGGGGTAGTTTGATCCATCAAAGAACAGAGGTCTTTGAATAGAATGCCCTTCGAGCATCATCCCTTTGTTTGCCATTCAGTGGGATCTAGCTCTGACGACCGAGTGGTCGAGATTAAACAGAGACCAAGGCTCTGATACCAATTGTTGAGTCCCAAATGTGGCAATCAAGAGGGGAGGGGTGAATTGATTGGCTAATAAAATTTTGCTTTTCTTAAGAAAATAATGCTGATTAAACAAGCAACCACTAATACTCGCACGAACAGGATCACACTCGTGAATGCGTGCAGAATGTGTTTGAATAGCTGGTGTAGTGATCTCTCAACTCACCGTGAAGCCCACTCGACAAGAATCGGAAAATCCACAGCAAATGAGACACACGGAATTTTTAGGTGGTTCGGTTACACAGCCGTGTCCCCTACGTCCACCCCTCACACTTGAGGATTAAAGCTTCACTAACGAGTGAATCACACACACACGCTGTTTAGAATAGCAAACACACACACACATACACACACGGCTTCCGATCTGGTAGCCAAACGCGCACATGCGCACAAACACACACGCACGTTCGTGTTTCCGAACACGAACTTATGATTACACAAATATTCAAGATCAAGCAAAATGATTCAGAATGAGAAGTTTAGAAAATGATTTATCTTGATCGGAGCTCCCCCTATCACTTCAGCGAATTTCGTCGAACACTTGGTGCAGCCCGATGATCGTTCTTGACGATTGTGCTCGGATGTGATACGATCTTGAACTCCACGCAGCCAACCAGCAGGATGTCGATTTGGAGGCTTGAATCCCTCTTCTTTCCTTCACTTTCACGCACACAGCAAGGTGGAAGAAGGGCTGTGGCTGCTGGTTGCGACCTGCACTCACAAAGGTTAGAGCAAAAACCCAAAATCAGGAAGATAGGAATTCCCCTTAGGGTCTTCATCTCAATAGGATTATATATCTGCTTAGGGCGGTCAAGGGGCGGCCATGGGACAAGATCCACTTATTATGGAGTGGATTACGGACAGCCACACAAGTGTGGTTGGACCAATTGGTCGAAATGCCAATAGTCCATATTCACGGCGCTGCCCAGACCAGAAAGGGTTGACCCTTGGGGTCGACCCTCGTGAGGGGCCAGAAGGGCCTGGCAACATGGGTCGACCCTTGGGGTCGACCCTCTCAAGAACCGTTGCTGTCTCCACAAAAATTACATCTGGAGTTTTCAGGGGTCGACCCTTGCTGGAGCCTAAACAAGTTGAGCGGAAAGTGGAAATTAATTCCACAAGCAGGGGTCGACCCTTGGGGTCGACCCATTTAATTGGGAACCTGCCTAGAACCTGCCCGGCAGCAATGGGTCGACCCTTGGGGTCGACCCTTTTTCCTGAACTTCCTAAATATGAAGATATAATAAGCTAAGTCCAGGGGGTTCAAGTTGAGAGATTAAAACATTAATGCTCCACATCTAGAAATAAGTTCTAACAAAGTAATTGTGGAGTTAGGATCGATCTCACCAATCGTCCTTCAGTCGTTGAGGAGCTTTGGCCATATTGTTTTGTCCTGTCAAAACAAGGTCTGAATTATTTCCACATTTTGCACTTTGAAACCAAAATACTTACAATGAGTTGTTGTGCTTGAGCCTTCTCAAATACCATGTCTTCAAGTGATGTGTTCATTTCCAGAGCGTAGTTATGCTCATTTTCAGTTCATACAAAACATTTGATCATCCTCAAAAACCATAAGTCATATACATGAGGAGGGGGTTCAACATACACCTAGGTAGGGTTTCACAAAAAAAATAATATATATATATATATATATATATATATATACGTACATATATATATATATACATAATATATTATATATATATAAATAAATAAAAGAAAATAACAAATTACAAATAAATAAAAAAAGACAATAAAAGGGAAAGAACAAAATTAATAAAACTAACATACATATACATATAGCAAGTTGAAAGGAGTCGATTCCCTTCCTCACGCAAAATCAACGGGAGCTTCACTCCTCCTCCTCACGCATATGTAGTAGCAGCCACGGCCCTCTTCGCGCTCGACCAATAGGAGGGTGTTGTGACTCCTCTGTTGATGATGTTGACAATAAGCCTTACTTCATTGGCAACAACTTGTTTTGATTGATTGGCAATTGTTCATATTTTTGATGAAATTATCTTTATCAGATTGTCTGTGTGTTCCATGCATTCAGAGTCTCTACATTACCTATTGTTGTGTTCGTGCATCATTCTAGCAAGTCTGCACATTGCTTGAAGATTGCACACAAAGTCTATACATTCACATGCATATGCAAAGTATGTACATCCAGTGCATCCTTTGATTTGAAGTCTGTATAGCCTATGTTCTTCATACATTTTCAAGTCAGTGCTTGTTAAGATCCGTCTTACTTAGCGTCTCTGTGCATACCTTAAGGTCGATGCATATGGTGAGCATCTAGTCGGTGCATGTTTAGCTCTCATGCTATATTACAAAGTCTATGCATCGGTCAAGTCTATACATTGCATCGATCAAGTCTGCACATCACTTCATGCTTCATATACTCAAGACAAAGTCTATACATTCCTTGTGCATGCATCGTTTCCTAAAGTCTATACAGCCTGTGTTCGCAAGATCAAGTCTGTACATAGTCTTGTCTATGCATCATTCAAAGTCTGTACAACCTGTGCTCGCAAGATCAAGTCTGTACATCGTCTTGTGAATGCATCGTTTCTCAAGTCTGTACATCGTCTTCTTGACGACATGTGTGTGCATCTCGCTGCTAAGACTGTACATTGGCCAAGTCTACACATCGCCGCTTGTGGTTCATTCGACTAAGTCTGTACAACCTTCATTGGTTCATATGACCAAGTCTGTATAGCCCGTGTTCAGAAGCATTACAAAGTCTATACATCCATTAGCCGATATCTGGTGGCAAGTATGTACATCGCCCTGTGTCATGCACTCAAAGTCCACACATGCACACACTAAGTTTGTGCATTGTGCTCTCATGCTTTAACACTAGGCATTGCAAAGTCTATACATTGCTGTCGCATGCACACTAAGTCCATACATTTGTTGACCCGACTGTGCATCCACTTTCACTGTACACACCTCACTGGATGCACACTGCATTACACACTACAAAGTCTATACAAGTTTTTAGTCTTAAACTGATAATTCTCTCCGACTGACTGACAGGTACTTTTCGTGAAGTTTAAAAATGGCACATGATCCGAGAAGGGAGGACGGCTCAGGATCGTGACACGTGTAAAGCAGCAAGCCTGGATGCTGCCACGTGACCAAAATGTTGGGCGGGAAATGTGGAAGACACACGCCCTCCTAATTGCTGCTGGTATAAAAGGAACACTTCTTCATCTGGAGAAGCGGATGGTGAAGCTCGAGCAGAGAAAGTGAAGCAGTAGAGAGCCACCGAGAGCAGAGAAGAAAAAGAGATAGAAGAGAAGAGTAGAGAAGAAAAAGAGAGAGAAGAGAAGATTGAGAAGGTTGATTTCAGAGAGTTTATTGAGATATTGTTCCTCAGTCTCTTGGTTCAGATACCAGAGCTGAGTTTGCTCATTGCGAGCTATATTCCCTGTTGGGATTTTCTTGTTTTCGTTCTGATTCTGTCTTTTGTTTTCTGAAACCTTTCTTCAAGCTGTTTGTCAGCAGAGCTAAGCTGTATTGCTCAGCAGGTTGCAGAGGTGTTACGTCTGGTCGGGTCAAGCTGTAGTCCCCATCGGTTTGCAGAGTTGTTGCCTCTGGTCGGGTCAAGCTGTAGTCCCCAGTGGTTGCAGAGGTATATCCTCTGGACAGGTCAAGCTGTAATTCCTCAGCGGGCGAGACTAGGTCTCGGACAGCAAGCTGTGAAGCTCAGCGGTTGTAGGCTAAGATGTAAGGCCCAGCGGACGCAAGCTGTGTTGCACAGCAGTAAGCCACACTTGGGTTTGAGTGTGGGGTGGACATAGGTCTGGAGGACCGAACCACCTAAAAATCTAGTGTGTTATGTGCTTGTGTGATTGCCTATGATATGGTGTGTGGTTGCTTCTCTTGATTCTCTTCTCAGATCATTTTTGTTTCTGCTCAGATCTATCACTCGAGTTAGTGATCTAGAAGATCTGCTTAAATTCCGCATTAGAGTCTCATTGTGATTTAAATTAGGCCATCGATCTATTCACTCCCCTCTAGATCCACACTTCGTGGTGACAGAGTGCTTCCATCTAACACAACAGTTGGTATCAGAGCCTAACTCTTCTACAGGGACTTACAGCCCGAAGAGGAAGGTACAGATGGATGCAAGAGGGTTGATCGCTGAAGGACATTCTACCACCAAGCCCCCTTACTTTGATGGATCAAATTATGCATACTGGAAGAACCGTATGCAAGTCTTCTTGAGGGTGAAGGATTATGAGACTTAGAAGGTGGTGAGTAAGGGACCTTTTGTGCTATCCCCTAACGAGGATGTCTGGACCAAGGAAGAGATCCGAAGGTCCACTCTGAACTGGAGCGCCATCAATGCGATTCAGTGCGCCCTGCACCCCACAGAGTTCTCTCATGTATCGTCTTGCACTTCAGCCAAAGAGATGTGGAATAAGCTGGAGGCTATCTACGAAGGGACCTCTCAGGTCAAAGAGACGAAGGCAAACCTCCTGGTGTCAGAGTATGAAGCTTTCAGGATGAAGCCCAATGAGACCATCAAGGAGATGTACGCTCAACTGACAGTCATCACAAATGGTCTTAGAGGCCTTGGGAAGACATATTCAGAATATGAGATTGTAAGGAAAATCCTGCGTTCCCTGACTCCTATTTGGCACACTAAAGCTACTATAATGGAAGAGTCAAGGGATCTGCACAACACCAGGGAAGATGAGTTGATTGGATCGTTGATGGCTTATGAAATACATCTGCCGATTTAGAGGAAGTTGAGAAGAAGAAAAAATTGATTGCTCTGAAAGCTGGTGCCAGCAAATCCAGCCGATCTAGCTATAATGGATCATCATCCGAGGAGAGCCTGTCTAGAGAAGAAATAGACGGTAATGAGATAGCTATGATCACCAGGGAATTCAGACGGTTCCTCAGGAAAGAAGGAAGGCGATTAAGCCGAAGGAACCTTAGTGGTGGCCGACGGGATGCAAGGTATAAATTTAATCCTATAAGGAAAACTGAAACTAATATGTGTTACCAATGCAGGAAGTCCGGCCATCTAAAAGCTGATTGTCCAGAGAGTCAGAAGCACAAGGACAAGTCCAAGAGAAAGAACACTAAAGGGAAAGCCATGGTAAGTACCTGGAGTGATGAGGATGAAGGTACCTTGAGCAACAGCTCGGACAGTGAGGAAGAAGCTGAAAAGCCCATTTGCCTCATGGCAACCAATTCTGAAGACAGAGAGGAAGATTCTGATGAGGTATCCTCTCGATTTGATAATTTTACCATTACTGATTGGGTAGATGCCTATCATGATATTGCTGATAAAGTAGATGATATTAGAAAAGAAAATAGGCATCTAAGAAGGAAAAATAAATTCCATGCAAAACGACAAAACATTGACTGATAAAGTTGCATGCCTCGAATCTGAAAATGCTAAGCTAAAACTCACTTGCTCAGAAATTGAAGAAATCAAGCATGAGCTAAAAATTTCTAAGGAAGAGAATGAGAGGCTAGAAAATGCAATTGATGAATGGAAATTGAGAATACAAAAATATGAGAGTGAAATGAAGATTGTAAATGAAAAGTATGAAGTTGTCCTAAGTGTGAACACTGAACTGAAGAAATCTGTTGAAAATGTTCAGAAAGATAATGAGGACAAGCTGAGAATAATAGAAAAAATGACCCAAGGTTCAGAGAACCTAAATGCCTTATTAGGGTCCAAAGTCAATTTCAGGAGAGAGGGTCTTGGATTTAATTCCAGTGCAACTAAAAGTTTTGCAATGAAGACTATATCATTTGTTGCGTAGAAAGAGAAAAGACCTCTCATTAACATGAATTCAGATAATTCTGTAAATAAAACTGTGAACCTGAAGAAGCCCAGTGCTGAGGAGAAGGGCAAACAAAAGATTGGTGAGCACAGTAGAGCTGGTACATCCAAGCCAAATCCTAAAGCTCAGTCTCAGGTTAGGGGTCAGCCTACACATGCATATAAACCCCATGGTAAGGCCACCAAGTCTCCACATCCACCACCATCTCAGAAGAAGACCCAACACACACCTGTAAATAGGTCAGCAGGGTCGAAGGTGCAAGGGAGACAGAATACATTTAGAAGACAATCCAAACAATTCTACCAACCTAGAGTTCAGTCTCACTACACTGCACAGTCAAACTATTCCAATAGATCAGGGTGGACAAGGACTCTGGGGAGGTACACAGGTCATGCATATCAGGCTACACGGTTTTACAGACCTTACACTAAAAATTGGATTGGTGAGTATGGCACTTGGACACCCAAGAACTTGCATTTCTTCAGCCAGCCCAAAAACTACTATGGCCACAATTTCTTGAATGCACCTTGGTCAAGGCACTGGAATAGAAGCTACAAATCTGTAAATAATCCTGCTGGTACTAACAAAAAGAAAAACAACAAAAAGAAGAGGAATAATAACAGAAAGGAATCTGGAAAATTCAATGAACAGAACTCTTTTAAACAAATGTGGATTTCTAAAAGTTTGCTTTCATGTTTTACCTGTATTTCATCTGCTCTGGAGCCCAAACAGACTTGGGTTCCAAAATTCTCTACCTAATTGTGTGTGTAGGTATGCCTGGCAGCCAAGAACAACCTGTGCTACCTGGATAGTGGCTGCTCCAGACATATGACAGGAGATAAGGCCAAGTTCTGCATGCTAATAGAGAAACATGGAGGCCTTGTCACCTTTGGTAGCAATACAAAAGGTAGAATTGTCAGGTCAGGTAAGGTAGGTAAGTGTACTACCTATTGCATTGAAGATGTCATGTTGGTTGAAGGTTTAGCATATAATTTACTTAGCATCAGCCAGTTATGTGATAAAGGGTATAAAGTTCTTTTTGACTCTCAATGCTGTAAAGTGTTTGAACCTGATTCTGACATTGTTAAGTTTTCTGGTAAAAGAATTAATAATACATACATGATAGACTTAGATGACATATCACATTCTAACCTATGTCTCAAGGCTAGCAAAGAAGATTTAGCCTTCTTATGGCATCGTAGGTTAGGCCATGCTAGTTACACAGTATTGCATAAATTGAATAAGCACAGCATGGTTAGAGGACTTCCTGAAGTCTCTTTTAAGAAAGAAAATAAATTTTGTGATGCATGTACTCAGTCCAAGTTAACTAGGAAGTCATTCAAATCTAGAACAAAAAATCTGTCCTCTAAACCCTATGAGCTGATACACATGGACCTTTTTGGGCCAACCAGGTCTGTCAGCTTATCAGGGAGGAAGTATGGGTTTGTTCTGATAGATGACTTCTCTAGGTACACTTGGGTATATTTCTTGTCACAGAAAAGTGATGCATTCACAGAATTTCAGGAGTTCTATCTTAAGATAAACCAGAAAATTGAAAACATTTTAACTGATCATGGAGGTGAGTTTGAAAACTCACAGTTCGAGGATTTCTGCAGGATAAATGGTATTCATCACAAGTTCTCCTCACCAAGGACACCCAAGCAGAATGGAGTTGTGGAGAGGAGAAACAGAACCCTGGTGGAGATGGGTCGTACACTCTTAGTTGAAGGTGGTCTGCCAAGGAAGTTCTGGGCTGAAGCTGCAAATACTGCCTGTTATGTAATCAACAGAGCTATGGTAAGACCTTCTACCCAGAAAACACCTTATGAGATCATAAAGGGTAAGAAACCTTCAATTGCTCATTTCAAGGTTTTTGGTTGCAAATGCTTTATTCATATAAATGATAAAAGAGACCTTGATAAATTTGAACCTAAAGGTGAACCAGGAATTTTTCTTGGTTACTCTGAAAACACCCAGGCATATAGAGTGTATAATCTAAACTCCAAATCTGTTGAAGAATCTCCACATATTATTTTTGATGAATCTTTGGTAAAGACTAATATTGGTCAATGCAGGAATGAAGACAATGGTGATATTCTAAAAGAAGGGAACCCTGCAGACCAATCGGAAGATGAGGAAGAAAATGAAGAGCTTAATGGAGAAGAGTCTACAGTTCAGGGGGAGGTAAGTGAAAATCATGATAATCAAGTTGTCAACATTAGATATCTGAAAGATCATCCTGTAGATAATGTGATTGGAAATTTGCATGACCCTCCTAGGACTAGAGGCCATTTTAGAATTCAAAATGAACTGAATGCATATGCTCTTGTTTCTCATGTAGAACCCAAGTCCATTGACTGTGCTCTCAAGGATGTGCATTGGACTAATGCCATGCATGAGGAGCTCAATCAATTTGACAGGAATAAGGTGTGGCACTTGGTCCCACCTCCAGATCATGGGACAGTCATAGGGACTAAATGGGTATTTAGGAATAAAACTGATGAGTTAGGGAATGTAGTTAAGAATAAGGCCAGACTTGTAGTTCAGGGGTATAACCAAGAATTTGGAATAGACTTTGAAGAGTCTTTTGCCCCTGTAGCCAGGTTAGAAGCAATTAGAATTTTATTGGCTCATGCATGTTCCCTAGGAATAAATCTCCAGCAGATGGATGTAAAATCTGCTTTTCTAAATGGGGAAATCAGTGAGAATGTCTATGTGAGGCAGCCTCCTGACTTTGAATGTTTAGACTTCCCCAATCATGTTTATAAACTTAATAAAGCTCTCTATGGTCTTAAGCAAGCTCCTAGAGCTTGGTATGACAGGTTGAGTAAATTTCTCATAGATAAGAACTTCACAAGAGGAGTAGTTGATCAAACTTTGTTCACTAAGGTAAGTCATCCAGATATACTTATTGTTCAAATTTATGTGGATGACATAGTTTTTGGGTCAACTAACCCCAAACTGTGTGAGGAGTTTTCTCAGATTATGACTAATGAATTTGAAATGAGCTCAATGGGTGAGCTCAAATTATTTCTTAGACTGCAGGTTACACAGTCAAAAGATGGAACCTTCATCACTCAGTCCAAGTACATAAGGGATTTACTGAAGAAATACAAGATGTACGACCTCAAAGAAATAGCTGCTCCAATGGGTACCTCGACCAGCTTAGATACAGATCCTCAAGGTAAACCAGTGGACCAAAAGCTATATAGAGGTATGGTCGGATCCCTTTTATATCTTACAGCATCTAGGCCTGATATTCAGTTTGCAGTGTGTCTATGTTCTAGATTTCAGGCTAGTCCTAAAGAGTCACACCTTAAGTCTGTGAAAAGGATTTTTAGGTATCTACTAGGCACTCAAGAGCTTGGTCTATGGTATCCTGCTAGGTGTGAGTTAGAGCTTCTAGCCTACACTGATGTAGACTATGCTGGGTGTCGAGTAGATAGAAAAAGCACTAGTGGCTACTGTCAATTCCTAGGTGGTTGTCTAGTGTCTTGGGCATCTAAAAAGTAACACACAGTAGCTTTGTCAACAGCTGAGGCTGAATATGTCACAGTTGGCAACTGGACAGCCCAAGTACTTTGGATCAAGCACCAACTGTCTGATTATCAGATAAAATTGAGGTGTATTCCAATTTTATGTGATAATACTAGTGCTATATGTTTAGCTAAAAATCCTGTTCATCATTCTAGGACTAAGCATATAGAGATCAAACACCATTTTCTTAGAGATGCTATCAATAAAAAGGAAATTGAATTGAATTTTATTGAAACAGAAAAACAAATTGTTGATATCTTTACTAAGCCACTAGGGAATGAAAGGTTCAAATTTCTTAGAAGAGAACTTGGCTTGTGTAAATTTCAGCATGATGAATAAACTTTCCGGTGGTTTGAATAAAATTCTGATCTGGATTTACATCTGGTAGTCTAAATAAAACTCTGTTGTTGTTGAATGTTGCACCAGACCATGTATGCATAACATTCATATTTTTCATGTCATATCAAGTTGCAAAACCACATGCATATAGATAGGGGGAGTGTTGTATGTAATTCAGGGAGGTCATCAACTTCATTGAAACTCAAACTCTTTTCTCTCTTGATTTCATTAAACCCTTTGACCCTGAATGAGTTGAGTCTGACAATATGGCAATCTATTAGTCAGTTCTAATTCTTAAGCAATAGAAAACAGACTTCTTCCTTTATAAGAATTTTATTTGCTTAAAGACTGACTTAATGGTTTAAATTTTATAAACTTTAGAGTTTAAAGATTACAATCAGTAAATAAGAATGCTGATAATTGATAAAGCTCTCAACCCTTATTTCATTACATGTCAGACAAAGTTAACTGTATCTGAAATCTGAAAACTCACCTGAAATCCTGTTAGAGAAGGCTAAGTATGTGTATTGTCCTTAAACAAGTCATTCTGAAACAAATAAAGGACAGCTAAGAAAAATATTGAAAAACCTTGAAAAATAATTGAAAAATAATGTTGGCAGAGCAATGACTGGTAAAGCACTGAGAAACTGAGTGATCCATCAAAGAAATGGATAACACTTATGTCATGATATGTATCAGTTATCCCTGTATAAATGGTCAAAACAGTTGGGTGGTTTCACTGAGTACCTGGGGATACCTGCGTCTCATAAACGTGTATCTTCACACAAAAAGGTGTAAATCAGTCCTGTTGAATTTGATCATAGGCAGAATGGTCCATCATGTTGAGTATCTTGGGGTACTGGCGTCTGATAAACGTGTACCCTTACGCAAAAAGACAAATGGTACCTGAATGCCCTTAATGAAATAAAATTAAAAATGATGTTCCTTCAAAAAAAAACTCAGGTATGTCAAATTGTTTAATTTCAATACATGACCTGGTATCTCTTAACAAATTTTACTGAGTCTAAAAATGTAAGATACTTTGAAATTGAATCTCTCATGCTCAAATGTGATTCTGGTTTATTGCTATTATCATGCACATCAAACTCATTCAATGATTGTAGTGCATGAACTCTAACTTTTATAACCTTCAAACCAGAATTCAATCTCTAAGCAGTTTCTAAATTTATATGACTGAAGGCTCTGTGCTTTAGAATGCTTAATTCCTGAACTACTTGCTCAGAATGCCAGTCAGATATCCTTCTTCCCTTACACTTTCTTTCCCTCCTCTTTGTTGATGGCAAAGGGGGAGAATATATTGTCTGATTGATGAATTCCAGGGGGAGTGTATACAATGTTATGGCAAAGGGGGAGTGTATGCATCATGTTATGACAAAGGGGGAGATCTTGTTAGCAGGGAGTTAGTTTTCATTTCTCAGCATGCATTCATAGCATCTGCATGACAAATCTGACTAATAAATCATGTCTTTCATCAAAATATATTTTACATTGTAAGATCATATAGGGTATGATAGGGTGTTGTCATTCTATATGATAGGGTGTTGCCATCATCAAAAAGGGGGAGATTGTTGTGACTCCTCTGTTGATGATGTTGACAATAAGCCTTACTTCATTGGCAACAGCTTGTTTTGATTGATTGGCAACTGTTCATATTTTTGATGAAATTGTCTATATCAGATTGTCTGTGTGTTCCATGCATTCAGAGTCTCTACATTACCTATTGTTGTGTTCGTGCATCATTCTAGCAAGTCTGCACATTGCTTGAAGATTGCACACAAAATCTATACATTCACATGCATATGCAAAGTCTGTACAGCCAGTGCATCCTTTGATTTGAAGTCTGTACAGCCTATGTTCTTCATACATTTTCAAGTCAGTGCTTGTTAAGATCCGTCTTACATAGCGTCTCACTTAGCGTCTCTGTGCATACCTTAAGGTCGATGCATATGGTGAGCATCTAGTCAGTGCATGTTTAGGTCTCATGCTATATTACAAAGTCTATGCATCCGTCAAGTCTATACATTCCATCGGTCAAGTCTGCACATCACTTCATGCTTCATATACTCAAGACAAAGTCTATACATTCCTTGTGCATGCATCGTTTCTCAAAGTCTGTACAGCCTGTGTTCGCAAGATCAAGTCTGTACATCGTCTTGTCTATGCATCATTCAAAGTCTGTACAGCCTGTGCTCGCAAGATCAAGTCTGTACATCATCTTGTGCATGCATCGTTTCTCAAGTCTGTACATCGTCTTGTTGACGGCATGTGTGTGCATCTCGCTGCTAAGACTGTACATTGGCCAAGTCTACACATCGCCGCTTGTGGTTCATTCGACTAAGTCTGTACAACCTTCATTGGTTCATACGACCAAGTCTGTACAGCCCGTGTTCAGAAGCATTACAAAGTCTATACATCCATTAGCCGATATCTGGTGGCAAGTATGTACATCGCCCAGTGTCATGCACTCAAAGTCCACACATGCACACACTAAGTTTGTGCATTGTGCTCTCATGCTTTAACACTAGACATTGCAAAGTCTATACATTGCTGTCGCATGCACACTAAGTCTATACATTTGTTGACGGCACGACTGTGCATCCACTTTCAATGTACACACCTCACTGCATGCACACTGCATTACACACTACAAAATATGTACAAGTTTTTAGTCTTAAACTGATAATTCTCTCCGACTGACTGACAGGTACTTTTCGTGAAGTTTAAGAATGGCACATGATCCAAGAAGGGAGGATGGCTCAGGATCGTGACACGTGTAAAGCTGCAAGCCTGGATGTTGCCACGTGACCAAAATGTTGGGCGGGAAATGTGGAAGACACACGCCCTCCTAATTGCTGCTGGTATAAAAGGAACACTTCTTCATCTGGAGAAGCGGATGGTGAAGCTCAAGCAGAGAAAGTGAAGCAGTAGAGAGCCATTGAGAGTAGAGAAGAAAAAGAGAGAGAAGAGAAGGTTGATTTCAGAGAGTTTATTGAGATATTGTTCCTCAGTCTCTTGGTTCAGATACCCGAGCTGAGTTTGCTCATTGCGATCTATATTCCCTATTGGGATTTTCTTGTATTCGTTCTGATTCTATCTTTTGTTTTTCGAAACCTTTCTTCAAGCTGTTTGTCAGCAGAGCTAAGCTGTATTGCTCAGCAGTTTGCAGAGGTGTTACCTCTGGTCGGGTCAAGCTGTAGTCCCCAGCGGTTTGCAGAGTTGTTGCCTCTGGTCGGGTCAAGCTGTAGTCCCCAGCGGTTGCAGAGCTATATCCTCTGGACATGTCAAGCTGTAATTCCTCAGTGGGTGAGACTAGGTCTCGGACAGCAAGCTGTGAAACTCAGCGGTTGTAGGCTAAGCTGTAAGGCCCAGCGGACGCAAGCTGTGTTGCGCAGCAGTAAGCCACACTTGGGTTTGAGTGTGGGGTGGACGTAGGTCTGGAGGACCGAACCACCTAAAAATATGGTGTGTTATGTGCTTGTATGATTGCCTATGATATGGTGTGTGGTTGCTTCTCTTGATTCTCTTCTCAGATCGTTTTTGTTTCTGCTCAGATCTATCACTCGAGTTAGTGATCTAGAAGATATGCTTAAATTCCGCATTAGAGTCTCATTGTAATTTAAATTAGGCCATCGATCTATTCACGCCCCTCTAGATCCACACTTCGTGGTGACAGAGTGCTTCCATCTAACACAACAGAGGGGACCCCCTTTCACTCTCTCCCCACGCACATAGTGGCAGACCAACTTTGGCAGGTCCTTGGCAGCTTGAGCCGGCGGGTACGCAAGCATGCACGCGCGAGCCCCTCCAATAGCTCTCCGCTCTGATGGGTTCGAATGCCCCAAGCGGAAGTTCACGTATGAAGCGCGATGGCGCTTTGACGATCGACAGGGAGCCCCTGCGCATCGGACCACCAGACCTAGCGCGAGCTCTCCTCACTGGCCCCCCTGAGTCGTCGACTGCAAGTGGAATCCTCACACGCGACACGTGGTCGAGCTTCCAAGCTCGTCTAGAATCTTGTACGGTGGGGAGACGCCTGGACAAAGCTCCTCCAATCATAAGAAGATTCCTCGTCCGCGCCCTCACTCGGCATCTATAAGAACGAGCAAAGCCCGAAGGGCACATGGCTCCCCGGACGCCCCATGGACGATCAGGCTCTTCGCTACCTTGGCCCCTCCATGAGCAGAGAACTCCCAAGCTTCATCTACCTGCGAGTGTCTACCACCGAGGGGAGAGAAGAGAGGAAGGTGTGCTTATATGGGGAGGGAACGGGGTCAATGCCCCTCCCTCCCCACTCTCATTTCATTTCTTTTCTTTTTGCACTGCTATAGATTTCTATTTTCCCTCTCTGTGTACTCCATCGAGTGTTGAATCTTCTCTAAGCACTTATGTGTCAGGATGATGCACCTTGGGTTGAATGAACGAAATATTCCTAGCCCCGAGTTCGGGTGCAAACATATTTCTCTCTGTGAATTCTTATCCTGATGCTAGCTTCTCTTGTTCATTTTATTGGTTATGGCTCTGCGGATTATGTTTTGTTTTTTTATCAACGGGGGAAGGTGTGCTAGACTATGAAGGAGGGCAGCGCCATCCCGTCCCATGGCAATGCGAAGGTGCTATTTCTGCCTTCTATTATCCGCCCAAGGCAGAGGCTCATTCTACCCTGCTTTGTTACCAATTGCCTAATCCTGTTCTAAGGAAATTTCTGCCATGGAATGCTCCAATGTGTCAATGCCCAACTGGGCAACATTCATCATGTGAATCCCTTCCCCAATGTGTTGGATAGGTCCTAATCTTTGTCCCTGATCTGGACAGATTCTGCGGGTTTAATAAGCATGACTCCTATTTTCTTTAACACTTGCATTCTTGGTGTTTAGCGCATCTGATTCTTGTGGAATTGGTCATGCGCCTCGTCACCCACATCCATGGGTTGTTGGGGTGCTAGCTCAATCCAAAAGAAAACATGCTAGAACCCATGCCTTTTCCCTACATCATCTAATTTCTATATAAGGGTAGTGGCAGACTCTCCTACACTAGCTCCTATCATTCACACACGTTGTATCTGCTACAATAGCGTATCATGCCATTCGTAGCATGTCGATATCGCTGGCTTAATCAAAATTTTCTTTTATATACGTCAGGATATGCCATGGGGAAGGGATATATATATATTACGGTTTGCATAAATTTGAATTTCTTTTGACCACCCTCAAGTCTCCAAGGATTTGCTGTCCAATAGCATGATCTCTGAAGAGCCTTTCATTTAAGGGATGGATATTCATGGCCCAAGAGCCAACAGCCCATGGCTATACATTATAGGAATGGAAGCATAACCCCGGGTTTGTGGAGCTCCTCTCGTAGGCTAGCCCTTGGGGTCATCCCTACCCAATTTGGGGTCTTAGAGTAGTCATTCATGGCTTACTCTCTTGAGGAATGGAAGGATCGTCCCTGGGTTTATGGAGCTCCCCTTGTAGGCTAGTCCTCGGGGTTCTTCCCTACCCAATTTGGGGATCATAGAGCAGCTAGCCTTGACTCGCTCTATTTTAGAGGCCATCTCGGTATATCCGTGGATGCACTTCGCTTTTCACCCCCAAACGCTTCGGTCCGGGGGAGGTGCTGTCAAAATTTCACCAGAATCTGGGACTCAAAAAAATGAATGAACCAACAATGGCAGTATGAACATAATAAAAGAATGATGTTGTAATAAATAAACATCTGAACAGATATCTTAACAAAGCTCACTGTCCGACAATGATTACAAATGAATGGGGAGAATAAAATAAAAGAGTAGTGAAGAAAACATAAGAGGAGAACCAATTTAATAATCAGTAAACTCTCCAGCATGTCTGTGCTGACTCCTGTGCAATAGATTCTCTATGCGTGCTTATTTGCTTTGACTAGCCGGTATGTGAAATGGTAGTTGGGTGAAGGTTGAGTCAAGCTCAGTTGGATCCTCCTACCATGCGTGAGCATTAAGTTCTGCATAGCACCCTAAGCCAACTCCCCCTCATCACTAAGTTGTTGTGAATTCACTCAAGAAACCCTTGTAGTTCTGAACTTAGGTGCATTTTGAGCACCTCTACACTCTGGAAATCCAGCATCCTTCATGAGCACCATGGCTGCATACATAAAGAATATTTGATCAAAATTCTATTTTACAAGGTGAATTGACTTCAAATTTCTGGGTAATTCTCAACAAAATAACTCCTCCACACATTTGCACATAGCAGTCATCTTCCTTACTCATCTGCAACAAATTCATAAGGCTATCTACCGGCTGACTTTGAACAGAAATAAAAGAAACTCTCCCGCATAGCAATTACGAACCTGCACCTAAGATTCTAGATGAATTGCATTAATAAATCAAAATCATTCCCATGCACACAAATTTGAGAAAGAAAAAGATGTTGATGAAATTCAAATCTCCATTACTAGCGCTGCTGGACAGTCAGAAGCACCCCATCTCCTTAAAAAAAAAGAGGTGCCAATGCATTGAATATGAACAGCTTAAGAGTTCTATTCCAAAAATTTCATACAGACTCCTCTCTGGAAGGTCAACATTCTCCTAATCCTGGTAGAGCAGGAGTGGCTCGGTTGTTGGTAAGAAGAATGCTTAGGGAAAGCTTGGTGAAGCTGGAAAAGATTGTTGAACCTGTGCAGAAGTCCATCAGGTGGGAACATGGCACTAGTTGGATGCAATATTTACAGAAGCAAGACAGTTTGAAGATTGAAGTGTCTAACAGCTGCTCAGAAGATTCTGCAGAAGAACCGTCTGTCAAAGGCGTTGGTAAACAATTTGAACCATTGAAGAGAATAAAAAGAAGTCAGATCCTATGGATAGCAATGGTAATACAATAGTTGACTTAGTCGGACCAAGGCAAAATGAAGTGAGGGAAGAAAATGAAGTTCAGAAGCATTTGTCTGAAGAAGCGCCCTTGCGCTTAAAAGATTTAGGGACTGGTCTGCATCAGAAGTCATTAAAAGAGCTCATGAAGATGGCAAACAAATATTATGATGACATAGCTTCACTCAAATTGGTAACTGACTTTGCATCACTTGAACTTTCACCAGTTGATGGTCGAACTCTAACATATTTCATGCACATGAGGGGACTTAAATTGTGCTCTTTGGGATATGTGGTCAAACTTGCAGAATAGCTCCCTCATATCCAGTCACTCTGTATCCATGTGATGGTTGAACGAGCCTTTTAACACATATTACTAATTGTTATTGCTGCAGTAGGTAGTGTCATGAATCTACCTGTAGTAATTGCTGCAGCTTTGAACATCTTGCTTGGTCCCTCAAAGGAAGAAAATGACAATCAAAAACCTGAAGCTGATAGCGCACTGAGAACCAAGTGGTTGCATGTTTTCATTTCCAAAAGATATAATTGTAGGTTGAAGGATGAGTTCCATTACTTGAAAAAAAAAATTCTTCTTAGAGGACTGTGCCATAAGGTTGGGCTGGAGTTGATACCCAGGGACTATGACATGGAGAGCCCAAACCTATTTGTCACCACTAATATGCATTTGTCACTTATAAGAACCCCCACTCACAGGCATTGCATGAATGTATTAAAACCCCACTCATGCATTCCACGAACATATCAACATTTCCCATGCATTGCATTAACAAAAAACAAAAACCACTTATATGCACTCCATGCATAATTCCAAACCTCATCATGCATTTCACAAATCAAAGAAATCATGCATAAGGTAGGATCATCATTTATCCGATTTTGAGCAAGCCAAGGCATCATACATGCATCAGATGAATCACAACAAGAAGACCCACCGGCAGCAAGGCACGAGTCGACTTCCCCCAGTTCAAAGTCGACTTGCCTTGGGGTTCGGTCGACCGAACCATAGCTTCGGTCGACCGGAATCTGTGAAACTTCGAAACCTTCCGGCTCTGGGAAAATTGGTCAACCGAAATGGAATTTCGGTCGACTGGCCAGCACCCTCCTGTCTAAGCAAAATAAAATTCCAGTTTCAAGTGTCCGGGCCCATCAATCACTCTCTCCTCCATTTAAGTGCGGTGGGACATGTCCCATGCATTCACTTAGTGTAGGGTCCTCATTAGCCTTCCATTAATCAGAATGAAGAAGCCTCTAGCATGGGTAAAAATTCAAATTCATCATGCACCCTCTTTAGCATGCATTCCCTATTGTACGAACGACGCGAAGAATAGATCCATGCATACTGCATTGCTGCTACATTTTATATGCATATAGCCCATTATATACATAATACATGTGAGGGACTCCATTCTGATGCATCTCCACATGGGTAGGAAAGTAACACCTTCATTGCTAGGGATCTCTATGATCCTTCATCATACCTATTGAGTGGAAGCTTGCTGTCCTACTCTCACCTGAGTCGACTATTGGGTCCTTGAATGCATTTCTGTATTAAGAGATTGGCTCTCCATGATGCTGTCACAAGAACGTCTTCTCAATTTTGTGAAGATCAGAATTCCTATGAAGAGTAGAATGACGGGGTCCAGAAAAGCTACACTGTCTAAGGAAAAGAAAAAAAAGAATCAAGCTAAGGGCCAAAAAGCTTCTGGAGGTCAGTTGCTCTGGAGGTCACGACGGCTCAATTCAATACAAAAACTCGATTCTTTGGAATCCAGCCATTCAAAAATTCAAAAGTTTCTGAATAAATCCAGAAGTAGTCATTTCAAAGGGGCCCACTTCACATAAATCAACAGCTTCAGGAAAATTCACGAGTTTAGAAACTACAATGGACAAAAGTCTCTGATAATTTAGAAAACTTCAAAAATTATGGAAGAATCACAATTACAACTCACTTCTTCGGATTCAAAAGTTCAGACCCTCAAGTTTATTAAATTGGCATTTCAAAAGATAGTTCTCAAGAACTCCTTAGAGGCCTTCATAAAAAGAAGGGGTTCGACAGCTAAACGAGGTCACCCCAAGGCCCTCAAGATAGTTTAGTGATTGTTGAAGTGCAGGCTTCATGGTTCCAAAGTATATGCGGTTCAATAGTTCAGTTTGCAACTCGATTCAGCAAACCCTTGTCTGTAGTCCAGTTCAAACTAGCGGACCTTAGAGATTTATTGCTCACTTTAGTAGTAATAAACAACCAATTACCAACCAGCTACCAACTATTGCAATATTATGGTCAGGCTCACCAGTGATTTCTATCATAATCCGAGCAATGTTACTCAGCAGAACATCTGAAGCTATCTAGTTGTGAAGGGGCGTGATCTCGCGCTTGTCCTGAGCTGGGAGGGTGATCACCGAATAATGAACTGTAGAGAAAGGGAAACGAATTAGGAGGCCCCGGGATGGTTCCATGGGGAAAATCCTCCGATGCTTAAGTCAGTCGAGCAATGGTGGAAGGTCTTGAGGGAGGTAGAAAGAGGTGCACGAGATCCCCCAACACCAAGATGGTGAGGTGGTTCCTGCTCAGGGAGTTTTAGGCCTGTATTTGCCTTACCTGCCGTCGGAGGGAGTCCCTGGTTTATATAGCGAGCTCACCTGATGAGTCCCGTAAGCTGAGGAGTTTCAGGCGGGAGTTACGTCCTCATCATGGGATCGTTACGTCCTCATCGTGGGCTCTTCATGGCCTTGAGGGATCATGGCTCCTTTATCCCCCTAAACTCCTGCTCATAAAGGGCTCTCAACGGCTGCATGGATAAACACTTGTCAGTCGGTCCGAGCATAAGAGGTGCCAGCCCTGTCCAGGCGATAGGCATAGCTCGGATGCTGTCAGGTCGGAGTGGGCGCAGAGCGCTCACCTCTATCCCAATAGAGGGATAACTCGGGTGTGGGTCTTCCTCCGTTCCGATACTCGGTCCTTCAGAGCCTAAGGGTCGCCGAGGAAGGGTGGGTTCCCGAGTGATCTTTATTGGGCTTTTTGCCTAAGTGGGCCCTAAGGGGCTATCACTTGGATGAGCTGAGCCTCGTTTGGTCCTGATGGGCCTAGTTCGGCTGCTCTTAGTTAGGCTATAGAAATCTCCCTCTCCACTTGTCCCCCTCTTACTCCCGAGCTTTAGTAAGCTCGGAAGAGTAGCTGTTTGGGGTTTCGGACCAGCACGGCTCAGGTGGGTGGAGATCTGACGGTGTTAGGAAGCCATGTGTCGTGGTCACCTGGGCTCGTGTTAATGATGATCCTGACGGATTTGAACTGAAGGGCCCCCCTTTTCTCGGAGGTCGGAACGACGCGCCGCCTCCCGCGTGGGTTTATAGGCGTTGGGCGCTTGTTGTCATTCCAGACTCTCTCCATCTTTAGGGTTTTGGCTCTCCTTCGTTCTTACTTTTGGGGCTCTTCGATGCACCGTGAGGACACGACAGAGGAGCAGAGGCTTGCAGCGGCGTTTGAGGAGTTGGCGGAGATAACCGCGGAGGCAGTCCGGTAGCATCCTCCTCCCCCGGAATCTTCAGGGTCTCGGGATTGCCTTTCCTCAGAGTCTTCTCCTGATTCCATGGCGAACCAGCGCTCAGAGATTGAGGAGTGGGAGGACGAGCCGGTGGCGAGGGCGCCGGTCCCAAACTGCAGCGAACTGGGGGAGGCAGACGTGAGGAGGTTGGAGCACCAGTATCGCCTGCCCCACAAGTTCAATTTTGTCGCTGCTACTCCATACGAGACGAGCCTGGACTCTCGTACAGGCCACATCTGTATGTTTCTTCTGTCGTGGAAGGGTGGATTCCGCCTTCCTTTCGAACCTTTCGTTCTTCAGCTTCTTGATTTTTTTTCGGTTCGCGCCCATTCAGTTGGTAACCAACTCTTATCTCCTCCTTTCCGCCTTCCGCATTCTCTGCCGCTAGTGTGGAGTTCCTCCTTCCATGGACCTCTTCCACTATTTTTTTGAGTTGAAAGCACATCCTTCGGCTGGGAAGGGCTTCTATTTCATCCAGGCAAGGCGGAATAGGAGTTGTATCTCTTTGGCGGCGAAGGATTCTTCGCATAAGGGGTGGAAGACCCAATTCTTCTGGGTGGGGATTTGTTTAGGGGAGGAAACCTGGAGGTGCCTAGTAATCCCCAATTTCCATCCTAACATCCCTCCTAGACAGTACGAGTTCCCTCCTCATGTGGAGAAGTATGCAGCCCTCTTGCTGAAGCACCGCCAGTCCACCGAAGAACTGGTGACGCTAGAGAATATCGAGCGGTGTCTTCTCACGCGGCTGCATCCGTCGGGCTCAGGTGCCACAACTTAGATTATCCTTCGGATGTGGGGGTCATCTTTCTTTTCCTGAACACGTCTTCTTCTTCGTGCAGACACCAGGCGGGAGCCTCTGGAGGAGGCCGCAGAGGTGATCGAGCTTGGAGATGACTCGGCTGCTGATGAACGGCTGCTCCCGTGGGTCGCTCCCGAACCAAAGATAAGGGCAAGGGAGCGGCCCAGGGCGAATCCTCCAGACCGCGGGGACCCAAGCGCAAGGACCCTGTGGAGGGTATGATTCGGGCCGCTGCGAGGGCCAGGAAACGGGCCAAGAAGGCCGGGGTCGTACCCGCAGTCGGAGGCGACCCTACCGCGGCTCACCCCTCCGTCGGGCATGATGGGGCCAACCCTACCGGGCGGGCTCTCCCACCAGCCGAGCTAGAGGGGGCCGAGGATGTCAGGGCTGCCCCAACGGGCGGCGACGATGCGGGCTCGGTTCCTCCTTCGGCCGGGACCGAGGGGGCCGAGGATGCTCCTGCAACTGGCAGCGGGGCCGACCCGGCTCTCCCCTCGGCCGGAGCCGAGGGGGCCGTGGCCGAAGTTGGGGATGCTGTAGTCACGGCCGAGGCTGGCGCTTCAGGTGGTGATGCAAGTGCCGAGCCGGTCCAGGTTGAGAGGTCGCAGGAAAATCCGGCCTGGGCGCGAGGGGCGACCGAGGCAGTGGCTCGATCCGAGCCACAAGGTGGGACACCGGGCGATGGGGGGTTCTCCGTTCCGGCGGCCTTGGAGAGGCTGGGTATCTCGGGCCCCCTGCACCAGGTATGCCGCGGTATATCCGTGAAGGTGAGGGGGGGAGGTAGGCAACACTCCCCGTCCACGGCTCTCGCCAGGGTTATGGAGGGCGGCCTGGCCTAGATGGGGGTTGTTCTGGCAGAAGCATACGCTCGGTCGGAGTGGGAACGAGCAAACCTGGCCTGGACCCTCGGTGGGTCAAACAGGAGGTTGGCTCGGCTCGTCGAGGAGCGTGATGGGCTTCGGCGAGAGCTTTCCTCGATCAGGGAGCTGGTACAGTCGAGCCAAGTGGAGACCCGGGCGTTAGCCGAGCAGCTAGCCAAGGCCTGTGAATCGCTCGAGAGGAAGAACCGGCTTCTCAAAGAGGAGCGTCTAGCACGCGTTGAGCTGGACGGCCGGTGGGAGACCGAGTGTGCCGAGCTAGTGCACCGAGTTGAGGAAGCCGAGCGTCTTTGGCGGGAGGCCGAGGCTGATCGGGCCGAGGCAGAGAAGCAGGCGGCGGAGGCCGCAGAGCGGACGACTGAAGCTGAGCGGAAGTCAGCCGAGGCGGAGTGGAGGGAGGCCGAGCTCGCTGGTAGGGTGGGATCGGCCGGGGCAGAGGCTCTCAGAAGTACAAGAGCTCAGAGGCCTACCGGGTCGACCTCAAGGAGGCTGCCCTCCCCTACTACGAGCTAGGGCTTCGTCGGGGCATCCGCAAGGGATTCAAGTAGGGCTACGACTGGGCCATCTATTACGCTGAGGAGCAGGCGTCTGGGGTAGTTGACTTTTCGTCTGGGCTGTGTTATGACTCAGACTTATCATCCTCCAGTTCCTCTGCTTCG
This sequence comes from Amorphophallus konjac, assembly GCA_022559845.1. Lineage (NCBI taxonomy): Eukaryota > Viridiplantae > Streptophyta > Magnoliopsida > Alismatales > Araceae > Amorphophallus > Amorphophallus konjac. The sequence continues at coordinate 134,445,492 of CM040129.1, forward strand.
GCGTAGGATGAAGAGGGGGGCTCATCATTTGAGGAGTCGCCAACTCTGGATGCCTCGGGAGGGCATGCAACCGAGACAGTTCCCACGCCGGTGGAGTCAGTGCTAGGGTCGGCCATCACCGAGGATGCCGGGGGCAGACCGCTCGAGCCCTCTATTTCCGAGCTTCAAGATGGGCCGGAGGCCTGATGTATTTGCTTTGCTTCCTTTTTTGTATGCCTTTTTCCTTTTTGGAGGAAAGAACTTCCTTTTTTGTGTAGAAATAAATAAGGCAGTAGCGTTGTGATGAAGACGTATCTGTTCCGTATCGCCATTGCCATATCTTGTTCAGCGTATCTGCAGTGGTTGGAAAGAATCGATATTTTCTGCGTGGATCTCGCCTGATGGTTGGGGGAGCGTCTGACAGGGTGTCTTTCCATTTTCTCATGCTTTAAATGCCTGGCCGCTTCGTGTGTGCCGCTGGGGCGGAAGACGAGAATTTTGAGGTGACCGTTCGTAGGGAGAAATCCTTCTGGTGTGTTTTCGAGGAGGGAAATCATTTAAGGCAAGTAGCCTCCCTTCGCCTATAAAAGGTCTGAAGGGAGTCCCTTCCTCTCCACCGCTTAGGGTTTTCCCTGACAGTCTTTCCTCGTTCCTTCTTCACGTGGCGTTGTGCCGTCGCATCTGTAGCATGGAAGATGCTCCGGAAGATGAGGCTGCCGACGATGGGGGGCAGAGAGTTCTCGCTGCTTCGGATTTGAAGAGGGTTCGATGGTCGTTGAATGGAATTGAAGAGGGTTTGACGTGTGGAGGCATGTCGTCTTCTATTTATCAGTTCCGCCGGCGCTTGCAGGGGGGCAAGATGGAGGACGGATGGGGCCATCAGACATTTCTGCCGCCCGTCCCTTCCTGCTCCCTTCACGGAGGGGAGGAGGAAGCCAACTAAGCTCCATCCCTTCTGGGCCTTCCCCTGCCTCCTCGCCCAGCTCTGCTGGTTTCTTTTTCTTTCTGGCAGCCTCTTTTTCCCTCTTCTGCTCTACTCCTCCTTTCTTTCACTCTTTGGAGGGTGCATGCACCCTCTTTCTTCCAAAGAGTTGGTAGGTTGGCGGGGAAGATGCTTTCATATGCATTCCCTCTCCCCCTTCTCTTCCAAGTTCAACTTGGAAGGTAGCCTTCTCTTTCTTAATCCCTCTATCACCTTTGTCTCGAGCTGCCCGAGCCAACGGGGTCAACTATCCTTTATCCGAGCCAGTTTCTACACGAGGCAGAGTCAGTGGCTGGACGCAGGAAGGTCATCCGAGTTAGCCGAGCAATGGGCTCGCATGACGGCACCAGATGGATTTTTTGCTTTTTTGACATGTATTCTATTGGCTTCGGCCTTCCTGATGTACAAGCGGGTTGTTTGAATAAAAGAAAGGAGCCTTTCGTTTTATCTCATGTCGTTTGCACAATACTCAGTACTCAGAAGTAGAACTTGCGTAATGTAGTTGTGTTCCAGGTCCGAGGGATGAGCTCTCCTTCCATCGTGGATAGATGGTATGCTCCTTTTTCGAGTGTCTCGACCACTCGGTAGGGGCCTTCCCAATTTGGGGATAACTTGCATGCCGCCTCAAGTGGTCAAGAAGCTTCGGCTTTCCTGAGGATGAAGTCTCCTGGCTGGAAGTGTCTGTCTCAGACTTTGGCGTTGTAGTATCGAGTGAGGCGGCGTCGATATTCCGTTGCTCTGATGCTGGCAATCTCTCGGACTTCATCTGCTAAGTCGAGATTTTCGAGCAGTTTCTGGTCGTTTACCTCGGACGAGAAGCAGATGACTCGGAGGGAGGGGTTGCCGATCTCCAACGGGATCACGGCCTCGGTGCCATACACTAGTTGAAAAGGACTCTCACCGGTTGCCGTTCTGGGAGTCATTCTGTGCGACCAAAGTACGTTCGGCAATTCCTCGAGCCAGCTACCCTTGGCTTTGCTGAGCCTAGTCTTGATGCTTTTTAATATAGTCTTATTGGCATTTTCGACCAGCCCATTAGCCTGAGGGTGGGCGACCGAAGTGAAGTGATTGCGAATGTTGAGGTCGGCGCATCTGTCTCGGAAATACCGAGAATCAAATTTTCGACCATTATCGCTCACTATCACCCGGGGGATGCCGTAGCGACAGATGATCGACTTCCAGAAGAAATTCCAAACGATTGTCTCGGTGATCCTCGTAGTGGCTTCGACCTCGACCCACTTCGTGAAGTAGTCGATGGCGATAATAATGAACTTCTTTTGGGCCTGGGCCGTGGGGAATGGCCCGAGGATGTCGATTCCCCAGCGAGCGAAAGGATAAGGCTCGGCTAGGGTGATAAGCTATGTTGCTGGCTGATGGACCAAGTGGTCGAATCACTGGCAGCGGTCACAACGTTGTGTGTAGGCCGAGCAGTCACGCTGTAGGGTGGGCCACCAATAACCTTGCCGTAGCAAGATCCTGGTGAGCGACCTTCCCCCCAAATGCGCTCCGCACAGACCTTCGTGAACTTCTTCGATCGCTCGGTTGGCTTCGTCGATGCCGAGGCACTTCAAAAGAGGGTTGGAGAAAGATCTCCGGTAGAGTGCACCATCCAGAGTGACGAATCACCGAGCTTGGTATTTCAATCTTCAGGCTTCCCGAGGGTCGGGAGGCTCCTGGGAGTCTTGAAGCCACGACAGGTAGGGGGCACGCCAGTCGCTTGGGGAGCCCGAGTCAATAGCTAGGAGCTCCAAATCGATGCTCGGGCTCTCTAGCTCTTCGAGAAGGACCGATCGAGTACCCACGGGGTCAAGAGAGGAGGCCAGTCGAGAGAGGGTGTCCGCTCGGGAGTTTTCCTCCCAAGCTATTCGGACTACCTCAAAACTCTCGAACTATTGTGCCACAGTCTTGACCAGTTGGAGGTATTTGATCATCGGTGCTTCCCGAGCTTCATAATCGCCGTTGACCTGGCTAGCGACCAGTTGGGAGTCGGTGTGAATCCTGACTCGCTCAGCCCCTAACCGCCGGGCCATGCGGGCTCCCGATATGAGGGCCTCATACTCGGGAGCGTTGTTGGATGCTTGGAAGCTGAACTTCAGGGCGTACTATAGCTCTGCTCCTTCGGGGGACTTCAGGAGGATGCCGGCACCGCTTCCGACTGAGTTGGAAGATCCGTCGAGGAACAGTTCCCAGGTCGGCCCGGGCGCGGACAGAGATCTTTCTTCTGTCGGGATGGTGCTTTCGGCGATGAAGTCAGCGAGCGCCTGGCCTTTGATAGTCGAGAGAGGCCGATACGATATATCGTAGGCCCCGAGCATGATGGCCCACCTGACGAGGCGTCCTGAGGCTTCAGGGTGAGCGAGGATCCTCTTCAATGGTTCACTGGTCAGCACGGTGATGGAGTGCCCTTGGAAATAGGGTCGGAGGTGCTTGGCCGAGGTAACCAATGCTAGCACGAGTTTCTCGGTTGCGGGGTACCTTTTCTCAGCCTCATTGAGCACCTTGCTGGTGTAGTAGCCCGGTCTCTTGATTCCCGAGTCATTTCTGACTAGGACCGAGCTAACCGTAGACGGAGTCGCCGAGAGATAGAGATGCAAGGCTTCACCTGGGACGGGCTTGGAAAGCACTGGGGGCGAAGCCAAGAACTCCTTAAGCTCAGCGAACGCTCTTTGGCATTCCTCGTCCCACGCGAATGTAGCAGATGTCATTTTGGGCCCGCTCAACAGTTTGAAAAAGGGTAGGCATCGTTCAGCCGCGTGGGACAGGAATCTGCTGAGGGCAACAATGCGCCCGGTAAGGCGTTGAACGTCTTTGATGCAGGTGGGTGGGCGCATGTCCAGGATGGCCTGGACCTTTTCGGGGTTGGCCTCGATCCCACGTTGGGAGACTAAGAAGCCCAAGAATTTCCCGGACCTTACTCTGAAGGCGCACTTGGCGGGGTTGAGCTTCATGTTGTACTTCAGGAGGGTGTCGAAAGTTTCTGCTAGGTCGGCGAAGTTGTCCTCGGCCTTGGGGGTCTTCACGAGCATGTCGTCAATATTGGCCTCGACGTTCCGACCGAGCTGTTCCTCGAACATATGGTTGACCAGCCTCTGGTACGTGGCTCCAACGTTCTTCAACCCGAAAGGCATCCGGATGTAGCAGTGTATGCCAAAGTCGGTGATAAAGGCGGTCTTCTCGATGTCTTCGGGGTGCATTCTGATCTGGTGGTAACCTAAATAGGCATCTAGGAAGCTGAGTATCTCGTTGCCCGAGGTTGAATCAACCAGTTGGTCGATGCTCGGTAAGGGATAGTAGTCCTTTGGAGTAGCCTTGTTCAAGTCGGTGAAGTCCACGCACATCCGTCACTTTCCTGAAGCTTTCGGCACCAGGATGACGTTAGCCAGCCACGTCGGGGACAGGATCGGTCTAAAAAGGTCAGTCTTCTGCCCCTTGGTGACCTGCTCCTTGATAATCGCCTGCTTCTCTGGCGCATGCTTTCTTCTGCGTTGTTGCACGGGCTTCATGGTTGGGTCGAGGTTGAGCTTATGCACCACCGTCTCTTCTGGTATCCCGGGGAGTTGATCATCAGACCACGCAAAGACCCGGATGTACGCGGAAACAAACTCTTTGTATTGCTGTTGAATCTCAGATGTTAGGTCGGCTCCGATCTTTACTCCTAGGGTCGGGTTGTCGTTTAGGAAAACCGCTAGCAATTCGCCTCCAGGCTCGGCGGTTGCGGATTTTTTCTCGACTTCCTGGGGGCCCTTATTCTTCCCGTCCGGCCTTGTGGCTTCAACCGAGATATTGTAGCACCTTCGGGCCATTGCCTGGTTACCTCAGACTTCCCCCAACCCATTTTTGGTGGGGAACATCATCTTTTGGTGATAGGTAGAAGGCACGGCTTTCATTCGGCTGAGGATTCCTCGGCCGAAGTTGCGTTGTATGCTATCATACCTTTGATCACTATGAAGTCCACCATGACCGTAATAGTTTTGGGTGGGGTGCCAAGAGTAACCGACAGGTTTAGGGCTCCCTCGGGATAAGTGGCCTGGCCATTGAACCCGCATAGGGGGGTTCGGATCGGGCGGAGTTTAGACGGATCCTCCCCCATCTTAAGGAAACATTCGTAGGATAACACATCAGGGGCACTTCCATTGTCAACCAAAATCCTGTCTATGTTACAATGGTTTATTGTGGCCGATATCACTAGAGCGTCGTCATGCGGAGTGCTCAGCCCCTCCAGGTCTTGGTCGGAGAAGACTATGACCTGGGACTCGCTCGACGGCGCCCTGGGAGGCTCGATGGCTCAGCTCGCCCGCTCAATATGACGCTTCCTTCCTCGACCACTGTCTCCTCCTGATGCAGCTCCTACGGCGATGACGTTGATGTGGACCCCTCGGGGGGCATTGTCGATCTCCTCTGGGGCGCCTTGGTCTTCCTGGTGCCTGACCACGAACCGGGAGAGGTGCCCCTGACGAACAAGATGCTCGATCTCATCCTGGAGCTGATGGCAATCGCCGGTATGATGCCCGTGATCGCTGTGGAACAGGCAATGCTTGCTGCGACTGCGGTTCTTCGACTTCATTGGCTTGGGTTGGCGGAGGAGGCCCGAGCCTTTGATGTCTTCATAAATCTCGTACACTGGAGCGGTTAGGGGAGTGTACCGCTCGTTCTTCCGTGACGGTTCCTTGCGTTCCCCGTCTCGGTTCCACCTTTTTCCTTGGCCCGAGCTTGGATCGGGTGCCCGCTTCTTGTCCCCCTCCCGACCCGAGCCGGTTGAGTCTCGACATGTACTGAGCACTTCTTCGCACTCGGCATGGCGCAATGCCAGAGTCACTAGCGCAGCAAGGGTCGAGGGAGGGTGGAGGACAAGCTCGCGGTGGAGGTTCTCGTTGCGGGTGCCCACGGTCAGAGCGGTTATGGCCGAGGCGACGTCCAGGCGGGGGATCCTCAGGGCTTCCGATTTGAATCGGAGAATGTAGGCCCGAAGTTTCTCCCCTTGCGCCTGTTTGAGGGCCAGAAGCCCTGCTACCGACCTTGGGGGGCCACTACCGGTGAAACTCTCCTTGAATACTCGCCCGAATTACTTGAAGTCTCGGATGGATCAGGGGGCGAGGGCCCGGAACCATGCTTGGGTGCCTTGGACCAAGGTGGTCGCAAAGGCTCGGCACTTGATGGCGTCGGACGCTCTGTGAAGGGTCATCAGAGCGTCGAAGCTGTCGAAGTGGTCGGCCGGGTCACCCTGGCCGTCGTAGGGATTGAAGGTCGGGATGGAGGCTCTAGGAGATACCTCTGCCTTCAAGATATGGTCGGAAAATGGGGATCTCTCCTCGTCCTATGGTGGAGAGGTCTTCTGCAGGGCTCGCAGGGCGCGCTCCTGCTCTGCGAAACGCCTCTCGAATTCTCGCAGTCGGAGGTATAGCTTCGGCTGCCGCTGCGTCGTATGGCTGAGGGGGCATGAAGGCAGGTTGTCCTGGTGCTCCCTGGGGACTTTGATCTCCGAGAGGGGATGGCGTGCCCCATGCCTGCCCCGCTTCGGCGTGGAGGAAGAATCTTGCTCCAGAGGGGGGGCTTGCGAGGGTCCTCCTGCTTTGTTGTGAATGAGCTGCTGTCCTCGAAGGGTGAAGCGGCCTCCGGTGGTGTACTGGGACACGTTCTCGTGGGGAGGGCTCTCCGGAGGTGCGCGTGACCTTCCATCCCTAGCCGCCTGGGTCCTCATGAGTTCCACGAGGATGTCCAGTTTCGCGTTGAGGGCTTGGAAGGCGTCGGCGCCGCCGTTATGCGGTAGCCCTACCACCGTGGGAGGAGGGGGCGGTAGCCCGACCGTGGGGGAGGGGGCGGTCCATCGGCGGGAGTGCTGGCACCGGAGGGGGGGTTTTGGGAGGCTTGTGAGGGGCCTTCCCCCGCCGCCGCCGTAGCCTTTCCCCTGTCGCCGGTGGACCTCCTCCCTGAACTTCTTCTCACCATACAGGCTCTTTGGTCGTTTCCTATAGACGGCGCTAGATGAAGGGACGTGATCTCACGCTTGTCCTAAGCTGGGAGGGTGATCACCGAATAATGAAGTACAGAGAAAGGGAAACGAATCAGGTGGCCCAGGGATGGTTCCCTGGGGAAAACCCTCCGATGCTTAACTCGGTAGAGCAATGGTGGAAGGTATTGAGAGAGGTAGAAAGAGGTGCACGAGATCCCCCAACACCAAGATGGTGAGGTGGTTCCTGCTCAGGGAGTTTTAGGCCTGTATTTGCCTTACCTGCCACCGGAGGGAGTCCCTGGTTTATATAGCGAGCTCACCTGATGAGTCCCGTAAGCTGAGGAGTTTCAGGCGGGAGTTACGTCCTCATCATGGGATCGTTATGTCCTCATCGTGGGATCGTTACGTCCTCATCGTGGGCACTTCATGGCCTTGAGGGATCATGGCTCCTTTATCCCCCTAAACTCCTGCTCATAAAGGGCTCTCAACGGCTGCATGGATAAACACTTGTCAGTCGATCCGAGCATAAGAGGTGCCAGCCCTGTCCGGGCGATAGGCATAGCTCGGATGCTGTCAGGTCGGAGTGGGTGCAGAGCGCTCGCCTCTATCCCGATGGAGGGATAACTCGGGCGTGGGTCTTCCTCTGTTCTGATACTCGGTGCTTCCGAGCCTAAGTGCCGCCGAGGAAGGGTGGGTTCCCGAGTGATCTTTATTGGGCTTTTTGCCTAAGTGGGCCCTAAGGGGCTATCACTTGTATGAGCTGAGCCTCGTTTGGTCCTGATGGGCCTAGTTCGGCTGCTCTTAGTTAGGCTACAGAAATCACCCTCTCCAAGTTGCATTAGCCAACTTCAGTAGTTTAACAGGGCTTAGCATGTCAAGACCTGCAGGCTTGCAGTCTATCTGCTCACCAGTAGTGCAGCGACACTGTCAACTTGGCAATCATCTTCTCCATGCTTTGTGAAGTCTAGCAAATCTTGAAGTACAGTTCAAAGTAGCTGTGTAGCCAAGCTCACCAACAGACCGAACATTAGGTCCAGTTGAGTTAAAGCAATAGCTAACACATTGCAGTCTAGGTACCTCAGTGTTGCAGTACAGCAGGCTCTTATAGCAGGTGGCAGCAAATTCACTCTGAAGTCTGGGGCTCAATATTCAGCGGCCCAATGCTCTTCAACCATAGCAGCAATACTCCACCAGACTTAATGGTGGTAGCCCAACAGTCAATGTCAACAATTTCCACAACACCGATAGCACTACAGCCTAAACCTCCCAATCTAGCAGCTTTGATGGGAAGCAGTGGAGGAACAGAATCTGGTCTACACTTTTTCATACTGGATGTTAGCTTTCCTGGCACCCTGACCACTGTGATGAGCTTGGGCTGTGTGAAGTGCATATGGTGAAGTCGATGCATCACATGGGCAGGTCGATGCAGCTGAAAGGGAATAGCCAGGACAGGTCGATGCAGCTGAAGGGAAATAGCCAGTATAGGTCAATGCATCACATGGACAGGTCGATGCACTGCATGGGCAGGTCGAGGCGGTTGGAGAAAAACCTTAAAATTGGTAATCATTCTGATCCTTTGGTCCTTGGGCATTCTATTCCTTCTAAATCCATTCCTACCTGAATATTTGGCCTCCTCTTTGGCAATTATCTATGGATTTCCTCCTATGCCACCAATTGAATGTTAGGCTAAGAATCATCTTCATATGTTCACTCAGATAAATCCCTCCATGCCTTGCTAAATCCGCAGAATCGGACCCGTGACAGCAGGGAGTCGACTCTAGGAGTCGACTCCTACTTCCACAAGTTCTACCGGTCACCCTTCTATAGCTAGGCCAGGAAGGAGTCGACTCCATGAGTCTACTCCTCCTCCTACCCGGCTGACCTCCTTTCTATCCATCATTTCCATGTGAATCATAAACCTAATATATATATATATATATATATAATATGTGCCTGAAAGCAACTTGCTGGGGTCTTCCCAAATTCAATTTTCCATCCCTTTTTCCCCAAGGATTGGGGAAATCATTGCCATTCCTATCCTCCTTAGTTTGAACCCCAATAAATTCATCCAAAAATAGAGAATAATAAAACAAAAAAACATAATAAGACACTGTGGACGCATAAAATTTCACGTCTGCAGACTTCCCTGTTCCACGTCAAGAAGTGGAACTGAAGAAAGAAGACCGCAGAGAGGCTGGGCATCCAGACTCCGGGGAATCCCACCGCTCGGTAGCTCCTACATCTGCACGGGCGCATTAAACAACAAGGGGAAGTAAGACACCCTTGAACTTGTACACTACTGTGGATTCGACTTCGGGTCTCCCGCAGTAAAGAATACACGGGGAGGCTCGAGATTGCCGAGTCCCTGAAGAAAATCAACAGACCGCAAACACTACGAACAATGAAGTGCGCACTGCCGACGTACGTTGGGATGGGCGAGTTAAATCATGTGTCAAAAACAAGAGCGTTCTAGACTTGAAGGCCCCGAAGAACGAGAAGCACTTGCAGAGAGAAAAGAGAAGTAGGGAGAAGAGAGCAACCGAGGAAGAAAGGAATCTGAGAGGAATCTGAGAGGAAGTTTGTGAAAGCTAGTTGCAGCGAGTTGAGGGAAAACAGAGTATCGGAGTGTCTGCTATCTGAGTGAGTTGTATCTCGACTACTGGATCAAATCCAGAGTCGAATTGCTCAATTGTGAGCTACATTTGCATATATTTGCATTTCTGTTATCATTCTTTATTTTTTTTTTTTTAAATCTCTTGTAAGCTATGTATCAGCAGAGCAAGCTGTGAAGCTCAGCAGGCAAGGTTGAATCCTCGGATAGAGTCAGTAGTAAGCCTTACTCAGTTGAGTAAGGGGTGGATGTAGATCTTGAGCTCGAGGTTGAACCACCTAAAATTGCTTTGTTCATTGTGTGTCTGCTTATCTCCTTTTCGCCACTCGACTAGATGAATGCCTAGGAAACCCTAGTACTAATTTCTCTGATCTGTCTGTGTATTCATATGAAGTCTTCTATATTCGATTGATTGCCATTAACCGTGCATGTTCGCTGAAGTCTGAATCTATTCTGAATTGGGTTGAATTTATTCATCATAATTCTGGTTTATAATAGATAACTTAGTGGTATATAAAAAGGGCTAAGTCAGAACGATATATTACATCTATCTGGAAAACTGACCCTTGCGTGAGGAGATTATCTAATCAACCCTCCGCCTGGTACCATACTGAGTTATCGATTCAGTGAACTATTGTTTCCATATATGATTATTCATATTGGTTCAGTAGTGTGATTTGTAGTAGTTCATTCCTAATTCCGCATTTCTTTTAAATTGTTGTGAATCAATTATAATTTGAGGTAGATCTATTCACCCCCCCTTTAGATCTGTATTCATTCGATTCAACACATGGTATCAGAGCCTAACTCTCCCTACGGGCTTCACATCCCAAAGAGGTTAGCCGAAATGCATGCTAGAGGATTAACCGCAGAAGGTCACTCAACCAATAAGCTTCCTTACTTTGATGGAAATAATTATGCATATTGGAAAAATTGCATGCAGGTCTTCCTTCGTGTGAAAGATTATGAGATTTGGGAAGTTGTGAGCAAGGGGCCATTCGAGCTCCCTGATGATGAGGAAGTATGGACGAGAGAACAAATTCGTAAATCAACGTTAAATTGGAGTGCCATCAATGCAATTCAGTGTGCTCTCCATCCCACAGAATTTTCAAGAATTTCGTCATGCTCCACTGCAAAGGAGATGTGGGATAAGCTAGAGCTAATCTACGAGAGTACATCTCAGGTAAGAGAAACTAAGGCTAACATGCTTGTATCAGAATATGAAGCCTTCAAAATGAAGTCAGATGAGTCCTTCTCTGAGATGTACACCCGTTTGATGGTACTAACCAATAGCTTGAGGAGCCTCGGTAAGGCCTACAGTGAATATGAAATTGTTAGAAAAATTCTCAGGTCCTTGAATCCCATCTGGCACACTAAGGCCATTGTTATGGAGGAGTCTAGGAACCTTGCCACGACCACTGTAGATGAACTCGTAGGTTCTCTCATGTCTTATGAGTTGAACCTTAAGAGGGTTGATGAGTCTGAATAGAAGAGAAAACCCCTCGCTCTGAAAGTAGCTTCCAGTAGCAAAGTATCCTCTAGTGAGCATAGCTCTTCTAGTTCAGAGGTGGATCTAGATGAATTTGCCATGATCACTAGGAAGTTTAAAAAAAATCTGAGAAAAGAAGGAAAAGGGATTAGAAGAAAATATCATTATAGAAAGAGACAGTCAAAATATAGATCTGAAACAGTTAAGAAAACTGACTCTAATGTTTCTTATAATTGCAGGAAAGCTGGTCACCTGAAGGCAGACTGCCCCGAGCTACAGATGGAGAAATTCAGGTCAAAGAACAAGAAAGGAAAGGTAATGGTCAGTACCTGGAGTGACGAGGATGAAGGAAGTCTCAACAGCACATCAAGTAGTGATGTGGAAGACAGACTCGGCTTAATGGCCAAAAATGATGAAAGAGAAAGTGATGAAGAGGTAACTAATCCATTCGAAAACTATACTCATCATGATTGGGAAGATGATTATGCAGAGATCTTAGATAAGTATGATGTTGTGCGTAGAGAAAATAGGCATTTGAAAAGAAGAATAACTTCTTTATTGAATGATACTATTGACATGTTTCCCCCCCTTTCTGTTCCTTTACCTTTCGATATCAAGGTATAAAAAAAAAAGCAAAGCTAGAAGGGTGAGGAGGTGTGTGTGTGTGACGTGATCGATACCAAGACACGGGGTACCGAAGAGTACTACGTACCTTGGAAAGGGAGGAGACACTCACCCAAAGTGCAGCGCTGGCAGTTGTAGACGATCCAGAAAGAACCGCTCAATAGATGGCACGGCCGCTCGATAGGCCGCTCACAGCGCTGGAAAGAGGAGTGGGATGAAAACTGGGTTGGCGACACCACGGTCCAAGGAAGGCCGCAGGAAGGCGTTGCACGGTCCGAGATGGGTCGTGTATCCTTGTAGACGGACGGATGAAGACCGTGTGATGCTGCCAAACTCCAAGATGTAGGACTTGATCCTCCACTCCTTCCGGCCACCCAGAGGGGGTGGGCCTCGTGCTGTGCTGATGCTGACCTGCAAAACAACGTAGACAACAGGAAAATGCAACCCAAATTAGCCCTGGAATGTGTAGCAACTATAAAATAGAACGGAGAATCAACATAACGGCATGGAATGGGCGATACCTGTGGTAGTTTTTAAACCCCTATAGGGCGTGAAAATGAATGGGAAGGGTGTAGAAATGATGTTGACAAGTGCAAAAACGTAGAAGAAAAGCAATGGAGATGAGCATGCAAGGATGAACTAATAACTAAACACCTAGACTAGAACGTAAAACGAAAGGCTACTCCCTGAACTGTAGGCTTAAAAAGATGTAGAAAACCTCCCTCCCTGGCTACAGCTTGCTCAAGAATTCGGCAGAGTTTCGACGTCAACGTTGGATCTCCCCCTTTCAAGCCTGGACTAGGGGTTCTATTTATAGACCCCTGAAAGTCTAGCACCGAAATTGGATTTTCCACTGATAATTAGGGCAAGATTATTAAACAAAAACTGTAGATAATACTCTAATCTTCCACCCAAATCAAATGGCACCCCATTTTGATGTGACACAACCTAAGGGTGCAATGGTATCAACCAAATGAACCTCGGACCTAGACTTGCAAGCCCACTTACAAATTGGCGGACTCGATGTTGGCGGACCGATATCGCAGCACAACCCTTTCCCCGTGGTGACTAAGTGATGGTAGGGTGGATTCGAGAGCCTAAACCACGCTGGTTGGGGTGATGACTTGGCCAATGAGTTCCCCTCCCTTGGATTGGAGCACCCACATCAGTGGGGCGGATGCCGTGCCTTGAGGGCACGGGGATCTCTCCTCACTCAATCCGCGGTGGCCACTTGTGATCGGGAATCACGAGACCGGGCACTCTCTTCCTCGCCGGCTGAACTTAGAAATGATACTAATTAAACACAAATATCCATGGAGGGTTCAGCATATACCTGACCGGTGTGAGGACACCGGCCCCGAGTCGGAGACGTGGGCGAGCGGGGAAGCGTGTGTTCCCCACACGCCGCGCCGGTGAAGCTTCGAACCTGAAATTTCAGATTACATGCACTACGCCCCTTGCAAGAGGGTGGGACTAGGGGTGGGGGTTCGTATTACAACCAAAACATACCTCCACGCAGGGAGGGGCGCTCAGCCGGCCAGGCGGAGAAGGGGGAAATGCGAACTAAGAGCCACTTGAAAGAACATTGTCGGATCAGCCCGCCCTCTGGAATAGTGATAGACGGCTGATGATGCTATCACAGAGGCCACTCAAGAATTTTTCTGAAGACGAGACTAGTGGGGATTTCTTTGTAACTGGAGCGGGATGATGCCAAAATTTTGTTGATTTCTTCGGGCACCGCTGCTGGTCGGGGTAGGGGATTGAACAGGGTGGTAGAACCTCGGTTCTGACAGCTTCAGGTTCCCAACAGCAGGAAGAAGAGGGTACCACGATCGCTCCCGAGCTCAAAATCAGGTGCCGCCAGAGTCGTTGGAACCGTTGACGAGTCCTCTTCGAAGCAAGACTAACGGGAATGCCAACTGTTGTCGGGGTCGGCCGATAGACTCTTAACACTGAGGGAGGGTCGGTGAAGACTGAGTGGACGCAGAACCGCGTACCCGGGGAAGAAAATTGATAACTTTCAGGTCCGGTCGCCAAACTGGGCTCTGCCTTTTGGATATGATAGAAGACTCGTAGTAGAAGATGTTTTAAGAAGAACTCTCGATCAGATTCCTAACAGGATCATCGCAGTCGAGCTTCCACTCCGGCTCTGGACTCCTGCCATGGAGGCTTTGCGCAGTCGGGGAAGAATGGCTCCCCTGGGCGATCACAAGCTCAGAACGGGACAGGACCACCGCCGTTGCGAAGATGATTGGAAGACGCTTCCGGAAATGCCTCTTGTGCTTCTAGGGGCACCGGGATGAAGACGTGGCCGGCTCTGCAAGGTGCTGCTTCTCTACAGGACCCTCAGATGTGGACAGGTTCGCCGGTGCAACTTCGGATGAACATGAGATGGTGATGGTAGGCTGTGGGGGCGACCCCAGGCTATTAGGGGGTATGGGAGGGGGAAAACCAAGGTGAGGGAGAGGGAGAATGGGGACTGGAAGGGGGTCTAGCAGGTGGTGAGAGGGAGAGCTGCGAATTTGGTGTTGGAGGGTGAGGGAGAGGGAGATCTCTCTCTCTTGGGGAGTCTAGGGCATGGGGGAGGAGAAAGTGGAGGGAAAATATTCAAACTTCTCTAGGGAGTTGGGAGATTGTGTGGGGAAGGGAGGAGATTGTGTTGGGGAGAGGGAGATTGTGTTGGGAAGGACAGGATGCTCCTAGGGAAGGAGGGGGGTAGGTGGTAGTTGGGGAGGTGGTAGTGAATGCACTTAGGGAAGTGGAGAGGTGGTTGGGGGGTGGCTTAGGTGGATGGGCTAGGGTTGATGTGGAGGGTGAGGTGGAGGAGAGAGAAAAAATTTGAAATTGGGTGTGGAGGAGAGAGAAAGGGGAGTAGAAGAGAGAGATTAAGAGAGGGATGGGTGGGATTCTCTCCCTAAGACTTCTTACCTCACTAATGGATTCACTCCACAATAAATCTGAAGTTAGAACTCACAAAATGGCAAATTTTTCATTGATTGATTCATTACTCAAAATGAGGGGAATGGGATCCTATATATAGGCAACCCACATTTTACAAAAAGCCCTTGACTCTCGACACAATGACAAATAACCAAAAGGAGGAGGTGCGCCCATGGGCCTAGCCCAAAGAATTGGGCCCAATGACTTAATCAAACTAACTTAATGACACACAAACTTAGGGAAATAACAAAAGACCTAGGGACATGACTCAAATAAAAATAAGATTACATTATTATGACTCAAAGAAAATATCAAAATTACATGAATTGAATCAGGAAAATGTGACGGACATAATGGAACCATGCTGGTGAACAATCGGGAAATATGAAGGGTGAGAGATGCCCCCATCACATTTGGTGGAGAAACCACGGACAAATGGGTGGGAGAAGTTAGGGATTTAACCACGGATGGCGAGAGAAATTCTATAAAACCCAGGATATCGAGCCTGTGCGCGGTCGTTCGATAGGCCATCTAGTCATGTACACGGTCCATTGCTAGACCGTCTAATACTGTCGGTGATAAATAAATAAAATGGGAAATTATCTAATTATCCTATCAAACTGACCGGCTATCACGGCACTGGACTCTTTAGGATAAAACCGTCTAATTCTAGACCACTCAATCGTGGCACGGTCCAATGCTAGGCTGTGTAAACTGTGTCGGTGATAAATCGAATAAAATAGGATAAATAGATAATTATCTGAAAAATCCACCGGCTTAGGACTGTGAGAATTGGACGGCCTAAAGCCAAGCCGTTCAATGGCAGTAAACGGCTGAACTCAGACCGTGCAGAGGCTTGTCGGTGGACATTCAAAAAATCAAATAAATATCCAATAAATCATTCTGAGCTTCTAAACGGTTCCAAACAGACCGTCCAATCATTGAATGGCCCATCGTTAGACCGCGTACAGCCTGGGCGTTTGAAATTAATAAAATGGGATAGACGAGCCCATTTAGCCCAAAAACCAAGCGAAGTCGAGGCCCATTAAGCCCAATTCCACCAGCAGACCTAGCCAGGGAGGGAGATACCCATAAAATAAGTCGAAAGATATGCCTGGAAATAGCCCAATGAGTAATAGACAACTCGAGGCATCAACAAATGGCGGTAAGAGGAATGACCCAACTCATAGGCAAAAAACGGGTGTCAACAGATGCCCCTCCTTAACGTCCTCTTTGTAGGAGAGCGAGCGGAGGTGAAGCGAAAGTGAAATAGAACATGGAGATGAAGCGAAAATGAAGCGGAGCGGACTGAAAAGTGGGCGTTAAGGTAAAAGACACCCGTTTCTTCACCAACGAGCGGTAGGAATCTTCTGGAAAACTCTGAACCAAACACAAGGAATGATCGGACCAAAATGACGCCAGTCTGGAGAAACTAACGAAACGAAAAGAAGGGTAAAAAAAAGTAGGCAACCTCACAAGGGGACACAATCCACGACTAATGATGGAAAATAAATAAAAAGTAAAGGGATAGATTAAAACTCTAGACGGGGACTCTTAGTCAACCAAACTAGGTAAATAGATCGGAGAGAACCTTCCAACTCTGAGTAGAATTGTTCCTCTTACTCAAAAATTGAATGCACAATCATCCATTACTAATCGAGATATTTCTAGATAGACCGTGAGTCGTGAATGCTCAAAAAAATGCGCATGATGCATGTAATGGCGGGAAAACGCACGTCGTTAATACGCCCCGCTACCAAATTTAAATATCCGGTCCACAAATTAAATATAATAGTTAAGTGATGAGACCGAGTCGAATCCACAAAGAGGTTTAGATTTAAAAGTTGAAGACCTTGTATTTTTAAGTTTGAAAATCAAGAGAATTGAATTGAAATGGCCTTAGGGAGATTTGGATGCAATTTAGAAGGGATGGAATGGATAGAAGAACACATGGAAAATTATAATGAAAATATGATGAGTTAGGAAGAGAAATAACTTTAAAATCAGACAAAATTAGAAGAAGTGACAGAAGATAAAGTTGAAGATCGGAGGGTTAGAAAAAAGTTTAATGAAGAGTGCAAAGACAGAAAATGAGAGAAAGACAATGAAAAACATGAAACACTGACATCTATTGGCGCGGATGAACAGTAATCTCGCAAAAGATAAAACCGTGGGAAAATAAAAATAACTTAAAAACAAAGAAGAATTAGAGGGCGTGGTAGAAGAAAAAAATCTAGATTTACAAGAGAGGAACAACTTTTATGAAGAACGCAGAAATAAAAGAAGATTGGAAGGGCATGAAAATGGAGGAACAAAAGAAGATATCAACTCAGATGAACAGTAATGTGCTAGGATAGCAAGTGGAAAAACGTGTAATAACTTGAAAACGGAGAGGAATTAAAGGAAATAGTAGAAAGAGAAAATGTAGAGAACTTAAGTATGAATAACTTTGAAGAAGATAATAAATTTAAATGAAAATCATAAAAATATGTAAATGGCTAAGCAATGGCTAAAATCATAAGAACTTGTAATAACAACCACTTAAACTTACAAAACTCAAAACTTTTAATAATTTAAATGGATAACAAGAGTGAAAGAAATTGTTACATGAAGGGGCCTCCTGCCCCTCTCTCTCTCTCCTTGCTTCTTCAATAACACCAAATGAACTTAACAAAACTCTCTCAAGAACTAGCAACAACAAAGAAACTCAAATGAATTCTGAAACTAACACAAGCTATTATCCCTCAAACCACACCCCAACCCTCCTTTTATAGGCCCTAAACATTGGCCTCTGTTTCTCTCTATGTCTCTCCTTGCCTGTGTGAAGCCACTGGCCGTCCTGCCTACATCGTGTGAAAGCCACTTCTTCTGCCCGCTTTTGACCACGCTTGAGTACGCATTGGCCACCACACGGCTCTGCCGCGCTGACCAGTCGACCTATGCGAGGAAGCCTTCTACTGGCCTTTTGACCCGCCAGCTGACGCTGGCTCGCCCGCATGCATGCCACGCCCTGGCCATCAGCCAACGTTGGCCTGCCATGCGTGAAATGCCTCGCGTGAGTCGCTTTCTTGGCTTTAATACCACGTGAGGCTTGCCTGCTGAAGATGCATGAAGCTGCTGCCGTGGTCGACTGCGCATGAAGTGGAGCCTCCACCACCACGTGAAGGGGCCCATTCATGCCATGCATGCACAACGTAAAGGCATTAAAGCCCTGTCGATATGAAGGCCATCTGCATGGCTTTTGCCTTGTATAAGAGCCCACTTGAAGAACCTTCCTTGCCATTTGCATGGAGTTGCCTTGAAGCCATTGAAGCCCTGTTAAACATTCATTGTGAAGCCCACATTAACAGCAGTAAGCTACCAGCATGAGGGATATGATACATATATATATACTATATATATAGTAGACACAATTAATGAACCTTAATATGTCTACTATATATTGTTACATACATAGTGATATGATACAAATATATATACTATATATATATGTATATGTGTATGCTATGTATAATAATAATATATGCTATATATAAAAACTATATATATATATATATATATGTATGTAACAATATATATATACTATATATTCTATATATATAGTTGTTTTATTTTTCTTTATTTTTTATTTCTTTTTCTTTTTGTTGTATTCTCTTTTATTCCTTTAAAATAGTATCAATATTTAATTAAATCTCATAATTAAATATTTTGATATAAAATTATAATTAGGTGTGATAAATACATAGTGATGAATATTAAAGCTCATAAAAGTGTGTTATAACATAAATTAACATGTAAAAATACACACTTATCACACCTCCCAACTTACTCATTGCTAGTCCCTTAGCAATGCAAACAATTTGAAATTAAGGACCAACAAGAGTTTAAAATATCCATGCCTCATTTCAAGATCATCTTTCATAGAGTAAACTAAAGATTAGGAATCTGGAAGCATTAACACATACTAGCCTTATGTAAGAAATTAAGGTACATGATCAAGAATTCTAATCAAAATTCAGTAGCACTTGTGTATGTGAAATGCTAAATTAACAACGTAGACAATTGCGTCCTCCATTTGCTATTTTAAGCAAGTGCCCCTCAACCCTGCACTTCTTAATCAGAGCATTAAGCATAATAACTTTTTGTCTACCTTATTACTTTGTCCCTTTTAGGATCTATATTTTTTCTTTTTTTTTCTTTACACACATGATGCTGCACTACCCTTCACTGTTTTACGTGAACCTCAATACGTCTTAGGTGAAGCAGGCCCAGTTACGTAGATCAAGGTTCCCTTTTTCTTTTGACGTGAACCTCAACACGTCTTAGGTGAAGTAGGCCCGGTTACTCAGAATCAGAGCATTTTCATGGTGTTTTTCTCAAATTTTTGATAGATAATGTGGCAGAAAGCTTATGAAAGATCTCTTCTTCAAAAAGTGTAGAATATCAGGCAATAAACCCAGAATAGCAGAAGGCTTCTCCTACTTGTTTCATTAGTGTGTAACGTGATTTTTATTTTTCTAAAGTGCATATGAACTTTAAAAAGATTCTTCTATCAGTTTTCCATGGCTAGATTAAATTAATTTTTCATCATCCTTATCCTAGTCTTTTCTATTCCAGAATTACTGTCAATGGAAGCATGCATCATCAAACTCAGATGGGATTTCGGTTGAAAAACAAAATTTTGTTAGGCGAAATAAGGTTGTATAAGATGACATGATTTTCGTCCCCCCAACTTAAATGATATTGTCCTTAATGACATGAACAATATGAAATAATGAACAATGGAAACATGATAGTTTTGGAAAAGAATGGGACAACCTGATGTGTACTTCAACAGCCTTGCTGGAATGAGAGGCGGCACTTGGCTTTGAAAATCGGAGCAACATAGGAAGCAATCAGCTCTCTCCCCCCAACTTATCCTTTATTTACACCTGCAAAACAAAAACAAAAACACACTAAAAACTTGGGTTACCTCCCAAGAAGCCATTTTATCTCACACAGAAATCACGAAAAGTTTTGGATTGCCTCCCAAAAAGCACTAAGTTTAACGTCTTCGGCCAGACGCAATGTAGTTCACTAACCAACGGGTGGCATTCAGAATGAGCCACCAAGTGATCTTATCCTCCGATAAATTCCAGCCCTTGTACCATTGGAGGAAAATATAATATGCATGTGCATGTGGGTTAGAAACATGCCAAGGTGGGTCTAGAAATTTGGATGGACCCCCTCGGTCAGAGAATGCCAGAGGAATTATCATATCTTCAATCACAAAATATTCCTCTGTATTTTTAAGGTCTTTATAAGTATTAAACACATCAATGCAGACCTTAATTTCCCAAAGCTTTTCTTCTTCTTCATCCTCAATTTTAGGAGTTTCAAGCACAATGTTGAGGTGAGGAAGAGTAAGAGTGGAAGGAGTTTCGAAGGATTCCACAAAATGGTGAGTGTCTAGGAGCCAAGGGGTAGTGAAAGATACGTGCTCCTCAACACACGGATGATCATGAAGTGCAAGTGGAATCGACTGATCGGCTAGTTGTAGGATGTAGGGGATTTGTATAGAAGTGTCAAGGTCAGGAGGTAAAAGATCAAGATCCTCCCCTAAATCAAGAGACACCCAATCAGAGTAAATTTCAAGTGGAGCACCTGGTTCCTTAATTACCAAAGAAGAATGGCTTATGGCCACACTCAATTCTCTCTCCACACTCACATTTTCTTCGTCATTCACTTGGAATGAGGACTCATCAAATTCAGGAAGGAAAAGTAATGGAATTTGATCATTGACTGGAAAATCCTCTTCCTCTTCTTCTCCCCCCAACTCAAGATCATCATAATCCTCTTCACAAATGGAATGTGTTTTAGGCTTCGCAGGCTGCTCTTCCTTTAAGTCCTCATCATAAGATTCTTCCATGATCCCCTCAAAATCAAAAGTGATATGAGTGTTAGACTGGAGAATTATGGATTGATCATATGGACTTTGAGTGTTATCAAATCTAGGAAATTGGTCCTCAAGACTTGTAGTGGAGTTGCTAGGCATTGGATCCACTAACATTTCTACGATGTTTGAGTAACCCTGCTCACTTGGGCCTCAAAGTTTTGCAGTTGTTCCTAGAATGCTTGTTGTTGAGTTTGGAAGAGCCGTGTCAATTGATCAAACAAATAGGGTTGATCGTAAGAATCATTTGGGTATGGAGCCCAATTTGAAAAATCGTGTTCTTGAGGACTTTGGCCTGGATCCTGATAAGAATCTCAAGAAGAATCATATTGATCTCTCCAACCAGAATTAAAGTTGTGTGGACATGGGTCAGAATAAGGTGTGGAGAGCTCTGGAGACATTTGGGTTTGTCTTGATTGGTCCATCCAAGAGATTGTTGGTTGATCGTCCCAGCTAGAGTTATAAGTATTTGGAGATGATTCGTAATTAGGCTGAGAAAATCGTTGATCGTATTGGGCTTGCTCCGGGGTGAATGGTAGATCATGGCCCCCTTGAAAGAACTGAGTAGTTGGAACCTGGTCTTGGGTAAACGATGGAACTTGGGCCATCATAGGTGACGGGATCTCATTTTGGGCCGACCCCGAATATGGACTGTCATAAGAGGTCGGGTTATTTTGGGTGAGAAATGAGAATTGGCTTGGGCAACCACCGTCATAATGGGCCGGGTTAGCCCACATGTGATCATTATCATGGTGACTAGGTGGTATGAAGTGGTCTTGATCCATGGCTAGAAATTGATCAAATTTATGAGCCAATTGGTCAAATATGTCTAATTTATGTGCCCAATCCAAAGATGAAAATTATGCTCTCACCATTTTTTTATATGTTATGTTTTTCTTCTTTCTTTTTTTGATTTTTTATACAAACAAATTATTAAACAAAGTCCAACTTAGATTCACTATCAAACTTAACCACCGACCAGGTAACAGGTGGGGAAGTGGGAGGCTCCCCCTACTTTCACAAGGTCATAATTAAATAACCACTTTCCCGCTTATAGCGTTTACCGTTGACCTCTAGCCTTAGACACCAGTTTCGAAGATGATAATAAGCCCAAGTTATGCCTTTTTTGTGTTTTTATTTTTCTATTTTTTTTTAGTTAGTGAACTGAGCTAGTCCACCATAATTTTTTCCCTTTTTTATTTTTTCATTTATTTAAGACAATTCCAAAGCATGAAAATGATTTACATATTGAAAGTAAAAATAAAGAAACGAAATCTATGGAAAGAGGGTAAGAGTACTAACCTTAATCGCATTCCCTCGTTCTTTATTTGGCAAATGAAAAATAACGAGATTAGAAGATAAAGAAGACTTACCTCCGAGAGACACAACATTTATTTTTTGCATTTTTAAAATTTTCTATTTTTTTGCTTTTGCGGATCCTTTTATTTTTTTGTAAAAATAAGAGTGAGCACCAGTATATATACAAAAGAAAGCACAAAGTTATCAACTTAAAATTAAAACTTCCCCGGCAACGGCGCCAAAATTGATGGCGGAAAAACGCACGTCGTTAATACGCCCCGCTACTAAATTTAAATATCCGGCCCATAAATTAAATATAATAGTTAAGTGATGAGACCGAGTCGAATCCACAGAGAGGTTTAGATTTAAAAGTTGAAGACCTTGTATTTTTAAGTTTGAAAATCAAGAGAATTGAATTGAAACCGTCTTAGGGAGATTTGGATGCAATTTAGAAGGGATGGAATGAATAGAAGAACACATGGAAAATTATAATGAAAATAGGGTGAGTTAGGAAGAGAAATAACAATAAAACCAGATAAAATTAAAAGAAGTGACAGAAGACAAGTTGAAGATCGGAGGGTTAGAAAAATGTTTAATGAAGAGTACAGAGATAGAAAATGAGAGGAAGACAGTGAAAAATATGAAACACTGACATCTATCGGCGCAGATGTACAGTATTCTCGTAAAAGATAGAACCGTGGGAAAATGAAAATAACTTTAAAATGAAGAAGAATTAGAGGCAGTGATAGAAGAAGAAAATCTATATTTACAAGAGAGGAACAACGCTTATGAAGAACTTAGAAACAAAAGCAGATTGGAAGGGTATGAAAATAGAGGAACAATAGAAGATATCAACTCGGATGAACAGTAATGTGCCAGGACAGTAAGTGGAAAAACGTGTAATAACTTGAAAGAGGAGAGGAATTAAAGGAAATGGTAGAAAGAGAAAATGTAGAGAACTTAAGTATGAATAACTTTGAAGAAGATAATAAATTTAAATGAAGATTATAAAAACATATAAATGGCTAAGCAATGGCTAAAATCTTAAGAACTTGCATTAACAACCACTTAAACTTACAAAACCCAAAACTTTTAATAATTTAAATGGATAACAAGAGTGAAAGAAATTGTTACATGAAGGGGCCTCCTACCCTTCTCTCTCTCCTTGCTTCTTCAATAACACCAAATGAACTTAACAAAACTCTCTCAAGAACTAGCAACAACAAAGAAACTCAAATGAATTCTGAAACTAACACAAGCTATTATCCCTCAAACCACACCCTAACCCTCCTTTTATAGGCCCTAAACATTGGCCTCTGTTTCTCTCTGTTTCTCTCCCTGCCTGTGTGAAGCCACTGGCCGTTCTGCCTACATCGTGTGAAAGTCGCTTCTTCTGCCCGCGTTTGACCACGCCTGAGTGCGCATTGGCCAAACATGTGTGCAACATGATTAATTTTATGGTTTTGATGATGTCTGCCTTTGTAGTCATTAATGAACTATACCTGCATTTGATGGTGTTAATATTCATACATTTCAGGTCATTATACTTCAAGCGCAAAAGATCAAGAATGACACACAAATCTAGGCAATTGGATACACAGATATCAAGGCATATGACAATATTGGAGGCACGAAAATCTAGCATGTTTCAAGCACAGAAATCAAGCTGAATAGCATCACACATAAGGTCATTGCATATTCCTCATATGGTCAGTGCATATCTTGCCTTATAGATGGTTCAAGGTCGGTGCAACTTGTGGATAGCAAGCCACAAGATAATCCAAGGAATGGAGTGGAGTTGGCAAAAGTGAAAGCTCAATGATTGCGCCCTCGCACACGGATCGACCTTATAGGAGCAATATAATCAATAGAAATCTTCAAGACAGTCAAGGTTGATGCTACAGACATGAACGGGCAGCTAAAGAACTTAAGCGGCACAGCTAAAGAAGTTAACGGATCGACACGGGAAAACTCAGGTTCTGCCCAGCTGGCGGTCGACCGCCAGCCCAGGGGCGGTCGACAGCCCCAGCAAGAAGTTCCCAATTTGCACCTCTCTCAGTGGCGGTCGATCGCCAGCCCAGTAGCGGTCGACCAAAAATCCCACGGAATATCCATCTACACCGTTTCTCAGTAGCGGTCGACCGCCAGAAGCCACAGGTCGACCGCCAGCCCCGAGCCTTCAATGCTGACTTTGTTTTTCTACTTCGAGAAAGGCCATTCCCCATGGATTTCTTTAATCCAAAAGTCACCTAATCACGCATAAAATGTGGATCTGGTCTGGGATGTGTTTATTGACCATCCAAAGAGATATAAAACCAACATAAGAGGGTTAGAAACCCTAGTTGATCATTTGGAGCAAAGAGAGATGAAGAGAGGCTAGAGGAGCTCCAAGGAAGAAGAGGTACTGTAGCCGTGAATAGTACTCCGTGCAGAAGTTCTACATCCAATCCAAGGGAGTCAAGCCTACATCTGAAGCCCTCAATCTCCAAGGAAGAAGAGAAGCAAGCAAGCTCACAAAGGAGATCAAAAGGAAGATCAAAGCTACATCAAAACCTCTTCATCAACTCAAGGGAAGATCAAAGCTACATCCAAACCTCTTCATCAACTCAAGGGAAGATCAAAGTTGCATCCCATATCTTCTCCATCAACTCAAAGGGATCAAAGGAAGATCAAAGCAACAGATTCAAGATCCAACAATCTCAGACAAGATCTAGTTCATTCTAGCATATCGTCATATCTTGTTTGAGCATTTTCATCTTGTTCTATTTTCATTTCATTCAATCTATTGAAACTGAAGATCGTCCCTACCGGTGGTTAGTAGGAAGGTAATCAGAAGTTCTCCGATCTGCGGTATAGCCGTCCTTGTCGGCTTTGTGTGTAGGAAGATAGAAAGTGGATTTTCTCTGTTCTGTGATTTGGGGCGTGTCCCCGGTCAAGCTGTGAGTCAGCAGGGAAGCCTCACCGGGTTTTGGTGAGGGGTGGACGTAGGTTGCGGGGTTGCAACCGAACCACCTTAAAAATCCATGTGTTGTGGGTTGTTCATTGTGTGCGATTGCTCTATATCTTCTACCCTCATTCACAGGTTCGTGTGCTTCCATACATGGTTATCTTGTTTACACACTCAAGCACTCGGATTTACACTTTCGGTTTTATCTGTGGTTTAATTGAGCTTAGCACTTTGACTGCATCCCTTGGGCGGCCTGCTGCACCATTGCACACAGCCGCCAAGGTGAAAGTATTGCTAAGTGTTTCCCTTGCTTAGACTCGCATGCACTTTGAGTGATCAACATAGCACACACACACACGCATGGTTGTTGCAAGCTATTTCAGGCTCTAGTGTTATGCTTTATGCTCCCTGCACTACAAGGCTTGTATCTCTCAAAGATCACAAATGTGCTTAAAGAAGAGTTGACGCTTCATTGCTTGTAATCCAAGTCTTTTCATTTGAGCCACTCTACTTAATTCCGATGTGCATTGTGCCTAAGTGATTCATTCACTTTATAGGAGTGGTTCATGCTTCCGATAGCTAAGAGTTTTTAAATAGGCAAAAGCTTTTGAAAGGATCTGTCACACCCCGTACTCTATACCGTCGAGGTATTATCCGCTTTGGCCTACTGGCCTCACGATTTTATCCATTTTTAACAGTGATCGGCTCCAGAATGGGGGACTTCCCGGGAGGTCACCTATCCTAGTACTACTCCCCATTAAGCACGCTTAACTTCGGAGTTCTTTACAAGAACTGAGCAGATACTTCAAAAGGTGCCTCGGTGATATAGAGTACAACTTAGCTATATTCGAGGGTGTTACAGTCTACCCCTCTTATATAGGTGACGTCCTCGTAGCTAGGCACATATAGCACGCAATCACGCAATCAAACCTCCAGGCAGGTAGGACTCTAGAGGTGGCCCCTACAGGCTCAAGAGGTGGCTCCCACTATGTAGCACTTTGTCCCATTGGGGGTTCAAGAGGTGGCTCCCATAGCGTAACACTTTGCCCTGCATGGCACTTAGTTTTCACACTTCCGGTTGGGGTATGCCTTTGATACCATTCTATCACGCCCCGTACTCTATACCGTCGAGGTATTATCCGCTTTAGCCTACTGGCCTCATGATTTTATCCCTTTCTAACAGTGATCGGCTCCAGAATGAGGGACTTCCCGGGAGGTCACGCATCCTAGTACTACTCCCCATTAAGCACGCTTAACTTCGGAGTTCTTTACAAGAACTGAGCCGATACTTCAAAAGGCGCCTCGGTGATATAGAGTACAACTTAGCTATATTCGAGGGTGTTACAGGATCTATTCAACCCCCCCTTCTAGATCCGTTTGCACCTCGTGGGACCCATCAAGTGGTATCAGAGCGAGGCTCTGCCATTCCCAGATCCAACGATCTGCAGGGAAAGATCTCGGTGTACGTTATTTATATGGCTTCATATGCTACACATGCCTTGATGGTTTCTCCACCCATTTATGATGGTTCAGATTTTTCTACATGGGTTGGGAGATTGTTCATCTATGTTAGCTCCATAGATCCACAATTGTGGACTCTTATATATAATGGTCCTCATGAGCTTCCATCAAATTCAATTGATTGGTTAGCCGAACATGAGACCAAACACAATGATAATCTTCTTGCATATAACTTAATTACAGCTGCAGTTGATCTAAGACTAACTCATCTTGTGTCCTCTTGCAGCACAGCCAAGCAAGTACTTGACAAGTTGTTGAAAATCCATGAAGGGAAGGAACAAGAACAAGAATGCTTTATGGCCGACCATGCAGAATAGTCCAGCAATACATCCTCATCACAGGTAAACTCTGATTCCAAGGAATTCACTTTTGAAGAGCTTATGGAAGTCTATGATGAGTTGATTACACAATACAAAAAGGTAAAAATCGAAAACAAAAATTTGAAAAAGGATCTCAAGAAAATCAACCAAAATGAAAGCTCGTTTTGTAAAAAGTGTTCTATTTTTGAAGAGCTTAACGACACTCTCTCTTTTGATCTAGATACGCATAAACAAAGTATTGCATGTCTAAGGGATGAAAATAAAAATCTTCATGGTGAAATCACTAGGTTGGAAGAAATTGTAATAAAATTTCAAAACCAACCTAAGTCAATCTCTAATGATCAAACTATGGCCGATGGGCTAATCTATCATGAGAGGTTGATTGAAGAAAATAAAAATTCTATTTTATGCTCTGCTAATTTTGCATGTGAAAAATGTTCATTCTTGAGAAACATAAATGTTGGTCTCCATGATGATCTTGAATGGCAACAAAATCTGATTGATTCTCTGAAAGAAGAGAATAGAGAGTTGTTGGAAAAGAAAATTGAAAGTGAACAAGCTGAAGAAGAATTACATGAAAAACTAGCTGCACATGAAAAAGGTAAATCTGTCATTGATGATCACTCTGAAACATTGCATGCTTTAGAACAACAAAATCAAAATCTTAAAGCAATAAATGCCATGCTCAATGAGTAATTGACAGCATGCGAAGAGGGCCTTGATGAATCTAAACAGCACATTTCCTCACTTGAAAATGAAATTCAAGGTCTGAATGAATTCCTGTCATTGTTTGCCGAAATCCAAGATTCTGGCTCACCAGAAGCCACCACTTCCTATGGTCACCAAAAAGGGCATACTGCTCGAGAGAAAAACAAAATTCAGCATGCTCATCCAAATATGCATCATAACATGTCCAATGCTAAATATCATGCTTTCCACAAGACGAATGTCCGTTGTTATTATTGTGGTAAACATGGTCACACTGTGCATGATTGTTTTATCTTGAGAAATGATGAGCTTAGAGTAGGACAGCAAGCAAAAGAGCAAGGAAAGAAACATGTCAACACTGGCAGAGGACCTGCTCAGCAGATATCTGCGCAGAACTGCATGGGGAGTCAGAAGATCCGACACTCCCATACAAGCAGGTCGACACTCTCCATGGCTTTAAACAAAAATCTTCCTCCTTGCTGCTCTCATTGTGGTAAGTCTGGCCATACTGTCCAAGAGTGCTGGCACTTGAAGGAAAATCATCACCTTCATGCCATGAAAGGTAAATCCCATGCTCATCCACAAAAATAAAATGCATATGTACACACACATGAATATAAAAAGAATGCTCAATCTTTTGTGCGCTGTTTTTACTATGGGAAAAATGGTCATGACATGTATGATTGTCATACAATGAAGAAGGATGATCTAATTTCCCTGAAATAGATGAGCCACATTGGTGAATATGACAAAGCTGCTAACCCACAAGGACCCAAGCAATCTTGGGTATCTAAAAATTCCAAATGAGAATTTTGGGTGCAGGATGCCTTGGAGCTGAACAAAGGATCATAAGGTAAATAAAAGCTCAAGGCACAGGTATGTACATAAACCTTTAAGTTCAGTCATCTTGCATGTTTAGTCTTGACATGTAGATAGTGCTCATACGTCTGCCCAATGTCATTAGATTCTGCAAACTGAATTACTCTTTGAAATGCAAAACCCCCATGGTGTGAGATGAAAGTTTGAGCTAGATAACGTACTCACACCATGCTTGATTTCAGCTATTTAATTCATGAAAAAACTTGTTATACTGATGAAGTTGATGTGATGATGAGTTGCATAAGTCTTGCTATCAGCCACTTGAAATGCTTGGATTTTAGTTTTGATGATGCATACCATGGCTGCATTTTCAACTCATTATTCATGTTAGCATTGTTCAAAGGAGGTGTCTATTGGTATCATCATCAAGTTGCATTCATGTGTGTTTGCATCATCTTGTGATCTCACATACTTTAATGCACATCATATTTAGAAGACACAAAAATGCACAATCATTTCGTAGCATCTTCATTGCATTGTGTATTCACATAAGTCTTAGGCTGCATAATTCATTGCCAACCCATGCATGTACTCAGGGGGAGTCAACATCAATCTAGTTTGAATCATTTCACATCATTTCACTCTTGCATGGCCATGGTATATTAAATGCTGATGTATGGAAAGGCAGGTTATGCTTGCCTAGAAGCACTCAATATGCGTGAGATTTCACCTCCGCCACGTACCATGCGTCAATGTAGCATATAGGCCATATAGTAAGGGAGAGTTGTTTCTTTGCAGCATTCATGCATATGTTTCATCTTCATTCTATTAACATCCTGGCACAGAATGCTTCTTCTCAAGGGGAGTTTACCCATCATGAAAATGAAGTCAAAACACTGCCTTGCAGTTCAACAGGTTGACCTCACTCCTTTGACAGGTCAACCCCACAGTTCTATCTACCTGAAAATTACTTCTGTCTGAGCTCCGGGTGTCGACATCACATAATGTCAGGGTCAACACCTCCTTGCACCTGATAACTTTATCTCTTCCATTCTAGTCTGAGCTCAATGCATAACCTCAGGGGGAGTGTTCACGATTGATTCTCAAGCTTCCACTCATATGTAACACTCCCTTTTTATATCAAACCACTGCATCATACTGCTAACATCCTTTTGTGGTTCAACTTGGATTCAAAGTGCCTTGAACTTCTTGGAGGATTCCCTATCTATTATTGAGGTTATTTATCAGAGTAAATCTTCAAGAAGAATTTTCTTTTATAGAGTGTTGTGGCTGCCTTGAACATGAATGATTTTGGTTTAACATTAATGATTTCTTGAGTCTTGAAGTTTGACGCTCTTGAAAATGTTTGTGGTCGGGCTTAATAGACTTAAACTAGTTTATCATGTTTTGACTTGTTATGCCATCTTGAATCTGAAAGCTTATTTTGAGTACAAAGGCATCCTTGATCGAGAAACTTCAGCTAAGTATTGTTTTTAAACATTTGTTAAATCTATTTATTTCAAAAAGTGGCTACACTTAATGTAAGCTCAAGACAGAGCAATGGGACTGTTGCTGAGAAATATATCTCCTCATCAAAGAAAATGAGGTTCGATATGTCATGAGGTGACTATGCTATCTCTGTTCTAAGTGAGGCAAAATCGTGAGCTACACTGAGTAACTGGGGGTGCTTGCGTCTGGTAAATGTGCACACTCACGTCAAAAGGTGGTTGCTACACTTGACTGCTCGTAAAATGATAATTGTCATCTTTCAAATGATTTCAAAAGAAATCTGAATGTGTAGCACTCTTGAATCAAATCTAAGTCATCTAAGTGTTTAGCCTCAATACTTATTGTGGTCACTCTCATGGGAACCAATGAAACTGAATGAGTAAGATAAGAGAAGGTTAATCTTGTTTTGACATGAATTTTTGGTTCACTACTATTAAACTTGCATGCAAATGTCTTCATGTGATTCTATTGAGTAGGCCAGAACTCATTAGCATTAAGCCAATCTGAATGTAAGAGCTGGTTCATTTGGGTTCTATAACTGAAAATTTTGAAAAAATCTATAACTCTGATTTATGAACTTGGTTTCAGATTAAAGAACCCCCATTCTCTCTTGATAAGTCATATCTTGATGCTCCTTATTATTTGCCTTCATCTTCCATATCTACATAAATCATTCAGGTTGCCATGATTACATCACCTTGGTATCATCCAACAAGTGGTATCATCTTGATGCTCCTTTCAAGTCGTATCCAAAATCATTGGTGTCCTCTGTCAAGTGATATCACATTGCTTTCTCATTCATTGGCATGTGGCATAAGTCCTAGCATCATTAGCATCATGCTTTCATGTAATAGAGTGGCATGCACGTCTTAACTTCATACAATTATTGCTTGCATTTATCATTTCCATGCATTGCATATAAAATCCAAAAAATTTGAAAACTAGAAAACCACTAAAAATCTTGCAAAATTAGAAATAAAAAAAAATGCTCCTTGGCTGCTCTATCTATCTCCACTATTTGAGGAATTGAATCATGCTACTGTGACTCCACCTCTCACACTTACATTATCTTTGCCAAGCCACGGGACACCACCATGTTCGATACATCCACATCATTCATTGGTATCAGTCCTCTAACTAGCTTTCCACAATTGGTTGTTCTCTCTGGTTATCTTGTCAACCTTAATAAGTGTACAACCATTGGCATGTATTTCCACATCATTTTCTGGAATGTTGCCTACAATGACATGTTTCTCCACATTATGGTTGCTTGTAATGATGTCACATAGGAGATGCCAGAGCTTCATGTAAGTCTTTTTGTGTGAGTCTCTCTGTCTCTTTTCTGGATCTTTTGATGTTGTCAAAGGGGGAGAAGTTTATGTAAGTCATTAATCAAATAATGTGGTAAGTTTATGTGAGTCATTAATCAAAGAATCCACTCTTCTTCTTCTTCTTAAGAATATTTTTGACTCATAGTTTCCATGAGAATTACTAATGCATGTGAATTTATAATGACTCATAGTTCAGAATGACTCATAGTTGCCATCATCAAAAAGGGGGAGAATATTGAACATGTGTGCAACATGATTAATTTTATGGTTTTGATGATGCCTGCCTCTGTAGTCATTAATGAACTATACCTGTATTTGATAGTGTTAATATTCATACATTTCATGTCATTATACTTCAAGCGTAAAAGATCAAGAATGACACACAAATCTAGGCAACTGGATACACAGATATCAAGGCATATGACAATATTGGAGGCACGAAAATCTAGCATGTTTCAAGCACAGAAATCAAGCTGAATAGCATCACACATAAGGTCATTGCATATTCCTCATATGGTCAGTGCATATCTTGCCTTATGGATGATTCAAGGTCGGTGCAACTTGTGGATAGCAAGCCACAAGATAATCCAAGGAATGGAGTGGAGTTGGCAAAAGTGAAAGCTCAATGATTGCGCCCTCGCACACGGATCGACCTTATAGGAGCAATATAATCAATAGAAATCTTCAAGACAGTCAAGGTTGATGCTACAGACATGAACGGGCAGCAAAAGAACTTAAGCAGCAGAGCTAAGGAAGTTAACGGACCGACCCGGGAAAACCCGGGTTCTACCTAGCTGGCGGTCGACCGCCAGCCCAAGGGCAGTCGGCCGCCCCAGCCAGAAGTTCCCAGTCTGCACCTCTCTCAGTGGCGATCGACCGCCAGCCTAGTAGCGGTCGACCGAAAATCCCAGGGAACATCCGTCTACAACGTTTCTTAGTAGCAATCGACCG
Source organism: Amorphophallus konjac (assembly GCA_022559845.1). NCBI lineage: Eukaryota > Viridiplantae > Streptophyta > Magnoliopsida > Alismatales > Araceae > Amorphophallus > Amorphophallus konjac. Next base: position 134,477,404 of record CM040129.1, read on the forward strand.
CCAGAAGCCACAGGTCGACCGCCAGCCCCGAGCCTTCAATGTTGACTTTATTTTTCCACTTCGAGAAAGGCCATTCCCCATGGATTTCTTTAATCCAAAAGTCACCTAATCACCCACAAAATGTGGATCTGGTCTGGGATGTGTTTATTGACCATCCAAAGAGATATAAAACCAACACAAGAGGGTTAGAAACCCTAGTTGATCATTTGGAGTAAAGAGAGATGAAGAGAGGCTAGAGGAGCTCCAAAAAAGAAGAGGCACTGTAGCCGTGAACAGTACTCCGTGTAGAAGTTCTACATCCAATCCAAGGAATTCAAGCCTACATCTGAAGCCCTCAATCTCCAAGGAAGAAGAGAAGCAAGCAAGCTCACAAAGGAGATCAAAAGGAAGATCAAAGCTACATCCAAACCTCTTCATCAACTCAAGGGAAGATCAAAGCTACATCCAAACCTCATCATCAACTCAAGGAAAGATCAAAGTTACATTCCATATCTTCTCCTTCAACTCAAAGGGATCAAAGGAAGATCAAAGCAACAGATTCAAGATCCAACAATCTCAGACAAGATCTAGTTCATTCTAGCATATCGTCATATCTTGTTTGAGCATTTTCATCTTGTTCTATTTTCATTTCATTCAATCTATTGAAACTGAAGATCGTCCCTACCGGTGGTTAGTAGGAAGGCAATCGGAAGTTCTCCGATCTGTGGTATAGCTGTCCCTGCCGGCTTTGTGTGTAGGAAGACAGAAAGAGGGTTTTCTCTGTTCTGTGATTTGGGGCATGTCCCCGGTCAAGCTGTGAGTCAGCAGGGAAGCCTCGCCGGGTTTTGGTGAGGGGTGGACGTAGGTTGCGGGGTCGCAACCGAACCACCTAAAAAATCCCTGTGTTGTGGGTTTTTCATCGTGTGCGATTGCTCTATATCTTTTACCCACATTCACAGGTTCGTGTGCTTCCATACTTGGTTATCTTGTTTACACACTCAAGCACTCAGATTTGCACTTTCGGTTTTATCTGTGGTTTAATTGAGCTTAGCACTTTGACTGCATCCCGTGGGCGGCCTGCTGCACCCTTGCACACAGACGCCAAGGTGAAAGTATTGCTAAGTGTTTCCCTTGCTTAGACTCGCATGCACTTTGAGTGATCAACATAGCATGCACACACGCACGGTTGTTGCAAGCTATTTCATGCTCTAATGTTATGCTTTATGATCCCTGCACTACAAGGCTTGTATCTCTCAAAGATCACAAATGTGCTTAAAGAAGAGTTGACGCTTCATCGCTTATAATCCAAGTCTTTTCATTTGAGCCACTCTACTAAATGTCGTTGTGCATTGTGCTTAAGTGATTCATTCACTTTATAGGAGTGGTTCATACTTTCGATAGCTAAGAGTTTTTAAATAGGCCAAAGCTTTCGAAAGGATCTATTCAACCCCCCCTTCTAGATCCATTTGCACCTCGCGGGACCCAACAAGCCGCTTCTTCTGCCCGCTTTTGACCACGCCTAAGTGCGCATTGGCCACCACACGGCTCTGCCGCGCTGACCAGCTGACCTTCGCGAGGACGCCTTCTGCTGGCCTTTTGACCCGCCAGCTAACGCTGGCTCGCACGGATGCATGCCTTGGCCACGCCCTGGCCATCAGCCAACGCTGGCCCGCCATGCGTGAAATGCCTCACGTGAGCCGCTTTCTTGGCTTTAATACCACGTGAGGCTTGCCTGCTGAAGACGCATGAAGCTGCTGCCGTGGTCGACTGCGCATGAAGTGGAGCCTCCACCACCACGTGAAGGGGCCCATTCACGCCATGCATGCACAACGTAAAGGCATTAAAGCCCTGTCGATATGAAGGCCATCTGCATGGCTTTTGCCTTATATAAGAGCCCACTTGAAGAACCTTCCTTGCCATTTGCATGGAGTTGCTTTGAAGCCATTGAAGCCCTGTTAAACATTCATTGTGAAGCCCACGTTAATAGCAGTAAGCTACCTGCATGAGGGATATGATACATATATATATACTATGTATATAGTAGACACAATTAATGAACCTTAATATGTCTACTATATATTGTTACATACATAGTGATATGATACATATATATATACTATATATATATATGTATATGTGTATATGTGTATGCTATGTATAATAATAATATATGCTATATATATGCTATGTATGTAACAATATATATATACTATATATGCTATATATATAGTTGTTTTATTTTTCTTTATTTCTTTATTTCTTTTTCTTTTTGTTGTATTCTCCTTTATTCCTTTAAAATAGTATCAATATTTAATTAAATCTCATAATTAAATATTTTGATATAAAATTATAATTAGGTGTGATAAATACATAGTGATGAATACTAAAGCTCATAAAAGTGTGTTATAACATAAATTAACATGTAAAAATACACACTTATCACATGCTGGGCTAAAATAAAAGAAACCATTAAAACGAATGCAAATAAAGGATAAAATAGAAAGTACTCGAGAATAATATTGCTAGACCGGGACAATCAGAGTCAGGACACTATCCGCAACCACGGCGTGCAAAATAGAACCATCGTCCCCTAATTTTCTCAACGTAACGGCCTATCCGATGATTAAACGCGTGTACCTAGATCATCCTTGTTTTTGTTATAGGGGAACATCAGATCCTGGAGCACGCGATCAACCAACTGGTTCTCGAGATAATATAGCTTAGATACCATATAGTAATGCAATAAGGGATATAGGGATTGAAATACTTACCTGACTTACCTCATGGCAGCGGGAGGCAAGTTGGAGTGAAGCTGCAAAGGAATCACGAACAAGGTTTGCAATATTACATCATGAAATAATCATTCAAGCAAAAATATCAAATGCAGCAAAATGGGGCTTAAAAAGTATTCTCCATTATTGTTTCAGCATATGAACGGTCTAACAACAGCCCACTCCAGAATGTAAACGGTCCAGTTGGGGCCGTGCAAGCATTGCCAGTTTGAATATGATCGTGAAGATGCACGGCCCTCTATGAGGCCGTCTAATGATCTGAATGGCCGTAGTCAGGCCGTTAAAGTGGGCGCACCGTTTAGAGTGTAAAACGGTCATATCTAAGACCGTCCCATCGTTACATGGTCCATCGATAGACCGTGTGATCTCTGGCGGTTTCAAAAAAATAAACTCTTCCTCTTCCTCCTCCCTCTCCACCGTAACCAACGGAGGAGGAGAGGAAAACACCCCCCACTCTCCGACGTTCTCCACCCTATCTCCCACTCTCATTCTTCACTCCCGCTCTCTCATTCCTCACTCCCCTCATCTCCCCCTTCGTATGCGGTTCAAGAGACAAGCTTTGACATGCCACGCCCGAAGGATGGCCGGAGAGGACGCCCTTGTACCACCGCCAGCGACCACCGTGGAGGGAGTGCCACCGCCCGCGTCCGAGGAAGGAGCGCCTCCGCCTGTGGCCGATGAAGAGGCAAGGGCGATCGTCGCCCAGGAAGAGGACACCGGGGAAGCACCGGCGGCACCCATGGCGGCGGTGAACAAGCCACCGAAGCCTTCTTAGGTAGGCCGCCTAAACCCCCCCCCCCTCATTTCAAACTTTCAATGCATGCATGTAGTCTTAGGAGAATGGAGAGGGGCGTACGACCCCTTTAGGACCGGTCGTCAGGCCGTACGGGCCCTCACCGCCGGCGGGATGGGGCTTGAATGTTGTTCGTAACGGTGAGCAGAAAATGGTCTTACAGTGACCGCTCACAAAACAGCACGGCTCACATAGAGCCGTTTATGAACAGGGCAGATCATGGGTGGCTGTCCAATGGAATGTGAACAGACGGGAGCAATGAGACTAGAACGGTCTGAGGGAAGACCGTGGTCACCTAGGACAGCCCACTTAGGTCCGTTTAGAAGTTGAACAGTTGAGAATAGAACGGTCTACATAAGGCCGTCCATAGCCAGACGATTTAAGGAAAGACCGTGCAAGCTCAAACGATCATGGACATGAGAGGGCAACGGCACGGTGAGGTGGGGACTGTGGACAATTGGACGGCCAAGAAAGATCCATTACAGAGTTAGACACAGAACAAATGCACAGTCCTAACCGGGCCGTCCATTAGGGAGAGTGGTCCATTTGTGGCCGTGGACCACCGAAAAGGGGTTATTGGAATGGTTGAAAGCAAACAGTGGAGTGGTTAAACGGCCCATAGCTAACCGTTATGTTAGCCGAGTGCACTTTTCTTTCTTTTGTCCTTCCATTTATTTATTTAATGAAATGCACGATTTGCTATGAAATGCATGACAAATGCAATTATTTTAAATGTATGCAGGGGAAGCGCATGACTCGGATCTCCTGGCTGCAGGTCCGAGTAGTGTACCTTGCACTGCCGGACTTTCAACGAGAGAGTGTCATGGCGATGGGCTTCGCTGTGTTCTTGAGCGTAGAGGTTACCCGGCTGGACACGCCGCTCCTCTACACTCTGCACGACTGTTGGGGTCCGGTGAGACGGACGTTCCTTTTCCCGTGGGGCCACATGGTCCCCACGTTAGAGGACGTTGCGCGCATTACCGGGCTGTGTGTGCATGGAACACCCGTTAGCGGGAGGACGTACCCCGACTATCGGGAGCTGGCCCAGGAGTTGCTGGGACTGGAGCTACTCCGACCGGAGCATCAGTCGACGACGCTGACGAGGGTGAGGCTGCAGGAGAGCCTCGGGATGAAGGGCGCAGGTATCGCGACCGGGGAGTTGCCAGAGCAGCACCTGCAGAGGTTGGTGGACCGAGCTCGACCCAAAGTGGCAGCTGCAGCAGGACCTGAGGCAGACGTGGTCCTGCGACGCTTCCTGATGCTCTTCTTTGGGAGGCTACTATTTGCGACGAGGGCCGACGTCATCAGCTGTCGGTTTCTACCGTTGCTTGAGAACGTGGACCACATCGGGGACTTTGCTTGGGGAGCGACGGTCCTCGCTTTTTTGTTCGACACCCTCAGCTCCACGAGCCGACGGACGATGCTCGGGGGCTTCTCTCCCCTACTCCTGGTACGACTTGACTCTTAAACTGATTATGTAATTTGCTATATGAACTCTATATGCTATATGCTGACATTAAATGAAATGCAATGTAGGTGTGGGCCTACGTACGCTTACGTGGGCTAGGGAGAGGGGAGGACACTTACCCGAAGCGGCTGCCCATCGCTAGGCGGTGGACGGCTCCACGGGAGACTGGGTCCCTGCGAAGATAGGTCCGGGGGATCCAGGACGATTTGGACACACTGCCCTTCCCCTCGGTAAGGATCTAAACTCAAACATTCTCATTAAATGCAACTTATATGCTTAAGATGCTACTGTAATTTTCCTATTCGATAGCTCTGGTGGACACAGTATGAGAGTGAGGGGCATGAGAGTCAGCCTTGGGTGTGTTGTCCTCCTGGTTTTGATGATGACCACCATGATATGATAGGTTGATGTATTATTTGATAATCTATTATGTGGCAAGTATTTTTGTTGAGAATTACTGCAGGCAACACACAGCGTCGACGCCACAAGCTCAAAGGGTCGACGCAGCCTTCAGTTCCTCCAAGTTAAAGCACACTTCATCAAGACAGCGTCGACGCTTCAAGCAAGACAGCGTCAACGCTGTGACTGGATCTCAAGCTGTTGAAGTCACGCGCATACTAACTGCGTCAATGCCACTCGGGTGCAGCGTCGACGCGTTTGCCTCCAGAAGCCTAAGATAGAAATCTGTCCTCAAGCTATCTTCACACAGCGTCGACGCATCAAGATGCTGGCGTCGACGCACCCAGACCCAGACAAGTGATCGGGCAGAAGAACTGGATAAAGTGGGCTAGCCACGTCTGCAAATGAAGCTCACACTTCCTCCGTTAGTCCAGAAGCTTCTCCACAAGTGGGCAAATGATTGGGAATCTCATGGGGCCCAATCCTACGCGGGAAAATGAAAAAGGGAGATAGAGAAGTGGATCTCGATCTCTATCCGAGGAGTTGAGGAAAGAGGAGAGAGGAACGGTGGGAGGCATTCTTCTTCAGGAGAACTAAGAGCAAGGGGATATTCGCAGGCTGTCTAGTGCAAAGTTTGTAGTACAGGTTCGTTCTCCTGGTGAAGTAGATCAGACGCTGAAGAACCGTGGAAGCATCAGTCTGATCTAGCCTCAATTGTAGAGGAGATCATGTTGAATCTCTATAGTTTTGATGATGACTAACACTATGAATCAAATTATTTTTATGATAATTATTTTGATGCTCCTTGATGAATGATAAAGATCCTGCATTGTCTAAATATTCTTAGGATCTAATGTTGTGGTCTTGCATGCACATCTATGGATCAAATGCTTTTTCATCATGCTTTTTTTTGGATTTAATGCTCCTCTATCATGTTCACCCATGAGCTCATACTTATTTGTCTTGTTTATATGGGTTCTGTGCATTTAGTGCGTTGACGCACTTGGCTAGCTGCGTAGACGCAATAGTGCGTCTTTCGCTTGGTGTTTTGTCCACTGCGTCGACGCTGTCACTGGATGCGTTGACACATTGGCCTGTTGCTAGGGGCGTGAGCATTTCGTTTAAGCAGTTGAGTCGACGTTGCACGATGGAAGAGTTGACGCCTTGGGCTAATGTCCAAAGGTCTTGTGAACCACAACCAAGCGGATGCGTCGACGCTGTCACTGATGCGTTGATGCATTGGTGTGTTCTTGTGAAAAGCCCTGCTCTCCATTTGTAACCATTGCATTAACACCATCATGCTATGGGGTTGACGCAGTGGCTAGCAAAGTTGGTCTAATTATTTTTATTGTCTGCTGAGCGTTAACGCCTTGGCTTTAGTGCGTTGACGCGGTCTTCAGTCCTTTGATAAGTCCCGTGCAATCGGTATGAACAAACATATGACTTGAATATTCATGAAATTAACCGAATGCTCTCTGAAACCTTACAGGGACTAAAAGACAAATTGGAACTTTATTCCAATCAGGTGAGCACGTGATCCGAGGGAATAATTGTCTAACACGTGGCTCGGCTCATCTGGAAGCATCTTCTTCGCGCGTGTCTCCCACACCCTCAGTCTCTCGTGAGTCTGGATATATAGAGGAAGGTTTCTGCCCCTGAAAAGTCGCCGAAGCCACAAGGAAAAGGGTGAGGCCAGAGCGAGAGGAAGGAGAGGAGAAGCCATCCTGATCCATTCGTTGAGCGTACCTGGAAGAGAGAGAGTGATGAAGGAGAGGATGGTTTTCTGCTATGTTTTGTTTATGCTTCTCTAAGAAGCTACATTGGTTCTCCGTTTGATTGCTCTTCGATATTTCTTTATGTTTTCAGTTGTTTGTTCTTAAATTCCGATACTCTGTTTTATCGTTCCCTCTAGGTGTAGAGGAAGAGAGGTGAATCCTCTGGGTTGCATTGTGGTTCCCTCTGAATCAGATCAGAGGAAGGGAGGTGGTCTCCGGGGTTGTTGTGTTCAGATAGTGAGGAGGCTATCTGGGTTGTTCCCTCCGGCTGTGGAGGAAGAGAGACAGCGTCTCTGATTTGCAGTGAGTGTGGGTCACTGTTGGGTTCCCTCTTGTCTAAGAGGAAGGGAGAGTTATCTCCGGGTCAGGTCTTGGGGTGTGAGACCTGGGTGCAAGCTGTAAGTTCAGCATCTGTAGGGACTTTGTTCCCCAAGCTGTGGATCAGCGTGTTGTTGGCAGACTGAGTCTGCAGTTCTTTCGTGTGAAAGTGAAGCCTCATTCTGCTTGAGTGAGGGATGGACGTAAGTCTGCAGGTTGCAGACTGAACCATCTAAACCTCCTGTTCTTCGTGGTGTGATTGTGCGCATCTTTTCTCTTTATGCTTTTGTCTGGCTTCATGAAGTGAGTGTGTTTCTTGCTGATCGAAATCTTGGTCTGACTGCTCGGTTAGTGTTTGTGCATTTGTGCTAATGGAATTCTGAATGATATATGTTCTGTGCTCGTGATGTGCCTTATCTTGTTTAAGGTTTCTGATCATTCATATTGTCAGTCCTCCTAGCCAATTTCATCTTGTAAGATCTCCTCGGCTGGGATAATTTTTTTTTAAAACGGTGATCTATTCATCCCCTCCCCTTCTAGCTCACCGACCTCTTACTTAACAGTTGGTATCAGAGAGGGTTTACCCGAGATGTGGTCCAACGACCAGGGTAATCCTGGAACCAGTGGTCCTCGCAGCTACATAGCTGAAGGACAGTCAATCTCCCGTCCCCCATATTTTGATGGTTCTAATTATTTCTTTTGGAAAAACAGGATGGAAGTTTTCATCCGATCTCAGAGCCACAAGCTGTGGAGAGTCATTACAACTGGACCTTATGATTTACCTCCGAATGAGGAGATGTGGTCTAAAGATCAACTCAAATTATCTAGACTGAACTGGTCTGCGCTCAACATCATCCAGTGCGCAGTTCACCCTGAAGAATATGCCCGAATTTCAGCGTGCAAAATAGCTAAGAAGATGTGGGATGAACTAGCGCTGATTTACGAGGGTACCTCTCAGGTCAGAGCTACCAAGGTAAACTACCTAACCTCTGAGTATGAATTATTCAAGATGAAGTCAGAGGAGAGCGTGACTGATATGTACGCTAGGCTGTCACTGATCACAAACAGCCTCAAGGTTTTTGGAAAGGAAATATCTGAAAGGGATATAGTCAGGAAGATCTTGAGATCTTTGACTCCAGCGTGGCACACAAAGGCCACTGTGATAGAGGAATCGAAGGATTTAACAACCATGACTGTCACTGAACTCATAGGGTCTCTTATGACCTATGAGATAAATCTCAAGAAAATAGGAGAAGGAAGTGACAGAAAGGGCAAGAATGTTGCTCTTAAAGTTGAATGACACAGCAGCAGCAGCAGCAGTGGAGACTCTGATGGAATTCCAGACCTTGACAGGAGTGAAAAAGCTCTGCTCACACGACAGTTCAGGAAATTTCTGAAAATGAAGGGAAAATCATATGGGAGAAGAAGAAACTACTCATCAGGTAAATATCCGAACAATGGCAATGACAAGGATAGGAATGCTAAAAGTGTGATGTGTTATCATTGCAGGAACTTTGGGCACATGAAGCAAGATTGCCCTGAGCTTCAGAAGAAGACACTGGATTACCATAAGAAAGGCTCCAAAGTGTACAAGAAAAAGCCAAAAGCTATGGTATGCACTTGGAGCGATGAAGAAGAAGACTCAGAGACTAATTCCTCAGGAAAGGAGACTGAAGGAGTATGTCTGATGGCCGACGAGGAAAATGAGGTAATCAATCCCTTTGTGACTTACTCTATTGATGACTGGGAAGATAAGTATGGTGAACTGCTAGATATGTACAATGCCTTAGCTAAAGAACATAGAGTCACCAAACGCAAACTCAATGTGGTTAATGAAGAACAAGAACTCATCAAGACAGAAAATTCCAAACTGATAGTTGAATTAGCTCAAATGGAAAATGTAAGAAATGAGAACAATCTTGTTAAAAATGAGCTTGAAAAACTTAGAAAACAGCTTGATGAAACCAATCAACATACTGAAGAAAACCTGAGACAAAATGACTTACTCAAGGAAGGGTATGAAGCTGTTAAAAGGGTCAATGATGAATTGCTGGAAAACAATATATGTCTGCGAAAGGAGTTGGAAGATAAGAAGAAAACCCTTGAGAGGTTTGTTTTGGGAGAGAGTAATTTGAATGCCTTGTTAGGCACCAAAGTAAACTTTAACAGAGAGGGGTTGGGTTTCAACCCAAGTAAGAAGGAAGCATTTAGGGTAAAAACCACTACTTTCTGCACTGAGAAAGGAAAAGAGAAACTGGACATTCCATCCAGTTTCAAAACTACTGAACAACAAAAGAACATCCACAGACAATAGGCTGATTTTGGAAAAAATATCTTCAAGAAATTCAACAAGCCCACGCACCAGAAGCAAAGTGTCTGTCAATTCAACAACTATGACTCTAATAAAAGAATGGGCTATTTTAAAAGAAACATGGGAACGTCTAACTATACACAGAATACTGTCAATAAAATGCCTTCATCTAGACAGGTTAAAAATTATGGTCTGGCTGGGACCCAAACCTTTATCAATAGAAACTGGACACACCTTGAGAAACAAAAAGAAACAAATGAAATGCACATCAATAACAAAACTGTCAACTCTCAGCACAGAAAGAAAAAGGGGTTAAAACAGATCTGGATTCCCAAGACTGTGCTTAATGAATTGAACGGTATTTTTGGACCCAACTTACCTTGGGTTCCAAAGCACACAACTTAAATTGTTATTGTGCAGGTGAGCCTAGCAGCCGAGAACAACAAGTGGTATCTCGACAGTGGCTGCTCGAGGCACATGATAGGGGATCAAAGAAAGTTCAGCAAGCTTGAATTGAAAGCAGGAGGGTCAGTTAAATTTGGAGGTAAAAACAAAGGCCAAATCATTGGGACTGGAACCATCGGTAAGAAAACCTCCAACTCTGTTGAGAAAGTCTTGTTGGTTGAAGGTCTGCAACACAATTTATTGAGTATTAGTCAGTTGTGTGACAAGGGTCACAAGGTTCTTTTTGATGAGCATGCTTGCAAAATTTTAGAACCAAACTCCGATAAAATAAAGTTCATTGCAAATAGAGTCAATAATGTCTATATTGTGGATCTTGATGTTGAGTCTGAGTCTAATCTGTGTCTCACTGCTGATTCAGAGAATAACATGTTTGACTGGCATAGGCGACTAGGCCATGCTAGCTTTAACACCTTGCATAAATTAGCTAAATTTGATTTAGTTAGAGGCATGCCTAGCTTAAAGTTCAAATCAGTTTCGAAGAATTGCGAGGCCTGTGCTCTAGGCAAGCAAACTCGAGCTTCATTTAAAATTAGGTCTGAGAGCTTGTCAACAAAGATCATGGAACACTTGCACATGGATCTCTTTGGTCCTACCAGAACCCAGAGTCTAAATGGTAAGAGATTTGGTTTTGTCATTGTCGATGACTACTCTAGATTTGCATGGCTATTTTTCTTGGCAAATAAGAGTGATGCTTTTCAAAAATTTGAACATTTTTTCAATAAGCAAAAACATATAGGGCACAAGATCACTGTTATCCAATCAGATCATGGAGGAGAGTTTGAGAACTCCTCATTTTCTAGCTTCTGTGACAAGGAGGGACTGACTCATAAATTTTCTTCTCCCAGGACCCCAGAGCAGAATAGAATTGTGGAGAGAAGGAATCGAACAATAGTGGAAATGGCAAGAACACTACTAATGGAGAGTCAGCTACCTAAGAGCTTTTGGGCAGAAGCGGCAAACACAGCCTGCTACATACTTAATAGAGCTTTGGTAAGACCCATACATAAGAAAACACCATATGAACTCCTGAAAGGTAAGAGGCCTAATGTCTCATATTTCAAAATTTTTAGTTCAAAATGCTTTATTCATAATAACAACAAGAGAGACTTAGATAAATTTGATGCTAGAAGTATTCCAGGAATATTCCTAGGATACTCTGAAACATCTAGGGCCTTCAGGGTCTTTACTAAAACTGATAGAACTGTAGAGGAAACCCCTCATGTTATTTTTGATGAAACAAAAATCTCTAACAGTCTAAATGACGATAACAGGCCTACAAGTCATGATGGAGAGTTCCTGAATCAAATGCAAGAGGAGGAAGTACAACTGGCTGAAGAACCCACTGATCTGAACCCAGTAAGTACAGCCGAACAAGGTGAGTCCTCAACAAATGTCAGAATTTTAAAAGACCACCCTGTAACCAATATTATTGGTAGTCTTAATGATCCCCCCAGGACAAGATCTCATTTCAGAAATGTTCAGAATCATGACTTAATTGCTTTAGTTTCTCAAATTGAGCCTAAGACCATTGAAGAAGCCTTAAGTGATGAGAATTGGGTAACTGCCATGTGTGAAGAACTAGGGCAATTTGATAGAAACAATGTCTGGGAACTTGCACCTAGACCTGAAAATTTCAATGTAATAGGAACAAAATGGGTTTTTAAGAACAAACTGAATGAAGAAGGTGTCATCTCTAGGAATAAAGTTAGACTTGTAGCTAAAGGCTACAGTCAGGAGTATGGAGTGGACTTTGATGAATCCTTTGCTCCAGTAGCTAGAATGGAGGCTATCAGAATTCTATTAGCATTTGCTTATTCAAACAACATAAAACTTCAACAAATGGATGTTAAGAGTGCCTTCTTGAATGGAATTCTAAAAGAAGAAGTTTATGTTGAACAACCTCCTGGTTTTCAGTTTTCGACTAAACCTGATCAAGTTTTCAGGTTAAACAAAGCTCTTTATGGACTAAAGCAGGCTCCTCGGGCCTGGTATGAAAGACTGACCAGTTTCTTACTGAATAAAGGATATAACAGAGGTAAAGTTGACCAAACCTTATTCACTAAGAATTCAAGACAAGATCTCATCATAGTTCAGGTATATGTAGATGACATCATTTTTGGATCAACAAATCCTGAACTGTGTAAAGAATTTTCACAGCTTATGTCAGCTGAATTTGAGATGAGCTTAGTTGGAGAACTGACTTATTTCCTTGGCTTGCAGATAAATCAAATGTCAGATGGCTGCTTCTTCCACCAAACCAAGTACACGCTGGAAATCCTAAAGAGGTTTGGGATGACTAACCTGAAGCATATATCCACCCCAATGAGTACAAGCATGACCCTTAATGCAGATGAGTCAGGTAAACAAGTGGATGAAAAACTCTACAGAGGTATGATCAGATCCCTCTTGTACTTAACAGCCTCTAGGCCAGACATTCAATTCAGTGTAGGTTTATGTGCAAGATATCAGTCTAGGCCTACTGAACTACATCTATCTGCTGTAAAAAGAATCTTTAGATATCTGTCTGCCACACATATATTAGGCTTATGGTATCCTGCTTCACGCACATTAGATTTAGTTGCATACACTGATGCAGACGTTGTTGGATGTAAACTAGATAGGAAGAGCACCAGTGGCCACTGCCAATTCTTAGGAGGATGCCTAGTTTCATGGAGTTCAAAGAAACAACATTCAGTGGCTCTTTCCCCTGCTGAGGCTGAATACGTGGCTGCAAGCAGCTGTGGCACTCAGGTTATCTGGATCAAGCATCAGCTTCAGGATTACCAAGTAGAGACAGGTTGCACTCCCATCTTTGTGATAACACTAGTGCCATAACCATTGCAAAGAATCCTGTTTTACACTCACGAACAAAACACATTGAAATCAGGCACCACTTTATCAGAAATGAAATTGCAAATAAAACATTTGAATTAATTCATGTTGGGACTGCAGATGAAATTGCTGATATTTTTACAAAACCTCTAGATATTGAAAAATTCACTTCTTTGAGAAGAGAACTTGGTTTTTACAAACTCTGACTGATTTGAGGCAATGAATTCTGGTTCATGTATTTCCATTTAGTGGTAGTTTTGTCATACTTTTTCTGGTGGGGGTCCCTATGTGAGGGGGAGCGGGTGTGTGCTTTGAGTAAAGTCAATTCTGCTTCTCTGCTATTTTCTGGGTAGAATGGAAGATAGAGCTACTAGAGAGGGGGAGCTTGACTAATTAGAAACGCTTGAAAGATGGTTGTTGTTGCTGGATTAAATGTTAGAATTGATCTTGAATATTCCTCTTAATAGAACCTCATTCATTTCCTACATTCTTAAGTATGTGCAATTAAAGTCCAGCTAGAATCCTCTTCTAGTAAGTCTTAAGAGGCTAAGATTAACCTTCACAAGTATATCCTCTTACTTTGTTGCATGACTCATGAACAAGCTAGACTTGTAAGAAATGGTTTCTGTTTATGAGTTTCTCATTGGACATCTTGATAAGACCTCTAATATTTGCCCTGGGTTTTGTCTTCAAACAACCCCTTGTTGAGCTAGTTAAATTGATCTGTGCTTAAAACTGCATACTGAGAAACTAGGAATCCCATCAATGAAATGAGAATTTCCTATGTCATGAGGTATCAGTTCTCATAAACAAAATTAAAAGAAAGAAATACAATTCAAAATTATGCTTGGCAGAGCAATGATGACAATATGGTGAGTAACTAGGGATTCTGGCCTCTGATCAAGGTGTCTCCTCATGTAATAACCAATGGTCACTATCTCTGCTCTCTAATTGAGAAGTGATGAGGCTCTCACACTGAGTAACTGAGGATGCTGGCCTCTGACCAAGGTGCATACTTAATGTCAAAAGTGTAACTGGCCAAATACACTCTATAACTGTGCTTTCTCTGCCTGGACTGTTTGTCCTCAATGCCTACAGGCTATCTTAGTGGTTCAAACTCTTGTTGTCTCTTTGACAAGCCTTAACAGCTACCTTAGTCATACTTGTTGCCACTTGCTCTTCTCTCATAATCATAGTAAGTTGATAAACTTCAAGTTTATTCTGAATCCCTTTCTCTTACCAGAACTCCAAGATTCTTCACTGAACCTTACAGCCCCACTTAAGCATCTAAGATTTGACAATGAGTGTCTACTGTTGGAATCCTCTCCATCTTTTCTCATCAGTCCAGCGTCAACATCTCTCTTTCTCCTTGTTTTGATGATGTCAAAGGGGGAGAAGGTTGAAAAGTCTGAAAAGGGGAGAAGGTTGAAAGGGGGAGTAAAGAGGTGATCTTGTAGCTAGCTAGTGGAAGGAAGGTTTTGGAATGGATTTTGGTAAAAGATGATGAGTGCTGTGAGTTCAGGCCTGTTCAGGCCTTAAGAGGTCACCATTGCTGCCTTTATTGAGAATGTTTTAAGTTGGTGTTTCTTCTTTCACTGAATTTGACTCATGGTGTTGCCATCATCAAAAAGGGGGAGATTGTTGCATCTCTGTAGTTTTGATGATGACTAACACTATGAATCAAATTATTTTTATGATAATTATTTTGATGCTCCTTGATGAATGATAAAGATCCTGCATTGTCTAAATATTCTTAGGATCTAATGTTGTGGTCTTGCATGCACATCTATGGATCAAATGCTTTTTCATCATGCTTTTTTTTGATTTAATGCTCCTCTATCATGTTCACCCATGAGCTCATACTTATTTGTCTTGTTTATATGGGTTCTGTGCATTTAGTGCGTTGACACACTTGGCTGGCTGCGTAGATGCAATAGTGCGTCTTTCGCTTGGTGTTTTGTCCACTACGTCGACGCTGTCACTGGATGTGTTGACACATTGGCCTGTTGCCAGGGGCGTGAGCATTTCGTTTAAGCAGTTGAGTCGACGTTGCACGATGGAAGAGTTGACGCCTTGGGCCAATGTCCAAAGGTCTTGTGAACCACAACCAAGCGGATGCGTCGACGCTGTCACTGATGCGTTGACGCATTGGTGTGTTCTTGTGAAAAGCCCTGCTCTCCATTTGTAACCATTGCGTTAACACCATCATGCTATGGGGTTGACGCAGTGGCTAGCAAAGTTGGTCTAATTATTTTTATTGTCTGCTGAGCGTTAACGCCTTGGCTTTAGTGCGTTGACGCGGTCTTCAGTCCTTTGATAAGTCCCGTGCAATCGGTATGAACAAACGTATGACTTGAATATTCATGAAATTAACCGAATGCTCTCTGAAACCTTACAGGGACTAAAAGACAAATTGGATCTTTATTCCAATCAGGTGAGCACGTGATCCGAGGGAATAATCATCTAACACGTGGCTCAGCTCATCTGGAAGCATCTTCTTCGCAGGTGTCTCCCACACCCTCAGTCTCTCGTGAGTCTGGATATATAGAGGAAGGTTTCTGCCCCTGAAAAGCCGCCGAAGCCACAAGGAAAAGGGTGAGGCTAGAGCGAGAGGAAGGAGAGGAGAAGCCATCCTGATCCATTCGTTGAGCGTACCTGGAAGAGAGAGAGTGATGAAGGAGAGGATGGTTTTCTGCTATGTTTTGTTTATGCTTCTCTAAGAAGCTACATTGGTTCTCCGTTTGATTGCTCTTCGATATTTCTTTATGTTTTCAGTTGTTTGTTCTTAAATTCCGATACTCTGTTTTATCATTCCCTATAGGTGTAGAGGAAGAGAGGTGAATCCTCTGGGTTGCATTGTGGTTCCCTCTGAATCAGATCAGGGGAAGGGAGGTGGTCTCCGAGGTTGTTGTGTTCAGATAGTGGGGAGGCTATCTGGGTTGTTCCCCCCGGCTGTGGAGGAAGAGAGACAACGTCTCTGATTTGCAGTGAGTGTGGGTCACTGTTGGGTTCCCTCTTGTCTAAGAGGAAGGGAGAGTTATCTCCGGGTCAGGTCTTGGGGTGTGAGACCTGGGTGCAAGCTGTAAGTTCAGCGTCTGTAGGGACTTCATTCCCCAAGCTGTGGATCAGCGTGTTGTTGGCAGACTGAGTCTGCAGTTCTTTCGTGTGAAAGTGAAGCCTCATTCTGCTTGAGTGAGGGATGGACGTAAGTCTGCAGGTTGCAGACTGAACCATCTAAACCTCCTGTTCTTCGTGGTGTGATTGTGCGCATCTTTTCTCTTTATGCTTTTGTCTGGCTTCATGAAGTGAGTGTGTTTGTTGCTGATCGAAACCTTGGTCTGACTGCTCAGTTAGTGTTTGTGCATTTGTGCTAATGGAATTCTGAATGATATATGTTCTGTGCTCGTGATGTGCCTTATCCTGTTTAAGGTTTCTGATCATTCATATTGTCAGTCCTCCTAGCCAATTTCATCTTGTAAGATCTCCTCGGCTAGGATAATTTTTTTTTAAAACGGTGATCTATTCATCCCCTCCCCTTCTAGCTCACCGACCTCTTACTTAAAAGATCATACTTAGATCGTTCTGTTCATCCCTTCAGGCTACACTCTCTTCTGCTGCGCAAGAAGCCTGAAGATTCAATGACCAGCGTCTTCTGAGTTCATTCCTTACTTTGTATTTTTGTTTTTCTTATACATTGTTATATTCGGATTACTGTTCCACTGGGATTTAGTGGACAGGTTTGTTCTGATCCAGAGTGAGTTCTGAGATCAGAGGAGAACAGACTTCGTGTCTGCAAGCTGTTTGACAGTGGTTCTGTGACAGTGTGTTACTGTCTTCTGCAGATTGGATCTGCACGTCAGAGTAGGGTTCTTCTCTGGTTTTAGCATAAGCTGTAAAGCTCAGCAGTGATCCCCACCGGGTTGGTGAGGGGGTGGACGTAGGTCTCGGGATAGAGACCGAACCACCTTAAAACTCCTGTCTCCCGTGGTTTGTGCTTGTGGTTTGATTTCGTGCTTATTGTCTCGGTTAGTGCCTTAGATACTACGTTTACCTTCTAGAGTTCACGGAGTGAGGTTATGCCTGTGCTATCACAGAGTGTGCGATCATTTTATTTTGTTTAAAATTTTAAGTGGTCAATCTATTCACCCCCTCCCCCTCTAGCTTGACAATCCTCTGCTCCCAACAAGTGGTATCAGAGCTCCAGGCTCTCTTGAAGGGTTTAACAGCCTAGAGAGAAGTAATGGAGAGCAAAGGACTCATGCCAGAGGGTTATGCTGTGAATAGACCACCATTTTTCGATGGGACTAACTATTCCTATTGGAAGAATCGCATGCAAGTTTTTCTCAGGGCCCAGGACTATGAAACATGGAAGGTCATGAGTAAGGGGCCCTATATAATTGAAGGCGACAAAGAATTATGGGTGAAGGAGCAGGTAAGAAAATCAACCGTCAATTGGCAGGCAATGAACATTATGCAATGCTCCCTACACCCCAAGGAATTCTCGCGCGTCTCCTCATGTGCAAGTGCAAAAGAAATGTGGGATCGACTCGAGGTAATATACGAGGGTACCTCGGAGGTAAGGGAGACCAAGGCTAACATGTTAATCTCTGAATATGAGTCGTTCCCCATGAAACCTGAAGAAAGTATTTCTGAAATGTATGCTCGTTTAACGTTGCTTGTCAATGGTCTCAAAGGTCTAGGGAAGGCCTATTCAGATTATGAGCTGGTGAGAAAGATTCTTAGATCCTTGACACCCGTGTGGCACACAAAAGCCATAGTAGTCGAAGAATCTATGAATCTTCCCAAGACCACTCCTGACGAGCTGGTAGGTTCCCTTATGGCCTATGAGCTGAATTTGAAAAGATCTGATGAGGAAATAAAGAAGAAGAAACCGCTAGCTCTCAAAGCTGCTCCAAGCTATAAGGAGAGCTCAGATGAGAGTCTGACCTCTTCATCCGACAGTGATTCATGTGAGATTGCCATGCTCATAAAGAAATTTCAAAAATTCTTACGAAGGGACGGTGAAACTGGTCGACTTAGAAGCTATCAAGGTAAAATGAATTCTAAGTTTAAGTCTGACCAATCTAAGAAATATGACAAAGTGGTTTGCCATCAATGCAGGAAACAGGGACATATCAGGTCAGAGTGTCCAGAAAATTCCAAGAAAGCTCACCCCAAGTTCAAAAATAAAAAGCCCAAGGCCATGATCAGTACATGGAGTGATGAAGAAGAAGAAGAGGAGGATAGCACCTCAGAGGAAGAAAAAGAGGTGAAGCTATGCCTAATGGCCAGGGGAGAGGACTCTGCTGAGGTAAATTCTCCATTTGATAAATTTACTTGTAGTGACTGGGAAGAAGCTTTCAATGACCTTATGGATAAATATGATGTTGTGAAGAAAGAAAATAAAATGCTTAAAAAGAAGAAAAACCAGGGAAATCAAGAGAACTTGTCAAATGAAAAGGTTAAAGTGCTAGAGGATGAAATTGTTTGTCTGAAGAAAACTCTGAATGAAGAAAATGAATACAAATCTCAATTGATTGAATTGAAAAGAGAAAATGAATTCTTATTAAATACACACGATGAACTGAAGTTAAGAATGCAGAAACTGGAAAAGGACACCAAAATCGCTGAAGAAAAATACCAAGCTGTAAATGGTGTCAACTTGAAACTTCAGGAAGATTTGAAGAAAGCTAAAGAAGAAAAATTGGACAAACAAGCTTCCCTGGAGAAAATGACACAAGGCAAACATAATCTTGATGCTTTACTGGGAACAAAATGCAATGTTGGCAAGGAAGGACTTGGATATAATCCAAGCAAAAAGAAAGAAATTGGAATTAAGCTGGTGACCTTCGTGTCAGAAGAGAAGAAAGCTGAGGAGAAACAGGCGGCTGAAGTAAAAAATGTTGAAAGAGGCAAAGGGAAACAGATTAAGAAAAATGAAGTGACAAAGGAGAAAGGAAAAGAGAAGATGAATGAAACTCCTAAGGCAAAATCTGCTAAGAATGTAACCAGCTGCAAGCCTGTCACTTCATCACCACATAAGGCTTCCAGCTCCAGACCCTCCTCCCACCAGCATCGTAGTAGAAAGACTGAAAGTACCAAGTCTGGCAAGAGCCAGATGCGTCCACGCAAGGCCAGTAATGTGTCAACGTAGACCGGATTCCAGAGTGTCCATAGGAATAGGAACGACCACATGGGTGGACACATGCAGGGAAATGCGTCGACGCACCCAAACCACCATGGCCAACACTTCAATCAGTCTAGGTGGATGGGCCGACGCACACATCACAATGCGTCCACGCACCCTACATTCTATCATGCACACAGAAGCAACTCTAGGTGGGTGAGTCCACGCACTCATTCAGGTTGGTCGACGCATCCCATGTATGCATATCCAATAAACCAAATGCATTCATTTAGGGCATTCAACCCACACCACCCAGAAACCTATTGGAGTCAAAATAAACGATGGTTCAATAAAGCATCTAAAACAACCTTAAAATCAAATCAGAAACCTGCTGCCTCCTCAACTAAAATCCATCAAAAACCTCAACAAAGATAAATGTGGATTCCTAAGAACCTGCTGAATCACCTGAAGTCATCCAGTGATTCAATGGGACCCAAGTGTGTTTGGGTTCCAAAATCTATTGTTTGATGATTCATGCAGGAATGCCTTGCGGCTGTGCACAACAGGCGGTATCTTGACAGCGGCTGCTCAAGGCATATGACAGGGGACAAGGCCAAGTTTTGTTTCTTGGTTGAGAAGGATGGAGGCTGTGACGGCCCGAGAATCCGATTACCGGGAAGGCCCGATAACCCGAGACTCGCACCGCCGCCCATGAGCCGGGAGGGCTCGGAAGGGCTAAAAGGAGTGTGAAGGCACAAAGAAATAGGAAATAAAGCAGGACAACTCAACAATTAACAGAAATAAATAAACAACTACAACAGAGTCCAGTCCAACAGAAAGTACAGTCTAAAGCAGTAAAGCGTACCACATGCCAAGTGAACACTCGGCCCGGCAAGCTGGCAACAGAGAACCTCCGCTCCGCACTCTTGAACCTCGAGGAAGAACTGCCACACCTGAAAAGCAGGGAATGAGTCTCCAAAACAGAGACTCAGTAGGGATCCCGCGGAACCCCAACCGGAAATAACGGCGGTAGCGGAAAGGAAGCTACAACTACAGCAGGAACAGCAAACCGGTGGTCGGTCAAAAACTCGGCACTATAGCTACTCCTACTGCCAGAAGGCACACCTCGATCACGCAGTCGAAGCTACCGAACCACGCTAGCACCACCTACCGAAGTAAGAACACACGGCAACCACGCCGTAGAGGCCTGTCCCCCGGACACAGCCGACCTGGACACGCTATCCAAGGTGCAACCCCAACCATCCGATCGCGGGTACCGCACAACAAGACCCAACCTCGGTAAAGCCACTAGCACTAATCTCACGACGCAAGAACCGACACACGCGCCAAGGTGAAACAACCGAACTCACCGGTCAACACGACCAAAAACTTGAAGGTCAAAGACACAGAGACTGACAGTCAGACACTCTGTACTCGACAAGAGTACCACCCTCTAGAAGAACGACCGGATGCGTCCCCTGACGTCTTACACCGCGTCACAAGTGTCTAGCTACAACGCCCTGGGTGTGAGACTCAGACACGCAACAAGTACCACAACAAGGACTAGCTGGGGTCGCGCTCGTCAGCACGTGTCCTAAGCCCCCAACTACGTGTGCACACACAGACCATCTGCTCTAGGTCGGGTCCTCTAGCTGGTTTTCCCCCCCACCGGACTCTGGTGGCAAAGGCAAGGGGCCGACGGAAACCAGCCTAAAAACCGCGTCTCACCGGGTCGCGCTCTCCACAACTCCCAGGTGGGTCCGCACACGCGTGCGCAGGAAGCTACGACTAGTGGAGGATCACAGAACGTGGACACAGAAACCACGCACGCACTTATTACGAGTAACACGGAGTAACCGGTGGCACGACGCCACCAGACTCTGGACAGCCCACTAGACCTACAACTCAACGGCCTTTGAGTCACAAGACTCGAGGTCAAGACCGTTGCACATGACAGCACTGAGCCGTCAATCTGGCCTAATCCCTAGGTCCAAAACCACAATGCGACAACTCACGAGGCAGTTCATCACTGCCGAGACCCATCCCTCGAGGAGGGAACTTAAGAAACCCCCATCCTCAGGCTGGGAAGCTGGACTCACCGTCCAAGGCCACACGCTTGGCCCACTAGGAAGCCACCTTCCAGAGAAGCCACGACTTGCGGGGAAACCTCACCGCACTCACACCGACACACGGTGACACGATCTGGCACGAACACGGAAGCTCGGAATACCTGGGGTCGCCTGGACCCACCAAGCCCACGGGCATGCTTATCGAGGTAGCATGGTACCTCCAGACACCCCAAAACACGGTAACAAAACCCACGGGGTGCCCGGGACACTCACAAGGCCAAAGGTCGACCACTGGGTCACAACCGGGTCGACCGGAGACCAACACAACACAATCGGAACACTAGAAGGTCACTCGGACCCTTAAACTCATGGGAACGCTAATCGAGGTAAACCAAACCTCTGGACACCCAAAGATACGGTCACGAAACTCCACGGGGTGTCCAGGACACACACGGCCCAAGGGGAGCACGATCAGCCGCAGACCGTCCGCCTCGGGCAGCCCGGCAGGCCACCCCAAGAACGCGCTACACATGCATAGCGGGTTAAGCAAGAACGCGCTATGCAAACCTAGCGCGTTCAGCAAGAACGCGCTATAGGTCCATAGCGTGACCAGACCAGGTCGTGCTATGATCCTATAGCGCGACAACCAAAAACAAGCTGGGACCCTAGAGCGTGATAAGAACCGCCTTACTGTTCATCTTCTCCGATGAACGCGCCCCATCGGGGCAGCGCGACACTCAAGAACGTGCTACTGGAAGCTAGTGCGTTCTCAGTCCGCGCCCGAAAATGGTAGAAACGGCGAGAAAACCCATTCCACGCCCCGATCACCCCGGGTGATGGGGAAACAAAGGGGGAAACATTCCCCAACCCCTCTGGCACCGAGAGGACCCATTTAAACCCCAAAAACACGATCAAAACACAAGATTCGGCTCACACCCCAAAAACATGCATTTTTCCCAAATCACCCCGTTTAGCCCGCTCGGCTCACCACGGCCTACGAAACTCACGGGAATTGAAGTACACGGGTTGAGGGTCCATCTCCCTACCTCCACCGAAGATTCAACGCGCCATGGACGCCGATCCACGAAGAAACGCCATTTAAACCCTCGCCGGTTCACGATCCCACGAACCGCCTCCACCGCTCGATCCTCGACCCGTCCCCGCCCGCATCCTCGCCCGTGCCGCCACTAGCTCACCCCCGTCCCGCTCCGTCGGCCGCCGGAGAAGAGAGGGGAGAAATGGAGCGTGAGAGAAGAGAGAGGGAGGGAAGAGAGAAATGAGAGGGGAGAGAGAGAAAAATGAGGTTATTATATAGAAAATCCGGAAATTCTCAAAAATATCGAAAAATAGAAAATCACGTTTCTGCGATCCTCGGAACACACCGATCGCAACGGTACCACTCGCGCCCTGGTGAACAGCCCGGTTCACCCGTAACGAGGTTCCGAAGGAATTACCGAAACACACACCGGGAATCGGAAAACACACGCGAAAAAGCCGCGGAACGCTTCTGGACCTCCGAAACAACTCTGGATCGCGCCGATCCGAACACGAAAGATGTCCGAAATAAAATTTTGGACACAACGGAGTCGGACACTCCAAGAAACCAGATCCGAGACCCATGAACAAGGATCCGAAAAATCCGGGGCATTACAGAGGCCTTGTCACCTTTGGTGGAAACAATAAAGGTAAAATAGTTGGCAAAGGTAAAGTTGGCAAGAACCCTTCTACCTCCATTGATGATGTTCTTTTAGTAGAGGGTCTAGAGTATAACTTGCTCAGTATAAGCCAGCTGTGTGATAGGAGTAATAAAGTGGTGTTTGATGCAAATACATGCACCATTTTAGAAGAAAAATCAGAAAAAGTTAAATTTGTTGGAAAAAGGATAAACAACATGTACATGGTAGATTTAGATGATCCTTCTCATAATAATCTTTGCCTTGCTGTAAATAAAACTGAACTAGCTTGGTTGTGGCACCGTAGGCTAGGACATGCTAGCTATAGTGTCTTGCATAAGTTAGCCAAACACAGCATGGTAAATGGCATGCCTGATGCTTCATTCAAGAAAAATGACAAAATCTGTAATGCATGCACCCAAGGCAAAGACACTAGGAAGTCATTTAAGTCCAAGATAGAGAGTCAGTCCACTAAACCTTTTGAACTCATTCATATGGACTTGTTTGGACCCACTAGAACAGCAAGCATTAGTGGTAATAAATATTGATTTGTTCTAGTGGATGATTTTTCTAGATTTACCTGGGTATTCTTTCTAACTCATAAGAATGAGGCATTTGAGGAATTTCAGGCATTCTTCAAGAAAACACAGCAGGATGGTAAGTTTGTCATTTCTTCCATTTTGTCAGATCATAGCGGAGAATTTGACAACTCTGAATTTGAAGATTTCTGCAGAGCAACATGGCTAAATCACAGGTTTTCTTCCCCAAGAACACCTGAACAAAATGGAGTCGTGGAGAGAAGAAACCGAACCCTTGTGGAGATGGCCAGAACCATGCTGATTGAAGGGCGACTCCCAAGGAAGTATTGGGCAGAGGCAGTGAACACTGCATGCTACATTGTAAATCAGGCAATGGTAAGACCTCAGTCCAAAAAGACTCCATATGAAATGCTTAAAGGTAAGAAGCCCTCTGTTGCTCATTTTAAAGTTTTCGGTTCAAAATGCTTTGTTCAGAATAATGATAAACGGGCCCTAGATAAGTTTGAACCCAAGAGTGAACCTGCCATCTTCTTAGGATACTCTAGTCACTCTAGGGCATATAGGGTCCTAAATTTGAAAACACAAACGGTTGAGGAATCACCTCACATCGTTTTTGTTGAGCTAATTGAAAATTCACAAGTTGAATCTTCATGCAGGAACGAGGGTGATGAAGACTTCCTTGACAAGCTAGAGGAGAAAGAAACATTGGAAGGAGATTCAAGGCCAAAAGAAGATGAGCCAGAGTCGAGTAATCAGGGTAATGCAGGTATCAATGGAGGTAACCCTCTAACTAACATTAGGTTGTTAAGGGATCACCCCTCATCTAGCATAATTGGCAACTTGCATGAACCTGTTAGGACACGTTCTCAAATTCAAGAATTGGATAACATGGCACTTGTGTCTCAAACTGAACCCAAAAATGTCATGGAAGCCTTAAAAGATCCCAACTGGATAAATGACATGCATGAAGAACTCAACCAATTTACAAGAAATGAAGTGTGGCATCTAGTGCCTAGACCCAAGGATCAATCTATAATAGGAACTAAATGGGTCTATAAAAACAAACAAAATGAAAATGGTGTTGTTGTTAGGAATAAAGCTAGACTGGTTGCACAGGGCTATAATCAAGAGTTCGATATCGACTTCGAAGAGTCCTTTGCACCAGTGGCCAGATTAGAAGCCATTCGGTTGTTGCTTGCATATGTTGTAAGTCATGGAATAAAATTACAACAAATGGATGTAAAAAGTGCTTTCTTAAATGGAATAATAAAAGAAGAAGTATATGTGGAACAACCCCCTGGTTTTGAATGTGCAGAAAATCCTTACCACGTATACAGGTTAGACAAAGAACTGTATGGACTCAAGCAGGCACCTCGAGCCTGGTATGACCGGCTCAGCACCTTCCTCACTGAAAAAGGATATTCAAGAGGTAAAGTGGACCAGACATTGTTTACAAAGGTAAGGAATTCAGATATCATTCTGGTTCAAATATATGTTGATGACATTGTCTTCGGTTCCACTAAACCCAGTTTGTGTAAGGAGTTTGCTAACTTAATGACTACAGAATTTGAAATGAGCCTCATGGGTGAACTTCAATTTTTCCTAGGTATGCAGATCATTCAAAGCAGGGACGGATGCTTTATTTGTCAGACAAAGTACATCAAGGAGCTACTGAAGAAGTATAAAATGGAAAATCTGAAGGCAATCAGCACTCCCATGTGCACAAACACACCCTTGGATGCAGATTTGAAAGGTACACAAGTTGATGCCAAGACCTATCGAGGTATGATAGGGTCACTTTTATACCTTACTGCATCAAGGCCTGATATTCAATTCTGTGTTTGCATGTGTGCACGTTTTCAAGTTGATCCTAGAGAATCCCACTTAAGTTCTGTCAAGCGTATTTTTAGATACCTTGCTGGAACTCAAGACTTAGGGATATGGTATCCTGCATCCTGCTCCTTTGATCTGGTATCATATTCGGATGCAGACTATGCTGGATGTAAATTGGATAGAAAAAGCACTAGTGGCTACTACCAATTTTTGGGTGGGTGCTTGGTCTCTTGGGCTTCCAAGAAATAACACTCAGTGGCACTGTCCACTGCAGAGGCAGAATATGTCACTGCAGGGAGCTGTGGCACTCTAGTGTTGTGGATCAAGCATCAGCTCCAAGATTATCAAACTGATCTTAGATGTGTCCCAATATTGTGTGATAACACAAGTGCTATAAACCTGGCCAAGAACCCCATCCAGCACTCTAGGACCAAGCACATTGAAATCAGACATCATTTCTTAAGAGATGAGGTCAGTAAAGGGAGTTTCAAGCTTGTTTTTGTAGAATCTGAACTACAACTAGCTGATATTTTTACCAAGCCTCTCAATAATGAGCGTTTTTCATATCTTAGGAGAGAGCTTGGACTCTGTAATTTACATTCTGAAGCTTGAATTGATTGCATGTTCAAATGTCTGAATGCTCTTTGATTGGATTTGTCATGATCATTTGATGTCCTGCTATGGTCAAAATGTCCATGTTTGAATAATTCATACACTTAGGGGGAGTATGAATCCTTGTTAGTTTGACTTATTTATTGTTCATCTGAAATAAAACCTCAGCATGTTCACAATTTCATGCGTTTTTATTCTTTTAAATCATGCTTGAGTTAAGGGGGAGTTAGGTATAAATAGTCCTTGGAATAAATTTGGAAGTCTGTAGATAAGATGTCTGATGCGGTAACGCAGCCTCTAGGATGTGTCCACGCAGCGGTGGACTGCCTCTGATCATTGATAAACAGAATGGCTGAGTGCGTCGATGCTGCAGGTGTTCTGCGTCGACGCTCTACTAGAAACAGAGAGCTGTGGTGGTGACTGTGTTCTCACGTCTAGTCCATAGGGTCGACTCATCCATCCTTCTTGCTAGACTTGTTCTTCTTCAAGAGTCTCCTTTGCACCCCATCATGCTTATCTTCTATCTTATTCACCTTCTGCTCCCAACAAGTGCCACCAAGATTTCTTGATGTACTCTCCTTCTATTCCAGAATAAGGGAATTGTCTCAAATGTTAGGGTGCAAAAGTTAATGCCTTAAATTCAGGGGGAGCTAAGGGGATAATTTCTAATGAAAACAAGTTTTTCTCAGAATAGCTTCACACTACTTAATGATATAAAATGTGTGTTCTTCAATGTTTGAACTCAACAGTACTTGAACCTAAAAGTGATTGAATCTGGAATAAGGACTAAACAAGTTAATATGACTTGGTTCCTATCATCTCTTTATCCCAAATTAATCAAAAGTAGAAGGATCTTTCAATGAATTGGAATTTAATTGGTATTGCTGCTAAAGTTTGTTTAGGTCTAAAAAGGAGCTAAAAGATAAAGTGCAACACACAATGTATCTGTAATACGCAGGGCACTGGTAGGCTCTCACTGAGAAACTGGCTCTATGCACCAAAGAAGTGCTAAAGAGCAAGTCATGAGGTGGACTACTATCTTTGTCCTTAAATGAAAATAATCCATTTCAGAGCAATGGTGACTCTCAACCGAGAAACTACCTTCCTCACCCATGAAGTGTTGAAAGGCATGTCATGAGGTTGATCACTACCTCTGATTCAAGGCAAAATGGTTAGCTATGCTGAGTAACCGGGGACTCTGGTGCCTGATAAGCATGTGTACTTGTGTCACAAGGCTAGCTATACTTGACTGCTAATAGATGCAATAAATACAATAAAAATTAAAACACATGTGTGTTAGTATGAAATCAAAAGGCTCAACAGATCTAATGAACTCATCCTCAATGCTCATTAAATTTCTTTCTACAAAGATTTTTCAAAATTGAATAATGCAGGATACAGAAGTGAGAAGATCCCTAGTATGAAGCTTGTTTAGAAATTATTCCATTTCTGCACTGTTAATGTTCATTTCTGTGCTTCAAACTTGGTAGAATATCATTATTTTATGTCACTGAATGGTTCGACGTTAATCTGAGTAAATTTAGTTTTCATGGGAATTTGAACTAAAGCTATTAACAATCCCTGAGTATGAGTGTATTACCTTTTGAACCCTGGACTCTAACGATATTTCCCAAGTTCTGTTCTTTAAGCTGTTTCTTCTCTCTTTTAAAATCTTTGTCTGGTAGAGTCTATTTACACTATGGCGTCGACGCACCCTTGTTCATAAGGTCGACGCATCTGTGCCTTTCCAATGCACACTTGAACATAAGTGTTCACGGCGTCGACGCATTGATCTCCTAGCGTCGACGCATCCACTCTATCTAGCTTGCTTAGATTATGGCCTGGATCCATTACCCGTTTACCCGATAACCGGATTGGGGGTTTCTCTTTTTACTCTTTTAAACCCTCAACCAAGGAAACAGTCGGCTACCTTTTCTTTCATCCTTCTCAGGCAACTGTTCATCTCCTCCTTCTGAAACACTTCACGCCATCCTCTTCTCCTTTATCCGTGATGATGGCGCTCACCTACTCCAGGAAAGGAAAGAAGGCTGCTGAGGAACCATCTTCGGCTCCTTCGGCTCCTGAGCTAGCCGCTGAAGCCCAAGCTCCTGAATCACCTGCGGCGGCTCCTCCTCCTAAATCCTCCTCTCTGCAAAAACGCAAGGACAAGGGGAAGCGTCCACGCAGTACGCTTGAGACGTTAACACGAGGATCTGAAGATGTCTGTTCAGAGCTGGGAGGTCTTAAAAGTAATCTGATGTTTCAGTTGGGCGAGCTCACTCAGGAAATTCAAGCTCTGCACGCCCAACAGACCTTCTCATCGCATCGTCCTCCACCTCCACATGGCCAGTCCTCTAATCAGTCGTCTAGGAGATATGGATAGTTTTTTCCTAAGTAATGGTCTAGATGTTTTGTTATAATTACTTCACTTGTGGCCTCCCTTTCTTGCTGATGTCAAAGGGGGAGACTGTGATACTGTGATGCACTTCACTTCTTCATCTTTATAATTTGATCATGTGTTGTGTTTAGTTGAATGGTGAATGAGTTGAATGTTGATACTTGCTTTTGATTGCTATGGTCGTGCATGCCTCTGCTTCATTGGTTATTAAATTGCATGCTCATTAAAGTGCTAGAATTACATCATGGTTGCCATCATCAAAAAGGGGGAGATTATTGTCCTCCTGGTTTTGATGATGACCACCATGATATGACAGGTTGATGTATTATTTGATAATCTGTTACGTGGCAAGTATTTTTGTTGAGAATTACTGCAGGCAACACACAGTGTCGACGCCACAAGCTCAAAGGGTCGACGCAGCCTTCAGTTCCTCCAAGTTGAAGCACACTTCATCAAGACTGCATCGACGCTTCAAGCAAGACAGCGTAGACGCTGTGACTGGATCTCAAGCTGTTTAAGTCACGCGCATACTAACTGCGTCAACACCACTCGGGTGCAGCGTCGACGCGTTTGCCTCCAAAAGCCCAAGATAGAAATCTGTCCTCAAGCTATCTTCACACAGCGTCGACGCATCCAGATGCTGGCATCGACGCACCCTGACCCAGACAAGTGATCGGGCAGAAGAACTGGATAAAGTGGGCCAGCCACGTCTGCAAATGAAGCTCACACTTCCTCCGTTAGTCCAGAAGCTTCCCCACACGTGGGCAAATGATTGGGAATCTCGTGGGGCCCAATCCTACGTGGGAAAACGAAAAAGGGAGATAGAGAAGTGGATCTCGATCTCTATCCGAGGAGTTGAGGAAAGAGGAGAGAGGAACGGTGGGAGGCATTCTTCTTCGGGAGAACTAAGAGCAAGGGGATATTCGTAGACTGTCTAGTGCGAAGTTTGTAGTACAGGTTCGTTCTCCTCGTGAAGTAGATCAGACGCTGAAGAACCGTGGAAGCATCAGTCTGATCTAGCCTCAATTGTAGAGGAGATCATACTCAGATCGTGCTGTTCATCCCTTCAGGCTACACTCTCTTCTACTGCGCAAGAAGCCTGAAGATTCAATGACCAGCGTCTTCTGAGTTCATTCCTTACTTTGTATTTTTATTTTTCTTATACATTGTTATATTCGGATTACTGTTCCACTGGGATTTAGTGGACAGGTTTGTTCTGATCCAGAGTGAGTTCTGATATCAGAGGGAGAACAGACTTTGTGTCTACAAGCTGTTTGACAGCGGTTCTGTGATAGTGTGTTGCTGTCTTCTGTAGATTGGATCTGCACGTCAGAGAAGGGTTCTTCTCTGGTTTTAGCATAAGCTGTAAAGCTCAGCAGTGATCCCCACCGGGTTGGTGAGGGGGTGGACGTAGGTCTCGGGATAGAGACCGAACCACCTTAAAACTCCTGTCTCCCGTGGTTTGTGCTTGTGGTTTGATTTCGTGCTTATTGTCTCGGTTAGTGCCTTAGATACTGCGTTTACCTTCTAGAGTTCACGGAGTGAGGTTATGCATGTGCTATCACAGAGTGTGCGATCGTTTTATTTTGTTTAAAAATTTAAGTGGTCAATCTATTCACCCCCTCCCCCTCTAGCTTGACAATCCTCTGCTCTCAATAGGGTGGTGGCGGCCCTCGCCTACGCAGGCCGAGACGTCTGGCTCCACTGCATGAATGTGGTGGAGCCACTCCACTTCCGCCTGGTGATGAGGACGATCGGCATCCATTAGCCAGAGGTAGAGTTTCCGGCACCAGAGAAGCCGGAGGAGCGAGTCGGGCGACACCCCCGAGGACTGGCCACAGAGATGGACTGGACAGTGCGGGCGGCAGAGTAGATCGCCAACTGGGCAGCACGCGGGCGGATGGTGGCCGCTCGAGCGGAGAGTGAGGAGGCCTACTACACGGCCTACGCCCGACACTACAGGGACCAGGTGTTCCGTGGTGCCTGCCGACCGGTACGACTTCTAACTCTAATGCTTTCTTATTATGCTTTCTATATGATTATGCACTGACCCTTGGACTTCCTAAATGCAGATCGACCCCCAGGGGAGGATCGTGGAGTTGCAGGGACTCCTCCACTCGACCATCTTGGAGCGAGACGAGCACCGATAGCCCCTGACCCTTCTAGTGAGTTCCCCTAACTACTAAACTTACTTATGCACACGTTTATGATTATGACTGTGAAATGAGTAACCTTGGACTTCTAAAATGCAGCGAGCCAAGGGAGCCCAGCGTCAAGGGGCTGACGCACCCTCTTCCTCTTCCCAGATTCCTGCGGACCGTGCCGAGCGGGAGGCAGAGTTCGTGCGGATGGTGGCGCGGGCTGAGGCAGCCGAGGCGGCGCTCTCCGAGAGGGTAAGTGGTCACTACGCCTTACCTATTGATTACGTTTATGAAAATTCAATTGACTAACCATGATGCGTGTATACAGACGACCAAGCTGACTAAACTAATGGTAGAGCTTGAGCAGAGCCGTGCAGTAGCACGGGAGGAGGCTGCCCTCCTCCGGGGGGAGATGGCGCGGAGCCGATCGGCAGACGCGGTCAAGATGGCGCTTCTCCATGCAGAGCTAGAGCCTCTCCGGGCCGGAGCTGTAGAGGCGGAGCGTTACCAGACAGAGGCATTAGAGCTGAGAGGGGAGCTGCGGGCGTACAAGGAGATGAGCCGACGGTCAGAGCGCTGCGAGGCTCCGAGCAACAGCACTCACGGCACCCATGGCTCCTACATGAGTTACTTTACGGGCTCCTCTGGTCGCCGGAGGAACGAGGAGGAGGAGCGGCGCCGACGGCACCGAGAGGAGGTGCGCTCGGCGATGCCCCTGCCAGCGAAGAGGCATGAGGGCTCAGGTGATAGTGACAGGCCAGAGGGAGAGGCCTGATGTACCCGGACAGGACTTTTGTACATGATGCTATGATATGTGATAGTGACATGACATGTTTTAGTTTGATTTTGTGAATGAATGTGTGAATGGATGCAAATGCTTGATGCTACCTAACTACAACGACTTCTAACCTGACATGAGTGAGTGAGAGAGAGAGACGAAAATGATTTGAGTGGAATTGGTGCAAGGAGGTCAAAAAAAATTGAGGCTTCAGGTTGCTGAACGGTCACCCAAATGACCGCTCCAGGATTGACACGGTCCCCTGATAGACAGCTGAAATCTGCTCGGTTAAGTCTCAATGAAGCAAGTAAACGGTCCCTGATGGTCCGTTAAAAAAATAGAACGGTCTGGCTAGAACCGTGTGATGTAGAACGGCCTCTCGAAGATCGTGCAAGTATCATGGATTGAAGTGTGTAGAGGGTTGTTGCATGGTCTCCATGAGACCGTTCCTTGACCAACGCGGTCTATCGACAGACCGCGTACGCAGACGCCCTGAGAGTCCGATTGGGACTCTCTTTGAGAGTCCTAACCCGAGAGTGGGAGTTTTAAACCAACCCAAATTCTTTCTTAATCCGATCTAGAACTATCCTACCTCAATTCTAGTGGGTTTAGGGCTCTAATCAAGTCCTATAAATAAGAGGGGACTTCCAAGTTCGTTCTTTACACATCAACCCTCTTTCAATGGGTGAGGTGGCTTACCAAGGCCCAAAGCCAGCCAGAAAAGAGCGTGGGGTGCTACAACCACTGACCACAATCTCGGGACATTTGAGCTCCAGCCCTATGAGAGAGGTAAGTTAATGTTGTTCAATTTACTTTCATTCAATTTCATTCAAAAAGCCCATACGTTCTTTCTCTCTTCTTCCTTTTTTTCCTTACTTCAGCTCCTCCCTGGCTCGAGACGATACTCCACCTTGAAGTGGATGGCTCCTATGATCCACGAACTACCCATATCCGTGACATCCATCCTTAGGTCCTGGCACCTTCACTCTCTTCTAGTGCTAGCCAAGAACTACCCCAAGCTTTATTTGGATTGGCATAGCATTTCAGCCTTGGTAGATATATGGCACCCTCAGACCCAAACTTTCATCTTCCCATCTTTTGAGGCCACCATCCTTCTAGAGGAGGTAGAGACCGACTTGTCTTTGCCTAGGTCCAAGGTGAGTGAGGAGGATTTAGTTTGTCACACCGTTGCCCCTGTGGATCCTGCCCTCATCTTAGGGGAGTTCATACCTAGTAGCAAGCATAATTGCACCATAGTGGGCCCACACCAGATCCATTTACTACCCTTAAGCCAGTGGGTCATAGCTCATTGTAAAATAAGTGTGGGTGGGATGAGGCTATAGCTAAGGCTGCATCCACTTGCTTATGTGGGGCCATTCTTTTCCCCTTTGCCGACCATGTCTTAGATGTCCCTATCCTTAGCACCATCAGTGGTCTGTGGCAGGGTCTTTCCATCTCCCAGGCCATCCTTGCCTACCTATATGAGGGTCTTAGCTCAACTGCTCTAGGGGGTCCACTTTTTGGCTCTATGATTCTTCTGGAGTGTTAGATGGGAGTTAGGATGAAGTTCTTGCCTAGGGAGAATATCACTTCGGTCAGCCAGATCTTCGGGAGCCATCCACTGTTCTTTATCGATGGTTCTTTTAGGTTCTCCTAGCAGGTGGAGTGTAGGACAGCGGACAAGAAGACTAGGGACGAGTGGCGCCTCTACATCAACACCTTGCCCCTGGATCGGTTCGTGATGCGCCCTTTCTTTCTCCATGGCACCACCCTCAGGCTTCCTAGGAGGCTTGGACTCTACTTGAGGCTCATGGGAGACACCACCTTAGCGACATACAGCCCAAACAGGTGTTTTCTACAGGTCGGGCTCCCCAGGATAATAGTTCCAGCACTGCCCCATCTACCTGCACTACGGGCGAGGAGGCTCGGGACTAAGGAGGATGAGCAGGCGGTCAGGAGCGCACTGATCATGTGGGAGATCAGCAAGGTGCGCATCTTACCTGCGGAGGTGATAGAGCTCCAGGAGGCGTACCAGGCATATGTGAGAGAGTTCAGAGAGATTAGGCCTCGCGGGGATGCCCAGCTGAGGATTGATTGATTTTCTTATTTTCATGATGTTGATATAGAGACTCATGTTTGGAAATATTTGTATTTTAATGAATAAAATTGTTGATTGGATTGATTTGAGTTTGGCCTCTCTTGCATGTGATTGAATGAGTTTGAGATAGGACCTTGGGATGAACACGGCCCATAACCAGACAGCTCAGTTAGATAAATGGTTATAGTCTAACCGTGCTAGAGAATTGAACGGCCAGACCTGAGCCGTGTAGCAGATCATCCGCAGGGTAAAGAATAGGGACCTTTGGAGAGTGGAATGGTCTATCGATGGACCGTGGACAGAGTAGAATGGCCAAGGCTGCACCGTTCTGATTTGTAAACGGTCTAGTAAAGATCGTTGATTCTTGAAGGTTCCAGAAATTGGAAGCGATCTGAACGAGGCCGTGTGAAGGCTAGAACGGCCTGATGTTGACCGTTGGAGGGATTAAAACGGTCGCCAGAGGACCGTGCAGATATGGAAATGCTGAATCTTGTCTTCAACATGTCCCTGCACACATATAAACAAGAAAATAGATTAAGTATGTTTTAGGCTTAGCCCCTTGCTTGTAGCAAGTTAGGAACTGACCAGTTCTTGACTTTTGGTCAAGGGGGTGAGCCTTATCAAATAGGCAAAATGACAAAAGAACAAAGGATGCAATGCATGCCATGAAATGCGAGTGATGATTTTGAAAATGCTTTTTATGGTTTTGAAATATTTTGATTTTTTTTAGATTTTGAAATACTTGATATTTTTGGATTTTACAATATTTGATTTTTTTGGATTTTGAAATGTTTGATTTTTTGGATTCTGAAATATTTGATTTTTTGGGATTTTGAAATATTTGATTTTTTGGATTTTGAAATATTCGATTTTTTTTGGATTTTGAAATGTTTAATTTTTTTGGATTTTGAAATCTTTGATTTTTTTTTGGATTTTGACATGTTTGTTTTTTTTATTTTGAAATATTTGATTTTTTGGATTTTAAAATATTTGATTTTTTGATTTTTGAAATATTTGTTTTTTTAAGATTTTAAAATATTTGATTTTTTTTTTGATTTTGAAAGCCCATTCCGTCCTAGCAACAAGACATGTGCTCGTCCCACTAGGAATCACCGGTGCCCGGTGTGTTTTAAAGGCGACAATCCTTGGCCGAGGGCCGTTCCTCACAACAGTGCTTCTTCCGAGGTCATGCCCAGGGTACAGTTTCAGTCCTTGAAAATAAAAGAGAATTAAGGAGGTAAGCCTAGACCATGTGTAGAAGCTTTCAATGTTTTGAGTCCTTCCCACAGCTACCCTTTCAGAGGTGCAGCCTGTTGCGCCGGGGCTTTGTGTCCATCATCGAACCTCCATCCACGCTAGACACGCATACAACCGGGCTCATAACGTCCCGCGGGAAAACTATACTACCACTCTTGCCATGCCCAGTTTTATTTTACTTAAGCATCACGATTTTTTTGAATTTTGAGTCTATAGACAAACTTTTTCAGTTCTTGTCTTTGGTTTTGCTCCATTTTCTTTCTTTTCTTTTCTCTTCTTTTCTCTATTGTGGAATGAGGTCATAACGGACTGCCCCTATTTGAGACTTTCCCCCATCAGGGTGCCTAGGTCAGTCATCGCCCCCTTACTCACTGCTTGCCCCTAGATTCAGCTGAAGGGAGAAACGTACAAGGGTCTTTACTTCCCCCGGGCATGGCCAGGGAGAAACGATGTTACATATGGCTAGGGTACCTGACCAGGGATGTCGTGAGGTGTGTGAATGCAGAACACATGATCTTCTTTGGTGATCGAGGCACGGGACATCTTGCTGCCAGTCCTTCATTGGCTTGACTCTAAGGGAAAAAACATTTGAGATACAACCCATTCCACGGATTAGACAATTCTTTGCCCTCGACGTTTACTAGACGGTACGTGTTCCTAGGATAAACCTCCTTGATAACGAAAGGACCTTCCCAATTGGGCTGCAACTTAGACCTAGGACCTCCAACTTTAATAAATTTGCATTTCAACACCATGTTACCCACCTGAAATTTACGTTCAATGACTTTCTTTTGAAAATGACGCGAGACTTGCTTTTGATAAACGGAGACGTGATTGGCTGCGTTTAGCCTCTTCTCGTCCAAGAGTTCCAACTGTACCAGCAGCACCACTCGACGTTCATCGAGATTAAGTTCCTTATCGAGTTGCACTCTTAGGGAAGGGATCAGAATCTCGTATGGAAGTACCGCCTCCATCCCATAAGTCAGGGCAAAGGGAGTCTACCCAGTGGGAGTAAGGATAGAGGTACGATAAGCCCATAGAGCTTCAACAACTCTTTCAGGCCAATCAACAAATTTGTGCGACTCGCAAGTTTTCTTGATAATTTTCAAAAGCATCTTGTTGGTGGCCTCGGCTTGGCCGTTGCCTTGAGGGCAGTAAGGTGATGAATGATGCAATGTAATGTTGAACTTCTTACAGAGGTCCTGGAGTTCTTGAGACATGAACTGTGGTCTGTTGTCGGTGACGATGTCGCATGGCACTCCAAACCGCGAAATAATATTCTTGAGGATGAAGCGGCATACTATGGTGGCTTTGATTTCTGCATATGCTTCGGCTTCGGCCCACTTGGTGAAATACTCCGTAGCTGTGAGAATAAAATATTTCTATTTGACCTGGGAGTTGGGATCACCTAACATGTCTATAATATCAGAGGCCCAGATGGAGAATGGCCACGGAGCAGAAAGAGGATGGAGTGATGAAGCATGAGCGTGGATTTTATCGGCGTAGAGTTGGCACTGGATGCACCTACGGACATAGGTGGAGCAATCTTCTTCTAAGGTTGGCCAGTAATAGCCCTTCTAAGGTTGGCCTAAGAATTTTCTTCGCCAAGGCCTGACCATTGACATGTCCTCCACACTCGCTTGAGTGAGCTGCTTCAACAACCTTCCATGCCTCATCATCGTCTAAGCATCTCATGAGAACTCCATTAAGAGCCCGCCTACACAACTCCCCTATAATAATGGTGTATCTAGAGGCGACTCTCATTATGGCCTTGCGCTGCTCGGCTTTTGCCGCTTCTAGGAATGAACCATCCCTACAGTACTGCTCTATTTCATGGTACCACGGCAATCCCTCTTCCTCTATAATCGCCTCAAGCTCAGTTAAGGACACTTCCTTCAAATTTTCCAACTCAGCCTTCTTCTCCACAGATTTCCTAAGGTTGTCGAACCACGGATCCTGGAGGGAAGGAGCGTCTAACTGCTGGACCACGATGGTCTCAGTGGAAAGATTGAGAGGGAAGGCGAGGGAGGAAGCGAGAGATGCTAGCGCATCAGCAAGAATGTTCTGAGAGCAAGGGGTATGAATGTAGATGAGCTTGCGGAACTGCCTAGCCAAGAGCGTGACCAAATCTTGATAGGGTTTGATTTTGGGGTCACAGATGTGATAAGTGAAAAGAACTTGACGCATCACCAATTAAGATTTTGGGGATGGACCCACCCCCGGCCCGCTGTCTGGCTCGTATCGAACGAACGCGATGAATGGAGTTAACCAAGTGCACCCCTACCCGGCACGCTCCCCTTTTCGGCGCGCCATCTTCCCGGCGCGCAAATGCAACCTGGATCCTTCATCGGCGCGCTCTTCTCACGTAGAAGAAGGATTACGCATTGGCCAGACTATATAAGCCAATCATTGGTCGAATAAAAAGAAGAGAAAAAAACATACAGTGAGAAGGGCAATCAAAGGAAAGAAAAAGAGAATTGGGGAAGAAGAAAGGTTTTTTGGGGAGTGAGACTCGAAGAGCCGCCATCCCTCACAGTTCGCTTCGTCTGTCTGCCAAGAGGAGCCCGGAGCCGGGAAGAGACGGTGCTTTTCGATACTCTATTTTTGCTGCCGTTAATAGAGGTGGGTGGCAGAGCTTTCTAGCTGTATTTTCCCTTCTTTTCCCCTCACGGAATCTCTTCGTGTATGATTTTGTAATGCCCCAGGCAATGAGATGAGCCCATTGTTCTTTGGTTCTCTTTATTTTCTCTTTTTTCCTTCCTCTTAGGCTTGATCTGGGGACCTGATCAGCTCCGTGTGACAACGCCGAGCAGTATCATAATATGTCACCTCATACACCCTTTTGGGTTATGTGATTAGTTTTGAGTATGAATAAAGCTCTGATATGTGTGTGTGCTCGCTTTGCCTCCTTTATTTGAGTGCATTCAGTCTCTCATCTCGTGTTGTCATCTGATTCCCATCGTTGACACCGAATGTGCACTGGGATATTCCCAAAGGGGCTATAGCAATATCCCCTTCTCCCCGGGATTATCTCTATTACGTAGACCGCATCGCATGCTCCATATGCCAATATGTTTCTCTATGCCGGAGGTGTGCATATAGATACACTCCCCTTTGGCCTTGGGAATGGCTTCTCAGCACCTTTCTATCCATAGCCATGGATTAGGGAGAAAAGAGCCATCCCTAAAGTCTCTGTGCGTGAGGGGGTTCTCCCTATCATGGGCATTTATGTCGTGGGATCCCTTTTTAATGTTCGATCCTTTGCTCCTTCCAATCGCTCAGTTCGTATGCTAACCTGTCAACATGTTAATTCGCTGACCAGCTGACTCGCTAACTCTATTATGCATATAACTAATCGTGGATGGTCTAATGGTTTGATTACTACTTCTTATTATGTATGACTACTACCGTGTTTTACTGTCCCTATACGCAATGTTCTAGCGGCCCGGGGGAGGGGAACATTCTCATCGGTGTTTCTGAGTCACCACCGGTTCATAAGGGCATGTCCACTGATGGCATGTTTCCCCCCTGAACCATCATAGGTGAATATTAATAGGGTTTATCACCCGACACTAAACCCACTATCCCAAAGGGAAAGGTGGTGGCCATGGGTTGTGTGCCCCTCATAGGCTAACCCTCGAGGTTTCCTCCCTTATTGGTCATCCCTTTTTAATCATTCTTTGGCCCATGGAATATTGGTGCCCCTCGTAGGCTAGCCCTCGAGGTCTTCCATCCATTCGGGTCTGTCGGCTGCCGTTGTGCCACCCGGTATTAAGGAGCTTACTCCATTATGTGGGTATGCCTCCGCTTTCCCGCCGCAACCCTCTAGAGATGGGGAGATGCTGCCAAAATTTCGCTAGGTTTGATTAATGAACTGCCCTTATAATTCGGGCTTAATAAGATATGTTTTCAAAACAATTGACTTCCGTGCTTGAGTATGAACCTCGCATGAGCCTCAACCCTGTCTCAAGGGCACCATGGGCCCCAACTCATTCATCAAACAACCCAATACATGTTCATGGTTCAAATAAACTGAAAAATACCAAAAAATTAGCTAACCCGGCACGGTCCTAATCCAGCGCGCCCTAATACGGCACAGTACCCCCCGCGCCGAATAGCCTTACACTCAAACTCACAGAATTTTAAATGGTCACCACCCGGCGCGCCCTAATCCGGCGTGCACCAGGCGGGTCACGCCGGCTAAGGCCATTTGCCTTGGCTGCGCCATTTTAACCCTTTTACCTACGCTACCCCACGCCGTATAACCTTATACCTACGCTACCTCGCGCCGATTTTGAACAAAAATGCGTCTTTCACACCGTTTTAACTCCTCTCTCATTCTCGAGCCAACCCTCGCCTTCCATGGCTTGGGTCGGCCAATGTAATCAACCATAGACCAAATAAGAAGAAGCTCTTTAAGTTGAAATCATCTATCATCATGTATTTGCTAATCTATGCATTAAATATAGATAGGCATTCTTATATGCTACGTTAATGCATGCTTGCATGAACGAGACCTCGGTATATCAAATGGCATCGACGGAAGACCGGGTCACGCCCGACCGGAAGTCTTAGCTATGCGCGATGGTGGTCTTCGGACCTACGTACTCCGCCTCGTATCGAAGGCTCAAATTCAATGAATTATGCCGGCTCTGCATGACTAAGAAAATAACAAATGAATCATCTTATGCAACCTTAAAGGTTTCATCATCGCATGCCTTCGCTTGAATTCTATTTCAGCCTCGAATGGCTCATTATCTCGGCAATTAATCTGAGGTTTTCCTCCTTATTGGAGGATGTAATTAACGTCATAGCCTTTATGGTATGGCGGACTTTCGGTCACGACACATATCTCACTTTCCCCCGACTCGGGTCAGATTGAGCGCATAATAAACTCGTCACCTAGTGACTGGCAAGCCCTACGCTAAAATAAACTATTGATAAATAAACCGAATCAATAATAATAATGAAAAAAATCTCATCTCCCACAAGCTTGGCACGCCCAGTGGGACCGATTTCTCCTCTCATCTCTTTTCCGAGATAAACGGGCCCCGAGGCCACCCCCCAAAGAACGTTGATCGCTTACTTGTTCTTTTTTTCCTGAGAGAGAGGGTGACGATGGCTGCTGGACTCGCTGCGTTAACCTTTGGCCCCGAGATCGTGGCTAGCCATGCTGCTGATGGGTACCTGGGAGTGCCAACAGTGTTTGGTTCCTTCCCACCGGTGGTTGGCTTCCCCAACTTCCTGGGGGTAGCCTTCACTGATGTACTGGAGGTCGAGCTTCCAGAGCCGATCAAGCAAGGAGCTGCCGTGAAGACAAGGGCCCACAACGCCCGAAGCTGCAGGAGTCTGGCGACATGACAGACTCAGTTGATTAGCTGCATGGTACATCATGTGGCCCAAGGGGCTCACCCCACATACCACTACAAGCCCTGGAATCTATGCTAGAGGAGTTCCCGCCAAAGAGCTGATGTCCCTATCATCGGACGATTGTCAGTGTTCAGGAAATCTATCCTGATTGGGGGTGTTTGGATCTTCCTAGACGGACGTGAGGCCCAAGCAATTCCAGACCGGGTGGTTGCCACTGTGCCGACCCGCAACTCCTTCCAGGCTCTTTCTGGGAGGAGGGTTGAGAAAGAAGAAGAAGGCCGCCGAGGCCGGGGGGAGTGATGCGCACCGACTAGTGTCTTTAAGAAAGCCGTGCCATAATTTCAAAATATTCACACTCACTCACTTTAAAAGATTGGAAAAATCAAATATATAGTGATAAGCGGAGTCGATCCCACGAGGAGGAATAATCTTTATAGAACAAGTTGGAAAAACACCTTATGCTTTGAAAACCGAATTTTTGAGTGTGATTAATCTAAGGAAAGATAAATTGCATAAAAACTATTTAAAGAATATGAGAGGGTTTAAGTAGAGAAATTTGGAAGAGGTAGAGAGAGGAAAGACCACAATTTACTCAAATGATGAATTTCATTAAGATGATAGTGGAAAGTCACACTATGAAATAAAAATTACAACTTAGGAATATCAAAGAGAAAAGAGAGAAAAATATAGCGAATGAATGAAGAATAACGCCGCCTCCTTGTCAAGCCTTGGATGAAGATCGCCCCGCCTTGAATGCTGACGCCGTGAGAGGACCAATTGTAAGAGAATCTGCCTTGGGATGTGAGAGGAAATAGAGAAGAAGAAGAGAAGAATTTTACTGTGGAAACGTGTGTGTGGTGTATTTTGAAAAGAGAGAACAAGGAAGATAAAAACTGAAAACAGAGATAGATTGAGAAGAGAATAACTTTAAAATCAGAAGGAATTGGAAAAAGTGGAAAACATGAAAGTTGTAGAGGAAGAAGAGACAAAGAATATGCATGAATAACTTAGGGTTTAAAAATGAGAGGAAGATGGAGAAAAATGAGGATGAACAGAGATAGGTCGCGGATGAATAATGCAGAAAAACCCAGGATAGAACATTAAAGAATTGAGAATATCTTTAAAACCGGGAAGAATTAGAAGAAGGTGAAGAAAGAGAAGTTGTAGATCTTTGAAAAAAGAAGGACTTTGATGAAGAACACAGATTAAAAAAAGGATAGGAAGAGGGTGACAAACTAGGAAGAATAGGAGGTGGGTCGCGGATGAACAGTGAAAGCCCTAAAAATCTAAACTTTAGAAAACAGTAAATAACTTGAAAAATAGGAATAATTGGAAGAAGTGGTAGAAGAAGATGTTGAAGAAGTTTCAAAACCCTACAACTTTCATGAAGAACGCAGAGAGAGATGAGGATCAGAAGGGGGAGAAAAATGAGAAAGAACAGAGTTTAGAAAAATCGGATGAACAGTAAAAATGCAGAGATAGATGCTTGAAAAATTGAGAATAGATTAAAAAACAGTGGAGAATTAGAAGAAGATGAAGAAGAAGAATTTGTAGGAGACTTAAAAATGAAAAACTTTGAAGAAGAATTTAACTGCAAAAGATGAAAGGAAAAGCTTCAA
Organism: Amorphophallus konjac; assembly: GCA_022559845.1. Taxonomy (NCBI): domain Eukaryota; kingdom Viridiplantae; phylum Streptophyta; class Magnoliopsida; order Alismatales; family Araceae; genus Amorphophallus; species Amorphophallus konjac. The sequence continues at coordinate 134,519,050 of CM040129.1, forward strand.
AATCAATCCCTACGGCGGACCTCCAACTAGCCATCTCCCCATGGCCAAACACAGCATCCTATTTATAGGGTTTAGAACCCTTCCACAATCGTGGGTTCCCAATTTCATCCAAAAACTAGTTTCCAACAATGCAACTTGATCCGTTTAGACTTCTTTCCATCTTTGAGTCATCATTTCCTTGAATATGGCATGGATAAGCTTGAAAATTGGAAGGAGACTTCGATCGGGAAACTGCAGTTGCCATTTCTGGTTCAACTTGAAATAGCGACCTAAACTGGGGCGTCATTTCTTGAATTAGCGCCTCTTCATTCGGGCGTTGTTTCCTTATTTCCTTATTTGCTATTTTCCAATCAAAATGTATTGACGCCCTCCATGCCGTCACTATTTCTAGAATCAACGCCTGCTTAAAAGGGCGTTCATTAAATCACGCCTTGAGCTCGGTCGTCATTTCTTTTTTTTCCTTTTCCTTCAAATTAATTGACGCCTGATCTTGTGTCACTTTTTACTGAATACGCGCCCTTGAAGCTGTCGTTATTTAAATAGCGCCTTGATCTAGGTCGCTGTTTCCTGAAAATTAAAATATCAATCTATTTAATTCCAAAATAATTGTGCAAATATTTAAATATTTCTCACATGGTCTTTTAAACTCAAAAAGATGATAAAATACATGAAGACTCAAATAATGTGTGAGAATGTAATTAATGCTCATGTTGCACAAATATATTCAAATAATGCTCAAAGATGATGGATGTGATGTAAATTATGATGTAAAATATAGCACTTATCAGGGAGCTGGCCCCGAGGCCGAAGAAGTGATGCGGGACGGACACGCGATCTGGGACTCTAGCACGCAGGCGTCCCTAGCGAGGGAAGACGTGGACCGTGCGCGGTTGAGAAACCGACAGTGAGTCTCGGGTATCGGCCTTTCTGCGTTAACTCGGCTTGAGTCACGGGACGGGTTACACTCACTCTCTCACAGCGGTGATACAATTGATATAACGGGCTAATAACCTATCACATGCAGCGGCATATACGAATAAATACGAGTAAAGCAAAGCCTACGAGGGGGGTAGCGAGTGTACCTCCACGCTCCGGGCGTGGGTAAGACGTTCCCGGCCAAGTACGGTAACTCCCGGTAACAACGGTAAAAGTTAATTACAACAGTGAAATCTATTGCCCACTCCACGCAGGAAGGTAAAGGGCTACAAGTGGGGCCCAGGAGGATCGACCCTGGGTTGACGGGCAGCAATCTGGAGGTGCGTACAGCATGAACTCGGCCTGCTGGTCTGACTCGGCACTATTCCAACTCGGCGCTACGCCAACTCGGTTGCTGACTCACTGGACAGCAAGCAACGGTTTCCAAAGGAACGTCACCTTCCTGAGATCTTCCGGAGGCGCCGCTTGGCTAGGACGATGGCAGGGCGTCCTTGAACGACTCCCTGAAGGGCGGCTCCTGAAGTTGATTTTTGATATTTATTTCTGTATATCTTCTGGACTGCAATTTCGGACCTGCACAAGGAATATATCTGTAGGCCTCGGTGACACGAATTACGGTGTTCAGATCCAGAGGCCGATCGAGACGTGGTTGGTACCGTTGGAAAGAGCACTCATAGATCTACAACATATATTTTTGATAGATCCATCTAATGAACGGATTGAAAATGGGATTGACTGTATGACTACTTGTTTTTCTGACTTGGACTGACAGACACACAGGGCAGCAAGGAATCTGCCTGAAACAGACCTTTGACCGAAGGGAAAATGATTTTTGCAGACTCAAAGAAAATTATGGTGGAAGGAGGTATATGTAAGGAACACGGAGGAATGTTTTGGGATTTTCTGAAAATTTGTAACGGGGTGGGGAAAATGCGACAAGGTGACTCTGTCCCGTAGATATGCAAAAAGGTAGATTACTGAGAGGACAAACAAAAATATGGGAAAAATATTAAACTAAGGCCAAATGGCACGAAATTTGAATTGGAGATTAGGGGAGACAGGAGGAACAAAATCTCGAAATTAAGGCTCGAACAGACAATAAGAAAAAAAGATAAAATTTCAGAGATGAGGTTCTGTCCTGATTTAGATAGAACTCCGACGTAGCGGCGATGGCGATGCGGTGGCGGCACGAACGGAAGGCGGTGGCCGGAAGTCGCATCTAGCGGAGGTGGAGATCTTGGAGTCACACCAAGAGGAGGGATTCACGCCCTAGAATGGCAGAAATTCATCTGCAAGAGGGGAGGAGAGACACAAGGGGTGCCATTGGGCTTGCTCTTGGTAAAAATACTTAATTCTTCATTAATTCTTCTAATGACACTATACATGGGCTTATATAGAGAATGGAAAGGGGTGGGGGGATGGGAATTTCGTGGGAGAGAGGCCATTTTTCCCCCATGTGGTCAAAAATCCAAAATAAATAAATTACATATGGAGATGACACTCCTTTGAAAGGAAGGAAGACATCTTGGACTTTTTAGTCCATTTGTCCCCTTTGAATGTCAAACCATCTAGAAGCCCACCTTGGAACTTTGACTAGCCCCACATGGACCCCTAGGGCTTAGGTGGACCAATGGGAAAGGGTATGGGGGCCTCTTGATGGTCCTACTACACTTTTGCACAAAAACCCAAAGAATCCTAAGGAATGACAATGTGGCTTATAAAGTCTTACAATTGCACATGTGTTTTTCCAATGATATAAAAGCAAACTAAAGGACACAAATACAAAAATAAAAGTTAGTGCCCGATGTTGATTCCCATTAATTCAACCCGGGTGGGAAGAGCTCGGCCCCGTCGAGTAGGGGTGCGGCTGCTCGAGTAGCTCCGGCGGATCCGTCATCAAACCTGGAAGCGTGGAGTACGCTCCACTCCAAGTAACTCATCCCGTATAGATTTGATATGCACACGCTGCTGTGGGTATGAGGCTAGAGGTGGACACTCCGGGGTGGGGTCACTCTCAAAAGAGGGGAAGGCGGCTCGAAGACTCACTAGGAATCACCGCTGGGTCCCTTTATGTAACTAGATCCGATATGTGAGGTAGAACCGATCCCAAAGTCTGACAAGTCTCGCACTCGAAAGGGACTGACAACGCCAGCGTACATAGGACCGACTCGACTCGATGTATGCACAGACACACAATACACTCGACAAACAAACCAGACGAAACAAAGACTCACACATTACCCTAAGCAAACCTAATATTAGTCTAACCTACGCATAGGCGATGGTGGACCAGGACACCCGAATATGTGCCATGCATGCATTTGACGTAACCGGAGGTTAACGCCATGGGGAACTCCTAGACATCCTACGATGCACCACTCATGGACATTGGGCTTGGATGTGGGAATTCTGGGAGGTTCGGATGGTTTGGGTGGGCCAGGGGAACCAAAGTCTTCATTACCCCCAAATGATGGTTCGGACCTATTGCTATGTGGAGGTTGTTTGGCCCGAGTGGAAAAGGTGTGATAGTGAACTCCGCGGAAAAAGTGGAGTGAAGATGATAGCTCGGGTGATTCACTAGTGAAGGGGTCAAAAGGGTCAAAGAAGGTATGACCCCGAGAGATGGGTTCCAACATGACATGGTCCCAAGTTTGAAATTCATAGTCACTGTCATACATTATGATCGGTGGGACGGCGGTCATGTGTAGAAAATAAGATTCCTCCCTCTGGCAAAAGGGTATGAAGTCGGGCTCGGCCGACATGGGGAGGAATAATAGAATCTCCGTGGTGACACAATCCACGGTGCACACGGAGGTAATGGACCCTAAGGCCGGATGGGTGAAGCTAAGACTAGCGGGTTGGTCGAAGCCTCGGGCCAATGAGTGCGTCAACTTTCATTGTGAGTCTAATCCCACAATAAGGTCATCCAAGGTGTCAACATGGTGACTAGACTGGAATGTGGTATGGAATGAGTTGGCCGGCACTAATGGTAGGTGGGGTCCATTGATGGATAAAGAGGCGGGACCAAGCCATCCTTGAGTCAACGAAGAAGCGGCTCGGCTATGAAAAGCGTACCCGTTAGAAACACAGGTGGCTCGGAATGAAGTGGCTCCAAATGCGATGGTTCCGAATAAAGATCGGAAGTAGATGGTGGTGGCATTGGAGCTCTCGTGGGTGGTGAAGAAGCACGTGTCCTTTCCATCCTATCCAGCCAATCTGAAAGCATTTTCTTGATTTCATCTAAGGTGCGGGTTGGAGTAGGGGCCTCGGGGTGGACTAGCTCCTCATCTCTCGGCCTGGGGGTGGGCCTAGGCTCGGCTACCGGTGGGGCTTCTTGCCTCCGACTATATCCCACTTGGTTGGAGGTGAGGGTGTGGGGTCGACTGGAGGTGTGACCCACTTGTTTGGAGATGATTTGGCGGGGTTGGCTGGAGGTGACTGGGTGGGACTGGTTAGAGGGGACCGGTTGGGGAACGTAGACCTTCTTAAGTTCTCTCTTCATGTCCCATCATGATTCGAGGGGCCATTGCCTCCTAACCTACCTTAAGCCTTCGATCATTTTCCATTTTTCGGCAGCCCGGTCATGAAGCCTATCCTTGGCAAAATAGAATTGTTCGGCCTCAGACATGGGATAGAAAGCGAAGTATTTTTCCATGGCGGCTTCCCAACGTAGGTAATCGCCCGGGTCGTTGGGGCCATAAAAATCCGAGGCTTCGGGCCTACAGAAGTGGAGAGGATGGTTGCCCAACCCATGGGTGGGCCAATGGTCAGATCGCCTAGGCGATCGAGATTCCATTGGGAATGGGGAATTACAAGGCGGACATGCCGACACACGGAGACAAGACACTAGACACGACGACAATGCAAGTTGGAATGCACTAACTAATGCACACTAAGGACCCTATACGTAAACCAAGACTCGGTACATGGCAGAGTTAATCGATCCGAAGATCACTCGCACAAGTGTGCGGCCTTCCCGATAGGTATAGCCTAACGTTCGGACAACACCTTTTGATATACCGATTAATGGTATGCAAATGTGACACTTAGACTTAGACACTTTTTTTTCTTTTGCAGACTTAGACACAAAGACTACCCTAGACTTAACCTGGCTCTGATACCAAACTGATGCGGGATGGACACGCGACCTGGGACTCTAGCTCGTGGGCGTCCCTAGCGAGGGAAGACGTGGAACATGCACGGTTGAGAAACTGGCAGTGAGTCTCGGGTGTCGGCCTTTCCGCGTTAACTCGGCTCGAGTCACGGGACGGGTTACACTCACTCTCTCGCAACGGTGATACAATTGATATAACGGGCTAATAACCTATCACATGCAGCGGCATATAAGAATAAATGCGAGTAAAGCAAAGCCTACGAGGGGGGTAGCGAGTGTACCTCCACGCTCCGGGCGTGGGGAAGACGTTCCCGGCCAAGTATGGTAACTCCCGGTAACAATGGTAAAAGTTAATTACAATAGTGAAATCAATTGCCCGCTCCACGCAGGAAGGTAAAGGGCTACAAGTGGGGCCCGGGAGGATCGACCCTGGGTTGACGGGCAGCAATCTGGAGGTGCGTACAGCATGAACTCGGCCTGCTGGTCTGACTCGGCACTATTCCAACTCGGCGCTACGCCAACTCGGTTGCTGACTCACTGGACAGCAAGCAACGGTTTCCAAAGGAACGTCACCTTCCTGAGATCTTCCGGAGGCGCCGCTTGGCTAGGACGATGGCAGGGCGTCCTTGAACGACTCCCTGAAGGGCGGCTCCTGAAGTTGATTTTTGATATTTATTTCTGTATATCTTCTGGACTGCAATTTCGGACCTGCACAAGGAATATATCTGTAGGCCTCGGTGACACGAATTACGGTGTTCAGATCCAGAGGCCGATCGAGACGTGGTTGGTACCGTTGGAAAGAGCACTCATAGATCTACAACATATATTTTTGACAGATCCATCCAACGAACGGATTGAAAATGAGACTGACTGTTGTAGACAAGTCATTTTCGATGTTACGATGAGTAAATCCCATATTGTACTGTAATGCCCTAAAGTGGCTTACATTTTCTTTTATTTGAGTGATTTCCCTAATTTTGGTTAAATTGCATTCATTTTGTGAGAGGGAGAAATTTAAAATATGTGTACATATAAATAAACAAAAGAGAAAATGAAATCCAAAAAAATGTGTGTATAATTATATTTACATAAAAAAATGTAATTGCTTTTCTTTAATAATATTTTGGTAAATATATATAAGTGATTATTATATGTATAAAATAGATATATTTATTAAAAAGTAAAAGATATGATAATTATAAAAAAAATAAACAAAAAAACATAAAAAAGTAAACAAAAATAAATAAAACAAACAAAATAATAAAAATAAAAATAATTTATATATATATCTTATCCTCAAGTCCCTTTCTATTTCTCTATTCTCTTCCCTCCTTCTCACGAAATTTCTCCATCACCTTCCCCATCGTCTCCTCTCCCCTCTCTCTCTTTCTCTCCCTCTCACTTCTCTGCTCATCTCCCTCTCCCTCACGGCACACACATGCACACTCACCCTCATCCCACCCTCACTCCCGCGAAGCCACACATTCCCCATCACACTCTACCTCTCTCTATCATCCCACTGCATGTTTCCCTCTCCCCCACGTTGCTAACCCACTCCCCCTCTGTTAGCCCAACCGGAACCATAACCGTGACTCCTTTTCGTCTCCCTCTGTCGTGTGTGAAGCCATCCCACTCTCCCCCTCTCTCTTGTGTGAAGCCCCGGTTGAACTCCCCTCACACTCCCCCTCTGTTAGACGCCCACAAGTCCCCCTGCGTTGCCACCTTCCTCACACCTCCGGCCATCCACTTCTCTGCATGTACACCTAGCCGCAGCCACCAACCTCCCCAGCCCATGCTCTCAACTACTCTCACACTCCATCTCTCTTCATGAGCCACCTCGCCATCGGCTTCCTCACGCCAGACCCCACGTTAACGAGCCCTCCATGCCGTGAAGCCCACCACGGCGAGCCTCCACTGTAGCAAGCCACCACCTCCGGCTGCCATCATCGACGCCGCTGCCTTCATTTCCTCCCTCACCACGTTCTCACACCCCCTCTCTGTTAGCCGCAGCACCTACACCACCCGGTCGTCACAACCCCCACCGCTGTCGCTCAGCTACGCAACAGCCAAACCGCCGCCGGAGCACCCTCGTCCACCTTCCCCAGCGCATGCAAGCCCCGCGTCCTCGCCGTCGTCCCACCGTGATCACCGCGGCTCCCTCTGTGAGCCCCTCACTACCGGTGCCGCCGCAACCGCCTTCCATGTCAACTTCCACGCCGCCGAAGCCGTCTGACGTAGCCTACCTCTCACACACCGTGCATGCACCGCCGCACGACACCACCGCCGGCTGCCTCCAGCTCCGCTTGCACCGCGACGCAGCCACCACCCTGCTCACGCACGCTGACGCACGCCAGCACCGCCGGCACCGACGCCTCCCTGCCGTGACCGTCTCCCTTTCTCTCCTCCTCCCGCGGTCTCGCCGCGGTTCTCTCTCTCCCTTCATCCCTCTCTCTTCCTCCACCTTCAGTCGCGATTCCTCTCTCTCTCCCCCTCTCTCTCCTTCCTCTCTCCCCTTTCTCTCTTTCTCTGTCTCTCTCTTCCCCTCTCGGTTTTCTCCACCCCCCTCCCGCTCTCTCTCTCTCTCTCTCTCTCTCTCTCTTTTCCTCTCTCTCCTTCCGCTCTCCCCTTTCTCTTTCTCTATCTCTCTCTTCCCCTCTCGGTTTTCTCCACCGTGATTTTCTCTCTCTCTCTCTCTCTCCCTTTCTCTCTCTTCCTCTCCCGATCGTGATCTCTCTCTCCCGTCTTCCTTTCTCTCTCCTCCTCCCCGCGATCCCTCTCTCTTTCTCTCTTTCTCTCTCTTCCCCCCTCTCTCCCGTTTCTCTCTCGATTCCTCTCTCCCTTCCCTTTTTTATTATTTTTATCTCCTGACTTTCCTTCCCTCTTTCTCTCTTCATCCCTCTCACTTTCCCTCCCCATCTCTCTGCATCCCTCTCTTCTTCTTACCCGATCTCTTTCTTCTCTCTCTCGATCCCACTCTCATTTTTTTTATTTTTTTATTCACCTCCCTCTCTCTGCTCTCTCCCTTTCTCACTCTCTCTCTCCTCTCGCCCCCTCTCTCTTTCGATCCCTCTATTTCTATCTCTCTCTCTTTTATTCTTTTTATCATTATTTTTCATCTCTCTCTGTTCCCTCTCTTTCTCACCCTCTGTCTCTCTGTCGCACCCCCTGCCACCTCCCCTTTCTCTTTATTTTCCCCCTCCTTTCTATGTATATAATACATATATAGGAATGTGTAGAGTCAGTATAGTATATATACTTAATATATAGTATCTAGTACTATCTATATATATATTATATACGAATAGTATATGTGTGTATATATATCGAATATAAAGCATTTATATAGTATTCTGTATTATATATATAGTATATCTCTCCTTCTTAATTTTGCTTATAAATATATATCATATATATACATAATTAAAGTATCAAAAAATCTAAAAAGGGGGGGGGGAATTCTCTCTTCCCTTCTCTCTCTTTCAAATATTCTGCGTTGGTTGTATAGATAGATATTTTATATATTTTTATATACATATATTAATATATGTATATATAGTTATATATACGTATATACTTCAACATATATATATATATATGTTTTTACGTGCATACATGTTTAATCCTTCTTAAAAACGTGCAGGAATAAAAGCGGCCTTCGGCCCAATCAACCCTCCCACGTGTTCCCGTACACGGGGAATCCGTCTCGTCCCACCGCTTGCTCGCTCCAGTGCTTGCATCGCCATCAGCTACTTCTTTTCTCGTTCTTATTATTTTGTTGTGTTTTTAGTTTGTTATCGATGTTACCAGTGTTTTATCTTATGAATTGTCATCATATCGCATCATCTTTTCTGACTTAATTTCGTGTTTGTTCATTTTGCAGGGTAACCAACTTAAGGCCCCCTTCTTCGACCAGTCGAAAGAAGAGAAAGATGGAGCTCGCATAACCCCGTGTCAAGGGCGGAAGCGATCAATCCACTCGGGACCCTCGGTCCCTGGAGATCACAAAACTTCTAACGCGCGTTTCATTTTGATCATCTTTGTTTTAATAACACCCGCGGAGAGTTACTTCCTACAGCGGTCGTCTTCTTCTGTCTTTGGCCTCACCCGCGCGGAGGATTATTCCCCGCGGCGGTTTCTGTCATTTACTTTCTGTATATCTAACTCCTAACTGGTGCGGTGGGTCACCTCCCGTGATCATTTCCATTTCAGTATTTTATTTTCTGCGATTTACTCTCTAACCCCTAACTATTTAATTTCAGCATTCCCCTATCATCGCTTTAAAATCCCGCGGAGATCAACATCTCGCGGCGGTTTATTTGATCCCCTTTCCTTTCCTGTCACATATACTTATATTATAGTAAAGACCCCGCAGAGGCCACAGTCTCGTGGTGGTTTATATATATATACTTACATTTATTATCTATGTTATAGTAAAAACCCCGCAGAGGCCAATGTCTCGTGGTGGTTTATATATATACTTATATGTATTATTTATGTTGCATTAAAAATTCCATAAGGCCAATGTCTCGCGGTGGTTTCCATATGTACATATATTAATTACTGCTCATATTGCAATATTATTGTTAAAATCCCGCAAAGACCAATGTCCTGCGGTGGTGTGCTTTTATTCATGTTGTTCTTGTAACTGTCCGAGGAGTGATATATCGTTACAAATTCCGAGTCTACGTGTCTCTCCGTCTGTCAACTTCTATTACGTAGAGTTCTAGGACTCGAATTCGGTATCTGAAAAGCTGCTCTCGGAACGGTGGGTCACGCCTACCGGGAAGGGGTTCAATTTGCACGAGAGGGTCTTCGGACCCCTATCTCCGCCATGTACCGGAGTTCGGTCAGTGTAAATTCTTTCTGTCTCCATTAGAGTGTCATCTGTAGGTTATACTTGTCCACCGTTCTTTCATATCCCCTATAACGCGTGTTTCCATTGTTTTGTCCTCATTTCTTTCACCCTTTATTACTCAGAGAGGGAGAAACCCCATCTCTCTCTCTCAGTCCACCACGTGACGCATTCACATCTCTGGCGATCACGGTGGGACGGCTTTTTGCTTTTTTTGGTTACCCACAAGCTTTTGGCACCCACGTGTGCCCCTCCTTTTGACACCCACGTGTGTCCCTCCTTTCGGCACCCACGTGTGCCCTTCCCTACTGCGCCCAAGTGCGCCCACTTCCCTCGTGCACTTCGTGCACGCCCTTGGTCCTTTGTGGTTACTTGAGAGGTTAACGTCGTCCCGTGCACCTCGTGCACTCTCTCTCCATTCGGCACCCACGTGTGCCCTTCTCCATTCGGCACCCATGTGTGCCCTCCTCCATTCGGCACCCACGTGTGCCCTCCTCAATTTGGCACCCACGCGTGCCCCTCCATTTAGCACCCACGTGTGCTCCTTCTCCTCCATTCGGCACCCACGTGTGCCCTCCTCCATTTGGCACCCACGTGTGCCCCTCCTTGTTCCCCTCTATTTGGCACCCTCGTGTCCCCCTCTCTTTATTGCGCCCACGTGCGCTACGTCATTCCCCTCGTGCACTACGTGCACCCTTAGAGCCCCTTTCTCTTTTTTTCAAGTGATCTACGTGTCTCGGAAAGAGGAACGGTTGTATCCTACTCCATCTGTTTATTGCTTCTATATCTCTGTTATATCATTGTGATTATCTCTGTTCTATTTGTGTGTTTATCTATGGTATTTGTGTGTTATACATCTTTTATTCAGCACTGCATTTCATGCATTTATCCCTTTTCTTTTCTTTCTTTTACTTATTTAAGGATTAACCCCTCTCGGTGAAGGAAGGACTCTCCGTCGGGAATTCCTCTCGACGGACTAGGATCTCCTCCATTGGGACCTCCGTAAGTCCCCGACAGCGAAGGATTCCCTCTTCGTTTACTGGGCTGGTTGTACCACTGAAGTACCCCGGAGTTAGTTACCTATTCGTGGTGAGACGAGTGCCCCTAGCTGACACGGCGGTAAAACAAAGTGCAATTAGGGTCCCTCCTACTAAGTGTGAATTTTATATTTGTTAAAATCAAAAAAAAGAGAAAAAAATTAAAAAAAAATTAATTAAATCAAAACACAAAAAAGGTTAAAACAAAAAAAATGGCGTAAGATCATCCACTTGTCTGTTAATCTCTGATACTTGTTTGCTAGTGTATGCTTTTACGTTCTGGAAAAATTACAAGAATGGCCCATGATTCTCTCGAAGAGAACCAATCAGGACGTGGTCAGTCAATTGACCCACGTGTCCACGCAATGGACTCAGGCCCTTCTCGTGAGACCTCACAAGAGGTCCCCGTTGTTTCACGGGAAGTAGCCCCACCTCAAGACATCTTTTCCCTGTTAGGTGTCCTCGCCAGTACGCAGCTCAGCCCTGAGCAACTTCTAGCCTTTCAGGCTATTTTAAAGGGGAAATCTATTGCTCCCCCTCCTCAGGAGTCAACTCCGGCTCCCACATCCCACCAACAGCCGCTCCAGGCTACCACTTTTCCATCATATGTACATGACGTTCCTTCTTCCTCATTTCAAGGATAGGCGAGTCAACAGCCTGCCTCTTACCAATTTCCCCCTCCACAATCTCAAGCCCTTGCCATCCTTCATACGGTACCCCAAACGGGTCCGTCCACTACTGGGCCACCATACTCTTCTGGTTCAGGATTCCCCTCTCAGGCCCTTGGTAGGCCTTCTCAGCCTCAGTGGCAGGCCCAACCTCCACCTGCCGAGGACCTCACTCAGTCTCTCCTCAACAAATACAATGAAATGAACGAGGAGTTTCGGAATCTCAAGAAAATGGTAGATGGGAAGTCCGCTCCTGAGATCTCCCTACCAGTTCTTCCCACATTTCATCTCCCTCCCTCCGAAATGCCTACATACCGTAGGTATAACGGCACGGGTAATCCTTCTATTCACATTAAGGATTTCATGTATGAATCTTCCTCATGGCAGAACGATCCAAAATCCCGGGCTTATCTTTTTCGCAGATCCTTGGATGGTCCCGCCCTAGAATGGTTCTATTCTCTAGAACCGAGCGAGGCTGAGGATTTTGACGTTGTCAAGGCCAAATTCATTCAGAAGTACCGGGATAGGGTCGGTCCCGCCCTTTCTATCACCGACCTAGTTGCTGAGAAAATGAGATCGGACGAAGATTTCGTCCAGTATGCTGATAGATGGAGGTCCCTGGCCGATAAGGTGAAGGATACCATGTCAGAGCCCGAGCAAGTGAAAATGATCGTGTCTAATGCAACCCTGCAGTTTAGACACATTTTGGCCATGAATAAGCTTACTACGATGGAGGAACTTTATGAGAGGGCTCGGTATATCCAGACCCAATTAAAAGATTCCCCCATCATGCATATGTTTGAACCCCCAAAGCCTAGGGTGTTTAAGAAAATAGGTACCGGTGTTCAAGGAGGAACAACTGAGGGAGTCGTCATAAATGAGCAAGTGAGTGTGCTTGGCGGCCCCAACCAACCAGTTAACCCAAGGCATCGTCAAGTTTTATGACCTCCCTTTCAACAAGGTCCACCCCTTTATCGTCCTCCACCCCAAAATAACCCCCTTCAAAACAACATGCCTCAAGCTTTTTATCCCCAACAACAACAACAACAACAACCCCAACCTCAATATCACCAAGTTCCACCTCCAAGAAATTACAGCCCACCACAACAACGGATGAGGCCCATTGGACCCAAAAGAGCCCATTATCCACCATTGCCTGAAGCCTTGCCGGATATTTTCAACGCCCTTATGGCTGCCAATGCACTCACTTTGCCCAAAGAAAAGTTTATATGGCCCCCGAATGCTGATACCTCCAGGTACTGTGTCTATCACAGGCAACCAGGTCATACGGTCGAGAATTGTTTTAACTTCAAAGATTACATTTATGACATGAATGATCAGGGTGAAATTGATTGGGATGAAATGAGACGATACATCGTCACCCTGAAGGCCAGGAGACCTCCGCCTAGGCCTCAGCAACCCCAACCACCACAGCAACAGCAGTAACCTCAGCAGGCCCCACAACAGCAGCCTAATATGGGCATCATCCATAACCCACTTCCGGAGCACCAACAGCCTAACCACCAGGCTAATCCCATTTCCTCCTTCCCGAAAATTGGAAGAGGGCAAACTTGGCATTTGAAAAGCACCTCTGTCCTTGCTACCAGCCATGTTACTAATCAGCCTCCTCATCTCCTTCGAACATCATCTTCTTATCACCCAACCCCCTCACAACCCCTATTTGGTCCTTCTTCCTTTCCACAGCCATCACGCCCTCTTATTCGTACCCCTATCGTCAATTCACCACCAGTCCATCACCCAATACCATCTATCACATCTCCTTTACCTCTAAACCCTCTCATTACCTCTTATCCCTCTACTTCACCACCTACCTCTATTGAATCTCTACCACAACCTTTTAACTTCTTTACCGCCCATTACCCGAATGACGCGTCATCCGCCTCTACCTCCATTGAACCTCCTCCTCCACCATCTAAGCCCCTTATTATCCACCACTCATCCGAGGTCCCTTCTACTTCTAATCTACCTCCACCATCTATGCCCCTTATTATCCACCACTTATCTGAGGTCCCTTCTACTTCTAATCTACCTCAACCATCTAAGCCCCTTATTATCCACCACTCATCCGAGGTCCCTTCTACTTCTAATCTACCTCCACCATCTAAGCCCCTTATCATCCACCACTCTACCATTCCCCCACCAAACAAACCCCTGATTAAAACCTTTACATCCGTCATCACCCCTATACCACCAACTGTTCCTTCACCATTACCTCTCAAACCCCTGTTAAAATCCACACCCAATACCATAGAGGTGCAACAAGACCCACACGCAATGGTGCTCCGGAGTGGAAAGATGTTCCACCAGGTGTTTCCCCAGAACAGTCAGGCCCCCGAACAGTCTCGGCCAGAGAAAGATAAGGAAGAGCAGTCAGAAGAGTCCATCCCTGGGACCCAGTATGACTTGTTGAAACATCTGGATAAGACGCCTGCCCGTATCTCCATCCTCGAGTTGATCAAAAGATCCACATCTCACCAAGAAGCTTTAAGGGAATATCTCCAAAAAGTCATGGTGAATGAGAATCTCCCTGCGGAGAAAATCTCGGCAGTCCTAACGCCCACCGATGCACAACTGCCCATCATGTTCCATAATCACGAGCTTGCCCCCAAGGAAGCTCAAAAATATGCGTTGTGTATTGCGGTGAAAATCAATGGCGTATCAGTGGATCCGTGCCTGGTAGACACGGGCGCGTCTATAAATGTGATTTCCCCGAGTACTCTTCAAGCATGTGGGGTTGATGAAGAACAACTCATGCCCTCCTCAATCACAGTCACAGCCTATGACAATAGTAAAAGGCCGCCAATGGGGATGATTACCCTCAATGTAGAACTAGGCCCTGTATCAGTCTTCACGGAATTCTATATCCTTGGTATGGATCCCACTTTTAAGGCTATACTAGGCCGTACCTACATTGAAGCCATGAATGTTGTACCATCCACCAATCATCAGTGCTTGAAATTTCCATACAAAGGATGGGTTATCAAGGTAATGAGCATGCCCCTCTGTTCTACAGTGGATGCTATCACCACCTCTTTGGCCTCAGTCTGGCCGACTCATCGGCCCATACTATCCTTGTTAGATGTCCGTGATCCCTGCCGTGCTCCCTTCACACAACAAAAGCCGTTTCCTGTGCCAACCTCATGCCTCCCATTCCGTTCCAAAGGATGGGAGATTATGAGAAATATTGGCTATCAAGAGGGCAAAGGCTTAGGGGCACAATTGCAAGGAAGGTTGAGACCACTGCAGAAGACAAAGTCGATCTGTAGAGCAGGCTTAGGTTTTAAGGGGCAGTTCGAATCAGACGGGAAACCCCTCACTTGGACTTTGTCCTCACATTTCAAGAAGGGGCCCGTCGTTCAGATGGGAGATCTTTCACCAGAATCACATGGGGGGTTACATAATGTATTCTTGGCTGAAGGATGTTCAAAAACTCCAAAAAAAGGAAAGACTGTCCACTTGGATTGTGAATGGTATAAATGGTTTGACATACCAGATATATCCATTACACTAGAAAGAATGTTCTCACCTCCACATCTAGAAGGGCCACCTTTGATCTCCGAAATGCCAGGGGATATCACTACTATTGCCAGAACTCTGCATCCTCCTTGTCAGGAGAGTGTTGTCATCGACGGGTCATCATCCGTCACCAACATTGTCACCGACGGCTCACTAGCCGTCATTTTCTCTACCCACCTATCACAGCCTTTGTTGCTGTCTCCTTCCTAGGCCAGACGGTTGTCTGATGATCTTCCTAGGTCCCCTTCTTTACTTATTTACCTGCGTGAGTTTCTCAACTCGCGCCAGGTTTTCAATCACGATCTACTCTATGAGCCACACAATTCTTTAGCCGTAATTCCCTTTTCACTTCCTCCAATTTCTTTTCACTGTTTTGTTATTAAAATGAAAATGAAAAAAAAACGCTAATTCCCCAACTCCTCAACAGCGCATTGTCTTTGAGGAAACCTCTTATATCTCCCACGAGTGTGCCCCGACTCACGGGCCACTCATTCAAGGTCCCCTGAGCGACCTTCTCTACCCCTCATCTGAGGGGTCCTTCCCTGTACATTCTTCACCATCCTCTTCAGTTTCTTTTTCTTCTTCTGTAAATGTCAGTCTAGCTAGCAATAATAAGTCGAGGGTAGTGCCTAAGAAGAAATCCAAGGGTAGGCAGATTCCCCGTCGATTCCTTTTGGATCTAGCCACCAGGTGTCAAGCCCTTCTAGCCATTCCCCAATTGCTAGAAAATCCCGTCCAACTGCCAGAAATAGAATGTGAGAATGATTGCATGATTGATGAAGGGTATGGGGTCTATGAACTCACTAACGAGGAATACCCCATTGAAGAAGAGGATGAAGAATATGAGGACGCGGCTGACGCCTATGCTAGTGGAATGAGCAGATTTGACGAGCCGTCAGCCACTGTAGAAGAGTCCACCAAAGAGATAAACTTGGGAACTGAGGATGACCCTAGGATTGTCCTCATAAGTGATAATTTACCCTCATCTGACGAAGAGGTATTGATTAAGGTTCTTAAGGAATATAAGGACACGTTCGCATGGAGTTATGAGGATATGTTAGGTTTGGATTCCACCTTGGTGGAACATCGTCTCACTTTAAAATCAGGGTCCGTCTCGGTAAAACAACGGTTAAGACGTTTTCGCCCACAAATGCCTTTAAAAATGAAGGAAGAGGTCGATAAGCTCCACAAAGCTAGGTTCATAAGAGTCGTCCTGTATCTTCAGTGGGTCGCAAACATTGTCCCGGTCATGAAGAAGGATGGTAAGGTGAGAATTTGCATTGACTTTCGGGACCTTAACCGCGCGTGTCCGAAGGATGATTTTCCTTTGCCTCATATTGACGTGTTGATTGATAATACGGCAGGATATGAAACCCTTTCATTCATGGATGGATTTTCTAGATACAATCAAGTCCGTTTGGCAGAAGAAGACCAGGAGAAAACTTCATTCAATACTCCCTGGGGAACTTACTGTTATGTGGTCATGCCATTTGGACTGAAGAACGCTGGAGCTACTTATCAAAGGGCTATGATGGTAATATTTCATGACATGATGATTTGTTGGTAAAATCTAAAACTAGGGCAGAACATCCCGAGGTCCTTACAAAGGTGTTGCAAAGATCGCGTGAGTTCAATTTGAAAATGAATCCAAAAAAGTGCGTGTTTGGTGTATCATCGGGCAAGTTACTTGGCTTCATTGTGAGCAAAAGGGGCATTGAGATAGATCCCAACAAGGCAAAGGCGATTAGGGATATGCCACCCCTGAAGAATCTGAGAGAAGTTCGAGGATTAATCGGGAGGTTGCAGTTCATCCGCCGCTTTGTGTCTCAACACTCGCAAAGATGCAGGCCCTTTTACGAGTTGACCAAAGCAGTGACCAAATTTTGTTGAGATTCTAAGTGTCAGAACGCTTTTGATGGATTAAAGGAATATCTGGCCAACCCACCTGTTCTCACTCCACCTGTTCCAGATAAACCTCTGATCCTATATATCTCAGTCCTAGATGACTCTGTGGGAGCCGTTCTGGCACAAATCAATGAAGAAGGCAAGGAACGGGCAACCTATTACATGTCTAAACTTCTCAACCCCTGTGAGCGAAAGTATACAGCCATGGAGAAGACATGTGCCGCCCTTGTGTGGGTAGTGCAGAAATTAAAACATTACTTTCTTGCTCATGAAGTCCATTTAATTGCTCGCATGAATCCTATCAAATTTCTCTTGGAAAAGTTTATCCTTACTGATAGGCTAGCACGTTGGCAAAGCTTTCTATCTCAATTCGACATCATCTATATCCAACAAAAGGCGATTAAAGGCTATGCTATAGCTGAGCATCTTGCTCACCACCCTCTCCCCAAATTTGATCCTGTTCAACCAGAGTTTCCAGATGAGGAACTAATGTCCATTACCCAGTCTGATGATCCCATGTGGACATTATATTTTGATGGAGCTTTGAATTCCCAGGAGAGAGGTATTGGCATTGTCCTTTTATCGCCCGAAGGCGTCACTATCCCAGAGGCATTTCAGCTCTCATTTCCAGTCACCAATAACGTGGCTGAATACGAAGCTCTTCTAGCAGGTCTGAATCTTGCCTATTCCTTCTGGGTCACCGAATTGCGAGTCATAGGTGATAGTCAACTTGTTCTTCGCCAGGTGCTCACTAAATATCGCACACGCGATCCCAAGCTCAAGCCATATCAAGAGCTCACTGTTACTTTTGCCAAACTATTTAACAAGTTAGTCTTTGTCCATGTTCTTCGCAATCAGAACATTCTCGCCGACGCCCTTGCTTCGTTGCCATCATCATTAAGGTTTCCTCTGGGCAGAAGGGCTCTGTCCGTTTCTATCCACAAGCTTATCCTCCCTGCTATTCACAACCCTTCCTATTTAAGGGTTCAAGAGGAAATGTCAAAGATGGCTTAGGATAGAGAAGTTGTTGAAAAGAGGGAAATTATGTTGGTCGAATTGGAAGAAGAATTGGCTGATGAGGAGAAGCCATGGTTCTATGAGATTGTTAAATATTGCAAAGACCAGTCTTACCCTGAAGAGGCAACAGCAGAAGATAAGAGGGCCATAAGGAGAGTTGCCCAGAGATATACATTGGTTGGAGGATTGCTATACAAAAGAAGCCTCACTGGTGTTCTCCTAAGGTGTCTTGATGATGACGAGTCCTGGAAGTGTGTAGAGGAAGCACACTCAGGTGTGTGTGGTGGCCATGTGAACATCCAAATGCTTGCTAAGAAGATCCTTCGGCAAGGCTTTTACTGGCCCACCATGGAGGAAGACTGTGATGTCTATGTCCGTAGGTGTGTCAAGTGTCAACTTCACGCCGATAAGATCCATTCCCCATCTTCCTCTCTCCATCCAGTGTCCTCCCCATGGCCCTTCTCCATGTGGGCATTCGACATCATTGGTCCTCTTGGCGATCCTAACTCACTCACCAAGCAAAAATCCTTCATCCTCACTACAACGGAGTACTTCACCAAATAGGCTGAAGCTGAAGTTTACACGGAAATCAAGGCATCAACAGTTTGCAAGTTCATTATGAAGAATATCATTGCAAGATTTGACATCCCAAGAACTATCATCACCGACAATGGGCCACAATTCATTTCTCAGGACCTTAAGGACCTCTGCCAAAGGTATAAGATTGCATTGCATCATTCATCACCATATTATCCACAAGGCAATGGCCAAGCGGAGGCCACTAATAAAACATTGATTAAAATCATAAAGAAAACCTGTGAGTCTAGCAGATTCTCGGATTGGCCAGAAAAACTTATTGAAGCTCTATGGGCTTATCGCACTTCAGTCCGTACTCCCACTGGGCAAACTCTATTCTCCCTTACTTACGGGATGGAGGCGGTAGTCCCATATGAGATTCTGGTCCCTTCTCTTAGGGTACAATTGGATAAGGAACTTCCTCTCGACGAACGTCGTGACTCACTCCTTGCCCAATTGGAACTCTTAGATGAAAAGCGCATGGCCGCAGCCGAGCATGCTCGTGTATACCAAAATAGACTCGCACATTTTTATCAAAAGAAGGTTGTCGAGAGAAAATTCAAAGTTTGTGAAATAGTCGTGAAAAGAACTTTTGTAAAACCTGGCGGGCCGCGTTCTAAGCTCCAACCCAATTGGGAGGGACCATACGTGGTTCAGGCTGTGCATCCTGGTAACGCCTACAGGCTAGTCAATGCTGAGGGAGTTGACTTATCCCACCCTTGGAATGGACTGTATCTTAAAAGGTACTACCCTTAGGCCTGTTTACATAGTGTTAAAAACAAATAAAAAATAAAAAATGATAATGAAAAGGAAAACAACAAAAAAATAATGAAAACAACAAAAAACATGTGTATAAAACAAAAGAAAAGACAAAAAAAATAGAAAATTCAAAATGCTGATGCCTGGAGATCACCATGTAGTTAAGTCATTGCATTCAACCTCCATGTTAGAATAGGGCCCATTAAGACTTGGTAGGTCTCAGGTCTTGGTTTGCCAGAACCGTGGAGATCTCTGTCCGACCAGTTCGGCCTATGCCCCCTCAAAAGAAGACAACATGTATGCACATCTGTGTTATAAAAAAATTGATAGCATCGCTTATGGTGGGGCCTCACCCAGAGGGTCTCCAGAAGGCTGAATCTTTATTCTCTTCCCCTTCGACCGAATGAGACAGTCGGCACCCTTAAAACGTTGAGTATGGGAAACACAAACACGACCCCCCAGGGTAAGAGTAGGATCTAATTCCTCGAGCATGGATCAGAGCACGAGAAGAGGGCAGTGTCCCCGCAGGCATCCAAGAGGGATTCTACAATGTCAAAATAGTATATCCCTCACAAAAATCTACCAAAAAAATCAAAAAAAAAAGAAGCAAAAAAATCAAAGTCAAAAGAAAGGCCTGGTCGTAACTGTGCCTGATTCCACTAAATGAAACCCCTTTGACTGAAAGTCAAATTACACAAAAGGGGGTCATGAGATGTAAATGCTCGAGATTTAGTCTGAAATTATCCGAAAGGGGAAGTTAAGTGTGCCCCTATTGGCTCGCCGGGTTAACGGTTTGGTCGGTCCTCTCAGGAGGTTTGCCCCCAATATTCTTCCGTCTTCCCCCAAAGATGAAGGCTCAATAGAGTTCCCAAAGCGTGAAACTCGCCAAGGCCTGCAACCTCCTTTCAATACAAGCATATGGTTATTTATTTTGAAAAGCAAAAGTCGTTGCCGTGAAAGAGTCTTCGTGTTTATGGCCGGTCAAGACCTTTATCTACCACCTTAATGTCTTCTAGTCTAACCTCGGGCTTAGACCAATGCAAGCGCGTCACCTATAGGTGCGACGGCGTCTGATTCCGGGTCAGCGTCGCGCGGTTGGTCATTTGGGTTCCAAGGTGTTCCATTACATACCATCTAGAGTTGTGAGGAGATAGACCCGGGTCGGGCAAATCATTTACCTCGAACACTTTTTGGGTGAATCCCTGTGGTCGGAAGCAACTGGGAGCCTAAGCATGGCATGACGGCATTGTCATCAGGATAAGTCTTAACTGGCGGGATTATCATTCGAGGAGTCTAAAGGCCCAAATCAACCTAGATGTGCACTTAGGATATCTGGGAGGTTAGTAAGAAATCCCTATTCTCATGCAGGTTAGGTGCCCTATGGGTCCTTACCAGGCATTAGCAACAAAAAAATGATGATAATGATAAAAACACCAAAAAAAAGGAAAAAGAGAAAATTGTAGATATATGCAAAACAAAAAAATGATATAAAAATAAAACAACAAAAAAATGTAAGAAAAATAAAAATAACAAAAAAAACACATTTCCTATGATTGCATTTGCATGCAGCATCCCACTTTTAAATTTCGCTTGCATCCGTGTGTTTGTCTGCCGCATTCATCATCATATCTTATCTTGCCTTTATTAATAAAGGCTTGGCCCCTTGAGCCATTATCAAGGACAGTCAAAACAAACCTGCTTATTGAGCAAGGGGCCAAGTCAGAGCAGAAATTCTGACTTGTTTGTTTTAGTGATGTGTGCAGGGATTCCAGATAGTAAGAAAGAGATGAAAAACCAGAAAAAAAAAACAAACTTTTTATTCCATTCCAAAACTAGAAGTTGTACATTAACTTCCACCTTCTCTCTCTACATTACTCGTCTCACCGCTCTCCGGACAAGACGCTCTAGAGGGTGCTACCCAACTACGAAAAGCGGTACTTCTATCGCTCACTGCTCCTCTTCCTATCTCCACACCCCGACGTTGATCTGCGGGGGTAGCAAAGAAGCTACTAACACGAAAGCCACGCTCTCGTGCTCTTCGGTAGCGTTCCTCGCCATCCTTCAGCCATTGCTCGGCGAGGCCAAGACTGGTCCTCAATTCAAATAGTTGGGCCTCCATGGCCCTCTTCTCCTCTTTCTAGGTCAATTTCTTGGCCTTCTCTCTTTCCCTGTCCCTTTCTCTCTCGGCGCGTTCTCTCTCCCTGTCTTCTCTCTCCAGCTGAAGGGTGCTCCTTAGCTCCACAGCGTCCCTAGAAAGGGCGTCATCTGGACTACGACGCAGTTCCTCTTCTAGCTCGGCTATTCTAGCTTCCTTCTGGGTGGCATGCGCGAGTGCCTCCTCTATTTCTTTCTCCTGCCATACATATCATCTCAAGCATATGGCAATGCTTGAACAAGGGATATTAAATGGTGAGACTCTCACTTGTGCAGAAAGTATCCCTTCTGCTTCCGCAGCCCGTTGTGTGGTATGAGCAAGCTGCTCGTGGAGTAGATCTAACTCTGAAGTAGGAATCCATAGACTGGAAGAAGCGCCGTCTGCCCCCATTGCCGATGAAACTGCATCGAGCTGGGCACGCTGCGGCACATGAGGTGACATTTAAGTGGTTAGTGCCATGAATCTCAAATCATATCAGGAGTGTGTACATGAATACTTACTGATGAACCCAGAGCCGCTCGGGTGTCATTCAACTCTTGCTCCGTGTCCGCCAAACGAGCTCGTAAGTTCGTTATTATGGTGTCACGGGCATCCTACAGTTATGGCTTAGGAGTTCACCAAAAGAACAAAAAAAATGGAGAAAATGTAAAAGATAAAAAAATTATGTTTTATTCTACCTCCACAAGCCCTCCAAGCTGGAGCCTCTCTGCGTACATTGCCCTGTAGAGTCGCAGGTAATCCTCACTGTCTTGTGCCTGTGATTCCACGAGCGTGCCTCCCCGTTGCCAATCTTCATATTGTTCGGGGAAGCGCACCCTCCAATCAACGCAGGTTGCCGGTCCGCGCATCTTCTTTCCGACGCTGGGTGATGTGGTCACATCCACCCACTCCTGGGCAAGTCCGAGGGTCCTCATGGCTAATCGCAGCCTGAGGGGCTCAATTTCATTCAAGCAATGGAGCCACAGGTCCCGTCCGAATCGGGCACGGCTTCCAATTACCCACGGCTGGTCGACATCGACCATGTTCGAGAAAGGCCCCCAGTTTACCTTTAAGGAGTTGTACATATTTTCTTAGTTAGCTGAAAATACAAAAAAATGATGAAAAAAAATAAATAACAAAACAAAAAAAATAGAAAAGAGCATCCTACCATCGCTGCAGGGAACTCTTGTAGCTCCCATCTCAATACCATCAGTTGGTAGGATAGTGGTGTTGTACTCATGATGGGTTGCCACCGCCTAGCCAACGGGATCGTCATTGGCGGCCAGTGTCGAGCCCTCCCCATTGGAATATAATAGTAGCTCCATAGCTACACCATCATGTGTCATTAGCATCAACAAATACAAAAAAAAGCATAAAAACAAAAACAAAAAATAATAATAATCTTTTACCTGAATGAAGGGCGTAAACCCATTTATTGTCAGCTCTCAGCCTGTCCTTTGCGACAGACCTGTGAATAGATGCGCTAGTACGGCAGCTCCCCAGGCGTACTGTCCTACTCTCTCCAAATCCACGAGCAGCTCCAGGAAACGGCAGTGTATATTGTCTCCCTTGGAGCCCAGTAGCAGCTTGCCCAACAGGAAGATGAGGAACCTCCTCAGATCCATGTTTGTCCTCTTCCAGTTGCTGGCGTCCACGCAGTACATAGCACGGGCTCCTCTTTCGGCTCTTTCCATGAATTCCTCCAGGGACTCGTCATCCCGTGGACGAATGTCAGTAAGCCCTAGCACCTCCATGATCGACGCCTTCGCTACTGACCTGTTCTTCCAACCGTCAAGGTTTAGCCCCAGCAGCTTTTGGGCACCTTCTCGGTAGTCCGCATAAGTGACGCCAGTCACGGCTTCTCCATCTACTTTGAGGCCCGTGATCCGGACCATGTCTTCCAGGCTGGGCACCATGTGCCCCCAAGGCATCAAGAATGCCCGACTTATCGGGTCCCACCTTTCGCGCAGTGCCTGGATAAGGGCAAGGTCGAGCTTGATCGGCTCGATTCTGAGGAAGGCCCCGAACCCCATCACGTCTAATCTGGCCTTCTGGAAGTCTGGGAGACCTCAATAGGCTGCTACCACCAGCTCCCACGAGATGTGCGATCGCATCATGCCCTGCACATCCACAAGAAGTGAGTAAGGGGAGCTTTGCTAAGGTAGAAAGGAGAAGAAAGTATGAAGAGAGGAACGAAAGGATCCACTTACCAGCTGTGATCGGGTCCTTTCACTCAGTTGTCCTTCGACTTCTGAGAGTCTTCTGGAACTACTCCCATACCGGCTCCTCTTCGAGGAGCGGGAAGACTCGCCTTCTGCTCTGAAGTTAGATTCACCTTCCATCCTGCAAAAAATGAGCAACGCTCGTTACCTCTCCCTTTACAAACCTTCACTCCTCAAATTAGCTCTTACGACTTCGGTGTTTCCAAGTCAAGCGAAAGGGAAGGTATTTATAGGATTGGAAGGAAGGTGATCTAGATCTATCACCATCACCCCTAGCAATAGCCTTTGCGATAAGTCACCCCCCTTTTACTGTTGCGGCCACTCTACCATGGGTAGTAATCGATTTGGGGGCGTGATTTGTTGACTTGTCCTCCCTATTCGGTCTGAAGATTCTGCGCGTTTATTGTCTCGTTGCGACTGCTTTTAGCGCAAAGAAGAAAGTGGGGGACATTTATGCGGGAAAACTAGGACCCGGGGCTGACGTTTTTAAAATTGGTGGTAGATCCCTTTGAAAGTCATGGCCACGGGACACTCGCGTGCCACTTCGCCATGTGGAGTAAATGGAGCGGAGCTGTGATTTGTTGACCCGCCACTCCTATTCGGTCCAAAGATTCCCCGTGTCTCTTGTCCTATTGTGACTACTTTTAGCGCAAACGAGGAAATGAGGGGCATTCACGTGGGAAAAGAGCACCACGGACCGATATTGTTGAAATCCGTGGCAGATCCCCTTTGAAAATCATGGCTATGGTGAGTTGCCGCCCCGTGTTTTAAGGTGAAATCTTGCCGAGCATACTGCGTGAGAACCCATGTGGTGGAGAAGAGGCGTAGAGCAGAATGAACATATCCAGGGTGAACCAGCCGTGTTCAAACCAAGCTATTTCACTCACACATCTATATGAGGGTTTGTGCCCATCATGAGGAGTGAATGGATGTGCAAGTCACTCACTAACCCTCGTCACTCTTCTGGTCATTTCTCTTCTCTCTTCTCCCCAAAGGCAAGAAGTCCCTCGGAGGCCTTCTATAGTTCCATGACGCAGCAATTTCTTTGCCGTGCCATACGTTCCCACCTGCTCTTCGGCAGTACTCCTCGCCGTCCTTCTGTCTCTCTCGCGACCCTGATGGCTGCGAAGCTCTTGAAGTCGAGGCCGCTAGCCGAGCTGCCCTATGCTCTGCGATGAAGATGCTACCAACTCCAGGAGCTCCTCTGTTGCGAGCTCTAATCCCCTTCAATCTGCAGAGCGAGCCATGTCTGGATGCTCTTTCTCTCAGAGCTCCATCTCCTGGGCCTCTTGTGCTGCTCTATTTTTGCCTTTTCTCTCTCTATTATCTCTTGCTTTATCTCTCTCTTAGCCATTCGGAGAGAAATCTTCAGCTCCCGGGCATCTCAGGGCAACTCCTCATGTTAGTTGCCTTGAGTTTTTGGCTCTTGTCCGGAATGGTTGGCTACCATCTAGCACTGGTCATTGCAGATGTTTGTGCCAAAAACAAAAAAAAAGGAAAAAAGGGAATAAAAAAAGAAAAAAATAGAAGAGAGTTAGGATCTAAATACACATTAAAGTTTCCATATTCATTCCAAGATAAGATACATTAGGGTTTGGGCATCTCAGGCCTCAATTTCCCCAACTCGATTACATAAGCTTTCAGCAGTTCTTCGTCCTCACTCACAGATTCTGTTGCCCTCAGTGTAATGCTGGCCTTCCATGAGGCTTTGATTGTCTTCACATTTCTTGCGTCACCCCCTGTGCCCAGCTCCCTTTTCCTGATTAAAGGAAGGTTGGATAACAGTGGGAATGAATGGCGAGGGAGGCCCATCTGAGTAGGACACCGGTGCGTGTTGTAAAGGATGAATTCAGACGCGCCAACAAGCTGGAGCTCCATGTTAAGAGAAGACCTCGTGAGAAGCTCATATGGGAGAAAGCATGTCGATGCACGAGTGAACATATACTCTTCAAAGGTACTGAAGTGAGCCCGCCAGTCTTCTCGTTTCTTCAGCCAGGGAACGCGATTTGCTATACTACCACTAGAGCCTAACACATTGACCATATGGTGAAGCGGGCTTTGTTGGAAGAGTCTTGAAGTAGACGACATTCCCTCACGATGGTTAAATTTGAAATGCAAGTCAGTCCAGCAATTCAAAAGGAGTGCGCAACCAAAAGGAGGCTTACCCATACTGGAAGCCGTGAGTCCGCTATAGAGATAAGCAAGGATAGCATGTCCCACTCTCTTTCCTTCCCAAATTCCACATATGGCGCTTAGCTGATCTTCCTCCACTATGTTGTCAGTATAAGGGAATAGGAGAGCACCCGCTAAGCAGATGGTGAATCCCTTCATGAGCCCTTCAATGCGATCATCATCGCTTGTCAACCTTTCAAGAGCATTTATCACCCAATCTGCAAGTTTTTACAGATGGATTCCCTTCTGAGTCTGGACGCCCTTGATGGCTTCGGACGGCATGAAGCTTCTGAGCACCTCCTCGGAAGTGACCCTTCTTAGCATGCGCATAACCTTTACCTTGCCATTTCTCTGGAATTTCTTCAAGCCAAGCAGATGTTCTGCTTCTTCGAGAAGAATAGTTGCCTCGAAAGTGGGGAAAATGAACGTATGGGTTTGAGGGTGCCAAAGCTCTACCAGTGCACCCATAGCCGCCCAATCCATGTGAATCTCGTTATAATGTTTGGCATGAGTTACGAGCCTTTGGAGATGCCACTTTCTGATGATGGCCCTCATGCTGATCGAGATGTTCGAAGTGAGTTTCGATAGCCATGGCAACCTTGAAAACTTCCTCGGGCCAGGAAAGAGAGGATACGGCTGAAAATAGAAAAGTGGAGAAGGCGAAAATGAGCGTAAGAAGGTCTTGCCGAAACACAAAAAAGAAATGGTAACTCACCATTCGAGATTGGATTCTCCCGCTAAGATGCCCTTCGAAGTCAGTAAGTCGCTTGCACTCGTTGCTGGGCTTGCTTTTCTTCACGGGACGGGAAGACTCACCTTCCATCTCGAACTCTGATCTCCTCCTAAACTTCAACTTTCTTAGCTCGTCCTGGAATGCATTTTCTTAAGGCCAAAGGGGCGATACTTATAGTGAGGAAAGGAATCTAGGAACAGTGTTAGCAGTTTCGTTTTGTTATATGTGATAATGTGCTTGCATAGTTGTGATCTTGTTTTGTTATGTTAATTATCGAGTGGGGTACCACTGTCCCACCGATGCCCCACCTTGTCCCGCCTTGTCCCCTAATCATTCAATCATTGTGGTCCCCCCTTATCATGCATCGTATTATATGATATTTACGCTACTAGAGCATGCCAAGGACCTTACGGTCTGGACGAATCTGGGATCTGAGTTCCACTTCAACAAAAAATAGTGATGATCCCAGGAGTTCAGGACGTACGGATAGGCCGTTAAGCCGTGATATAATGGGGACGATGGTTCCGTTCGATGAGTCGGTACGTGGATAAACGGGCCCCAGCTCAGTATCAGCTCATTAGATCGGTATCCTGACCCACTCTCCATAGCTTAGCAATATTATCCTTGGATAGTTTCTATTTTAGTTTGTTTTATTTTTCTTTTTAAACCCAGCATGTATTCATGTAGGACTTTGAGTTCATTGTGGAAAATCACTCACTTACTTTGATTGTGTGAGCTACTGTGCTTAATTGCTTAAATATGGGATATTCCATTCCGAGTCGAGTACTGAGTTTTTCGAGGTTACCTTGGGATGTTTCCCTGGAAGAAACCATTGTTTGGATTTGTCTCCAATCATCCGTTTATTTCCTTCGGACCCACCTTGGCTGCAGCACTTCCACAATGGCTGGTGATAGCTCCCCAACGGTGAAACCTGAGGTTTACGACCCAGGTACTTCCGCACCGTGAAGTTGGTCCTTTTAGTTTTTTTGTGCCCCAGTGCACACAATGTCCTTCCTAGTTTATTTACCATCCAAACAATCGTTGATTTCGGATAACCTTCCTCAAGGTTGCTTCGTTGAACTCGGGAAAGATTCCCATCACGTGATGTTAGAAACGTGTCTCATCACACCTTGGCATTGACTTTTCAGTCCACTCCATTTCATTTCAATACACTTCGTTTCATTCTATTACATGTCCTTCCCCTACAAAGTGGATGTCAAGGCGGGGCAGCTGTAGACACGCCATTTCTGACGTTACGATGAGTAAATCCCATATTGTACTGTAAAGCCCTAAAGTGGCTTACATTTTCTTTTATTTGAGTGATTTCCCTAATTTTGGTTAAATTGCATTCATTTTGTGAGAGGGAGAAAATTAAAATATGTGTACATATAAATAAACAAAAGAGAAAATGAAATCCAAAAAAATGTGTGTATAATTATATTTACATAAAAAAAATGTAATTGCTTTTCTTTAATAATATTTTTGTAAGTATATATATAAGTGATTATTATATGTATAAAATAGATATATTAATTAAAAAGTAAAAGATATGATAATTATAAGAAAAATAAACATAAAAACATAAAAAAGCAAACAAAAATAAATAAAACAAACAAAATAATAAAAATAAAAATAATATATATATATATATATATCTTATCCTCAAGTCCCTTTCTATTTCTCTATTCTCTTCCCTCCTTCTCACGAAATTTCTCCATCACCTTCCCCATCGTCTCCTCTCCCCTCTCTCTCTTTCTCTCCCTCTCACTTCTCTACTCATCTCCCTCTCCCTCACGGCGCACACATGCACACTCACCCTCATCCCACCCTCACTCCCGCGAAGCCACACATTCCCCATCACACTCTACCTCTCTCTATCATCCCACTGCATGTTTCCCTCTCCCCCACGTTGCTAACCCACTCCCCCTCTGTTAGCCCAACCGGAACCATAGCCATGACTCCTTTTCGTCTCCCTCTCTCGTGTGTGAAGCCATCCCACTCTCCCCCTCTCTCATGTGTGAAGCCCCGGTTGAACTCTCCGCACACTCCCCCTTTGTTAGCCGCCCACAAGTCCCCCTGCGTTGCCACCTTCCTCACACCTCTGGCCATCCACTTCTCTACATGTACACCTAGCCGCAGCCACCAACCTCCCCAGCCCATGCCCTCAACTACTCTCACACTCCATCTCTCTTCATGAGCCACCTCGCCATCGGCTTCCTCACGCCAGACCCCACGTTAACGAGCCCTCCATGCCGTGAAGCCCACCACGGCGAGCCTCCACTCTAGCAAGCCACCACTTCCGGCTGCCATCATCGACGCCGCTGCCTTCATTTCCTCCCTCACCACGTTCTCACACCCCCTCTCTGTTAGCCGCAGCACCTACACCACCCGGTCGTCACAACCCCCACCGCCGTCGCTCACCTACGCAATAGCCAAACCGCCGCCGGAGCACCCTCGTCCACCTTCCCCGGTGCATGCAAGCCCCGCGTCCTCGCCGTCCCCGGCCGTCGTCCCACCGTGATCACCGCGGCTCCCTTTGTGAGCCCCTCACTGCCGATGCCGCTGCAACCGCCTTCCAAGTCACCTTCCACGCCGCCGAAGTCATCCGACGTAGCCTACCTCTCACCCACCGTGCATGCACCGCCGCACGACACCACCGCCGGCCACCTCCCGCTCCGCCTGCACCGCGACGCCGCCACCACCCTACTCACGCACGCTGACGCACGCCAGCACCGCCGGCACCGGCGCCTCCCTGCCGTGACCGTCTCCCTTTCTCTTCCTCTTTCTCTCCTCCTCTCGCGGTCTCGCCGCGGTTCTCTCTCTCCCTTCATCCCTCTCTCTTCCTCCACCTTCAGCCGCGATTCCTCTCTCTCTCCCCCTCTCTCTCCTTCCTCTCTCCCCTTTCTCTCTTTCTCTGGCTCTCTCTTCCCCTCTCGATTTTCTCCACCCCCCTCCCACTCTCTCTCTCTCTCTCTCTTTTCCTCTCTCTCCTTCCGCTCTCCCCTTTCTCTCTTTCTCTGTCTCTCTCTTCCCCTCTCGGTTTTCTCCACCGTGATTTTCTCTCTCTCTCTCTCTCTCTCTCCCTTTCTCTCTCTTCCTCTCCCGATCGTGATCTCTCTCTCCCGTCTTCCTTTCTCTCTCCTCCTCCCCGCGATCCCTCTCTCTTTCTCTCTTTCTCTCTCTTCCCCCCTCTCTCCCGTTTCTCTCTCGATTCCTCTCTCCCTTCCCTTTTTTATTATTTTTATCTCCTCACTTTCCTTCCCTCTTTCTCTCTTCATCCCTCTCACTTTCCCTCCCCATCTCTCTGCATCCCTCTCTTCTTCTTACCTGATCTCTTTCTTCTCTCTCTCGATCCCCCTCTCATTTTTTTTATTTTTTTATTCACCTCCCTCTCTCTGCTCTCTCCCTTTCTCACTCTCTCTCTCCTCTCGCCCCCTCTCTCTTTCGATCCCTCTATTTCTATCTCTCTCTCTTTTATTCTTTTTATCATTATTTTTCATCTCTCTCTGTTCCCTCTCTTTCTCACCCTCTGTCTCTCTGTCGCACCCCCTGCCACCTCCCCTTTCTCTTTATTTTCCCCCTCCTTTCTATGTATATAATACATATATAGTAATGTATAGAGTCAGTATAGTATATATACTTAATATATAGTATCTAGTACTGTCTATATATATATTATAAATGAATAGTATATGTGTGTATATATATCGAATATATAGCATTTATATAGTATTTTGTATTATATATATAGTATATCTCTCCTTCTTAATTTTGCTTATAAATATATATCATATATATACATAATTAAAGTATCAAAAAATCTAAAAAGGGGGGGGGATTCTCTCTTCCCTTCCCTCTCTTTCAAATGTTCTGTGTTGGTTGTATAGATAGATATTTTATATATTTTTATATACATATATTAATATATGTATATATAGTTATATATACATCATTGCATATATATATACTTCAACATATATATATATATATATATATATATATTTACTATATATATATATATTTACGTGCATACATGTTTAATCCTTCTTTAAAACGTGCAGGAATAAAAGCGGCCTTCGGCCCAATCAACCCTCCCGCGTGTTCCCGTACACGGGGAAGCCGTCTCGTCCCACCGCTTGCTCGCCCCAGTGCTTGCATCGCCATCAGCTGCTTCTTTTCTCGTTCTTATTATTTTGTTGTGTTTTTAGTTTGTTATCCATGTTACCAGTGTTTTATCTTATGAATTGTCATCATATCGCATTATCTTTTCTGACTTAATTTCGTGTTTGTTCATTTTGCAGGGTAACCAACTTAAGGCCCCCTTCTTCGACCAGTCGAAAGAAGAGGAAGATGGAGCCCGCATAACCCCGTGTCAAGGGCGGAAGCGATCAATCCACTCGGGACCCTCGGTCCCTGACGATCACAAAACTTCTAACGCGCGCTTCATTTTGATCATCTTTGTTTTAATAACACCCGCGGAGAGTTACTTCCCGCAGCGGTCATCTTCTTCTGTCTTTGGCCTCACCCGCGCGGAGGATTATTCCCTGCGGCGGTTTCTGTCATTTACTTTCTGTATATCTAACTTCTAACAGGTGCGGTGGGTCACCTCCCGCCGCCATTTCCATTTCAGTATTTTATTTTCTGCACTTTACTCTCTAACCCCTAACTATTTAATTTCAGCATTCCCCTATCATCGCATTAAAATCCCGTGGAGATCATCATCTCGCGGTAGTTTATTTGATCCCTTTTCCTTTCCTGTCACATATACTTATATTATAGTAAAGACCCCGTAGAGGCCATAGTCTCGTGGTGGTTTCTACATATATATATATATACTTATACTTATTATTTATGTCATAGTAAAAACCCTGCAGAGGCCACAGTCTCGTGGTGGTTTATATATATATATACTTACATTTATTATCTATGTTATAGTAAAAACCCCGTAGAGGCCAATGTCTCGTGGTGGTTTATATATATACTTATATGTATTATTTATGTTGCATTAAAAATCCCGTAAGGCCAATGTCTCGCGGTGGTTTCCATATGTACATATATTAATTACTGCTCATATTGCAATATTATTGTTAAAACCCCGCAAAGACCAATGTCCTGCGGTGGTGTGCTTTTATTCATGTTGTTCTTGTAACTGTCCGAGGAGTGATATATCGTTACAAATTCCGAGTCTACGTGTCTCTCCGTCAGTCAACTTCTATTACGTAGAGTTCCAGGACTCGAATTCGGTATCTGAAAAGCTGCTCTCGGAACGGTGGGTCATGCCTACCGGGAAGGGGTTCAGTTTGCGCGAGAGGGTCTTCGGACCCCTATCTCCGCCATGTACCGGAGTTCGGTCAGTGTAAATTTTTTTTATCTCCATTAGAGTGTCATCTGTAGGTTGTACTTGTCCACCATTCTTTCATATCCCCTATAGCGCGCGTTTCCATTGTTTTGTCCTCATTTCTTTCACCCTTTATTACTTAGAGAGGGAGAAACCCCATCTCTCTCTCTCAGTCCACCACGTGACGCGTTCACAACTGTCTGATTGCTTTTTTTCTGACTCTGACTGACAGACACACAGGGTAGCAAGGAATCTGCCTGAAACAGACCTTTGACCGAAGGAAAAATGATTTTTGCAGACTCAAAGAAAATTATGGTGGAAGGAGGTATATGTGAGGAACACAGAGGAATGTTTTGGGATTTTCTAAAAATTTGTAAGGGGGTGGGGAAAATGCGACAAGGTGACTCTGTCCCGTAGATCTGCAAAAGGGCAGATTACTGAGAGGACAAACAAAAATATGGGGAAAATATTAAACTAAGGCCAAATGGCACGAAATTTGAATTGGAGATTAGGGGAGACAGGAGGAACAAAATCTCCAAATTAAGGCTTTAACAGACAATAAGAAAAAAAGATAAAATTTCGGAGATGAGGTTCTGTCCTGATTTAGATAGAACTCCGACGTAGCGGCGGTGGCGGCACGAACGGAAGGCGGTGGCCGGAAGTCGCATCCAGCGGAGGTGGAGATCTTGGAGTCACACCAAGAGGAGGTCTTCACACCCTAGAATGGCAGAAATCCATCTACAAGAGGGGAAGAGAGACACAAGGGGTGCCCTTGGGCTTGCTCTTGGTAAAAATGCTTAATTCTTCATTAATTCTTCTAATGACACTATACATAGGCTTATATAGAGAATGGAAAGGGGTGGGGGGATGGGAATTTCATGGGAGAGAGGCCATTTTCTTCTCCCATGTGGTCAAAAACCCAAAATAAATAAATTACATATGGAGGGGACACTCCTTTGAAAGGAAGGAAGGCATCTTGGATTTTTTAGTCCATTTATCCCCTTTGAATGTCAAACCATCTAGAAGGCCACCTTGGACCTTTGACTAGCCCCACATGGACCCCTAGGGCTTAGGTGGACCAATGGGAAAGGGTATGGGGGCCCCTTGATGGTCCTACTATACTTTTGCATAAAAACCCAAAGAATCCTAAGGAATGACAAAGTGGCTTATAAAGCCTTACAATTACACATGTGTTTTCCCAAGGATATAAAAGCAAACTAAAGGACATAAATATAAAAATAAAAGTTAGTGCCCGGTGTTGATTCCCATCAAGAAGTTTAAACAAGTCTGGGTCCCTAAGAGGGTCCAACCAGCTCGCCGAGAGGCGCCTGTCTACTACCACTCCAAGCCCGCCCAGGCGAAGAAGAATAATGAGAGGGCGCTAGCCCCAAGAAAAGAAGAGACTATCACGGATCCTCCTCACCGCACAAGTTTTAGGGCATGTGCCCAACAAGCTGATATCCCCGTAGCAGCGAGAAGATTTGAACAACCTGCTGAAAGAGCTCGGCTGGCCTATATCCCTCCGATTGGAGGTCGACAACCATCCCCAGTCCTGCATCAAGGACTAGGGCAAGAAGAACTGACCAGCATGGTCAGGAATTATTTCAGGGGTATGGGCAACCCCTCAAAGGGCCAGCAACGGCTGTTGCAAGCAGCCATGGCAAGAGAAGACGATTGTCCACCAATGGCAATCGAAGATGAAGAAGAAGAAAAAAGGATGACGTTGTCGGTCGACGATAATGGGTATGAAGACGGCTTAGAGATCAAAGCCGATAAAGCCACTCCTCATCAGCAGGAGGAAAGAAGTGTCTCCGTCTTCGCGAGACTGACCTTCCCTCAGCATCCGAGAAGGAGGGTCCATCACCAAAGGAGAGAAATGCATGTTTTTACTTGCAATATGGCTGGAGTGTCCGGCCGATATGAATAATTACATGAGGAGCCTCAGGAGCTGGCTCGATTGGCCGGAAGGCCCGGGCCGAACACTCGAAGAGCAGAAGCCGCAAGAAAAATGTTGGCAGCGGCAAAGGAAAAGGAAGTCCTAACTGATGGGTCCACCATCTTGACTGCAAACGTGGTGACAACAGAAGAAGAAGACATGCTACTAGATATCCCGCCTGAAGGTGCATCAGGGGAAATGACAGAAGCCATCCCCACCACGAGAGCCATGGACCCGTCAGTGTTAATGATACTCCAGAGATATCAACAGGAGATAGAGCTTCTGAAGAAGCAGCTAATGGAGAAGACGGAGCAAGCCTCAACTTCTAAGCAGCATGAGATGCAGACCAAATCATCACGGGGAGCCTTAAACCCAAGCGACTTCCCACCACTTTATACCTTGCCCCAGCCGACAGAGCCCAGCTTGGCCACCACTCAGCAGCGCCCACCACAGCCTCTGATGCCGCCAGTACTATCGCAGGTGCACCAAGTGCCTCCACTGCTGTGTCCTTATCCTCAGGCGACCGCCTTGGTCACCCCCTATCTACAGTCGGTGCACTTCTACCCAGAACCGGCCGATCCGACTGCCGTGAACAAGTTATTAGTGGAACAGATGATCAAACTGAAGCTCACCGAGCGAAGTGAAGGTGACTACGTCGCATTTGATACCTACCGGGTACCATACCTGCCACATCATGCTGCAAAGTAGCTCCCCCCTGGGATCAACAAGCCACCTAAATTCGACAAGTTCAACGGGAAGGGATCCCCTAAGGAACATGTCGCCTACTATATGACCGTCATGGGCGATCTAGCCACTGACGAGTCGTATCTGCTGAAATTTTTCGGGTCCTCGCTGATAGGGCTCGCATTTGAATGGTATTCCAGCCTCCCAGCCGGGTCGATTAGCGACTGGCCGGATATGTAGAAGAAATTCAAAGAAAGATTCCATGTCACTGAGAGGGAGGTCATAGTGGCTGAGCTCTACTCGACAAGACAAAGGGCAAATGAAACAGCCCTTGAATACATTAAGAGGTGGAGGAACCTTGGAATGAGAAGCAAGCGGCCCCCGCACCAGGAGGACGTTGTATAAATCCACAAATAGAACCTCAGGAGGGAGGTACTAGAAAAGATGATTGGAATGGAAATCCAGTCATTTGACCGTTTGAACAACGTCGTGGCTGAGGTGGAAGCCTTCCTGGCAAGACCTACCCCTACATCAACTGCTGCCACTACACAGAAGGTAAAAATAGCAGAGCGGTGCTCAACGCCTAAAGAAGGAAACACTCTTGACGTCAAGTCATTTGAACAACAAAAAGATAAAGGCAAGAAGGCGGTTGCCCCTCAGCCTGCTAAAGTCAGAGACGACCGAGAGGGCCCCTCACTCCGGGATAAAATGAAGAAGGCCTACTCCTTCCCGCAGGAGAAAACCAGGATTCTGTTTGACTGGGTGACCCAATATGATAAGGTTCCCTTGCCCGAACTGAACCGGCCGGAAGACCTGAAAAGAAAAGATAGCCCAAGGTTCTGCCCCTATCACCAGATGCTGGGGCACCCAATTGAAGACTGCTATATTTTCAAGGATATCATTGAAGGCATGGTCAAGAAAGAAGAAATAGACTTGGGGGTGTACAAGGTTGACCCTCCACAACCTCATGAAGCGCCTCTGAGAAGAGACGCGGTCAACATGGTCTCTCTATATCAGGCATTGCCTGAAGAGATCACGGAATCCAGCACTCAACATGCTTATGAGGCCTACTTCTTGACACCAGTAAAAGAACAACATGGATGGCAGTAAGTCCCTACAAAAGCCAAGAAGAGAGGCACACCTCACCCAAAAGTGGGGATACAGATCTGTGGCGTCACACCACGACCCACTCTGCCAGTGGCAACACCTGTGTGGGCCAATCCACCTACAGTCATCAGAATACCTACACACAACCGGAGAAGACATACTCCATTGCCAATGGTCAAGGAAATTAGTCCAGAAGCCCGGCGGTTGCAAGACTATATAAATGGGTTAGATGAATATGTACAACCCAAACTGGAGCCTTTATTGGTGCGGGATTATGTCCCGTGGAAGGAATTAGAGCAGCTCTCATTAAAGCAGGAGCAGGAAGCTGACAAAGCATCAAACAAGGACGGCAGCCTATTCTGGGGGCAAGCGCCGACCGAAGAACAGAAAAAGAGGCAAAGAAAGAAAAGAGAAGTCAGCAAGACCACAAAAGATATAGTCCTTTCTTGCAATACCATGTCTGCCCTCTTCAATCTGCCTGGTGAGGAAGATGAGGACGAAATATGGTTTACACCCATCACCGGGGCAAGCCCGACTGAAGCGGTGACCGCTGCACATGCAACCCGGTCGGGCCGAAGATGGGGGCGTCAGCCACCCGCCAACCACAATATCATCTTCAGGGGGGAGCAACCCTATAAGATACCCCCTCCAGAGGTCAGGGGAGTCCAAATCCCTCCTCCTTCAGTTTTATACAGTGAGAGTGGGGGCAGCACTACCGCTACTTCCTTTCTGGAATTCCTAAGAATGTCAAAGGGAAAGTAGCCATGTCGAGATGCCGACCCCACAGTCGAGGCTACCCACTCGCAGCTCCAACAGCCTTCTAGAGTTTTAGATGAAGATGAAGCTCACCAAGCGGCAGCCAATGAGGGACAGCAGGAAGACGACACCAAACAGAAGGGTGCGGCCTCAGAGCCCGATGAAGCAGGCCCATTAGGGGCTGTAGTTCAAGACTCTCCCAAGCCCAGGTGGGCAGAAGAAATGAAGCTATCAAACGTCCAAGCAGGAAAACTAGTGGTCAAGTTATTAAAAAAGCTCCCAGCGAGATTCACTGTTTGAGAAATCCTCTCCCTGAGTGAGGAGACCCGACAGGCGATTATCACTGCTTTGCATACGCCTGCCCAATATGAAGCATGTTTGGCTAATACACTGCCGGAAGCCAATGTGACCTTCACTCAGGAGGACATGCTACTCCCCACCGTCAGCCACAACAGGCCGCTGTATATGAGAGGACAACTGAATGGTCGGGGGCTGAGCAGAATCCTGGTAGATCCCGGAGCAACTATCAGCATCCTGCCATACAGGATATATTAGAGGTACCAGTTCAACGTGTGTCTCAATAAAGTTGGAGATATGCGTATCGTCGGCTTCAACCAAAAATGTGAAGTACCGCTGGGAGTAGCAGAATTCACACTTGCTCTGGCGGATCTTACTAAAAGGGTGCGGTTTCATGTCATCGATTCCCACACCTCATACAAGGCGTTGCTTGGCCGCCCCTGGCTACATGAGAACATGGTGGTGCCCTCCACACTACACCAGTGCATCAAATACACCCAGGAGGGGAAGGAGGGGAGGATATTTGCCAACTTCCACCCATTCGAAGTATTCAAGTGTCACCTACTGGACGCTCCTCTGTATGCAGAATGGTCACAAAGACCTCTGAAGCCAAGACCCTGTTAGAATGTAAGGCCCGGAAACAGAGGGGGGGGGTGAATGTATCCCTCTACAAATATAGCCTAATTAAAACTCTAAAGCTCAGTTATGCGGAATTAAAACTGTTGCAGAAATAGCCTGAGGAAACTTAGAAGGATCAAAGCAAGTCAACAACTCAAGAAGCCCTCAAACGATCCTAAGCAAGCATCTAATGCGCAGGAATTAAGTGAACATATAAGAAGATCAGCCGACAAGGGACACCAGGTTTTTTAGGTGGTTCGGTCAACAGACCTACGTCCACCCCTCACTCCCAACCAGAGTGAGGCTTCCACTAGTAACACTAGCACAGCAGACTCAGTCTGCAACAAATGCTGCCACACAGCTTGACCAGGGAAACAACCTCCCCTCTTCCTCCCAACCGGAGGGACACCCCAAGTGACTCCCAGCCACTTGGAAACCAGAGACACACGGTCTCTCTTCCTCCAGACCCGGAGGGAACCCCTGGACTTGCTACCCATAAGCCCAGAACCGGAGGACCAAACCTCCCTTCCTCCAAACCGGAGGGGAACCTAGAGACCCAAGTCTCTCTTCCTCTGAACCCCAGAGGGAAGCACAAGTGACATTAAGTCACCTACAAACCAGAGGTCTCGGACCTCTCTTCCTCCCAACCGGAGGGACCCCTGGACTTGAAACCTACAAGCCCAGAACCGGAGGACGAGACTCCCTTCCTCTAACCAGAGGGAACCCACAAGTAGCACCCAGCTACTTGCAACCGGAGATAGCAATCTCCCTTCTCCTGAACCAACAGGAGAGACCCCGACCTCTCTATAGAGAATCGGAAATACAGTAGGTGAATAGTTCAAAAGAAAAACAAAACCCAGCAACAGAAAGCTGAAAAGATAAAAACAAATGTGGCTCTCGCAGGAGCTGGCTGGCCTGGATTTGATCCACGGTCCAGCAGGAACTTCTTCTACTGCTTCTTTCTTTCTCCCAGCACGAACTCTCTTTTCTTCTTCTTCTTCTTCTTCTTCTTTCTTACTTCTTCTTCTTCTTACTGCTTCTGCCTTCTCCTTCTTCTCACTCTCTCTATCTCACTGTCTCTCTTTCTTTTTCTTCTTCTGCTCTCTCGATCTAGCTCTCAGCTTTCTCTATCTCTTCTTACTCTTCTGCACTTCTTCTCTTAGCTCTGGCTGCTTCTACTTCAGTCACTCTCTGCCCTCACCCTTCTTTAGAGGAAGAAGACACATATACATAGCAGCAGCAGATTAGGGCGGCGTGTGCTCTCCACGATTCCCGCCCAAATGCTTCAGTCCACGTGGAGGCTCCTCTGTATCTCGGATCACGTGCCAGATGCCAGCCTCGTATCACGTGCCCACTCTGCATAGGCTCCACGAACAGTAGAATAGAGCAAACTGGTTCGGATTTGATCCTAAACCCAGAATCCTTCTTCTTCTTCTTTTTCTTCTTCTCCTGCAAAGAGATTAAAAACATTAATACTCAGGGTTCTCTCTCTCTCTCTCTCTCTCTCTCTCTCTATATATATATATATATATATATATATATATATATATATATATATATATATACCTGAAATAAGTCGGTTGACACTCAAGCTAAAGCTGCACGAGGTGTGTAGGAACAACAAAAGGTGCACTATACTGAGAACGACACGAGGTACATAAAATGACTATAGCATGAGATAAAAAGAGAACGACACGAGGTAAAGAAGGAAATAACACGGAGTAAAACGGTAGAAAGACACACGATCAGAGGAACCTTGGACGAAGATAGAAAGAAGCAACACGAAGACACAAATACAACACTAAGACACAAACACAGAAATAACATGAAGACTCAAACACAAGATTAACACGAAGACATAAAAACAATACGAAGACACAAAAACAAAAGATAACATGAAGATACAGGAAAACGACTCGAACACGAGGATGACACGGGCTGAAAACAACTCGAAGACGAAAATAGAAACCGACACGAAGTGTAATCACAAAGCAAGAAAGACACGGGGTCTTGGAAGAAACAACACGAATACAGAAGACTCGAAGACATAGGGGTGACACAGATGGAGCGACACGAGGTGGCACAGAAAGCAGCACGAGGTGCTGCAGTGTTCAGCACGCGATGGAACAAATAACGACACTAAAGCTCATAGTGTTGTCAACCTCAAAACATGTAAAGACTCAACTATTGAAAGTCTGAAGGCGATGTACAGACTTTATGAGAAGGCAACTGAACACTGTACACACTTCCAATGTACAGACTTCATATGAACAGACCAATGTGCATACTTTCCTTCGATGCATCTACAGTGCAATGTATTGGTTTGATAGACATTATGCAATGTATGGACTTTGATGAATGGCCCAATGTATGGACTTCGCGAACAAGATGCAATGCTGACCGATGTATACACTTGGCAAAGAGAGTGATGCATGAACTACCCTGTACAGACTTTAAGACTTAATGAGCAACAAAAGTAGACAAAGCAGCATGGCGTCAACCCAGCTGATCCACTGCGTCAACGCAGCTAGTGAACAGACAGCCAATGCGTCAACCCAATCTCCAACTTCGTCAACGCACTCATTGCACAGAACCCATATTAATGAAAGACAGACATGCAGACATGCAGACATGGTGAGTGTATAATCTATGCCATGCTCACAGTTAAACTGTTTTGTGTACCAAGTTCTGAATGAAGTAAACACATATGACATGAGATGGACGCTGTACATACTTGATGCATGTGAACAGTGAGACGGATGTATAGACTTGATGAACTACAACATGAACATTATCAGCAGAGAAGCAATGCACAGAATAGAAATCAAGCACAAACCAATTTATCACAGGCATTCTTCACAATTCAGACATGGCACACTCATGCAATCTCCCACAGAATAGATCAGACATATTCAAGACAAAGTGGTGACTCAATTATGTTGCTATCATTAAAACACCACATCATCAACAAAGCACAAGGGGCACAACAGACCCCTGTTAGGATAACAAGAAGCACTTCCGGCAACGACTGGTTCTCGCCGCCGCCACCTGGGTATATCAATCCCAAGACAGTCTCACATATTGCCGTCACCGGGGGCGTGGGCAGAGCAGCACCTCCTGCCACCTATCCTCAGTCCAATGAAACCAAGGTCGACCAGCAGCACGACCACATCGGGGTCCCGGAAGGCCTCACCAAGCCAATTCTCGGCCTCGACAATAGCACTGTCGATCCTTTCAAAGCTTGGGAGGTGACTCACTCTGACAGCCCCAGCAGTTTGTTTTACACGGCTGAAGAGCATCCTACACGGGAAGACACTAATTGCATCTTCCTGAAGATATGGGGAACTCGTTAGTCCCCGTTCAGGGGTTGGCGTTCACAACAAATCGAATGGCCAAGATGTTCCAGAAGCAGCACATCCCTTCTGACCAGCCCCGCAAGGAGAAAGAAGCATTCTAGAAGCTGTAGTATCCCGCAAACCTGGACAAAGAATTGAGGCGTGTCTCTCAACATCCAGGGTTAAGCTTCACCGTTGAAGAATATTATTATAGCGGACGATACAAAGTTGATACCATCTCCGCTTTCTACCCTGCTGAAGAGAGCTCACTGGGGCAACCTTCGATGAGTACCCAACGGAGGTCGAACATACTGAACCTGCTCAACCAAGAGACTCAGAATCAGAGGCTATAACACCTTGCCGATGCTGGGAGCAAGTATGTTCTAAAGAAGTGGCTCTTCAAGCCAGATTTGACACAGCCAGCAATAGCGAAGCCGAAGATGCGGAAGAAGTAGGGATGTCTCCCTCTAGTGGCCCTCTTTTGATAATGATGTCAGCACCCCTCGTACCGATCAGAGAAGCTTCTGCCAAAACTGATCAAGAGATGCATGCTGTAGAAAAGAAAAGGCCACCTCCACTGAAGATATGGCAATCCAAGGAGGCGGGGTACTCTTGTCTTCTGCTATGAAGCAGCAATGCTGCTCTAGCACGGCAACAAACAACTGCCAGTCCTTCAGGACTGCAAACACATCTACAAGGGCTGAGGTCGTTAGCTCGTCTCTTAAAACCATGGCGGCTATAGATCTGCCAACAGAACAGCTCATGCGGTCGCCACTAGCTGAATCAGAAATCCCTGGCGAAGCTTAGGTGGAACAGAATGAATGGGCCGAGGTACTCGAGCTCAAAGATGATATTCCAGATTTTGTCAAACTTCTGCCTTTGCCCCCGGAAATAGAAGATGGGGGCCAAGCCACAGTCAACGAACTGATAGAGGTTAACTTGGGAGATGAGACCAACCCTAGGCCGACCTTCCTCAGTGCCTAGTTGTCTCTGAAGAACAGAAGCTGTATGTCCAACTGCTACAAGAATACTGAGATTGTTTCACCTGGACCTACAAAGAAATGCCTGGACTCAGCCCCACAGTCTCACAGCATGAGCTAGCTATAAGCCCTGAGGTCGAGCCGGTTAAGTAGCCGCCACGGCGCATGAGGCCAGAGCTCATCACTCAGATATGCAAAGAAGTGGACAAACTCATTGATGTGCGTTTTGTCGAAGAAAACCAATACATCACGTGGCTGGCTAATATTGTGCCCCTGAAAAAGAAGAATGGGCAGATCCGGATATGTGTTGATTTCCAAGATCTGAATAAAGCATGTCCCCAGGATGACTTTCCGGTGCCGATCACTGAAGTTATGATTGACGCCACAACCGGCCACGAAACAATGTCATTCATGGATGGGTCTTCCGGCTACAACTAGATATGGATCGCGGAACATGACCGGGTCCACACTACCTTTTGAACTCTCAAAGGTATCTATCACTATAAAAGGATGCCTTTCAGACTGAAGAACGCTGGTGCAACTTATCAGCGGGCAATGACAAGAATATTTGATGAACTGCTCTACCACAAGGTCGAGTGCTACATAGATGACCTGGTAATGAAGACCATAAGAAAAGAAGACCATCTGCAAGACCTTAGAATTATGTTTCAGAGGCTTAGGCAATATGAATTGAAGATTAACCCTATGAAATGTGCTTTCGGGGTGTCAAGCGGAAAGTTCTTGTGTTTCATTGTTAGATATCGGGGGATTGAAATAGACCCCGTAATAATCAAGGCGATCCAAAAGTTACCCCCACCAAGGAACCTCTCTGAGCTGAGATCCCTGCAAGGCCACCTGGCGTATATTCGGCGATTTATATCCAACTTGTCGGGGTGATGCCACCCCTTTCATAAGTTGATGATGAAGGATGTTCCCTTTTATTGGGATGAAGAATGCCAAATAGCCTTTGACAAGCTGCAGGATTACTTGAAGACCCCTCCAGTGCTGGGTGCACCAGTGAAAGGATGGTCGCTGGTTCTATATATAGTAGCTACGCACTACTCACTGGGGGCAATGCTTGCCCAGAACAACGAAGAAGGGAAAGAACAAGCCCTTTACTACCTCAGCCGAAGACTAGTCAGAATCGAGGAGAAATATACCTTCATAGAGAAAGTCTGCCTGGCACTGGTCTTCGCCGTCAAAAAGCTCCGGCACTATATGCTGTCGCACGAGATCAAGCTGATATCCAAAGCTGATCTGCTGAAATATATCTTGTCCCAACCGGCACTCAAGGGTCACTTAGGCAAATGGGCTATCATTCTTATGGAGTTTGACATCCACTATGTACCGCAGAAAGCTGTCAAGGGTCAAGCCATTGCAAACTTCTTCGTGGAGCATCCAGCTCCAGAAGACTGTCCACTGGAGATAGAACTCCCTGATGATGAAACCCTGGAAGCTGACCAAGTGCGACCCTCCTTATGGCAATTATACTTTGGTGGCGCATCTAGAATTGACTCCCCAACAACTGGATCGGCCAAAGTCAGGGTAGGGGCAGGCATAGTCCTGAAATCTCCAGGAGGAGAAGTCATTTTTACATCCTGTTCAATAAACAAACCCTACACAAATAATGAAGCAGAATATGAAGCCCTAATCATTGGGTTGCAAATTGCCTTATCTATGGAGATTCAGATGCTTGAAGCATTCGGGGACTCCATGCTAGTAATAAAACAACTAGAAGGAGAGTTCGAGGTACGGAAGCAAGAACTCGTCCCCTATCATCAACTGGCAATCCACCTGATGGCAAGATTCTATTTCATCAGAGTCAAGCACATTAACCGAGGACAAAATGCCCAGGCAGACGCCCTCGCAAAGTTGGCCAGCTCTTTGGCGGTCCCACCGGATACAAGCCTGAATATAGCAGTAATTAACCGACGACAGGTCCCCAGCGTGACCGAGGTCCTGGTTGATGGACAAGAAAATGAAGCAACAGCTGTGGAAGAAATCCAATAGCCCAAGTGGCGAGAACGCCTCCTATGTTGGTTCCAACACCAACAGCTCCCGAAAGAAAAAGAACAAAGAATGAAGCTCTTGAGGGTCAAGGACTCTTATGAAATGAGGAACGAAACTCTATTCCAAATAATGGCAGATGCCCAAAAGAAAATCTTACTTCATTACTTGTCCCCAGCATAAGCCTGGCAAGTAATGCAAGAAGTCCATGCCGGGTCAGCCGGACACATCAGGCCGGTCCGAAAATGAAGATCGAAATAAAGAAGTTGGGCTATTACTGGCCCTCTATCTTCAATGATTGTTGCAAGTTTGCTAAAGCTAGCCAGAAATGTCAAGAGCACGCCAACGTGTCAAGAAGACCACCGGTGCCCCTACACCCCACCGTACCAAGTTGGCCGTTTGCTCAATGGGGCACGGACGTGGTAGGACCCTTACCAGCATCGTCAGCAGGGGGCAGATACATCTTAGCCGCCACAGATTACTTCTGCAGATGGGTAGAAGCAATAGTACTAAGAGAAGTGACGGGAGAATTAGTCGCCAGATTCTTCCGACATAATATAATATTCTGATTTGGAGTCCCCAGCCGAATTATCTCTGACAATGGCAGCCACTTCAGGAACCAAAAGGTTTATCGACTGGCTGATAAATATAAGATTGATTGGAGGATGTCGTCCCCCTACAACCCTCAAGCCAATGGGCTCGCAGAAGACTTCAACAAATTGATGTGCACTTTGCTGGCGAAGACTGTCAAGTCCAATAAGAAGGATTGGGAAGAAAGGATGTACGAGACACTTTGGGCTTATCGTACAGTTTATAAAACCCCAACTGGC
The DNA here is from genome assembly GCA_022559845.1 of Amorphophallus konjac. NCBI lineage: Eukaryota > Viridiplantae > Streptophyta > Magnoliopsida > Alismatales > Araceae > Amorphophallus > Amorphophallus konjac. The sequence continues at coordinate 134,563,600 of CM040129.1, forward strand.
TACTCCCCATTCTCCCTTGTATATGGGTCTGTGGCGGTAGTGCCAATTGAACTGGAAGTCCCATCGCTCCGAGTCGCCATTCAGCATGGTTTGGCTAGCAGCGAACAAACCAACAAGGAAAGAAGATTGGAAGAGCTCTCCGAGCTCGAAGGAAAGTGTCTCCGAGCACAACAAAATACCCAACTCTACCAAGCTCGCATGGCCTGTGCCTTCGACAAGCTCATCAAAGAACGAGAATTCAAGAAAGGTGACCTAGTGATGGTTAAAAGAAAAGAAGTGATGGCCTCCAACCCCAAAGGGAAGTTGGTTGAAAATATATTGTCTGCCGAGTATATGAAGGGGGTGCCTACGTTCTTGTAGATCACAAAGGAGTAGTTCAGTTCTCCCCTCTTAATGGGAAACATATGAAGCTGTACCATGTAGTCCCACCGACATTCCCAGAATGACCGAAACCTACTTTGGCCTAGTGGCACTCCGCCCTGGCCTAGCTCTTTGAAATTCCCAGTCAGCTCAAACTGATTATCAGGCCATTGGTCTGTAACTCTGGGAACATCCCCAACAAGCACTAAACCTAGGATCCTGTGGAGACCCGCATACATCCATCGGGGACACCACCTGCATACAATATTGCGACTCCAGGCCTTATGCCTGAGTTCGCATAAAACTCCTTCCTTACGTTAGCATTACCCTCTTGCTAATGAATAAACCCCTTTTGGCGCAAGACTTCATGTCCTAGCCGACCTTCATACAATATCGCCATTATGGACCTTCCGTCCGAATCAACACAGAAATCCTTCTTTGCGTTAGCATTACTCTCTTGCTAACGAATAAACTCCTTTTGGTGCAAGACTTCGCGTCCCAGCCGACCTTCATACAATATCACCATTATGGACCCTACATCTGAATCGACGCGAAAACTCTTTTGTGTTGGTATTTGTCCTTATCAACGAATAAACCCCTTTTCTATCGGCGCAGGGCCCCATCTCCTAGCCAACGGTCATATACCACCACTCAGGGTCGAACGTCGCACATCGACCCATCATCATGCTCCTACCTCTATCAAAAAAAAAGAAAAAAAAGAGAGAGAAATAAAAATGGGGCTTAAAATAGAGGTTCCCCGCCAGTCTTGTTCAGATTCTCTGGACAAGGGCAAAAATGGCTATAACCTAGCTGCGGTGAAAACCCGAAAGGGCACCGCAGGCAAAATCGGGTATCCCGCCACGCGAAAACCCGAAAGGGCGCGTGGGCAAAAGCAAGAGGGGGCTGGCTTCGGTGAAAACCTGAAAGGGCACTTAAGTCAGTAATGTGGTAATTTGAAGTTCCTCTTCACCTGCATCCCAATGAAACCAAAAGCATCACCAGTCCCGCCAAGGATCAGCTTCTCCCAAACCATCGACTCGGGCCTTCCGTCCCCGTCGACAACAGACATATCTTTGCTTCGACATTTAACCAATGTCGATGAACAAACCCGTGTTCAGCCCTTGTCATCACCAGCAATATCGGTCGACGTTTCCCTTAACTTGGACCTTTCGTCCTCATTAATGAATAAACCATCTTTGCTTCGACATTTAACCAATGTCGATGAACAAACCCGTGTTCGACCCTTGTCATCATCGACAAGATCAGTCAACATTTCCCTTAACTTGGACCTTTCATCCTCGTTAATGAATAAACCACCATTGCTTCGACATTTAACCAATGTTGATGAACAAACCCGTGTTCGACCCTTGTCATCATCGGTAAGATTGGTCGATGTTGCCCTTTACTTGGACCTTTCGTCCTCATTAATGAATAAACCACCTTTGCTTTGACATTTAACCAATGTCGATGAACAAACCCATGTTTGACCCTTGCCATCATCGGCAAGATCGGGCGACGTTTCCTTTAACTTGGACGTTTCGTCCTTGTTAATGAATAAACCACCTTTGCTTCAACATTTAACCAATGTCGATGAACAAACCCGTGTTCGACCCTTGTCATCATCGACAAGATCGGTCAACGTCTCCCTTAACTTGGACCTTTAGTCCTCGTTAATGAATAAACCACCTTTGCTTCGACATTTAACCAATGTCGATGAACAAATCCGTGTTCGACCCTTGTCATCATCGGCAAGATCGGTCGACGCTTCCCTTAACTTGGACCTTTCGTCCTCATTAATGAATAAACCTCCTTTGCTTCGACATGTAATCAATATCGATGAACAAACCATTACTGACCCTTGTCATCATCGGCAAGACCGGTCAATTTTCCCTTAACTTGGACCTTTCGTCCTCGTTAATGAACAAACATATCTTTGCTTCAACATTTAACCAATGTCGATGAATAAACCAGTATTTGACCCTTGTCATCATCAAAAAGACCGGTCAACCCCCCCTTAACCTGGACCTTTCATCCTCGTTAATGAGTAAACCTCCTTTGCTCCGGCATGTAACCAATGTCGATGAACAAACCAACGTTTGACCCTTGTCATCATCGGCAAGACCGGTCAACCTTCCCCTTAACTTGGACCTTTCGTCCTCGTTAATGAATAGACATATCTTTGCTTCGGCATTTAACCAATGTCGATAAACAAACCAGCGTTTGACCCTTGTCATCATCGGCAAGACTGGTCAGCATCCCCTTAGCCCGGACTTCCCGTCCGTTGCTAACGGACAAGCCCTCGTCTATCCTGGCTTCGTTCCGTGAATCAAGTTCAAAAAAAAAAGAGATTAAGGCTTAAAATAGAGATGCCTCGCCGGACTTACCCAGATACCCTGGGTAAGGACAAAAATGGCTATAACCTAGTTGCGGTGAAAACCCGAAAGGGCGCCGTAGGTAAAATTAGGTATCCCACCACGTGAAAACCCGAAAGGGCACGTGGGCAAAAGTAAGAGGGGGCCGGTTCCGGCGAAAACCTAAAAGGGCGCTTGTACCAGTAATGTGGTTAAAAAAAAGAAAAAAAAGAAGAAGAGAAAAAATGATCAATGATTATGACACACCCTCCTCAAGGACAAGGCAGAATATCCTTCCAAGTCCCACCGATGAACAAACCGTTACTGACCCTTGTCATCATCGGCAAGACCGGTCAACCTTCCCCTTAACCTGGACCTTTCATCCTCGTTGATGAATAAACCTCTCTTGCTTCGACATTTAACCAATGTCAATGAACAAACCGTTGTTGACCCTCGTCATCATCGGCAAGACCGGTCAATTTCCCCTTAACCCGGACCTTTCGTCCTCGTTAATGAACAAACCTCTCTTGCTTCGACATTTAACCAATGTCGATGAATAAACCGTTATTGACCCTCGTCATCATCGGCACGACCGGTCAATTTTCCCTTAACTTGGACCTTTCATCCTCGTTAATGAACAAACTTTCTTTGCTTTGACATTTAACCAATGTTGATGAATAAACTGTCACCGACCCTTGTCATCATCGGCAAGACTGATCAACATTACACTAACCCGGACCTCCCGTCCATGTTAGCAAATTCTCCTGCCTTCAACAGTTAGCCATTGCTGACGAACAAGCCCCTGTCCATCCCGGCATCGTTCCGTGAATCAAGTTCAAAAAAAAAAAAGAAGAATGAGGCTTAAAATAGAGATGCCTCGCCAGACTTACCCAGATACCTTGGGTAAGGGCAAAAATGGCTATAACCCAGCTGTGGTGAAAATTCGAAAGGGCACCGCAGGTAAAATTGGGTACCCCATCGCGTGAAAACCCGAAAGGGCACGTGGGCAAAAGCAAGAGGGGGCTGGCTTTGGCGAAAACCCGAAAGGGCGCTTAAGTCAGTAATGTGACTAAAAAAAGAAAAAAAATGATGAATGATGATGAATAGCAATGAATGAATGAAATTAACGAAAAGATGATGGAAGTAATGTCGCTTTCTCATTTGCCATCCAAGTCCCACAGAAATCCCGTGGGCAACCAGCAAGTCAAACCCCACTGTCATAGGCCTTACGCGTATGCGGTAACACACATGTTGCTTCGAAATTCAACCTATGTCGATGAATAAACCCTACCCCCATTTTTCGTCACCATCGGCGAAGGCAACAAACAAACCATCATTTTTCGTCACCATCGGCGAAAGCAACAAACAAACCATTGGTCCGGATCTTCCGTCCGCATCAATAAGTAAACCTAGTCTTGACTTTCTTCGTTGTTCGGGGAAAGTAATGAACCTACCCCTCACTCGGGTTCTCCGCCCTTGTCGAGGAATGAATACATTCTTGGTCTCTCGGCAGCTTCGTCACCATCGGCGAAGCCTACCAATAGGCCTTCTGACCTTACCCTTTGGTTCGAATGGCTGCTACACCTCCGCCCTCGAACATTCAGCCTGTATTAGCCAAAATTGGGCCCTAGGAGTGGTTACGCTGCGATGGAGTGAACCCCTCACCCCTTCACTGAAGGCGTGAGCGCTCTCCTGCCCTAGTAACTCGTATATCCGAGCTAAGTCAGTTGGCTAAGAAGAAAGAAGGAGGACGAGGTCATGATTTAACGGTAGATAAAGACATTTTCATTGAAATGGCAAAATACATGTTACTCGGGGCATCCCCCGAGATACATAAGAAGTTCACCAAAAAAAAGAAAAGAAGGGATAAGCCAACCAAAGGGGGGCTACTGCAACAGGCGTCGGAAGATGTCCTCAAGTTCCAAAATTCCCAGGGAAGGGTGACATGTTAACTCCTGTAGTCGAGATTCGGCGGCCTTCAGCTGCGAAAGCTTCTCTTCAAGCGAGGCGGCCCGTCCTTCGGCCAATTCCTCTTCCTCTACACTCTAGACTTCTTGCTGTTCGACCTCCTGCAGCTCAGCCTCAGCCCTAGAAAATTCGGCATGAAATTCAGCTATCCTGGCGGTTAAAGAGGTCTGACGCTGTGAAGATGTGTCGGCCATACTTCGCATTGACTGCGCTTCCTCTCTCGAGGATGCAAAAGTGGCCTGACATTCTGTCCGCTCAAGCCTTAGGGCCGTTAGCTGGTCAGCCACTTCTCGGCCGAGAAATTCCCTCCTGTTCACATACTTTAGCAACAAGACCACCCGCGGCGTCCAGTCGTCCATGGGGCAGCCAAAAGCCAGCAGCGAACGGGAAAGGTGCTCTACCAAGCCCCTCAGCTGCACATAGGTTAAATCTCGGCTGGCTGTTATAGTCTGTTGCAGGGTTCCCAAGAACTGCCACACCAGGTCGTTCGATGACTGTAGACCAAGTGGTGACATGTCGGGAAGCAGAAAATCTACTCTACTATCAATGGTAGCCCAGATGTTGTCGCTCGGCTCGGAAGATGACGACAGCATAGCTTGTAAGGTGCCCGCACTGGAGCCGACCCCCGCAGCTAACATAGTGGAGGAAGTCTCGATAACAGCAACCTCCTCGCCAACCTCTTGCGGCGCAGCTGCACCAAGAATCTCAACAGCTGAGGATGTTTACCCTTCGCGCCCAGCCTGACTAGCCTCCACCAAGACCTATTCTGTAACGAGGGTCAAAGCCCTAGGAGATCTAGCTTCTTCTTCAACAATTTCTCCCGCTTCTATTTTGGGAAGACTCCTCTCCTCCGAGAGCAACCCTCTGTCGGCAATGGGCGGCTGGGATCCCGCAGCTTCAGTCGATTCGACGGCGCCGACAATTGCCCCCGAAACCTCCAAGCCTGCTGCCGCAACATAATCCTTGGGATATCTCGAAGTGATAGGCCGCAAGACTGGTGGGAATGTGGATTGACCCGCACCCAAAGCCGAGAGAGATATTTGCATAGTTATAGTTGGCAGTACCACATCAGCCTGCACCATGAATACAACATGCATCGGGCATCTGATATAGAAGATAATGAGAAGAGTTATGGAGTGAAGAAGGCAGAGGATCCCCTACCTCAATCGGCACTAAGCTCAAGCTTGCAGCAGTAGAAATTATGGCCTCCATAGGCCCAGCCCCCTCGCTTACGAGTGGACCAGATGGCTCAAGGCCGCTCCATGCCAGTCGGGGCGGACTGAAGGTTGTGTAATCACTTTCGTAAGCTGAAGACACCCTGGCATCTTCAGTTTCTATCTCCATGGGCGGGAACTCTTCGTCATTGGAGTAACTGCCATAGTCAACCTGCTCCAACAAGGAGGAGCTTTCCGCTGGTACGTGACGCTCCTTTGTCGGAAGGGGCGCTTCCCCAGCTTCAAGACCCACGGGAGGGACATCTCCATCAACGAAGGCTTACCCAGTCGATTCTGCGATGGGAGCACCGGTCGAATGAATTTTGGGGATGGGCTCACTCCCTACAACGGCCTTCTCCCCAACAGAGGCTTCCTCAGTGACCCCGGTAGCAGGAGGCGAAGAAGGTCACAGCTCAACTAAAAGTTCAAACAAAGGATAGTCAGGCAGGCTGAAAACGTAATAACCCATAAAAATCCGATGAATGAACTACAAATTACCTTCCATCTCGTGGCTGGGTGTCGGAGAAGGCAAATCCCCCGCCACAGGAGTTGTCGGTGCTGCCTCTTGTCCAACCACCACACCAGGAGTGACGACAACTGCAAAGAAACAATCAGGTGATGCGGCCAGAACAGATAATAGAGTACAAAGAGTGAGGGATATACGTTCAGTTTCAGGCCTCTGCACATGTGTAATACCCCAAATTCTTTTAGAAATTTAATTAGAAATTATTTGAATTAATGGGAATTAATTCGAAATTAATTAGATTAATTCTTTAATAAATAGAATAAGTCACATTTTGACTATTTTATAAAAATCCATAAAAATCATATTCTCGTAGAATCAATTGCGTTTAACAAATTGTTCTTCTATGGTCAACCCTAACAAAATCATTAACTACGCCGAATTAGTGGGATTAGTCAAATTTTCACACTTACCTAACCAAATCCGTGCTCAATAGTAACCACCACCTTAAAACATCAAATTCGAGCTCATTTCTCAACCAAATCAGGTGATTCCAGGGGAAAATGAAAGGTATTAAAGAGAGGATCATTTCCTGATGAGGGCATCCCTTGCCCCTCCACATTTTCTCCGGACTCAGATTGTTCGTCGGCAAGCGCCATTATGTTCCTCAAGTGTTTGTGAGTCGAGTCATGTATTTTTCTTATTTTTATTTGAGTCTTAATCATGTGATTTTCCCTTCATTTGAGTCATGTACCTAGGTTAGTAGGTTATCTACCAATGTCTTAAGTCATTGTGTTGTTTAGATAGGCTATTGGGCCCATCTCATTAGGCTAGGCCCATGGACACCCCCCTTCCCCTCGGTTATTAGTCATTGTGTCTTTTGTTAGGGTCCTTTGTGAAAAAGTCATGTGCCTATAAATAGGCCACCCCACTCCTCATATGTAACAACTTATGCATGAATATTGAATTCCAGATATACTCCAAATCCCTCTAGCCTTCTCTCTCAATATCTCTCTCTCTCTCTCTCTCTCTCCACCCCAATTTTTGGAATTTTCTCCCTCCTCCCCATTTACCTCTCATTAACTCCCCTCCCCTCATTCAATCACCTTCCCAACCACCCCATCTCCCACCTACCCCATTTAAACCTCTCCCCTTCCCCATAACCCTCTTTATTCCACCCCCTAGTCCCAAGAGAGCTCCACCCAATCCCCACTCCACCTTCCAACCCCCAACTACCCATTTCCTTTCCCCAAACCTCACTCCACCTTCCCAAGACATCTCTTCCCATCCCCAAGACCACTATTGATCACTCCCCATCAAAGAAAATTCAAACTCACATTCCCTCCACCCACTTGTGCCTCCCTCACAGCCTAAATTCGTAGCTCCTCTCTCACCCTCTGAAAACACCCCATTCCAGACCCCATTCTCCCTCTCCCACACCTTAGAACACCCCCTCCTAGGCCCCCTCACAACTAGGGGTCACTCCCACACCAATTCACCCCCATTTCCACTTCCATTTATCCCATTTCTCCCACCACCTTCCACCTACAGTTCGGAGGTTGCAGGTGGCAGAAGTCCAGTGACTTGCAGAAGGTGTCACATCGTCATCCTGAGGCTTCTGAAGGCGCTTCATACATCGTTGGAATCGACTTTGAGTCCTCTTTCCAACAGAGGTGGTCCCGCATCCATCCGAGCTCGGAGCTGTGCGGTGGAGCAGATCTTGTGCGACTGTGCAATCTGCCCCAGGCTGAAGACCAGAGAGAATTTGGAAGTTTCACCACGACCAACCTAGCAAGAATCAGAGCTCGGTTTCTTCATCAAAATTCTTCTTCTCTGAATCCTCTTTCATCCCCAGAAAGTGGAGCTCCATTTGGCGTTCGAATCTGGGAGATAGCATTTTTCTCCCCCGAAGTATACATTCTGTCCTCCCACAGTCTGCAGCGACCCTTCACCGGTGATCTGAGGCTACGGCCAACCTTGGCAGCGGTTGGCTTCCCTGTTAATTTTTCTGCGTAGAAGACTCGACAGCCGAACCAACGGCTTTGACGGCGCTCGATTTGGAGTTCGGGAGCGGTCGTGGCATTGCTGTCAATCTGCTGCTGGGAAACTGTTCCTGTCCGAACTAGAGATAGAGCTCCTGTTCAACTGTTGACCTCGGCCAGCTCGTGAGGGATCTGAGCGCCAATTTTGGAGGGATGAAACTATTACCAGTTAGCTGTCATATCCAAGAAGAAGGACCTCATTCGGCCTCCGACGCTTCTAGTTACCATTTTCTTCGTCGGGGTGTGTCGTCTGCCCCCTGTGAGTCCAGGTTTGACCTGCCCCTGCTCATCCGGCTACCTCGTTCTTCTCTGACCTCCGATTTGGACCCCGTCAATTCCTGCTCGAAGCTACTCCGACGACAATCACGTCACCGCCAGGCTCGTCTCATTTGAGGTTCAGGAGCGTCCATGGTGCCTTCTGCAACCTGCTGTACCAGTTCTGCACCAGCCAGAGGAAGAAGCTGCTGACCTGTTCCAGTCGCTGACCCGACCAGCCCTGAGTTCCAGAGCTCCTGCCAAAATTCAGACATCATCCTCAACCTGTTAGCAAGCTTTTGGCGCAAGTCTCATCAGATTCTGAGCTCGGTGGAATTATTGGCAGCATCGACATCGACCCTCTGTCCAGAAATACAGAAGCTAGGCAGAATCGGCGAAGCTCGGTAAGTCGGTTATCTTTGCATATCTCCCCACGCCGCTTAGCCGGCTGAAGGCCCCTCCCTGCGTGGAGGTAGTTTTGGATGTATTAAGCATAATCTCCACCCCAATATCCCCCCCCTTGCATGGGGTGTAGTTCATGTAATTATTAAGTCGCAGGTTTGAAGCTTCAATCGACGCGGCGTGCGGGTACATACCCTCGCCTCCCCGCTCGCCCCCGTCTCCGGCCGGAGTCGGCGTCTTCACGCCGGCTAGGTGAGCCTCGGTCCCTCTCTTACTGGTCTAATCACTTGCTTAGCTTAGTATTGCTATAGTTACTCCGTCGGCGGTAAGAGAGTGTCCGATTTTACATTGCCACCAAATTGAGTGACCACCGCGGGCGAGTTGAGAGTGAATCCACTTAACCCACACCCTTGGTGTGTTGGCCGCCCATGATTTGGGCATCCTAGGCCCATTTTGGGTTCTCCCCAAGCTTGCCAACCCTTGGAGCCTCATGGTCCCACCTCGGACCCTCTCCAACATCGCCTAGTTGCCTTCGGGCCCTAGTGTGTGCCATACGGGTGAGCTCGCTAGTGTGAGTCCGCTGCTCAAACTTGAATGCTTGCAATATAGGTCATAGGTCGGTGTCACATCAAGTGGTATCAGAGCAAGTTCACAACTTGTCTCTATCAAGTTGGTCCTAGGGCATGTCTATTCATTTAGAGTCTTCAAATGCATCACTCTTGTCCCCTAGTATGGCCACCTCATATCGACCTTACCAATCGGCCCACTCCATAAGTCCAAGCCACCAAGAGATGCCTACTGTAGATCCCTTTAAAATCCACACTTTTGGGGGTGAGGTTAAAAAGGAAAGGAAAAGGGAAACATTAAATAATGGTGGAGATGAAACAATGCACGAGGTGCACAAGGGGAGTGTGTGATCGCCAGAGGGTTTACCTCAATAAAAAAAATAAGATCGCATGTACCTGGTGAAAGATGTGATGCGGGATGAATGTGGATCTCCTCCTCCAACTCCAATCGGCCGGCCGACGAAGTGGGTTTTCTTGATTGATTACCTTGTAAGAAAGACAATGAAAGACAAGCAAAAGAAAGGGGATCAGCCAAAGTGCCGTAGTATCAGTCAAGAACCAACATAAAAATGATGAAAAGACATCAACATGCGCACCTTCTTTTTTGTTTTCTTTTTAAACCCCTTAAGAAGACTTAAGGGAAGGGGAGTTTGATGATAAAAAGAAATGCAACAAGACGTGAACAGATGTGAAGGGTGAATAGAGATATAAAGGACGGAGGGATGATGGTATGAATGAAGTAAAACAAAAGAGATGAAAAGATGAGAAACCCTGCTGTCCCTGGCGACAGTAAAGGGAAAAACCGAATGAATGTGTTGATGGATGTAGATGGACGAAGCACCGGATGCAGCCCAATCGAAGGATGCAGAGGGGAGGCAGCAAAGGACGAAGAAGGCTCTGCTCGTGATGGATATTCAAGCTTCTGAGCGCTTAACCCTCTGAATGCTAAAGGTGCTTAACCTTCAACACGATCGATCAAGGCTTCAATTTATAGTGCCTCAAGCGGATGTGATCAAACCAAGGAATGATAAGAACAGGCAATGAGGCATCCAGGGAAGGATCAAGATCGAGCAAGAGTCCATGGATGGCAGGGAACTGTGAGGGAAAGATGGAAAAAGGAAGGACTCTGGAGTGAAACACGCCTTAATACAGGGCGTCTTTTATGAATTGACGACCTTCACAGAGACGTTTTCTTGAAACACGACCTAGGAAAGGGCGTTTCTTCCTGGATATAATTTTGGAAATGAAACCTTGCCTTGTTTGAAAACTGAGATAACACGCCTGAGATAACGGCGTTAATTAAAATAACGCCCTGAGAAAAGGCGTTACTCACAAAATGCCTTTTATTTTGAAAATAGATAATTCCAGAAATTAAGGGATAACACCATGAATTGACGCCCTCACATACGGTCGTCCTTTCTTTGAAAACGCCCTACAACAGGTCGTTATTTTTGAAATTAACGCCCTTAATCAAGTCGTGACTCACAAAAATACAGGAAAAATGCAGAAAAACTCACAAAAATAGAAAAACTTCATGTTATAGGAATATTGAAGTCCACTTGGGGCATTTATATAATAACATGAGATTTGATCAACAAAACGTCAATTTTGGCGTGTCTACAGCTGCCCCGCCTTGGCGTCTGCTTTGCAAGGGAGTGAGACGGAAATGGAGCGAAGTGTAATGAAAGGAATGAAGTGGAACGAACTGATAAGGAGACGCCAAGGTGTGATGTGACACGCCTCAGACACTAAGCATTGGAAATCTTTCCAAGATTCTGAATGAAACAACTCTGAGTGGTTCCAAGGAAACAATCGATTTGTTGGATAAAAGGAGGTTAAACTAAGTAATAAAGGGTGTGCGCGTGGGCACGGCAGGGAAAGACCATTGGAGAGCGATTACCAGCCAATGTGGACGTGCTGCAACCAAGGTAAATTTTGCAGAAAAGTAAAGAGAATTGGGATAAAGATCCAACAAAAGGAACACTTTCAAGGAATCAGCCTGAATGGCTTCAAATAGAACAAAGTACTTGATTTAAAGTGGAATATCTCATGTCAATTCAATCGAGAGCGAGTGAACTTCATTATTGCCATAATATGAAGATTTTCAGCATGAAACTCAAAGTCCTACATGATGCATGCTGGGCTAAAAGAAAAGGTTAAAACAAACTAAAAATAGAAAATAATCAAGGATAATATTGCCAAGCTGTTTAGGTCTGGTCAAGAATCCATATTTCTGAGCTAACACTAAGCCGAAGCCCGTTTATCCACGTATCAACTTAGAAAGCGGAACCATCGTCCCAAACTTTTAACAGCTCGACGGCCTATCCGTGTGATCAAGATTCTCCTGAAATCGTCATCGTTTTTGATGAAGGGGAACTCAAATTTCAGGTTCATCAGAACCACAAGGTCCTTGACATAATATAATAGCGTAGATATCATATAGTAACAATGCTTACAAGAAACAGATACACGGTGGCAAGATGTTGCTCCTATGAGTGATCCAAACGCCTGGAATCCTGAAAAATTCTGCACTTTAAACTTATTAGCCTTTTTCCATCCATTCAGAACATGACATGATCATAAGTGCTTAATCATAGACAATTTCATCAAAATAATAGCACTTAGGTTCATTAAAGCGTCAAAGCATGAAGAGGTCAAAATTCGTAATCCAATAAAACACGCCTAAGAGTAGGGCGTTAACAGCATGAAAACGCCTGACCATAGGTCGTTAAACATTTAAAACACGCCTTACTCAAAGGCGTAAACAGTAACGGAAGCTTAGAAAAAGACGCCCCATGCTAGGGCGTTAAATATAACACGTCGTCAGTCAGGTCGTTAATTTAAAAATAGACGCCCTAACCAACGTCGTTAATTCAGCACGAACCTCCGTTTCCTAATTTGACAGCACAGTCCTTAACCCAATCGAATTTCTAACTTCCAACAGCCTTACGACTCTCTAAATCTCTATTAATAGGAGGCCCTCCTTCAACATAAACAACCAAAACCCTGCAGCCGCCGAAACTCTCTGTTCTTCTTCTTTCTTCTTCTTCATCTGCTCTGCAGGTTGCACCGTCCAAGCTTCTCCTGACGATGGACAGGGCACTGAAAAGGCAAAAATTCTCAACTCCCAGGATTAACGATATCCAAGGTCATATAAGCAACAGGATATGCATGAATCAGGTTAGTTTCAACTTTCTTTATTGTGCATACTGTTCTGGCGAACTGCTCACATGCTTATTTCTTTGTTACTGAACATGTCATATGCTCATGTACCTCTTCTTTTTGTTTTCTTCCCCTCCTTTCACAGGAGTACCCAAATCTTCCAGGGGCTAGAAGATATGTCCAAATCAAATGGTTGCCCCTCATCCTCTCCAAATTCACATCAGACATGAGGGTATATGTAGCTAGATGGCATCTCTTGGGGTTGATAACCCATGCCAAGCATTATGATCAAATCCACATAGATTGGGCTGCCATAGGAGCATTGATTGAGACATGGCATCCTTCCACCCATACTTTCTTATTTTCCACTTTTGAGGCCACCATCTTGCTGGAGGAAGTAGAGATGATCCTAGGCTTGAAAAAGATGAAACACGGAGAAGAAGAAAAGATGGCCATCATGCCAAGGCCCATCTCCTCCCACGAGTTGCTAACCTCGTTAATACCTAGCCCAAACCTAGTGAACCAAATCAAGGTCACTAAAGGAGTTAACCTCTTGAAGCTCGCCTCGTGGGTGTACAAGAGAGCGGATCAAGCTAAAGAAGAAGAGGAGATAGAAAGAGTGACCAAAGCCTTCGTGGTGTGCTTGGCAGGAGCACTCCTATTCCCATCCACGGAGGACTTTCTAGAGGAGTCCCAATTGAGCGCAGTGGTGAGCTTATGGGAAGAAGAGAGAGTTGGACCGGCGATCCTAGCATATCTCTATAGCGGGCTCACAGCGGCGTCCATGGGAAGGCCCATTTACGGGTGCATGCTAGCACTCTCAAGTTGGGTTGATCTACACTTCAAATTCGACTCATGCCACGAAGCCCAACAACCCTCAAGAATTTTCTCAAAGAGCCCACTCTCATATATAACCGGCTCATTAGGTATAAGCAATAGAGTGACCAACCGAATTCCTCAAATCAAGAAGAGAGGGGATTGGAGGGAGCACTTAAAGGTAATGCCAAAGAATCTTTTTACTTGCGCCCCGGGTGTATTCAAAATGCAGGAACTTCGTGCACGCTTCTCCATCGGGACGGACCTTCGTCTTATCGGTGCTTCGGATTTCATTTTATATAATGCACACCGGTGCCTTCCTCAGCTTGGGCTCCCAAGGCAACACTTAGAAGATATCTCTCATCTTCCTCCAATCAAATCAAGGGATCTAGGCAACAATGAAGATGGTGAGGAGGTTATCACCATTCAAGCTTTATGGAGGCTAAGCAAGCTTCATCAACCTCTAGAAGACTTGGATGAAGACAAAGAACAGTGGAAAAATTATGTAACTTCATTGAGAAAATTAAGGCCCAAAGTGGCTCATTAGTCATTGTAGTTCCTCTTTTCAAAATAATAAAGATTGTTTTCTGATTGAGCCAACTGCCACTGTGATTATGATCGAAATCATCCAAAAAACTGTGTTTCTGTTGTGAATAACGCCTCCAAGAGCGTCGCGAATTAACAAAAACACGCCTTATTTCAAGGCGCTTCAATGGGCCCATCGTCAACAATTGACGCCTGCAACAGTGGGCGTTACTTTGAATAACGACCTCAAGAAAGGCGTGAACAGATTCAAACCCAAAAGAATATAATCGTTGACTCATCAAAAATAACGCCTTTTCCATAGTCACGTTTCAAGAATAACACGCCTTTACCAGAGGCGTTACTTCAAACAGCAATGATGACTTCCCTCACATCAATCAACGCCCATTCAATGCGTCTGACGACGGTTATCGTTCCCCATGCAAAATAAATTAACGCCTTAATCATCGTCGTCAATTTCCATAAAACGCCCAGAGAATGGACGTGAATTCTATTATAAACGCCTTTCTCAAGGGCGTGTCTTCTTTTCGAAACCCAAAAGCCATCAAGCCTCCTTCTCCTTCCTCCTTCCATTCTATTTCGCCCTTTTCTCTGCAAACCCTAACCGAAGCCCTCAAAGCCTCTCTCTGGTTCTCTTCCCTCACTCCCTCCAACTCACTCAATCTCACTCCCCCTAGCCATGGCCAAACGCCAAAGAGTTAGTGCCCCAGATGTGGTTGACCTCGACGTCTCCCACGCCCAAGAGGAAGAGCTTTCTGTGGAGGAGCTCGCCGTCGTGGCTTTTGAAGAAGAGCCGGCGACGGCCGGCGGCGACGAGGCCGACGGAGCAACGGGCGAAGCAATAGAAGAAACGGAAGATGCAGAAGGTGGAGAAGAAGAAGGAGAAGAAGAAGGAGAAGAAGAAGGACCGCCGTGCACGGCGGCGGTCGCTCCCCGGGGGCAACTCCGGCGGCCCAGACGGCCACTGCCACGGCCACAACCCCAGAAACACAAGAAGGTAGGTTCCCCCTCCCCAATTCCATTTTTTTTATTTTATTTATATTTTTTCTTGATTTTTCCATAGCCCTCGGGCATTAAACCTGCAACTCAGAAAAAACACGCCTCCCATGGGGGCGTTACTTACAAACGCAACGCCCTAATCCAGGGCGTTAATTATTTTTAATTTCTGAAAATTAATTATCCTTCATGAAAAACGCCCTGAAGCATGTCGTTTCTTAAAACTTATGATTTTTCATGAATTCCATGCCCATTAAACAATTTCCAAAAATATTTTCATGAATTATTTCGCATGCTGTCAGTTATTTGATTTTTCTGTTAAATTGAGAAACCCACGCCCTCCAGTAGGGCGTTAATTCAACAAGAGACGCCCAAACCAGAGGGCGTCGCTTCATTCATTAACGATCAAAATTAACCACCTTTAGGAAAACGCCCTACCACAGGGCGTTAATTCAACAAGAAACGCCCAACACCGTGGCGTGATTAGAAATATGTTTCAGAAATAGCAAAACAGCCACCAAAGAACGCCTAAGACTGAGGCGTGATTAACATAAAAAATGCCCTCATTAAGGGCGTTACATTAAAGTTCATTCTGAAAAACGCCCCCCACAGGGGCGTGAATTTATCAAGAAACGACCTGAGGGTGGCCGTGAATTCCAAAAATACTAAAATTCAATATTTAACCCAAATCAAATGTAATTCCACATGGATACTCAAATAATTAATAATTCTCTTTTAATACATGCAGGGGTTGATGAGGACCCGTATCTCATGGGTCATGGTCTGGGCAGCATACCAGGGTCTCCCCGACTTCCAGAGGGTTAGGGTAGAGGCCATGGGATTTGGGGCTTTTCTATCCATTGAGCCTTTTAGACCTGACCTAGCACTGATCCAGGTTTTGAGGGAGAGATGGGATAGGGTTAGCCGGACTTTTCTGATGCCCTGGGGGCATATGGTTCCTAGTTTAGAGGATGTAGCCAGGATCACAGGTTTACGGGTAGATGGTGAGGCCGTGAGTGGGTTCACCTATTCTGACTATTCAGAGATGGCCCAGAGGCTACTAGGGCTTGAGATGGTCTACGTGGGACCTAGCGAGTGTAGGACCATTTTCCGTACGGACCTGACTACGGTGATGGGTCTAGGAGATGCCAGGCATAGGTCGGGGGAGACCTTAGGTGAGTTTGCACAGCGACTGACCGACGGGGTGAGAGTGGCATGCTGCCAGGACCCGACTGACCATGAGAGAGCGGACCGAGACCTGAGGAGGTTCCTGCTGCTGCTGCTCGGGAGATTATTGCTGGGGACGAAAGCCGATGTCATCAACTGCCGCTTCTTAGGCATCCTTGAGGATCTGGAGACGGTTGGCACATATGCTTGGGGAGCGGCCCTGCTGGCGCATTTGATGGCCGATCTGTCCACGGGGACAGGTCGTGAGACGACCGTCAGTGGCTTCTCACCTCTTCTTCAGGTATGCAATTTCTCATTTCTTATCTTTTCTTTGTTATGATGCATGTGAATATAGTACTAATTGCAATGCATGGATGCAGGTGTGGAGCCACCTATACATGCCGATGGGGCGCGTTGACCCACGGCCAGGAGCTGAGGGATCCTTCCCCCTGGCGTAACGCTGGGTGCCTGTTATCTTTGGCGCCCCACTTGACTACGAGTTGTGGGTTCTACGGAGAGAGTTCCGTGACTTCCCTCCCTCGCTGGTATGTATGAATGAATGATATGCATTTCTTTTTGTTGTTTATTTGAATATGATGAAATGATAATGATGCGCGTTCATGAATGCAGGTGCAGTGGAGACCCTATGAGGGGATGACCGATGAGGGCCAGCCTTGGGTCGTATCGGGGCGACCTCGCTTCGGGCGTGAGCTGTGGCTACACTGCTTGAGCGAGATTGAGCCGTTACGGCTTCGGCTGGTGATGAGGACCCTGGGCCTGCCCCAGGAGTGGATCGAGGTCGGAGAGCCTCGAGGAATTGGCAATAAGACCCGCGGTCGCACCAAGACGACCGACTGGAGGGTGCGATTCGAGGAGCAGTACGCCGACTGGCAGCGAGGCGGGACCACAGTCGTTTCCCACGCGACTGACAGCTCCGAGTACCTCCGGCGCTACTGGGAGGTTCACGCCGGCAGACCTCAGATGAGGGTCTTAGGGGTATGTATGAATGCACTTATTTCTAAATTAAATGCAAATGCTTATGTAACTATTATGCGATTAACATGTAATGAATGCAGGATGCGAGGGACATAGCGGCGATAGATGCACAGGCCCACCTCCACATCCTGGAGGACCAGCTAGCTGCCACACGGGCAGACTTGGAGACCCTGGTGAGTGTTTAAATTATTCCTATATGCAAATGAATTTTTTTTTCTTTTGTTGTGTTGAATTAATGATTAGCCACTGACGGTCTTAATGAATGCAGCGTGCCCAGCAGGGAGTAGCAAGGAGAGATCCAGGTGAGGCCTCCAGCTCGAGGGGGTCTAGTGCAGAGGTGACTGCACTGACAGAGCAGCTGGCTGGTGCGATAGCGCGAGCCGAGGTGGCGGAGCGTGACCTTGCTTCACGGGTAAATTCTGAACTTGAAACCTCATTCAAATAATGATTAGATATAAATTGTGCACTGATAAAAATTCATTTTTTACAGAGTGAAGAGCTTCGAGCCACTCTTATCTGCGTAGATGAGGGCTTCCGAGCGACGAGCTCACAGGTGCGTGACCTTCCTTTAGTCACATGTTGTTATTTCATTTCATGAATTATTGAACTGTGGAACTGATGATTTGTTTACCTGTTTGTAGGCTGCTCAGCTGAAGGCGATACGTACCGAGTTGTCGATCCGCGATCAGCGGATCGTAGAGCTTCAGCGGGCCTTGCAACAACGCAGTGAGCTTCCTCAGGACGTGGCCGAGCTGCGGGTTGCCCTGGAGCTGGAGAGGAGGGAGCGTGCTCGGGAGCGCGAGGAGCGGGCTCGTGAGCGTGAGGAGCACCAGGCGGAGCGTGCCCGGTTCCAGGAGCAGTTGTTGGCACGAGAGCGTGAGCTGGCGGACTCGAGGACCCAGTTGATCCTTTCCCAGGAGCGGCTTCGAGTGTCCGAGGAGCTGTTGCATCGAGGCCGTGAGCGAGCACGGGCTGCGGGGTACTCCTTCACCAGCTCCACCTTTGTGGCGGGTTCTTCCCTCCGAGAGAGGAGCGAGGCAGGAGGACACGTTCGGGTTCCGGCCTCTTCACGGGGGCCTATGCCTCCTCCACCGGCGCCAGTTCGGGATGGTGAGGAGGAGGTTGAGAGCAGGAGAGTAGAGGAGGGTGGAGGCGAGAGTTGAGAGTTCTGTACTTGTACTCCTCCACCTTCACACCTGTACATGATAGACATGATGATACACATATATATATGAGATTTGAGCTTTTGTTACCTGAGCACTTGTGTGGTTGTAGACTTGTGTTTGTGTACTTTTTCCTTCTCTCGTTCCTCGTGTTTGCTTTACTTTGCCCTGTATCTGCGGCTGCGGTTTTCACTTGAACAAACAGGTTAATTCATCTGTTCGACTTGGCCCCTTGCCCGGTGAGCAAAGGGTGTAAATATTTTGACCTTAATAATGGGTCAAGGGGCCAAGCCTTTAATAAGGCAAAATGAGATAATCAAAACTCAGGGATGCCTCATGCAATCACACGTATGCAAACAATAATTAAAAGATGTCCAGGCAAGAATGCAATTCATGCAACATGAAGAATTTATTTTTGTTCTTTTCAGTATATATATATATATATATTTTTTTTTTGAGGATTTTTCTAAAAAACACGCCTTAGATTAGGCCGTTACTATCGTGAAAGACGCCCTTGGAGACGGCGTTACCGTGCAAAGATTATTGAATTTTGTTGAAAACACGACCTTCCAGGAGGCGTTATTTTTAAAGAAACGACTATGATCTAGGCGTGAATCATCATAAAAGCGCCTTGAACAAAGGCGTTAATTTTTATTCCTCCCAAATTGGGCTGATAAAGAAATCAAGGCGGTGGGCCCTACTTGGTCATCTTCTAAGTTCCATTAACCTTTCTTGAATAATTAAAAGGGGAATTGGCGTGAATATGGTTAAACTTATACACAAGATTTCGTACAGTGCATTCTCTTCAGTTTGTCTCGACCATTCTGCTGGTTCATGACTTTTCCAAAAATAAAAGAGAAGCTATGAGGAAGCTCACAAAAGATTCAAAGATGCCTGAGGCAAAGCTACCTCCCCTATCCTTATGCCTGTTGGGGTTCGGTCTTTGGCGTAGGGACGCTTTGTTGCCTTTTTTGCCTCTTCATAATGCATGCATACGCCCAAGGTTTTCCTTGCGGGGACTTTGCCCTCTTGACATGCTTTTCTTTTTCACCATTTGACTTTCACTTCGGAATTGATTTGCATTGAATAGATTTGAACTGATGAACAACCTAATTGTACTTGGGCTTTTGTGGCATTTGTTCCCTTTTGGGCCCTGACTTCCTCCTACTAGGGCGGCGGATAGGCTTGGCGTGTCTACCTCAAGACCTCCTTTCCTCCCTTGTGGGCCGAAGAAGAAAAGAATGGATATCGTCTTTCGCCATTAGTTTGATTTCGACTTTCCATCAGATCTTGCACTGCTTGAGCTCAAGAGTAAAGTGTGTAGTGTGTGCGGGGTCAACTCCCATTTTAAATTAGCAAGACTGACAAATGGATTTTGATTTTGACCTTTCGGACCGGTGACCTTTGCATGTTATGTCAGCCCGAAAGGGAGAACCATGAAAGAAAACTCTTTTGTTTTGGATTTTGGAAATATTCAGATTTTTTTTGGATTATCTGGGAGATTTCTATTTTCTTTGGGTTTTTGTGAAGTTTTCAATTTTTGTTTGGATTTTTGTTCAGGGGTAATATTTCTTGAGATACAAACCATTCCAGGGATGAGTTAATTCCTCTCCTTCAGCATTAACCAGTTTATAGGCATTGCCAGGATAAACATCTTTTATGACAAACGGCCCTTCCCAATTTGGTTGGAGCTTTGAACGAGGGCCACCCGGCTTTACAAAAATTCTTTTGATTACCATTTCACCGACCTTAAATTTTCTCTCAATTACCTTCTTTTGATAAAAACGTGAGAGCCTGTTTTGGTAAACGCGCGCATGTTCAGCGGCGACCAGACGCTTCTCATCTAGGAGTTCCAATTGGGCAAGGAGTGAATCACGACGTTCATCGATAGAGAGCTCCTCATCCAATTGTACTCGCAAAGAGGGGATAAGAATCTCATAAGGGACTACGGCCTCCATTCCATAAGTAAGGGCAAAAGGAGTTTGCCCAGTGGGGGTTTGAATAGAAGTGCGGTAGGCCCAAAGAGCTTCAACCAGCTTGTCTGGCCAATCCGAGAATTTATTAGCCTCGCACGTCTTCTTAACAATCTTGATTAAAGTTTTATTAGTGGCCTCTGCTTGGCCATTGCCCTGCGGATAATAGGGAGAAGAATGATGCAATGCAATGTTATACCTGTTGCAGAGATCCTTGAGATCTTGGGAGATAAATTGAGGTCCATTGTCGGTGACGATGGTGCTTGGGATGCCGAACCTCGTGATGATGTTCTTCATGATAAATTTGCAGACGGTTGATGCTTTAATTTCCACGTAAGCTTCTGCTTCCGCCCACTTGGTGAAGTACTCCGTTGCCGTGAGAATGAATGATTTTTGCTTGGTCAGGAGGTTCGAATCACCAAGAGGTCCAATGATATCAAAAGCCCACATGGAAAAAGGCCATGGGGAGGACGTAGGATGGAGTGAAGAAGTAGGAGAATGAATCTTGTCGGCGTGCAGTTGGCACTTAACACACCTTCGAACATAGATAGAACAATCTTCTTCAAGAGTGGGCCAATAGAACCCTAGTCTAAGAATCTTCTTAGCTAGCATCTGGCTGTTCACATGACCACCACACACACCAGAATGCGCCTCTTCCACAACTTTCCAAGATTCATCATCATCGAGGCATCTCAACAAAACACCGGTGAGCCCTCTTCTGTAGAGCACACCTCCAACCAAAGTATAACGTTGAGCCACTCTCCTAATTGCTTTTATTTCTTCGGCAGTGGCCTCCTCGGGATAAGACTGATCATTACAGTACCTGGCAATCTCATAATACCAAGGCTTTTCTTCGTCAGCCAACTCTTCTTGCCAATCCAATAGCATGACCTCTCTGCCTTCAAGAGCTTCTTTCCGTCTAACCTTCTCAAGCACCTGATCCCTAATATCAAGAAAAGCACGATCCCTAATGGCTGGAGTATCACGCTGATGAATCAGGGGGACATGAAAATCACGCTCAGGAGGGAAGACTAAAGCGGAGGCTAAGGAAGCAAGTGCGTCGGCCAAAATGTTCTAGCTACGCGGGACATGAACGAAAATCAATTTAGTGAAGAGTTTGGCATAAGCTGAAGCGAGTTCTTGGTAGGGCTTGAGCTTAGGATTGATAGTGCGGCACTTGACCAACACTTGGCGTAGAATAAGCTGATTGTCACCGACGATTCACAAATGGGTGACACCATATTGATGAGCGGTTTTAAGACCGGCCAAAAGAGCTTCATATTCGGCTATGTTATTGGTGACGGGAAAAGTGAGCCGAGCAGTAAATGGAATGGTGACTCCTTCGGGTGTTAAGAGAACCATGCCGATCCCTCTTCCTTGAGAATTAAGAGCTCCATCAAAATGTAATGTCCACATAGGATCTGGGGGGTGATTAATGGACATTAATTCTTCATCCGGGAACTCTGAATTGACAGGATCAAAGCGGGGGAGAGGGTGGTGAGCAAGATGTTCGGCAATGGCATAACCTTTGATAGCTTTTTGCTGAATGTAAGTGATGTCAAATTGAGAAAGGAAGCTTTTCCAGCGTGCTAATCGATCAGTGAGGACAGATTTTTCAAGGAGGAATTTGATTGGATTCATGCAAGCAATGAGGTGAACCTCGTGAGCTAGGAAATAGTGTTTTAACTTCTGAACTACCCAAACCAAAGCTGCACAAGTCTTCTCCATGGCTGAGTATCTCTGCTCACAGGGGTTAAGGAGTTTAGATAAGTAGTATGCTGCCCTCTCTTTACCTTCCTCATCCACTTGAGCTAAGACAGCACCTACGGAGTCATCCAGGACTGAAACATAAAGAATAAGTGGTTTGCCTGGAATTGGCGGCCTCAGGACAGGAGGATTGACCAAATAATCCTTCAATCCGTCAAAGGCTGCCTGACATTTATCATCCCAATTAAACTTGACTCCCGGCTTAGTAAGCTCGTAAAACGGCCTACATCTTTGTGAATGCTGGGAGACGAAGCGGCGAATAAATTGCAACCTCCCGATTAATCCTCGAACTTCCTTCAGATTCTTGGGAGGAGGCATATCTCTAATGGCCTTCGCCTTGTTGGGATCAACTTCAATTCCCCTCTTGCTAACGATAAATCCAAGTAATTTCCCTGAAGAAACGCCAAATACGCACTTCTTGGGGTTCATTTTCAATTGAAATTCTCGTGATCTCTGTAAAACCTTAGCCAGAACCCCAGGATGCTCAATCCTTGTCCTTGATTTCACAACCAGGTCATCCACATACACCTCAATATAAATATGAATCATGTCATGAAAAATTGCCATCATGGCCCTTTGATAAGTGGCTCCAGCGTTCTTAAGTCCAAAGGGCATGACCACATAACAATATGTGCCCCATGGTGTAGTGAATGAAGTTTTCTCTTGGTCTTCTTCAGCCAGACGAATCTGATTGTAGCCTGAAAAGCCGTCCATGAAAGAAAGAGTCTCAAATCCTGCCGTGTTATCAATCAGCACATCAATATGAGGGAGGGGAAAGTCATCCTTAGGACACGCCCGGTTAAGGTCCCGAAAATCTATGCAAATTCGAACTTTTCCATCTTTCTTCATAACCGGGACAATGTTAGCCACCCAATTGGGATAGAGGACGACTCTAACGAATCTAGCCTTATGGAGTTTATCGACCTCTTCTTTCATTTTCAAAGCCATGCTAGGATGGAAACGCCTCAACCGTTGTTTTACCGGGACAGATCCTGGCTTAAGTGTAAGACGGTGTTCAACGAGCGCAGGGTCTAATCCAGGCATATCTTCATAGCTCCATGCGAACGTGTCCTTGTATTCTTGAAGAACTAAGATGAGCGCCTTCTCTTCGGAGGACGGCAAATTTTTGCTTATGAGGACAATCCTAGGGTCTTCCTCGGTACCCAAGTTGATTTCTTTGGTAGGTTCTTCTACTGAGGCTGATGGTTCGTCGAATCTTCTCATACCACTAGCAAAAGCATCAGCCTCGTCCTCATATTCTTCATAACTTTCATCCCCTTCTTCAATAGGGTCTTCATCATTCATGATTTCATAAACGCCCAAACCCTCATAAGAAGCAACAAAATCCTCAATTTCTAATTCTGGCAGGATAATTGGATCTTCCACAAACTCAGGGAGAGCTAAACAAGCTTGGCATCTAATGGCCAATTCCAACAAAAATCTGCGAGGAATCTGCTTACCCTTGGCCTTCTTGTGTGAATTTACCCCATGATTTTTATTAGAAGAAGAGGAAGAAAGGGAGGAAGAGCAACTAGCTTGATTATAAGGGAAAGAAGGAGGTGATAAAGTGGATACATGAGGTGATACAGGGGAGGGCCCCTCACCAGAGGGGGAGAAAAGTTTTATCAAGGAATCTTGGAAGAGTGGCCCCTGGGTTGGGACGCGCTCGGGAGAAAAGTATGAGGTCTCCTCAATAGAAATGGAGGATTGGAATGTTGGAGATTTGGCATTTTTTTTTCGTTTTCATGTTTTCCTTTGTTTTTATTTTCTTTCTCAAGTAAAAAGCAATGTGAAGGGGGAATAGTGGGAGGAGTGGAGATTGCAAGTTTGGAGAAAGATTCAATCAAAGATGGCCCATACGGGGGCGAGATGGAGATTTTGGAAAATCGCTCGAGGAGCGAAGGAGCAATAGGGAAGGAAATCTGAATTGAATTGGGAGATAAGTTGATGGTAATCGGTGGTGGTCGCGGCACGTGACCAAACCCACGGGAATAGAGAGAAACCAACACAGACGGATGCACAGAAGTGAGGGAGAAAAGGCCGGTCCACAGCCTATCCACGGAGAATCCTTCTTCAAAGGGGACATCTGGCTCTCCCGTATCTGTGTAGTCACTTAACATCTGCCTTTTATCTGTGATTGCGGCAGGCATTTCAATCAGTTCTTGAATCAATGGCGGCCATTCCGGATCTGTCGGCATGAACAGGCGGCTTAAAGAGAAGGTGATATCATTCATGTCAAACCACCTGTACCAGTCACATTCCGGGTCACCCATTTTTCTTCTTTTATCTGGCCTTAAAGTCTCCAAGGTTTTGTAAGTGGCCAGTGGGGCAATGTGCCGCGCAAACTGTCTGGCGTGCACATCCTGACAATCAAGCAATGATGTAATGATGGTAGTTTGTTCATTGTTCTGAACGCCACCGGTGACAAAATGTGTCTTTAAAGTCCAGGTGAGCGGCTGACGATCTGGCTTGAAGGTGGACGTCATAACAGCCCACGGCTCTCCTTCATTCTTGTCCGGTGCTTTGTAGCCTAAGCCGCCTCGTGCAATCACTTTTTGAGGCTTAATGGGCCTAATCTTGCCCTGGAGTTTGGCACCCAGGCCCTTGCCATCTTGATATCCCATCCTTATCAGAATGTTCCAGCCGGGGGTATTCATCATATTTTTCTTTTTCTTCTTCCCCTTAGCAGGCAGGGGTGTCATGGCAACGGTGGTAACAGTCTCAGATAGCATCGGTCGTGGACAGTGAATGTCCAACACAGATAATAACGGCTTGTTGGCTGGCCACATGGAAGGAACTGATGAAGCTACATGTATGTCCTCCTCTGGTAAGATCGGCACGCTGGTCACATTGATAATGCGGCCCTTGTGCGGAAACTTAAGGCACTGATGGTTTGTAGAGGGCACTGCGTCAAGCTGCTGAATATAAGGGCGACCCAGGATACCATTAAAGGTCGGGTCCATATCCAGAATATGGAAATCTGCCGTAATGGTGGCTGGACCCAAACTGACTTTGAGAGTAATCATACCCAGAGGGGGTTTCTTTGTATTATCATATGCTGTGACAGTAATGGTGGATGGCCGTATCTGGCTCTCAGGGATACCGCATAGCTTCAGAGTGCTCGGAGGCAACACATTGATAGATGCACCGGTGTCTATCAAACACTGCTTAACAGCCACTTTGTTGATATCAACCGTGATACATAGGGCATACTTTCTTGCCGGTAGAGGTGCTAACTCATGCTCATGGAATGTGATTGCCGGCTGACTGCTGGTAGGGGTTAAGACTGTAATTATCTGTTCAACCGGGAGGTCCTCATTGACCATAACCTTCTGCAGGTATTCCTTCAAGGCCAACTGATGAGTGGTGGACCTCTTGATTAATTCAAGAATGGAGATTCTGGCTGGAGTGCGATCCAGGTGTTTTAACATATCATACTACGTTCCCGGCACTGAATCTTGTTCCTGTTCCTGCTCTTGCGTCCCCTGTACGGGCTCTAGCTCTCTCTGTGGGAAAACACGGTGGAACATCCGTCCACTACGGAGCGGCGCTACGCCTTGACGCGCCTCTGTCGGGGCAATATTAGGGGGAGGGTTGGAAGAGGAGGAAGGAATGTCGGTAGCAGAGATCCTGCTAGGGGATACCAAAGGGGAATTCAATGAAAGGGGCGCCCCTGTAGGAGGCGTAGTAGTGGTGTTTAATAGAGATACCCCCGCGGGAGGCATGGGAGGAGTATTTGAAGAAGGTGCCCTCGCCGGAGGCGTGAAAGAAGAAAGGGATATCCGAACGCGAGGGGTATTGGCAGGTGGTGGAATAAGGAGAGATCGTGGCACAAAAGATGGTTGTACTGATGGTGGAGGAACTCTTGCCGGTGTAGGAGTGGTAGAGGGGGTAGCGGGTGCTGTCGGTGAGCGGAGTAGGAGTGGCCCGGAGGTCGCGGATGTAGGATTGGTGGTGGAAGGTGGAATGGCATGTTGCTGTGGTGGTAAGCGGTTAAGAAGAGAGCGAGCCGGCAAGGTCGCGGAATGGGTGGTGGTAGGTGGGTTGACGGGGCGTAAAAGAGAACGTCCCGATAGGAGACTAGAAGGAGAAGGAGGAACGCGCAAAAGGCGCGGAGTTTGATTTTGGTTTGGATCATGGTGAAATGCCCCGACAGAGGCGTTTTCTTCGTGCCATCCCTGCCCTCTCTCCACCTCGTAGAGAGACGTGACAGGGTTCACGTGTTGATTAGGAGCGTGCTCCGGCAATGGATTACGGACAATCCCCATATCCTGCTGGGGTGCTGGAGCTTGCTGTGGCTGAGCTTGCTGCGGAGCTGGCTGCTGTTGATGCTGATTTTGCTGTTGCCGATGTGGCCTTCTCTCTTTCATGGTGGCGATGACTTGTCTCATTTCATCCCAATTAATGCCACCCTGGTCATTCAAATCATAAATATGATCTCTGAAATGGAAACAACGATCAAGGTTGTGACCAGGGGCGCGGTGAAATGCACAGTAACGGGATGTGTCAACATTTTCGGGCCACACCGTTCTTTCTTTTGGTAGGACGAGCAGGTTGGCGGCCATCAAAGCATTAAAAATGTCAGGGAGACTCTCTGGGAGTGGCGGATAATGGGCCCTCCTGGGGCCAAGCGGTCGTCTCCGTTGTTGTTGGCCATAGTTGGAAGGTGGGGGGACCTGATGGTATTGAGGTGGTGCTGGAGGGTCGGTGCGAGGCGCTTGGCTCGGTGATGGAGCAAAAGAAGGTTGGGGTGTGAAGTGGCGCTGTGGGGCGGAGGTAAAGTGGGGGTTTTGCTGTGGAGGTGGCGGAGGTCGTGGGTTTGACTGGTGGTGGGGGTGACCAACTACGCCAACCTGCTCGTTTGTGACAGTGCCCTCAGTCGTGGGCCCACTGTTGACATTTGTATTCTTTTTGAACAGCCGAGGCTTCGGCTCAAACATGCCCATGATGGGCGAATCCTTCATTTGTGTTTGTATATAACGAGCTCTTTCATAGAGCTCTTCCATCGTTGTCAGCCGATTCATGGCCAAAATGTGTCGGAATTGAGGAGTTGCATTAGAAATGACCATTTTTACTTGCTCTTGTTCCGACAATGTGTCCTTCAATTTTTCGGCCATAGACCGCCACCTGTCAGCAAATATAATGAAGTCTTCATCGGGCTTCATTTTCTCAGCGAGCAGATCTGTAACAGAAAGGGAAGGTCCCACCCGGTCTCTGTACTTTTGCAAAATTTTCCTTTGGATAACATCGAAATCACCGGCATCAGCTGGCTCCAGAGAATAAAACCATTCGAGGGC
This sequence comes from Amorphophallus konjac, assembly GCA_022559845.1. Classification (NCBI taxonomy): domain Eukaryota; kingdom Viridiplantae; phylum Streptophyta; class Magnoliopsida; order Alismatales; family Araceae; genus Amorphophallus; species Amorphophallus konjac. The sequence continues at coordinate 134,591,101 of CM040129.1, forward strand.
GGGTCCCTCAAGAGATCTTCTGAATAAATAGGCCAGAGAGGCCTTATTGTCTTGCCAGAAAGAAGTCTCATATCGGAAGTCCTTTAAATGAATGAATGGGTTACCGGTCCCATTATATCGCCGGAAATTCGGCATTTCAGAAGGTGGTAAATGGAACACTGGCAACGTAGGAAGAGAAATTTCCGGAGCATTCTTGGTTGCTGTAACCTTCTTGAGCTGCTCCTCCATGCTGGCTAGCTTCTGAAGCAAGAGAGTGTTGGTATCGGGCTCGACTGGGGCCTGGTTTTGAATAAAAGAATGTGGTATAGGCGTTCGTAGAACCCGAGGAGGTTGGGAGGATTGATGCCTGACTGCTGAATAGCTCGCCTGCTGGGCCGGCATGGCCGCAGTAGGCGTTTGTGGACGAGAGGAGGGAGGATGCAAGACCGCCTGGTCATTAATGATTTGATGGCCACTCACGGCCGGAGGGGGATTAGAAGAAGAAGAAAGGACAGATTTCCCCTTTAAGGCGGCCTGAATGGCTTGCCGTTGGGAGTCGTCCAACTGGGAGAGAGCTTGGATCAAATCTGAGACATTAATAGATGGGGAAGGGTTCCCCGAAGTGTTGGAAGATGGAACTTGAGACGAAGGGTCCGCCTCATGGACAGTGGTATCGACCACATGGACTTGTGAGTAATGGGGGTGAGGAGGAAGGTAGTTCCCCTCATAATAAAAAGAATCCTCGGGAGGGTCCTCATATTGACCAAATATGTTCTCATTCTCATCATCATAAGAGTACCCGTGGCCTGACATGTTGATGGTTTTACCTGAACGGAGCTTCATTCTTAAGAAAGAGGATGTTCAATGAAGGAACCGGCACAAAATACACAATCCAAACAAGGCAATCAAGTCACTCAACTATGTTTATGCAAACAAGGTTGGCAAGAAACGCAAGATTTTAATGTTTGATGTTCGAATTTAGGGTGGATTATTTGTGAAGGTTCACTCTTTTTGGCAAATGAGACCTAGTTTGATCCGAATGTAACCTCCGGGTCAACTAAGTTCTTCTCTCTTTTAACAACGTATAGGTTCTCTAAACTCCAGGTACTTCGAGGGTACAACCAGCCCGGCGTCCGTGAGGGAATCCACGGGTGCGGGGACTTATGGAGGTCTTGGAAAAGGGATTTCCAGTCCAAAGAGACGGAATGCTCAATGGAGGGTCGTCCCGATTCCAAGAAGGGTGTGTGGATCCTAGGATAGAGAGAGGAGGTCTCTCAACCAAGCCAGCAAATCAAGATGATCCAAGCAGTAATATAATATCAAGACAAATGCTAATCAATGAATAATAGCCAATCTGTGAAAAAGAACAGTAAAGACACGCCCTTGGAAAGGTCGTGTTCACAGCAAGAGGAAAGACACGCCCTGTGGCAGGTCGTGACTAAATGAAAACACGGCAGCGTGGCTGTCGTAAATTCTGTGAGGGGCTCACAGACCGTAGGGAACAAAACGCCTTAGGATGAGGCGTTATAAATAAAGGACGCCTGCAACTGAGGGCGTCAAAACTCAGGGACACGCCCTGATGGAAGGCGCTGATAATAGATGAAACGCCTCTGAGAGGGGCGTTAATTCACAGGCAATATGACAAGTATGCAGCGAACAGCAGTTATGATAAAGAGAAACGCCTTAATGACAGCCGTTGATAAGAAATGAAACGCCTTGAAGAGGGGCGTTATTCCACAGACAGTATAATCAGCATGCAACACACCGCAGTTATAGAAACATACGCCCTGGAGATGGGCGTTAATCTATGAAACACGTCCCTGTAAGGGGCGCTAAATATCAGACGAGAAAATAGTGAAGATCAGGTAAGCAGATGCAATAAAGACACGCCCTTGAAGGGGGCGTTAATTAATAAAAACACGTCCCTGTGAGGGGCGTTAAATCAAAAGACGCCCTCGTCGAAGGCGTTAATAAGCAACAATTGACTGATCCGGGGAGTGTGCAGGGTGCACAATGGAAGGTGCCCGAGGGGCACAAAGGAAAGGGTACCGAGGGTACCGAGGGGAAAGGGCACACGAGGGTGCCTAAGGGGAAAGGACACACGAGGGTGTCAATGGGAAAGGACACACGAGGGTGTCAAAGGGGAAAGGGCACACGAGGGTGCCAATGGAGATGGTAATCAACAAAGAAAACAGTGGATGTCCCACCGTGATCGCCAATTTTTAGATCCCTTTAAAATCCACACTTTTGGGGGTGAGGTTAAAAAGGAAAGGAAAAAGGAAACATTAAATAATGGTGGAGATGAAACAATGCACGAGGTGCACAAGGGGAGTGTGTGATCGCCAGAGGGTTTACCTCAATAAAAAAAATAAGATCGCATGTACCTGGTGAAAGATGTGATGCGGGATGAATGTGGATCTCCTCCTCCAACTCCAATCGGCCGGCCGACGAAGTGGGTTTTCTTGATTGATTACCTCGTAAGAAAGACAATGAAAGACAAGCAAAAGAAAGGGGATCAGCCAAAGTGCCGTAGTATCAGTCAAGAACCAACATAAAAATGATGAAAAGACATCAACATGCGCACCTTCTTTTTTGTTTTCTTTTTAAACCCCTTAAGAAGACTTAAGGGAAGGGGAGTTTGATGATAAAAAGAAATGCAACAGGACGTGAACAGATGTGAAGGGTGAATAGAGATATAAAGGACGGAGGGATGATGGTATGAATGAAGTAAAACAAAAGAGATGAAAAGATGAGAAACCCTGCTGTCCCTGGCGACAGTAAAGGGAAAAAAAACCGAATGAATGTGTTGATGGATGTAGATGGACGAAGCACCGGATGCAGCCCAATCGAAGGATGCAGAGGGGAGGCAACAAGGGACGAAGAAGGCTCTGCTCGTGATGGATATTCAAGCTTCTGAGCGCTTAACCCTCTGAATGCTAAAGGTGCTTAACCTTCAACACGATCGATCAAGGCTTCAATTTATAGTGCCTCAAGCGGATGTGATCAAACCAAGGAATGATAAGAACAGGCAATGAGGCATCCAGGGAAGGATCAAGATCGAGCAAGAGTCCATGGATGGCAGGGAACTGTGAGGGAAAGATGGAAAAAGGAAGGACTCTGGAGTGAAACACGCCTTAATACAGGGCGTCTTTTATGAATTGACGACCTTCACAGAGACGTTTTCTTGAAACACGACCTAGGAAAGGGCGTTTCTTCCTGGATATAATTTTGGAAATGAAACCTTGCCTTGTTTGAAAACTGAGATAACACGCCTGAGATAACGGCGTTAATTAAAATAACGCCCTGAGAAAAGGTGTTATTCACAAAATGCCTTTTATTTTGAAAATAGATAATTCCAGAAATTAAGGGATAACACCATGAATTGACGCCCTCACATACGGTCGTCCTTTCTTTGAAAACGCCCTACAACAGGTCGTTATTTTTGAAATTAACGCCCTTAATCAAGTCGTGACTCACAAAAAATACAGGAAAAATGCAGAAAAACTCACAAAAATAGAAAAACTTCATGTTATAGGAATATTGAAGTCCACTTGGGGCATTTATATAATAACATGAGATTTGATCAACAAAACGTCAATTTTGGCGTGTCTACACCTACCACTAACACCCATAACTTCTCTGGCCATGTCAACTATTTCATGAAAGCCTTGACCTATGCCAATGAGCGGCTTGATAACATATCGGGCCGACTCAACCAACTTGGAGAAAATAGGCCGGCCCCAAGGACGGACGATAGGATGGTCCCTTTCCCACTTCCCTCCTTTGATGGAACCTCTCCTAGAGAATATTTAGATTGGGAAGCTAAAATGGACCAATACTTCACTTGGTATCATATGTCCGAGGATGAAAAGGTATTGGTTGCCAAAATGCAACTTACCAAACGGGCAGAAACTTATTGGATGCAAATTGTCGGGCTAAGAATGCTTAGAAGGGAACCTTCCATCACCACTTGGGGGGACATGAAAGAACAACTTAGGGCTAGATATGTTTCCCCCTCCTACTCAAAACACCAAAGCCTAAGGAACACTTCAACTCCTTCACCCCCTCCTGGCCAACCCAAGACCCTAGTCCCCCATTCCCCACCACTTCCCACCTATCCTATCCCGAACACCACATCTACACCCTACCTACAAGTCCTCACCACAACCATAGCTCCACAAACCCAATTGGGCCCCATGACCACCCCTCCACCTAGGCCCATGACGACCACCACCCCCCAACCCAAATTCCCCCACCAAACCCATATCCCACAAGCCTCCTTGAACCCCACCATTATCCCTCCATCACCCCCAAAGAAAGATGCACCTCCCAAGGCCAACCAACCTAAACCCCCTCACCCAACCCACCTCCCGCTCCCTGCACCAATCTTTCCCCAACCTAGGCCTCCTCTACTTCCCCTTCCTATCCCAACCCAAGTCCATGCTTGTTCACCACCCCGGGTGTGTCATACGCTAGCTATCACCAAACCACCCACCATAAATCCCCCTACTCCATTAGCAATAGAAGTTGCAACCCACACACCCACCCAAGTGGAGAAGGATGCCCATCCAAATGCACCTCCCAACATAGAGGAAATCCAAAGGCCAAACAACTCACACACCTCTAGCCTAGCTCCTCTAGAGACACCCAACCTCACCATAGATAAGTCCATACTCCAATGGCTCAAGAAAGGTCTCACCATTCCTAGTTCACAACCATGCCACCTACCCATGGGATATCAATCCCAAATCATTCCCATTCAGCCACATGTCACTTATCAAACTTCCTATTGTGTGGAAGATTTGGGAGACTTAGTGAACTACCTACATTGGCAAATTCACTTGACCAATATGCTAGCCATGAGACCGTCCGAAACTAACACCATTAGCCTAGCATATCCCACCATTTGCTCCATCACTTCCATCTACACTAATGGCCAAGTTACTAGTGAGATCATCCTCCTTCTTCCCATGGAGGAAGAACCTATCCTAGTCTACTCCCCAACCATTGAGATCCTAAGTGCTTTGATCGGCCAACCCATTAGCAACCTTGGCCCACTTATTGAGGAGAATGACTCACCATTCGAGGATCTTGAGGACATGGAGTACCCCTATCTAGGTGACCCTTACCATGATCCCTTCGACCCTTTCCTATGGGAACCTAGATCTCCATGTGACCCACTTACCTTATTCCCCACCCACCTTACCCTACCCTTACCACCCATGTTGAATCAAACCCCTCCCTTCCTAGACTCGGGTTACACCATGGGAACCTTGACCTTCGGCAACATACACCTTGGGATTGATGAGTTGCCCCACTCCATGATTTTCCCCTTCTTAGATCCATTTGATCCATACGAGTGGAAGCTCAAGGGCCACCCCATACCCATGCACATAGAAGTCATCTCTAGGATAGGAGTGCATAAATCTTGGCACCACACACCACTTGGCATGATTTGAAAGACGGGTCCATTCATTCACATCACCCACATGTCAAGTAGGAAGCATGAGTGGTCCCTATTTGGGTGTAACGGTCCTGCCCAATTCACCATTGGTCTTATGTATGCTAGGAGCCTACATGGGTGTTCGGGTCCCCCAACATTCATCACACTCACTTGTAAGAGGGACACCTATGGATGCCCCGGTCCTCCCAAATCCTTCAAAATCTTCATAACATCAATGCATGATAGGTCTATATGTGGTTGTCCTGGACCACCTTTTCATACCATACATTGTCAACTCACATTGCATCATAGTGCATGGCATATGCATTCAAGCAAGTATCAAGCAACAAGCGGTGGGATTCACAAGAAGCGAGCACAAACTCCTAAGCACCACTTTGAATTCCAAGTTGATAACTTGGCGATGATGGCTTTGGAGTGGCTTTACTTTAGGGTCACCTCCAAATTGAGGGCACAAGGACTTGGACCTTGCCAAGTTCCGAGTGGCTTTGGCAACCCGGCTTATGGGTTGAACTTTCAAAAGGGTTTTGGGATTCTCCCCATTTCTCATGTGGCGGATCCAGCACCCTCTTAGGGCACCGCGGTGGATCCTAGTGAGTGTCTCGAGCTTACGCCTACCCTTGTGAGAGACACCCTCGGAGTGCCACCACAAATAGCCTGAGAGCCCGACGTGAGCACACAGCGGCAATACTAGGCAAGCAAGATCCCATCGCCAGCATGAGGGTATGACCGAGCCACTTTGTCGAGCTGAAGCGCCGTTCCCCGACTATGGTCGCGGGTTGAGTATGGAGATCGTGGATCGCCCAGAGCCGCAGTTCGATATACTACTTTCCTGGTGGACACATACTCGACGGGGTCGAGTTTTCCCCACCCCGGGGGTATGATGAGGGCATCCCTTGCCCCTCCACATTTTCTCCAGACTCGGATTGTTCGTCGGCAAGCGCCATTATGTTCCTCAAGTGTTTGTGAGTCGAGTCATGTATTTTTCTTATTTTTATTTGAGTCTTAATCATATAATTTTCCCTTTATTTGAGTCATGTACCTAGGTTAGTAGGTTATCTACCAATGTCCTAAGTCATTGTGTTGTTTAGATAGGCTATTGGGCCCATCTCATTGGGCTAGGCCCATGGGCACCCCCCTTCCCTTCGGTTATTAGTCATTGTGTCTTTTGTTAGGGTCTTTTGTGAAAAAGTCATGTGCCTATAAATAGGCCACCCCACTCCTCATATGTAACAACTTATGCATGAATATTGAATTCCAGATATACTCCAAATCCCTCTAGCCTTCTCTCTCAATATCTCTCTCTCTCATTATCTCTCTCTCTCTCTCTCCACCCCAATTTTTGGAATTTTCTCCCTCCTCCCCATTTACCTCTCATTAACTCCCCTCCCCTCATTCAATCACCTTCCCAACCACCCCATCTCCCACCTACCCCATTTAAACCTCTCCCCTTCCCCATAACCCTCTTTATTCCACCCCCTAGTCCCAAGAGAGCTCCACCCAATCCCCACTCCACCTTCCAACCCCCAACTATCCATTTCCCTTCCCCAAACCTCACTCCACCTTCCCAAGACACCTCTTCCCATCCCCAAGACCACTATTGATCACTCCCCATCAAAGAAAATTCAAACTCACATTCCCTCCACCCACTTGTGCCTCCCTCACAGCCCAAATTCGTAGCTCCTCTCTCACCCTCTGAAAACACCCCATTCCAAACCACATTCTCCCTCTCCCACACCTTAGAACACCCCCTCCTAGGCCCCCTCACAACTAGGGGTCACTCCCACACCAATTCACCCCCATTTCCACTTCCATTTACCCCATTTCTCCCACCACCTTCCACCTACAGTTCGCAAGTTGCAGGTGGCAGAAGTCCAGCGACTTGCAGAAGGTGTCACATCGTCATCCTGAGGCTTCTGAAGGCGCTTCATACATCGTTGGAATCGTCTTTGAGTCCTCTTTCCAACAGAGGTGGTCCCGCATCCATCCGAGCTTGGAGCTGTGCGGTGGAGCAGATCTTGTGCGACTGTGCAATCTGCCCCAGGCTGAAGACCAGAGAGCATTTGGAAGTTTCACCACGACCAACCTAGCAAGAATCAGAGCTCGGTTTCTTCATCACAATTCTTCTTCTATGAATCCTCTTTCATCCTTTGGCGTTCGAATCTGGGAGATATCATTTTTCTCCCCCGAAGTATACGTTCTGTCCTCCCACAGTCTACAGTGACCCTTCACTGGTGATCTGAGGTTACCAGCCAACCTTGGCATCGGTTGGCTTCCCCGTTAATTTTTCTGCGTAGAAGACTCGACAGCCGAACCAACGGCTTTGACGGCGCTCGATTTGGAGTTCGGGAGCGGTCGTGGCATTGCTGTCAATCTGCTGCTGGGAAACTGTTCCTGTCCGAACCAGAGACAGAGCTCCTATTCAACTATTGACCTCGGCCAGCTCGTGAGGGATCTGAGCGCCAATTTTGGAGAGATGAAACTATTACCAGTTAGCTGTCATATCCAAGAAGAAGGACCTCATTCAGCCTCCGAAGCTTCCAGTTATCATTTTCTTCATCGGGGTGTGTCGTCTGCCCCCTGTGGGTCCAAGTTTGACCTGCCCCTGCTCATCTAGCTACCTCGTTCTTCTCCAACCTCCGATTCGGGCCCCGTCGATTTCTGCTCGAAGCTACTCCGACGGTGATGACGTCACCGCCAGGCTCGTCTCATTTGGAGTTCAGGAGCGTCCGTGGTGCCTTCTGCAACCTGCTGTACCAGTTCTGCACTAGCCAGAGAAAGAAGCTGCTGACCTATTCCAGTCGCTGGCCCGACCAGCCCTGAGTTCCAGAGCTCCTGCCAAAATTCAGACATCATCCTCAACCTGTTAGCAAGCTTTTGGCCCAAGTCTCATCAGATTCTGAGCTCGGTGGAATTATTGGCAGCATCGACATCGACCCTCTGTCCAGAAATATAGAAGCTAGGCAGAATCGGCGAAGCTCGGGAAGTCAGTTATCTTTGCATATCTCCCCACCCCGCTTGGCCGGCTGAAGGCCCCTCCCTGTGTGGAGGTAGTTTTGGATGTATTAAGCATAATCCCCACCCCAATATCCCCCCCCCTTGCATGGGGTGTAGTTGATGTAATTATTAAGTCGCAGGTTTGAAGCTTCAATCGACGCGGCGTGCGGGTACATACCCTCGCCTCCCCGCTCGCCCCCGTCTCCGGCCGGAGTCGGCGTCTTCACGCCGGATAGGTGAGCCTCGGTCCCTCTCTTACTGGTCTAATCACTTGCTTAGCTTAGTATTGCTATAGTTACTCCGTCGGCGGTAAGAGAGTGTCCGATTTTACATTGCCACCAAATTGAGTGACCACCGCGGGCGAGTTGAGAGTGAATCCACTTAACCCACACCCTTGGTGTGTTGGCCGCCCATGATTTGGGCATCCTAGGCCCATTTTAGGTTCTCCCCAAGCTTTCCAACCCTTGGAGCCTCATGGTCTCACCTCGGACCCTCTCCAACATCGCCTAGTTGCCTTCGGGCCCTAGTGTGTGCTATACGGGTGAGCTCGCTAGTGTGAGTCTGCTGCTCAAACTTGAATGCTTGCAATATAGGTCATAGGTCGGTGTCACATCATTTCCCCTCTCACAATGCCACGAAATTTTTAACTTATGGGAAGCATTTGGTCGCGCATGGGTTAGGTCAAACATTTCGACGCCGTTTCAAACACTCACCTTGCATCGACGAATTCTCCTAGCACCGAAGGCTCCATAAGGTGTATAAAGCTATGAAGTACAATCAAAAGGCTAAACTACTCGAATGGCTGGCAGCCCAGCTCTATCCAATCTTAATTGACCCTTTGTCAACCGAGGGAGGTCTCCTACTTGAATGAAAACTTGATTTTCTGGAGTATTGCATGCATAGGACGCCAGGGAATCTGCAACATGGTTGCCCTCTCTATAAATATGCAACATCAAGCAGCCACTTTCATGGATAAGATCCAAAATCTTCCTCCACCATGGGAGAACCATCCGGCTAGGAGGAGCTCCTTTCCTTACAGCCTCCACAAGAAGGGCACAAACTGAATATACAACTGCCAAACATTTTGAGCACCTAGCTTAGCTATTAAAGCAGTCATATAGAGCCCTTGCCTCTGCCACAAGACTATTCCCAATGCCATAGTGGAAAGCAAAGCCAACCATCCATTTACAATTTGAGTCTCTTACACAACCTCCACCACCACACCTACCAGGATTGCCCTTGGAGGCCCCATCAACATGCAATGTGAACTTCTGAGGTGCCAATATGCAGAAGACCAGAAATGGCTGCTTTAAATTGACCCGAGGGAATAGGTGAAAAGAAGCAAGGCAGCTGGATTGATCTGGGGATAAGGGCTTGCGGAAGCAAAGCTTATCCAGAGCCAGGGCCATTGAGGAGGAAATTCTCCTCTTTATCGAATCAATTTTAAGAGCCATACCCTCAAATCTGGTAGCACACCTTTTGTCTCCAAATTTCCCACATCATCGGAATTACAGCATACATCCCTACAAAACTGAAGGCTGAGAGTAGATTGGTAAAGGTTAGTAGGTTCCAACACCTAATGAAAATCTGATTACTTAAATAGACCTTGTTGCTTACCAAGGGCTGCACCCAGCCCCACAGTTCAGAGGCCAATTCATCAGAGATGAATAAGTGGTTGCGGTCTTCCTGGGTAGAAGAGGAGCAACAGCTGCATTTGGAGACAATGGGAATACCATAATCTGCCACCCTGCTGTCCACTGGTACTGCCCGATGGATAAGCTTCCAGACAAAAAGAGCTACCCTCGGTGCTATTGCTGAGTGCCAGAGCTTCGCCCAGGCAGGCCTTGAAATGCCTTTAGTCCGTATTAGGTTGCAAGCTGATTTAACTGAAAAGGAACCCTTTACGGTATCTGTCCAGACACAGCAGTCAACCTCATTGCTTAGTTGAATATTAGGAAGGTAGAAGTCACTATTGAGGTATCCCCGTGTAGCATGTTGGGTGTTGCATAGAACCTCTCTAACAGAAGCCAAGGGGAGGCTATTGAGCTCAATCCTTTCATTAGCCATTGCAGCATTAATGGCTGGGCCACACCCTATCCAATTGTCACTCAGGAAGTCTATATTAGCCCCATTCCCTCCTATCCATTTGCTATTAGAGATAATAATATCTTTGGCCTGTCTAAAGACAGTCGAAGGCATTCCAACTGGGAATGATCTTACACAGTTGGCTAGATGGGCCTTGAAATACCTGCGCCTAGCATACATGGACTAGAGAGAAGACCCATGAACAATATTCCAAAGGGTTTTGATTGACAAAGAAGTATGAACCCACTGCAAATCTCTAATTCTTAGACCTCTCTCTAACTTAGGTCTCTAGATATCTGACCATGCTACCCAATGCCTGCGTTTGGTGCCTTTCTCTCCATACCAAAAAAAAATTGCACATAGCCGGTCAATGAAACTGATCACCTTCTTTGGAATAAAAGTGACTTAGGCAAGGAAAACTGGCATACTATATATGACTGAGTCAATCAATACGGCTCTACCAGCTTGAGATAGAAATTTTGACTTCCAGCCTTCCAATTTTAGCTGCACCCTTGTTAGGAAACGTAATACCTTCAGAGACGGACAACCAGCAGAGGAGGAAGAAGAAAGGAGAAAGAAAAGATCAATAACAAGAACATACAGGGTGGGAAAGCACATATCTTAAGTAGATATAGAGAAATGGAATGACCTTGTCTTATGATGATAAGAAGATATAGAGAAATGGAATGACCACATATCTTAAGTAGTACATATATACAAAGATGTGGATAAATGCAAAGAAATCAGAATTCTCTATAGCAATAGGTAAATACCCAAAAAATTCGTTTTGTGATTTAAAACTTTGTGGATTTTAATTGCATGTAAATATATTTTTAAATCTGATTTTAATAGAAATTTGATGTTAATTTGACTCAAAAATGTAGATTGTTTAGCTTCGATGTTCTTCATTTGAAAAATTTGTAATTTGGGTGTTATTTAATTTGATATGTGCATAATGATAATTACGTTGTTATTTAATTTTATGTTATATAAATGCATGGGTATTCCCTGTGAGCTGAGGTGCGTGGGTGCGACCTAACATTACACGCACCTCAGGAGAGCGCGTTAAAACCGTGTCAATGTGCCTTCCCGTTCAAGACTTTGGGATTGATGTGTATGTTCTCATTTGTTTATGAGAATGTATATATCTACCTCAAAGTCTTGAATTATCCCGTTTGGACAGTCTGTGAATGTTTGATCGCACTTAGGCAGTCATTTACTATATGTGTTTGTATGGTTTGTTGAGAATTTCGGTTGCGTCTCCTCACTCTTCTCTGACATACCATTATTGATTTTGAGTGTTTTCTTAACCACTTACTTGTAAGTGTTTAAGAAAATTTCAAAATCAATAAATATTTTTGGTATATCGGAGAAGTGTGGGGAGATGATGTCGAAATTTTCAGCAAATCGTGCAGCACATATAGTAAGTGATTGTGCGATCAAACCTTCATGGATGGGTTAAAAAGTGATAATCTAATCAATATACCTCTTCCAACTGCAAATGGTCTATGATGAACGATGTGAGGAAAGGGTCGGGTGTAATATTATGAGTAATGATTTGAAAGTTAGGATGTGTATTGTCATTTTTTGGGTGCAGGTAAAATGTCGACAGATCGTTCATGGATGTATCGTAGAATAGTTGACCGGGTGGTGTCAGATGACTTTAAGCTTGGGGTTGAGAGTTTCATTCAATTTACATTGGGGAATCCAAATGCAGCAATAGATCGTGACGGTCACATTCGATGCCCTTGTTCAAGTTGTTGAAACTTGAGGTGGTGTTCAACATGGGATGTGCAACATCATTTGTACACGAAAGGGTTTGTGGATGGTTATACGAATTGGACGTGTCATGGTGCGCAATTCTTGAGGTATGAGCCCGACAATATCGCATGCACAAGTGGGTACGTGGATATGGTTGTAGATGCTGCTGGTCCTAGTTTTAATGTTTATGAGGAAGCGCCAAATAAGATAGCCGGAAGATTTTATGAACTACTTAGGGATGCTGATGAGCCACTGTGGGATGGTTGTGAAAAGCACACTCGTTGTCTGCAGTGTCACAGTTATTGAACTTGAAATCTGAATTTCACATCAGTGAGACTTGTTTTGACCGTCTCCTCCTCTTGATCAAGAGTATGTTGCCTCGAGACGAGAAGTTGCCAAAAACTTTTTACCGTGCAAAAAAGATGGTCAATGACTTAGGACTTGGATATGTGAAAATAGATGCATGTCCGAATCATTGTATGTTATATTACAAAGATGATGCAGATAAGATATCATGTTCCATTTATGGCCATGACAGATTCAAACCTAAGGGGGGGTCAATTCAAAGGTAAAAGATGTACCTTACAAGGCGTTGCGATACTTCCCTCTTGTGCCTAGGATGCAGCGGCTGTATATGTCCTCAAAGACGGCTCGGCATATGACATGGCACACCGAAAGAGTACGTCGTGCCGATGATATAATCAGTCATCCTGCCGATGGTGAAGCTTGGACTCACTTTAGTCGTACTCATCTTACCTTTTCAAGGGAGTAATGTTCGATTGGGTTTATGCACAGATGGTTTTAATCCATTCGGTGGTTCAGTGGCATCTTATTCTTGTTGGCCAGTGTTCATGACACCGTACAACCTTCCGTCGCACATGTGCATGAAGCGAGAAAATCTGTTTTTGTTTTTAGTAATTCCTGGTCCAAAAAGTCCCGAAAAAAATTTGGACATATATCTCAGGCCGTTGATTGATGAGCTCAAATTTTTATGGACTGATGGAGTTGTTACTTATGATGCATATAGGAAGTAAAATTTTATTATGAAGGCTGCACTGATCTGGACAATAAGTGACTTCCCTGCATATGGAATGCTATCTGGATGGAGCACACATGGGAGGTTAGCATGTCCTTACTGTATGGAAGATACTAAATCATTTGTATTGAAACATGGTGGGAAAGCATGCTGGTTTGATTGCCATCGGCGGTTGCTACCAAGTGACCATCCTTTTCGAAGACAAAAAGACTCGTTTAAAAAAAATACTGTTGAAATGGATGAAGCTGACTTGCAACGGGTGTTGGGTCTACATATGGCATCACGGGTGCACAATTTACCAGATGTAGTTCAATTGTCTGGTAGCACACGGCAACTCCCTAGTTTTGGAAAGGATCACAACTGGATCAAGAAAAGTATTTTTTGGGAATTACCTTATTGGTCAACTCTTCTTGTACGACACAATCTGGATGTCATGTATATCGAGAAGAATTTTTTTGATAATGTGTTCAATTCGATCATGAATGTTAAAGGGAAAACAAAGGACAACGTCAAAGCACGTATGGATTTAAAGATGCTTTGTAAACGTCTAGAACTGGAACTACAGAACGTAAATGGCAAAACTGTGCAGCCTAAAGCAACTTATGTGCTTCATGATACACAGATCAAGAAAGTATGCCAGTGGTTGAAACAGTTGAGATTCCCAGATGGATATGCATCCAACATAGCCCGTTGTGTGAATGTTAATGAGGGGAAAATATATGGTATGAAAAGTCACGACTGTCATGTGTTCATGGAGAGGCTACTATCCATTGCATTTCGTGATTTGTTGCCAAAGCAGATATGGGGAGCACTAGCTGAGATGAGTCAATTTTTCAAGATTTTATGTGCATCTGAACTTAGACTTCGGGATGTACAAACTATCGAAAAAAAAGTTGTCACAACCATTTGCAAGCTAGAGAAGATATTTCCTCCAGCATTCTTTGATTCGATGGAGCACCTGGTCGTTCATTTGCCATATGAGGCTATCGTCGGAGGGCCAGTACAATTTCGATGGATGTATCCATTTGAGAGGTATGTGATAATTTTTGTTAACTTACAAGGCATCCATAGCCGGTACATATCGTTGCCATCTGACTTGTTGTTGTAAGTGCATGCATGAATTAAAAATGAAAGTTCACAACAAGGCACAGGTGGAGGGTTCGATTGCTGAGGCATACATTCTTCAAGAAATTTTGAACTTCTGTTCTATGTACTTTGAGCCAGAGATTCAAACTCGTCATACTCGACCTCCACGTAATGATGATGGGGGAGTGGATGAATGGTCCGATCGGCTCTCCATATTTAAACATCCTGGACGTGCGTTCGGATGTTGCTTGACTCGCACACTCGAAGATAGAGAGTTGCACGCCGCTGAGATATATATTCTTTTGAATTGCCTCGAGATTGAACCTTATGTTGAGTAAGTTCTTAATTCACATTTCCAACAACTCCATAAGTTGTTCATTCTTCTTCTGCAGTTCATTTAAAGTAGTAGTGCATTTATATTGCAGGTAATTTGATTCAGAATTAGCTGAAAAATGTCCAAATATCCAGGATGTGGAGATTGAAAAAGAATGCGAGAAGTTTTTTTCCAAATGGCTGGGAAACCGAGTTAGTGTCAACTATGAATATATATGTTTGTATTTATGTATGTTGAGGTAATTGTTATTATTTTAACTACTCTAATTTGAATATAGGTTGAACAAGGTCTCATTACTGATCAAAGAGTACAACAGATAAGTTATGGCCCCTCGAACCAGACACGTGCCTATCTAGGATATATTGTGAATGGATACAAATTTCATACAAGAGATTATGGGCGAAATAAGTCTACGATGAACAGCGGCGTATGTGTGAAGGGAAGCTTATACAATGAAATGGAATTGGACTACTATGGTATTCTTGAAGAAGTCTTAGAACTTTAGTATTTGGGACAAGACAATCATGTATACATATTTAAGTGTCAATGGTTTGATCCTAATTCTGTTCTACATGACACAAATTATGGGATTGTCAATGTCAAGCATAGGTCTAAACTTAAGACCTATGAACCGTTCATTTTAGTTGCACAAGCCCAGCAAGTGTACTATTCAAACTATCCATCATCCAAGAATAGAGATTGGTGGACAGTTTGAAGGGTTAATTCAAAACTCTTTCCCACAAGTGAAGATGTCTCAGAGGTTGCTAGTGCTGAATATTATCAATCAGACGAAGTTGGCGTTGTCGGTTCCTCTAGGTTTAATCTGACGAATCTGATGAGCCACTGTCATTACGTACGCGAGATGAATTAGAAGAAGTCGATCCGATGGAGCTAAATGTTGATGTTAGAGGGGAGGAAGAATCAGATGAAGATGAAGAGTTTGAATCTGATGAGGCTACTATGGATGACGAAGATGATGATGATGAGCTAGATATATCAACATGAGGGAGGCATGTTTTGATAATTTAGTAAGATGATTCTTACTTTTAAGCATAATTTTAAATAACATTTGTCTAGCCTTATATAATTGTGGATTAATATGTATTAATTATTTTGTTATTAATAAGGAAATGGTGCGAGGAGGTCGTTTGAGGAGTGGGAGGAGACAAGGCAGTGAGACGGGCGCTACTCCCTCCTCGCTAGCATCTTCTTTAGACACAGGTATATTTGATCAATAAGTTAGCTATATAAATATTTTAATTATTTACAAACTTAAAAGAATTTATTTATAGGTGCAAGTGTCGGCTCACCACCACTTGTACAGACGCCACCACCACTACTTACAGGTCCTAGTGCCCTCCCACCACCTCCCGCTACCGGTATATCTATTTTAATTTTCAGTAACATGTTGCATTTACTTATGAAAATTAATGCAGGTCCCACCTCGGCGTATCTTTGAATTTCTAGCAAAATATTCATTTACCTAATGTGAATTACTACTTACAGGTCCTAGTGCCCTCCCACCACCTCCCGCTACAGGTATATCTATTTTAATTTTCAGTAACATGTTGCATTTACTTATGAAAATTAAATCTTGCAGGTGTCAGTGGCCTCCCACCTATTGTGCAGATGTCACCCCGACCACCTCCCGCTGCAGGTATGTACATTTTAATTATAAGTTCGCAATATTTGTATCACTCCACATGAAAATAAATTCTTGCAGGTGTCAGTGGCCTCCCACCTATTGTACAGATGTCACCCCGACCACCTCCCGCTGCATGTATGTATATTTTAATTATAAGTTAACAATATTTGTATCACTCCACATGAAAATAAATTATTGTAGGTGTAAGTGGCCTCCCACCTATTGTGCAGATGTCACCCCGACCACCTCCCGCTGCAGGTATGTATATTTTAATTATAAGTTCGCAATATTTGTATCACTCCACATGAAAATTATTCTTGCAGGTCTCAGTGGCCTCCCACCTGTTGTGCAGACGCCACCCCCACCACCTCCCGCTGCAGGTATGTATATTTTAATTTAAATTCTTCAATATTTGTTCCACTTATGAAAATTAATTCTTGCAGGTCTCAGTGGCCTCCCACCTCGAGGATCAGGTATGTATATTTTAATTTAAATTCTTTAATATTTGTTCTACTTATGAAAATTAATTCTTGCAGGTCTCAGTGGCCTCCCACCTGTTGTGTAGACGCCACCCCCACCACCTCCCGCTGCAGGTATGTATATTTTAATTATATGTTCATAATATTTGTATCACTCCACATGAAAATTAATTCTTACAGATCCCAGTGCCCTCCCACCACCTCCCACTTGTACAGGGCACACCCCCACCAGTCAGCCACTTGACGATGCCGGCAGTTGTCACGAGGGAGGCACGGCCCATGATAGACGTCGCCCGTGTTGGATCTCCGGGTAAATCTATAAGGTTATATTACATTAATTACCCTTCAACTGTCTAATATGAATATTTTGACAATTACAATTGCAGTACGAAATTTGAACCCCACATCGCTGTCCATCATTCCACCGAACTCATGTTGGCACATGTGCCCGGGGCAGCATCCACTTTCAGAGAATTTTCGATGTACGTCCGCGATTCATTGTACAACATGTTCTTAGTAAGTAATTACGTCATTTAATTCAAGTATTTCCCAAACTCAATTTACAACTTTATACTAAGTGTGAAAAGTAATTGATTTATAGCGGTCTTTTCAATTCACATGTGGACATGACGCGGCGAGATGTCGTCGTGCCTGAGAGTCTACTATGCTCTCAAGTTACAAGAGGAAAATACATGAGGCCCGAGCACACGCTAAAAACTTGAGGGGGGGGAGTGAAGACCGACAATTGTGGAAGGCGCACCGCCCTCTATGGATGAGGCAGGAGGATTGGGAGATATCTTATGACCATTTTGCCGACCCCAAGTGGATAGAAAAGTCCGCAAAAGTCAAAGCAAACAGGGAGTCAAAACCAGGTTCAAATTTGCATACGAGTGGGTCCATCTCTTATGCGGCTCATAAACAAAAATTGGTAAGTAATATAACAATTTATCTTCTTACAATTTATCCCAATATTTGACTTTTTTTTACTATGAATTGTATAACAAGCTGTGAAGCTTAATCGACCTCCGTCGTTCCTCGAGGTGTTCGACAGAACACACAAAAAGAAGGGGACTAATGATTTTGTGAGTGAGACAGCTAAGTCAGCAGCGGTAAGTTTATCTACATATGTAACTTGTACCGTTCATTTAAATAGGCATGTAATTCATATGAAATTGACTAGTTATTTTATTCAATTTGTAGGAAACATATAGCCAAGCAGTGATAGAGAAGTACGGGGAGGGAGACACGCAGCAGCCGGAGTTTGATCCGGTGGAGTGGGTGGCAGCAGCTGGCGTACCGAAGAAAGGCCGACTATATGGTTTTGGGGAGAGCCTAGACGCTAGCGCGATGGTATCATCGTGTGCGAGTTCTAGCTATGCCCAAACCAGTAGCAGTGCCTTCACTATAACTTCTGTTGCCCCCAGCGCTTCTGCCAGCGACATGATGGACATGGTCCGATTGCAGATTTCTGATATGTAGCGGCAGCAGTAGCATTTTCAACATGAGATCTCTAGCCAGGTGTCAATGGTTTTGCAGGCAATCAGTGGCCTCCTCTCCCAGGGGGGAATGGTCCCTCAGCAATCCACCACCACCACAGCACAGGCCGCACAGGTGAGTGTTTACTGTGTTTTTATTTTGATGGAATTACTCAATTATGTTCATTTGAAATTTTAAAACTCATTTACTTTAGAAGAATTGAGAAAATCTGGGGTTCGGGGGTCTAAAACTTGAAATACCGGTCGGATGGCCATGCCGATCGTTCCAACACGACCGGGGAGATGAAAGTGACTTGTCAGAACTGACGGAATCCAAATCGGATGCCCGGTTTGAGCTCGGCGCTCAAAGTTAATTATTAAAATACACTTAGTTTAAATGAACTACCAGGTCGGGTCCGGGGGTCTAAAACTTGAAATACCAGTCAGATGGCCATGCCGATCATTCCAACATGACTGGGGAGATGAAAGTGACTTGTCAGAACTGACGGAATCTAAATCGGATGCCCGGTTTGAGCTCGGCGCTCAAAAGTGCATTCTCCAAATACACTTAGTTTAAATGAACTGCCAAGTCGGGTCCGGGGGTCTAAAACTTGAAATACCGGTCGGATGGCCGTGCCGATCATTCCAACATGATTGGGAAGATGAAAGTGACTTGTCAGAACTGACGAAATCCAAATCGGATGCCCGGTTTGAGCTCGGCGCTCAAAGTTCATTTTTAAAATACAATTAGTTTAAATGAACTGCCAGGTCGGGTCCGGAGATCTAAAACTAGAAATACCGGTCGGATGGCCATGCCGATCATTCCAACATGACCGGAGAGATGAAAGTGACTTGTCAGAACTGACGGAATCCAAATCGGATGCCCGGTTTGAGCTCGGCGCTCAAAAGTGCATTCTCCAAATACACTTAGTTTAAATGAATTGCCAGGTCGGGTCCGGGGGTCTAAAACTTGAAATACCTATCAGATGGCCGTGCCGATCATTCCAACATGACCGAAGAGATGAAAGTGACTTTTCAGAACTGACGGAATCCAAATCGGATGCCCGGTTTGAGCTCGGCGCTCAAAGTTCATTTTTAAAATACACTTAGTTTAAATGAACTACCAGGTCGGGTCCGGGGTTCTAAAACTTGAAATACCGGTTGGATGGCCATGCCGATTGTTCCAGCACGACCGAGGAGATGAAAGTGACTTGTCAGAACTGACGGAATCTAAATTGGATGCCTAGTTTGAGCTCGGCGCTCAAAAGTGCATTCTCCAAATACACTTAGTTTAAATGAACTGTCAGGTCGGGTCCGGGGGTCTAAAACATGAAATACTGATCGGATGGCCGTGCTGATCATTCCAACATGATCGGAGAGATGAAAGTGACTTGTCAGAACTGACGGAATCCAAATCGGATGCCCGGTTTTAGCTCAGCGCTCAAAGTTCATTTTAAAAATACACTTAGTTTAAATGAACTGCCAGGTCAGGTCCGGGGGTTTAAAACTTGAAATACCAGTCGGATGGCCGTGCCGATCATTCCAACACGACCGGGGAGATGAAAGTGACTTCTCAGAACTGACGGAATCCAAATCGGATGCCCGGTTTGAGCTCGGCGCTCAAAGTTCATTTTTTAAATACACTTAGTTTAAATGAACTGCCAGGTCGGGTCCGGGGGTCTAAAACTTGAAATACCGGTCGGATAGCCATGCCGATCATTCCAACACGACCGAGGAGATGGAAATGACTTGTCATAACTGACGGAATCTAAATCGGATGCCCAGTTTGAGCTCGGCGCTCAAAAGTGCATTCTCCAAATACACTTAGTTTAAATGAACTGCCAGGTCAGATCCGGGGGTCTAAAACTTGAAATACCGGTCGGATGGCCATGCCGATCGTTCCAGCATGATCGGGGAGATGAAAGTGACTTGTCAGAATTGACGGAATCCAAATTGGATGCCCGGTTTGAGCTCGGCGCTCAAAGTTCATTTTTAAAATACACTTAGTTTAAATGAACTGCCAGGTCGGGTCCGGGGGTCTAAAACTTGAAATATCCATTTGAATGGCTGTGCCGATTGTTCCAACACGACCTGGGAGATGAAAGTGACTTGTCAGAACTGACGCAATCCAAATCGGATGGCCGATTTGAGCTCGGCGCTCAAAAGTGCATTCTCCAAATACACTTAGTTTAAATGAACTGCCTGGTCAGGTCCGGGGATCTAAAACTTGAAATACCGGTTGGATGGCCGTGCCGATCGTTCCAACATGACGGGGGAGATGAAAGTGACTTGTCAGAACTGACGGAATCCAAATCGGATGCCCGGTTTGAGCTCAGCGCTCATAGTTCATTTTTAAAATATACATAGTTTAAATGAACTGTCAGGTCGGGGCCGGGGGTCTAAAACTTGAAACACACGATGTATAGACTTTATGTGTTTGTGCTAGCAGCCAGCGTACAGACTTTGAGTTTGTGCTAGCAGCCAAAGTACATACTTTGAGTCTGTGCAATCAGCCAACGTACAGACTTTGAAAAATGTATAGACTTTGAAGAGTGTATAGACTTTGAAGAATGTATGGACTTTGAAGAGTGTATAGACTTTGAAGAAGTGCTAGCAGCCAACGTACAGACTTTGAGTCTATGGAATCAGCCAACGTACAGATTTCGTGTTGCAGGATGTATAGACTTGCTGATGTATAGACTTGCTGGCTATATAGACTTGATGGCTGTATTGACTTACTGGCTGTATAGACTTGCTGGCTGTATAGACTTGCTGATGTATAGACTTGCTTAATTGTTGTATAGACTTGCTGCTGAAGAATGTACAGACTTGCTGCTGTATAGACTTGCTGTGCACTGAGCTGATGGATGTATAGACTTGATGTGCCTGCCACAGGATGATGTTCAGACTTTGAGTTGCAGGATGTATAGACTTATTAATGAAGATGCATGGAGAATGTATAGACTTTGCATGGCAAGCTATGCAACCAATGTATAGACTTGTTAATGAAGATGCATGGAGAATGTATAGACTTTGCATGGCAAGCTATGCATCCAATGTATATACTTGTTAATGAATATGCATGCAATGTATAGACTTGCCAGCATGCAATGTATAGACTTGATGTTGCGAACTATGCACATGCATGAACAATGTATAGACTTGATATGCAAACATCTCTCTGCGATGTATAGACTTTACCTATGGCAATGTACAGACTTGACTAATGCAATCTAGGCAGAACTCTGTACAGACTTAATAGCGTGCAGACAAGACCTCATATGCAATGTTTGTGCTAACCTCAAAGCACTTATGAAATCATTTCCACAACCATTTCCACATGATGATAAGTCTTATAGAAACAGTTTTTGATCATTTTCACAACCAATTCAACCTTCATACACATGAAGACATGAACAACCATTCTTGCACATGACCAAGCAACAAAGGTATTTTATAATCATCAAAATCATAATGCACAACAAATCCAAATCGGATGCCCAGTTTGAGCTCGGCGCTCAAAGTTCATTTTTAAAATACACTTAGTTTAAATGAACTGCCAGGTCGGGTCCGGGGGTCTAAAACTTGAAATATCCATTTGAATGGCCGTGCCGATCATTCCAACATGACCTGGGAGATGAAAGTGACTTTTTAGAACTGACGCAATCCAAATCGGATGCCCGGTTTGAGCTCGGCGCTCAAAAGTGCATTCTCCAAATACACTTAGTTTAAATGAACTGCCAGGTCGGGTCCCTGGGTCTAAAACTTGAAATACCAGTCGGATGGCCATGCCAATCATTCCAACATGACAAGGGAGATGAAAGTGACTTGTCAGAACTGACGGAATCCAAATCGGATACCCGGTTTGAGCTCGGCGCTCAAAGTTCATTTTTAAAATACACTTAGTTTAAATGAACTGACAGGTCGGGTCCAGGGGTCTAAAACATGAAATACAGGTCGAATGGCCATGCCGATCATTCCAACATGACCGGGGAGATGAAAGTGACTTGTCAGAACTAACGGAATCCAAATCGGATGCCCGGCTTGAGCTCGGCGCTCAAAGTTCATTTTTACAATACACTTAGTTTAAATGAACAGCCAGGTCGGGTCCGGGGGGCTAAAACTTGAAATATCGGTCGGATGGTCATGCCGATCATTCCAACATGACCGGGGAGATGAAAGTGACTTGTCAGAACTGACAAAATCCAAATCGGATGCCCGGCTTGAGCTCGGCGCTCAAAGTTCATTTTTATAATACACTTAGTTTAAATGAACTGCCAGGTCGGGGCCGGGGGTCTAAAACTTAAAATACTGGTCAGATGGACGTGTCGATCATTCCAACACGACCAGGGAGAAGAAAGTGACTTGTCAGAACTGACGGAATCCAAATCGGATGCCCGGTTTGAGCTCGGCGCTCAAAGTTCATTTTTATAATACACTTAGTTTAAATGAACTGCCAGGTCGGGGCCGGGGGTCTAAAACTTGAAATACCAGCCGGATGGCCATGCCGATCATTCCAACATGACCGGGAAGATGAAAGTGACTTGTCAGAACTGACGGAATCCAAATCGGATGCCCGGTTTGAGCTCGGCGCTCAAAGTTCATTTTTAAAATACACTTAGTTTAAATGAACTGCCAGGTCGGGTCCGGGGGTCTAAAACTTGAAATACCAGTCGGATGGCCGTGCCAATTGTTCCAACACGACAGGGGAGATGAAAGTGACTTTTCAGAACAGACGGAATCCAAATCGGATGCCTGGTTTGAGCTCGGCGCTCAAAGTTCATTTTTACAATACACTTAGTTTAAATGAACTGCCAGGTCGGGGCCGAGGGTCTAAAACTTGAAATACCGGTAGGATGGCCGTGCCAATTGTTCCAACACGACCGAGGAGATGAAAGTGACTTGTCAGAACTGACGGAATTCAAATCGGATGCCCGGTTTGAGCTCGGCGCTAAAAGTTCATTTTTAAAATACACTTAGTTTAAATGAACTGCCAGGTCGGGTCCGGGGGTCTAAAACTTGAAATTCCGGTCGGATGGCCGTGCCAATTGTTCCAACATGACCGGGGAGATGAAAGTAACTTATCAGAACTGACGGAATCCAAATCGGATGCCCGGTTTGAGCTCGGCGCTCAAAGTTCATTTTTACAATACACTTAGTTTAAATGAACTGCCAGGTCGGGGCCGGGGGTCTAAAACTTGAAATACCGGCCGGATTGTTGTGCCCATGTGATTTTGATGATGGTTTTAATGCTGTAATGGTGGTTTTGATGATTGGCCTTTGAAGTGAGTTATTCACTGTGAGTCATCTTGTGTGAATTCACTATGAGTCATCTTGTGTGAGTCTTCATGCTAGTATTGTCATCTTGTGTGAATTCACTGTGAGTCATCTTGTGTGAGTCTTCATGCTAGTATTCACTTTCTGATCATACTGCAATTCTTCATATGTTCTGATATGGCATTGCATAATTGATTATGTTCAGTCATGTTACTGTTGTTCTTAAGACTGCAGTTTATACTGCAACGTCGACCCATCGAACTGCAGCGTCGACGCTGCAAAGGCTCTTCAGAGGTAGTAGTAAGAAATAGTTGATCTGCTGCGTCCACGCTGCTTGGGCAATGCGTTGACGCTAGGTGCCTCCTTAACGGTCCTCTTTCAAAGATTGTACAGCGTAAAGTCCACACTGTAGTGCGCCAACGCCTTGAGCTGATGCGTCGACTCATCAGTTCAGGTTCTTCAAGTCTCTTCATTAGACTGTGGCAAAGTCTATACAGTGGTCTGTGCAGCCTGTTTGATTATTGAAGTCTGTACAGCCAATGCACTTAACTCAAGTCCATACACTAGAAGCTCTTCATTTGATTGAGTCTATATATCCACAGTGGATCATCAAGTCCATACATTCGTTTCCTTGGACAAAGTCTATACATTGTGGCATTGAACTTTCAAGTCTGAACACTGGTTTTCATGAGAAGTCTATACAGACCTCATCGTCTTAAAGAGCGTCTCAAGCTGAAGTCTATACATTGGTCTTAATATCCTAAGTCTATACACTTGATTGTGAGACCTTCAACTCTGTACACTGCTTGAGCCTCACCAAGTCTGTACATCGCCTCAAGCGATTCAAGTCTATACAGACTGCCTTCACATTCAGAGTCTGTACATCGGTCCTTCAGCCGATCGTCTCATTCAGAACTTTGCAAGTCTGTACAGCCTACCGTCTCATGCAGCGTCTTATGTTAAAGTCTGCACATCGCATGCATCAGAATTAAGTCTGTTCATTGCATCATCTCTATCAGTGTCTCACTGGTCAAGTCTTGTATAGACTTTAGCATCTCATGAAAGTCTATACAACGCTTCAGCATTTAGAAGTTTGTACACTGGCCTTTGCATTAAGCCTCAAAGTCTGTACAGCCGTGTGCATTGGATTCCAAGTCTATACATCCTGCACCGTCTCTTGCAGCATCTCAAGCCAAGTCCATACATAGTTCAACAGCACTTAGAAGTCTGTACATTGGCTTCGCATCTGCAAGTCTGTACATCGGTTTGATATCAACAAGTCTGTACATTGGGTTCAACTCTCCAAGTCTGTACAGCCACATTCATAGGTAAAGTCTATACATTCTTCAGCTGGAACTGTGCAAGTTTGTACATCGTTGTTTGCCAAAGTCTAGACATTGGCATCTATTCCTACGTTGCATTTCCAAGTCTGCACATTGGGTTCTTTACCTACGTTCAGCTCTGAAAGTATGTTCATCAGGAACTTTACCGCCGTTGCCTTGCCAAAGTATATACACTGAACTATTCCTCAAAGTCTGTACAGCCTGTTTGTCTTCATGGGTCGTGTGCCTTTAGTGCGTTGACGCACTTGGCTGACTGCGTAGACACACACCTTTCTGTCTTGCTCACTGCGTCGACGCTGACACTGGATGCGTTGACGCATTGGCCTGTTGCCAAGGGCGTGAGCATCTCGCCTGAGGAGCTGAGGCGACGCTGCACGATGGAAGCGTTGACGCCTTGTGCTGATGTTCAAAGGTCTGTTGATCAACATCAAGTCTGTACAGCATGAAGTCTGTACATTGGTTTTGTTTTGAACAGAACGCCTAAGTCTATGCTTTGCTGAATGTTATTCAAGTCTAAGCAGCGGATGTCTTCATGTGTGAAGTCTATACAATGCATGCTCACATAACTAACTCTATACACTCGATTGTTAGATCTTCAACTATATACATTGGTTGAGTCTATACACTGAGATCTCATGAAGAGTTGCAAGTCTATACACTCGTTGTCAGAGGCCTAGACTGCTAAGTCTATACACTCTCTCACTCTGTACACACTTGCTATATTGATCTCTGAAGTCTTTACAATGCTTTGCGTTAACAGAGTCTGTACAGGGTGTTCAAACTTAAACTGATGAATTATTCAATGCTATGTCTGACAGGGATTCTTACCGAGATTGATGACCTGGCTCGTGATCCCAGGAGGACAAGGTATGAAGATGCTGACACGTGGATGAAGCTGCCTCGGTTCTAGCAAATTCCTTGGGCGGGAAAACGTGGAAGCCACGCGCCCAGGAGCTGCTACTGCTGCTGCTATATATATGAGCCTTCTTCCACTAAAGAAGGCTGATCGATAGAAAAAGAGTAAAGTCTATACATCGAGTCTGAGAGCAGCAGAGATTATTCGGTCCAGTGAGAAGAGAAGAAGAAGAAAAAGAAGAGTGGCAGAGTGAGAGAAGCAGCAGAAGTAAAAAGAGAAAGAGAGAGAGCTCGCGAGTGAGAGAAGGAAGCAGAGAAGAAAAGGAAGAGAAAGAAGAAGAGAGAACGAGAGATAGGAAGCTTCATCTGAAGATCTATCTTCACTGGACCGTGGATCAGATCCAGGCCAGTCAACTCTGTTGAGAGCCATATTGTGCATTTCGTCTTTCAGCTTTCTGTTTGCTGAAGTTATTTTCATTTCGTGTTTTTGTTTCTCCATTTTCATTTGGTTATCTTGTTCTTCCGATTTCCCTGTTGGGGATCGGGTTCCTCCTGTGGATTCAGGAGAAGGGAGACTTGTCTCCGGTTCTGGGCTTGTGGTTGCAAGTCCAGGGGTCCCTCCGGTTGGGAGGAAGAGAGGTCTTCGACCTCTGGTTTACTGGTGACTGAAAGTCACTGGTTGGTTCCCTCCTGGTCTGGAGGAAGAGAGACTTCGGTCTCTGGTTTCCAAGTGGCTGGGAGTCACTTGGGGTGTCCCTCCAGCTTGGAGGAAGAGGGGAGGCTGTTCCCCTGGTCAAGCTGTGTGGCAGCAACTGTTTGCAGACTGAGTCTGCTTGGTTCTAGCATTTGCTAGTGAAGCCTCACTCCGGTTGGGAGTGAGGGGTGGATGTAGGTCTGTGGACCGAACCACCTAAAAATCTCTTGTGCAGTGGTTTGATTGTTTGCTTTGCTTCCGCTAGATGCTTGAATAGGCACGCTCCAAGTGTTTGTATTTGAGTTGAATCTAATTGGTTCTATTCTGTGTCTATCTCTAGCATCCAAGTTTTTATTTGGCCATTATACATAGAAGGATACATTCCCCCCCCTCTGTATCTGTGCCTAGCACCCTAACAGTTGGTATCAGAGCGATGTCTGCATACAAGGTCCAGCGTCTTAGGTGCTAATTTGTTTTTAGTGTATCAATATTCCTGTTGCATTGAATTAATCTGCTATCTGTTTCAATGGCTTGTCCACCCGTCTTTAGTGGTTCTGATTTCAACCAGTGGCACAGTGCGCTACGTGCTTATATTAAATCTGTTGATCCAGACCTGTGGAAAGTGATTTCACAAGGTCCTCATAAATTACCAAGGAAAAGGTCCAAATGGACTGACAGTCACGAATCAATGTATGAGGAGAATCAGACAGCTATAAATCTGATGAAAGCAGCCACTGACAAAGCCTTTCACTCATGTTTCCTTGATTGCAGATCTGCAAGGGATATGTTGGAGATGATGAAGAGAGCCGGGAAAGGAAATCAAACAAGCTGCATGATGGCCAACAGAAGCGATCAAGGTAGCAATCAAACTGAAGATGATGATGATGAGGTAAATCTCTTCGAGAATTTCTCTCTAGAAGATTGGGAGAATGCATATGCTGAATTATTTGAATCTCATGAACTGTTAAGAAAATAGTATAAAAAATTGAAGAAGGGTACTGGTTTAGATAGTTCAAGCTCTCCTTGTAGAAATTGTGTTGAATTGAAAAATATTCATGATGCTTGTATGTCTGACTTTCAAATACTGAAGAAACAAGTTTCATTATTGAAAACTGAAAATCAAGATCATATAAATGTGATATCTGAACTCAAAGAAAAATTGAACTCAGATAATGATAATCAGACTGTTGTTAACTATCATGACCAGTATGAAAAATTACTGAAAAACTTTGAAAGTGTAAACTCAGATTTAAACAAGCTGAAATCTGAAAATGATTCTCTGAGAATATCTACTAATAGAAATGATAAAAAAATCTGAGAAACTTGAGCAGGAGAAGAACTTGTTTGCTGAAAAACTTGAGGCCATCAAATCTGTGAATGTGGAATTACAGAAAAATATTGAAAAAAAGGAAAAAGATTTGAAGGAATTCAAGGCTGGAAGAAAACTTGAAATTAACTTAGATGATCATATCTTGATAAATGAGTTAATTCAAAATGACAAGCTTAAGGAAGAAAATGAAAAATTAAAAATGCTGAACTCTACTATGTCAGAGAGACTTCTAGTTTTGGAAAGAGGAAAAACTGTTTGTATTGAAGATTCTGATAAACTGAGCAATCTGGAAAATGAAATTGAGAAGTATAAAACTGCTAACAAGTTTTGAATGAAGCTATGAACTGCAGTGAGCAAGATATTGCCAGTTATGAGTTACACATTTCCTCACTAGAAAATGAAATTCAAGACTTAAAAAACTCTTTGTCTAAATTTGTTTGTGGGCAAGATAATCTGAACAAATTGTTAGGAACAAAAGTAAATGTCAAAAAGGAAGGGCTGGGCTACAATAAGATAAACAAGAAGGAACTTCAGAACAAAGTTATGACATCTTTTGTAAGTGGTTCAGATGTAGCCACCACCTCCAAAGACAAACAGCCCATTGCTCAGAAAATGTTGGGAGCAAAGGATAATTTTAAGAAAGAGGGACTGGGCTACAGTCCAGTCATGAGGAAGGTCGATGGATCCAATTTGAAAATTATTTTTGTTAAATCTTCTGAACAGGAAAAACCTTCTACTTCATCTTCACCTCAGTATAAGGCTAAGAAAACAGAAAAACATGATAAAAATCAGAAAATGATTGGAAATCAGAAAATAAATGAAAAGGGTCCATCAGTGTTTGCTGATCACAGTCCTCACACACACTCACATGCATCTAAAAGGAAGATTATCTGTCATTACTGTCATAAAGTTAGACATCTGATGCATGAGTGTAAGTTTATGGAGAAGGATGATAAGAATGATAGGAGATCTCATGATAAAAATCCCTCACCTCAGAAAAGGAGTGTCACATGTTCTAATTGTGGCAAATTAGGACACTCAATTGCTCATTACTGGTTTGCTAGTGGTAAGAAAACATTTTATTCATATCATGCTAAATTCCCTACAAACCAACATGTTTTTAATAAAAATAAATCTGTTTCAATGAACCAGCATATCATCTGTTTTAATTGCAACAAAAGGGGTCACAGGGCCTCTGAATGCTGGTCAGGCTTTTTTGAAAGAAATTCTATTTCATGCTTTGAATGTGGAAAGGATGGCCACAGGGCCATTGATTGTTGGCATGCCCAAGGAGGCTATGGCAATAATGAACTCAATTTTAAAAAGAATGCCTCTTATTGCTCTCACTGTAGAAAGCATGGCCATACAGTCAAGGACTGTTGGCATATTCAGGGTAGAAATGTGAATCTCAAACATGCTAAATTCCCTGTAAGACAATTTGTAAAACTTTCATGTTATAACTGTGGGAAGCCAGGTCACAGGGCTGCAACCTGTTGGCTGGCAGGATATCAAAACCAAACTGGTTTTGGCAAACAGAATTTTTATTCTGTTAACAAAAAATCTCATGCTTATGCACATAAAATTCATGCTAACAAGAATGTGCATAAATCAGATCTGAAAACTGCTCCTAGAAATGTGCTGAGAAAACCTGCTAGGAGTAATACTATTTTGTCAGGACCCAAGACTTCTTGGGTACCTGTTTGTGCAAAATAACATTGCTATGCAGGTGTGCCTTGGGACTGAAATAAAAAGGGGTAATGATCCAAGGCACTCAAGAAGAAAACCCCATACTGAACTTTTCAGGTAAACTTCCTGCTCTTCTTGTTTTTAGTTTTAATGC
Organism: Amorphophallus konjac; assembly: GCA_022559845.1. NCBI lineage: Eukaryota > Viridiplantae > Streptophyta > Magnoliopsida > Alismatales > Araceae > Amorphophallus > Amorphophallus konjac. The sequence continues at coordinate 134,620,778 of CM040129.1, forward strand.
ATAGCAAGTTAAATCTGTTTTTGCATTTTCATTCATCATTTGCCATGTGCATTATTTTCTGATCATGCATTTGCTGAGAGTTCTGTGCAAATATCAGATTAAAAAGGGTTGTCTGTATCTGATGCATACATAGGCTAATTGCAATTGCTTGATAATTGTGTTATGCATAGACTCGGAAAATAAATTGCATTTCGAATTTTCTGAAAAATCTAAACTGCCTATGAGTGTGACTTGAAACTTGTGTGTTGCAATAGCTCACTGAAATTCTGAATTGCATATAGGACTGCATGTTGAATAATCTTGCATGACCTCATTGGTATATAAATGATAAGGTACCAAAGGGCAGGGAGGTCTATCTGGAGGTTCTTACTATGTGTGAGGTGGTCTTTTAGACCAAGTGCTCCGCCTAGTACCATGGGTCATCTTGCTGGTTAGGACAGTCTGAATGTGCATGAATCATTTGGTATCATATGTTCAGTTTTCAGTGCAAACATTGCATATTTTCAGGGGGAGTGAGTTGCATAACCTTGCATAGCATTCAATGTTGAGTCTTTGCATGTCCCTACATACATATAGTGCATTGCATTTCCTCATATTGAAAAGGCCAAAAAGAGAGTTTGAATGCATATTGTGAGGGAGAGTCAATGCATTGCATATAGGTTGTCAAATGCATACATGTGTCAGAACTCATTGCATATCCTTTCTTACTGATTTTGTTGACAAACCTTAATCATATTCTGAAAACTTTGAGCTTCACAATCTCTCTTAACAATTGGTATTTCTCCTATCAATTGGTATCATTTGGGTTCAAAATTCTATCAGTCCTTCATGAAGATTTCAATAGGCTATCTCGATCATAAATCTGAAAACTTTTGAACTAGAAATCTTCTATTATACGTTTTTATGAATATCTGAAATAACTCAGGTGGTTTAAGTTTAATGTACTCAAGGGTTGACTTTAAAATCTCTTTAAAATATCTGAAGCATGTTTAATAAACCTTAACCATCTGTTTCATATTGTGTCTTGTGAAAACTTCTGAAATCTGCACTTTTGAATACATGACTTCAACTGATTAAGTACATGATACTATTATTGATTTGAAGTAAATGAATTTTTCTGAAATGTCTAAAGGGTAATATCTGTCAGAGAAATGACATTGGTCACTGAGAAACACATGTCCAAAGGACTGTGTCATGAGGTGCCTTAGTTAACTCTGCATAAAATTCATTGAAAATCAGGCAGAGCAATGGCATGCACACTGAGAAATATAACTCACTCATTAAAAAATGAGTTGTAGTGTGTCATGATGTGTAAATGCTAACTCTGTTCACATAAAGCATGACAGTTAGTCACACTAAGGGCTTAGGGATATTGGCCTCTGATCAAGGTATATCCTCTAGTTACAATGTGTGCACTGAACTAGAGTGCTCGTAAAATTTGTAGCTTGGAAAATTATTGAACAAATTGAAATATCTGAATATTGATGCTAAAATCAAATTACTACAACCCTAGACAAAATAATATGACTTCATAATTACTTAATCTCAATACTAGTGCATGTAATTCTGAAAGAAGTCAATAAATTTGATTGTGTAAGACAAAGGGAGGACAATCAAGATAAATATGAGGGCTTGGTTCATTTTTATTAAAACATGATTTTAGATATCAATACAGAATTTTATTGATAAACTCTACATACATCATGTTTAAACCATGCTGTTCAAAAGGCTCATTCATAAGTCCCTATAATGGAAGACTTTGAAAAATTATGTTTTGGATTTATGAGATTGATATCTCCTTGAAAATCTTGCTAAATTATTTCTATTTGGAGCTTATTTGTAAATCTGATTATTTGAACCTTTCTGCTCACCTTCCTTAGGTCATTGACCTGAACTTCTCCTTGTTTTCCCCTATGGTCTCCTTCTCATCTATCTCATAAGATTCCACTTATTCAGGGGGAGCATTCCTAGTCATACTGAATCGTGTTCAGATCATTTCTATCCTTGCATTCATATACTTAGGGGGAAGTATTGCATTTCTTGTTGCATCTGCATTTTTGCATTTACCCCCTCCCATGGTTCATCTTGTTTATACCAAATGAGGGAGATTGTTTGCCACAAAGGGGGAGACTTTCATTCAATCATTGCATGCTGGCTTCTTTTGATCATCTCTAACTAATGACTTTTTGCTAAAACTCTTAAAGGGGGAGAATCATGTTCTTGCAAGGGGGAGAAATTGACTGAATTTTTATACATGCTTTAATTTCTCAAACTATTTTCTTTTTGATGAAGTCAAAGGGGGAGAATAGTTTGAGTCATCAGACTGACTCACTGCATCATGTTGCCATCATCAAAAAGGGGGAGATTATTGTGCCCATGTGATTTTGATGATGGTTTTAATGCTGTAATGGTGGTTTTGATGATTGGCCTTTGAAGTGAGTTATTCACTGTGAGTCATTTCGTGTGAATTCACTGTGAGTCATCTTGTGTGAGTCTTCATGCTAGTATTGTCATCTTGTGTGAATTCACTGTGAGTCATCTTGTGTGAGTCTTCATGCTAGTATTCACTTTCTGATCATACTGCAATTCTTCATATGTTCTGATATGGCATTGCATAATTGATTATGTTCAGTCATGTTACTGTTGTTCTTAAGACTGCAGTTTATACTGCAGCGTCGACCCATTGAACTGCAGCATCGACGCTGCAAAGGCTCTTCAGAGGTAGCAGTAAGAAATAGTTGATCTGCTGCGTCCACGCTGCTTGGGTAATGCTTTGACGCTAGGTGCCTCCTTAACGGTCCTCTTTCAAAGACTGTACAGCGTAAAGTCCACACTGTAGTGCGTCAACGCCTTGAGTTGATGCGTCGACTCATCAGTTCAGGTTCTTCAAGTCTCTTCATTAGACTGTGACAAAGTCTATACAGTGGTCTGTGCAGCCTGTTTGATTATTGAAGTCTGTACAGCCAATGCACTTAACTCAAGTCCATACACTGGAAGCTCTTCATTTGATTGAGTCTATATATCCACAGTGGATCATCAAGTCCATACATTCGTTTCCTTGGACAAAGTCTATACATTGTGGCATTGAACTTTCAAGTCTGAACACTGGTTTTCATGAGAAGTCTATACAGACCTCATCGTCTTAAAGAGCGTCTCAAGCTGAAGTCTATACATTGATCTTAATATCCTAAGTCTATACACTTGATTGTGAGACCTTCAACTCTGTACACTGCTTGAGCCTCACCAAGTCTGTACATCGCCTCAAGCGATTCAAGTCTATACAGACTGCCTTCACATTCAGAGTCTGTACATCGGTCCTTCAGCCGATCGTCTCATTCAGAACTTTGCAAGTCTGTACAGCCTACCGTCTCATGCAGCGTCTTATGTTAAAGTCTGCACATCGCATGCATCAGAATTAAGTCTGTTCATTGCATCGTCTCTATCAGTGTCTCACTGGTCAAGTCTTGTATAGACTTTAGCATCTCATGAAAGTCTATACAACGCTTCAGCATTTAGAAGTCTGTACACTGGCCTTTGCATTAAGCCTCAAAGTCTGTACAGCCGTGTGCATTGGATTCCAAGTCTATACATCCTGCACCGTCTCTTGCAGCATCTCAAGCCAAGTCCATACATAGTTTAACAGCACTTAGAAGTCTGTACATTGGCTTCGCATCTGCAAGTCTGTACATCGGTTTGATATCAACAAGTCTGTACATTGGGTTCAACTCTCCAAGTCTGTACAGCCACATTCATAGGTAAAGTCTATACATTCTTCAGCTGGAACTGTGCAAGTCTGTACATCGTTATTTGCCAAAGTCTAGACATTGGCATCTATTCCTACGTTGCATTTCCAAGTCTGCACATTGGGTTCTTTACCTACGTTCAGCTCTGAAAGTATGTTCATCAGGAACTTTACCGTCGTTGCGTTGCCAAAGTATATACACTGAACTATTCCTCAAAGTCTGTACAGCATGTCTATCTTCATGGGTCGTGTGCCTTTAGTGCGTTGACGCACTTGGCTGACTGCGTAGACGCACACCTTTCTGTCTTGCTCACTGCGTCGACGCTGACACTGGATGTGTTGACGCATTGGCCTGTTGCCAAGGGCGTGAGCATCTCGCCTGAGGAGCTGAGGCGACGCTGCACGATGGAAGCGTTGACGCCTTGTGCTGATGTTCAAAGGTCTGTTGATCAACATCAAGTCTGTACAGCATGAAGTCTGTACATTGGTTTTGTTTTGAACAGAATGCCTAAGTCTATGCTTTGCTGAATGTTATTCAAGTCTAAACAGCGATGTCTTCATGTGTGAAGTCTATACAATGCATGCTCACATAACTAACTCTATACACTCGATTGTTAGATCTTCAACTATATACATTGGTTGAGTCTATACACTGAGATCTCATGAAGAGTTGCAAGTCTATACACTCGTTGTCAGAGGCCTAGACTGCTAAGTCTATACACTCCCTCACTCTGTACACACTTGCTATATTGATCTCTGAAGTCTTTATAATGCTTTGCGTTAACAGAGTCTGTACAGGGTGTTCAAACTTAAACTGATGAATTATTCAATGCTATGTCTGACAGGGATTCTTACCGAGATTGATGACCTAGCTCGTGATCCCAGGAGGACGAGGTATGAAGATACTGACACGTGGATGAAGCTGCCTCGGTTCTAGCAAATTCCTTGGGCGGGAAAATGTGGAAGCCACGCGCCCAGGAGCTGCTGCTGCTGCTGCTATATATATGAGCCTTCTTCCACTAAAGAAGGCTGATCGATAGAAAAAGAGTAAAGTCTATACATCGAGTCTGAGAGCAGCAGAGAGTAATCGATCCAGTGAGAAGAGAAGAAGAAGAAAAAGAAGAGTGGCAGAGTGAGAGAAGCAGCAGAAGTAAAAAGAGAAAGAGAGAGAGCTCGCGAGTGAGAGAAGGAAGCAGAAAAGAAAAGGAAGAGAAAGAAGAAGAGAGAACGAGAGATAGGAAGCTTCATCTGAAGATCTATCTTCACTGGACCGTGGATCAGATCCAGGCCAGTCAGCTCTGTTGAGAGCCATATTGTGCATTTCGTCTTTCAGCTTTCTGTTTGCTGAAGTTATTTTCATTTCATGTTTTTGTTTCTCCGTTTTCATTTGGTTATCTTGTTCTTCCGATTGCCCTGCTGGGGATCGGGTTCCTCCTGTGGATTCAGGAGAAGGGAGACTTGTCTCCGGTTCTGGGCTTGTGGTTGGAAGTCCAGGGGTCCCTCCGGTTGGGAGGAAGAGAGGTCTTCGACCTCTGGTTTGCTGGTGACTGGAAGTCACTGGTTGGTTCCCTCCTGGTCTGGAGAAAGAGAGACTTCGGTCTCTGGTTTCCAAGTGGCTGGGAGTCACTTGGGGTGTCCCTCCGGCTTGCAGGAAGAGGGGAGGCTGTTCCCCTGGTCAAGCTGTGTGACAACAACTGTTTGCAGACTGAGTCTGCTTGGTTCTAGCATTTGCTAGTGAAGCCTCACTCCGGTTGGGAGTGAGGGGTGGATGTAGGTCTGTGGACCGAACCACCTAAAAATCTCTTGTGCAGTGGTTTGATTGTTTGCTTTGCTTCCACTAGATGCTTGAATAGGCACGCTCCAAGTGTTTGTATTTGAGTTGAATCTAATTGGTTCTATTCTGTGTCTATCTCTAGCATCCAAGTTTTTATTTGGCCATTATACATAGAAGGATACATTCACCCCCCTCTGTATCCGGGCCTAGCACCCTAACACGGATGGCCGTACCGATCATTCCAACACGACCGGGGAGATGAAAGTGACTTGTCAGAACTGACGGAATCCAAATCGGATGCCCGGTTTGAGCTCGGCGCTCAAAGTTCTTTTTTACAATACACTTAGTTTAAATGAACTGCCAGGCCGGGGCCGGGGGTCTAAAACTTGAAATACCGGTCGGATGGCCGTGCCGATCATTTCAACACGACCGGGGAGATGAAAGTGACTTGTCAGAACTGACGGAATCCAAATCGGATGCCCGGTTTGAGCTCGGCGCTCAAAAGTGCATTCTCCAAATACACTTAGTTTAAATGAACTGCCAGGTCGGGTCCGGGGGTCTAAAACTTGAAATACCGGTCAGATGGCCATGCCGATCGTTCCAACACGACCGGGGAGATGAAAGTGACTTGTCAGAACTGACGGAATCCAAATCGGATGTCCGATTTGAGCTCGGTGCTCAAAAGTGCATTCTCCAAATACACTTAGTTTAAATTAACTGTCAGGTCGGGTCCGGGGGTCTAAAACTTGAAATACTGGTCGGATGGCCGTGCCGATCGTTCCAACACGATTGGGGAGATGAAAGTGACTTGTCAAAACTGACGGAATCCAAATCGGATGCCCGGCTTGAGCTCGGCGCTCAAAGTTCATTTTTAAAATACACTTAGTTTAAATGAACTGCATGCCAGGTCGGGTCTGGGGGTCTAAAACTTGAAATACCGGTTGGATGGCCGTGCCGAACGTTCCAACACGACCGGGGGGATGAAAGTGACTTGTCAGAACTGACGGAATCCAAATCGTATGTCCGATTTGAGCTCGGTGCTCAAAGTTCATTTTTAAAATACACTTAATTTAAATACTGTTTCAAGCTAGTAGTTGATCTATAAAATCTGCAGTTATCAATTTGATATGTTTGATTTCAATTTATGCTACTTTCTTCGTACTAATTTTTTTATATATGAATGAATGTTATTATTTTTTTTAATGTAGGGGGATCCTTCTGCGGGCGGCGATAGAGGAGATGAGCAGGGCAGGGAGGATATAGACGATATACCGGATATTTCTTGATGTTTGATGATATTCAGACGGATCAGCATGGTTAATGTGTTTTTTTATTGTGGTATTTATTTGATCATCATGGTGTTGAATTTTTTTTTTCGGTGATATTTATTTGATCAGCATGGTGTTGAGTTTTTTTTTTCGGTGGTGTTTATTTATTTGAACAGCATGGTACGTTGATGTTGAGTTTTTTTTTCGGTGGTGTTTATTTATTTGAACATCATGGTACGCTGATGTTGAGTTTTTTTTTCGGTGGTGTTTATTTGATCAGCAGGTTCCCAATATTTTTTTTTCAACATGTTGAATTTCTTGATGTTTATGTATGATCCAACAGGTTTTTTAGAATAATTCAAGATTTAAAAAAAATGTAGATTTCAGAGGGATTTTCAGAAGGTATTTGCGACGAAAAAATTTCATCTAAAATCTGTCGTAATATCCGTCTGTATTTCAAACGGAATTCCGACTACTTTTCGGACGGCATCTTCTACGAGTTGGGCTTAATTTTAGACGGTAATTGTAGATCCGTTGTAATATCCGTTTGAAATACCGACGGATTTCTGACGACTTTTCAGGCGGCATATTAATTTGAGAATAAGAGTTGGGCTGCATTTCAGACGGTATTTGTGACGGAAAATAAATCCGTCATAACATCCGTCTGAAATACCGACGGAACATTTCAGACGGAAAATTTCTGATGGAACTTTTCTCGTATGATATTTAGACGGAATTTGTCACTGAATTATTTCTGTCTTATTTTCAGACGGAATTTCAGACGAAAAAATGAACTGTCACAAATTTGTGACTAAGAATTTCAGACGGTCGTGTTCCGTCTGAAATCTGTCGAAAATCCGTCACAAACGTGATTTGTGACGGATTTTCAGACGAATTTGAGACGGATAATGGCCGTCTGAAATCCTGCTTTTTTTGGTAGTGGAGGGGAAGAAGAATCGAGTATTCATGTTGGGGGTGGAAGGGAAAGAGGGAGAACACAGGTGGGATTTGAGAAAAATCAAGTCCTAAAAGGGAGGGAAAAAATGTCGGGTGCCAACTTTGGCGCCATTGGGGTCATCCCTATTACTACGTTTCTTCTTTTTAATTTTTTAAAAATAAAGTAACTTATTTTTACGTTTCGTTAAAATCATAATAATTTTTAACATCTATACCTACGTTCACTTATAAAACGTCGGTACATGTAACATTTTCCTATGCTTTATGTATAATCGTGAGAATAAATGGGCCATATACTAATGCTATAATGAAACGTAGAAAATTTACCTATGGAATTTTAAAAACATAAGAATAAGATGTGTATACCTACATTTTATTGAAACGTTGGTAAAATTTGTGGCTATAAGTCTTATTTCTTGTAGTGCCAGATCATAGGTGTCGTCCCCTTCTATTATTTCTTTGATCAAGTCGGGGAGACACACCTCTTCATAAGGTTCCCCATCTTTGGGCAAACCAGACAACTGATGTAGGCTCCATAAAGCTAAGGAGGTATCCCCCTCAGCGGTATAGAAAGTGTTGAGCCTGGAATTGAAACCTCTATCATGCCACAACATAACCCCTTTGAGATGGGGTATCTAAAGTGTGAGGCGTACACGCTATGATATACACCAACAGTAATGAGGAGCGACGCGTAGTTGTGAAGTACATAATCTGTAAACTCAACTGCACCTTCGCTAAATGAATGGGCGTCTGAGGCCTTGAGGTCTGCGAACCAACCCACTGCCAGCTCGTGCTTGAACCTGATAGCCAAGCAGTCAAGAAGAAAGGCTCTTCACGGAACCCCCAATTCAGCAGGGCCAAGAATATACAAAAGCAAGGCGTCTCCTTATGCACTTGGCCTAATGCATTGTCCCAACGAGCCGACGTGAATTCTGGGGCCCTTGTCAGCTTGCCCTCTGATATAGTCAACTCCTCTAGCCCCAGTATTGGTTCCCACTTGTGGGGTTCCCCAAGGAGGGACATGGGCTCACTGCGCAGCGTGCTGCTAGCCATACTCTCTCGGGACTTCAGATTGGCTCGCAAAACTTCACAAGCAATCATTCGGTCACACTTCCTGCGACCATTGAAATGCTTTAGAAAATATACCAGGTGCTTATCTTTTGGGTGGTCACCACGGTAACGCCCATCCCAATCAAAATAATAACCCTCGTCGGTCAATGATAACCGATCAAACTCCATAGTGTCGGTATCAAAATATGAAGACTCTACCAAAATAGCTATCTCAGCATGTTCCCTATCCAGATTAGCAAAGTTGGCCCATGTCACTACAGGAGGGCAGGCCGCAATTGCAGTTGCTTGAGTACCGAGAGACCGGGCAGAATAAGCACCAGAAGAAGCCATCTATCTCCATAAAGCATCAATATTTACATTGATTAGCATATATCAATGGAAATAAAAGAAGAAATGACAACAATAGAATAAAATGGCATTGATGACATCTCTGACGAAATTTTGATAGAGTCTCCCCTGCGTCGGGTGCACAAGGGGAGGTAAATGAGCACACGCCCACGTCTAAGGCGAGACGGCCTCAGAATTTTACGGTGCCCACAAAAGCGGCAACATCACTTAAAGTCATGGCAGCCCAGTGAGCCGGCAGGTCCCTGCAGGATGATTCGGTAGCCCTGGAGCCCTCCATCCGGCGGCCCTGAGCAGAGTGATCCGACAGCTCCCTATAAGCTGAACCAACAGCCCCTGTCAACTGGTAGCTCCGGCATGCTGATCCGATAGACTTCATCCGGCATCACTGATCCAAGAAGAAGAACAGAAGAGAGAGGAAAGTGGTGTCCATCCGACAGCTCCAAGCCAAGTGAACCGGTAGGCCATTTGCCCCATCCGATAGTACTCTGCGAGCTTGAACCGACAGCCCAGTCGGGCACGATCCGGTAGCAGAGGCTTATTCCTGTTCGACGGCTCCTCAAGAGGCGAACCGGCAGCACTGGCCCATCCGGAAACTCTGGTGTGAGAACAAAAAAAGAGAAGAGAAGAAGAAGAGAGAGAGAGAAGGGGTGCGCCCGATCCAGCAGCCCCAGCGCTAGAGCCGAAAGAGAAAGAAAAAGAGGGAAAAGAGAAAGAAAAAAAGGGGCAAGAAGAAGAAAAGAAAACAAAGAAAGAAGAAGATGAAGAAGAAGAAAAAAGAGAAACAAGAAGAATAAAAGAAAAAGAAGAAGAAGGAAATGGCCTCGGGGCCAGCCAAGGCCGTTGCAGTTGGAAGGAAAGCCCTCGATGAAGGGCCATCATGGGAGAAGAAGAAAAGAAAACGAAGAAGAAGAAAGAGAGAGGGAGGAGAAACGGGCATCCAACCCCTAGTAGCAATGGCCGAAGTTTAAGAAGGATGCTCATCGGTGACACCGGTCGCAAGGAAGGAGGGAGAGGCTGGCTGCGTGAGAAGGAAGAGGAGTAGGTGAAAGGGTTTTCAAAAAACCCTTGGGCCTATTTATAACGAAAGGTCGCTTCTCCATCCGGCAGCTACCCGTTCCCTCGAACCGATAGAGCTTCAACAACGTCGAACCGGCAGGATATCTCTTCTTGAATCGGTAGGGGTTTCCACCAATCCTGCAGGGGCTAACACCCTAATCCGGCAGCTTGTCACGGGGGTCCCATCCAGTAGCAGTCCGCTCGAGCCCCCAATCGGCACGCTGCTCCCCATCCGACAGGTCTAGAGGCCCGTTCAACTGGCAGAGTCCCCAAGCCCCTGAACCGGCAGGCCACGGAGTGGCCACCATCCGGCAGCCCCTTCACGGCTATTGAACTGGCAGCCCTCTCTATAAACCTCGAACCGGTAGGGGACCATTCAAGCCCATCCGGTAGGCTTCTTCAACTCACCCAACCGATAGGCCCCTCGTGGCCCTCCTCCAGCAAGTCCCTCAATCCTTCGAGCCAATGTGGCTGTCAAAAGAGAAGAAAAAAGGGTACGTACCCACGTGCCCCACTTGGCTCGTCCCTCGCCCGCGCCACCCATGGGTGGGGGGCATTTGTTGACGTGCAAAATTTAACATCCAAAATACACCACAATTATGGGAAGACAAAGCGTCCCTAAGACGCACTGCCACAGGGTCGGCCCTAACAACCCAACATCGAAGAACTACAAGAGAACGGTGTAGATGGCCAGACCCCTAGAATACTTTTTTGCATGACATCTGGCTACGTCCGGATGGATGAATTAAAGTTGCAAGAAGCCAAGGCTTTCCTTAATGAAAGCACTACTGAAGACTTAGCTCTAGAGCCTCAGTGGTGAAGAATACAACAGCGGGCTTGAGACGCCCGAAGAGATTGGTTACAAACCACCACGAATTCATGTCCTAAAGGATGAATTAAACTTCAGAGCTAAGGGAGTGCAAACCACTCCTGAAAAACACAGTCAACTGGATTGGGTCATAGAAGCCCGAGCATCAGAAAGAGAAAGAACAAACTTAAAAAGGAAAAAAAGAAGAAGAAGAGTGGGCCATCTGGCGGCTTATGAGGCCTCAATCGGTAGCCCCTCAATACCTTGAACCGATAGCCATTTAAGGTTGAACCGGCAGCACCTCTACGCAGCCCTATCCGGTAGCACCGGCAGAGCGTGATCATCCGACAGCGCTTCAACCCGTCAGGCAGCTCCCCTCAACAGGCAGCACAGGCGGAAGCTGCACACCCGGCAGCACCTGCGTTGAAGCGGCGTGAAGATCTATCAGGTAGCAACTTTCTCAAATCGGCAACCGCTTTCCTTTTGGCAGCAGAAGCCCATCCGACAGGATTTTCTATCCTGCAGCACACTTGTTGAACCGGCTGTTGGGACTCAAAAAAAAGAAGGAAAAAAAAAGAGAGAAGAAAGATGAATGGGCCAAACAAATGGGCCAAGCCCAATACAGGAAAGGAGAATGGCACGGAGGGTATAAGCGCAAATAGAGGAAAGCATGGGGGCAAAGAAAAATAAGGATTTTTCCAAAAAAAGGAAAATAGGAGGAAAATCCCACGCACTGTACCCCCATGTCTGTGTCCCTCCATCCGTGTGCTTCCGTTCCCATTGTGTTTCTCCCCCGTAGGGCATTTAATGCCCGTCGAAGCTCCCGTACACACGTCTGGAGGCCGGAGCCCCCCCCCCCACGCCGTGCGCGCATGATGGCCTGTAGCTAGCCGCGCGGCATAGGGAGAGGTCTCCCCTGCTCCTGCCGCGCTCTCCTACGAAGCTATGGCAACGGTGGTCCGCGCCATTGACAACAAAGCAACCGCAGAAGGCGGAGCAACGGCAGTAATCATAGAGAGGCATGGCGGGCTTGCCCTCCTAACCAGGGCCTTCGGTCCCTATGAAAGCCCACCCTCGTGGAGAATTGGATCCACTTGGAAGCCTCGGAGAAGATTTCCCTTCAAGCCCCTTCCGAGAAGTTTGTGAGCGTCTAGAGCTTGCTGAAGAGAAGAAGATACAAGGAAGAAGAGAGCCCAAAGGAGATAAAAATAGAGTGAGGGAGAGAGAGAGAGAGCTTGAGGACCATCTATAGAAAGGTGGGTTCTTGGTACCTCTCCTTTTTTTCTTTTTTCTTCTTTCTCTCGTGATTTGTAAGGCTTTGTGCGGCCCAGATGTAGATGTCCATGTTCTAAAATGAAAGAAGTATGGGGCTTTTAGCCCCGATGTTTTGTTATGACCATTCAACATCCCTGCTCCGATGCTATAATATATTATTTTCTATGTGTTCCTTTTTTTCGTTCTTGCCATTTCTATTAGACAGGGAGATTTTCTCTTCAGTCTCAGTTACGATAGTTATGCAATGATATCATTGTCCGCTTGGTGGCCACCGGCCCAAGGCTTACTCGCATCTGTGAGTGTGGTTTTAGGCTGCCAACCACCAACGGGTCATTGAATTTCCTTTTGTTTTGTTTTGAAATGATTTCATCTTCTCCTCAAAACCCCACTTTAGAATTTGGACAGACTTTGTTGCCATGATTCCAAAGGGGTGAGGAATATGGGATTTAATCCCAAATCGACCGTTTTATTTATAGACTTCGGCTTCCAGGTGTTTTGATCACTGATGGATCCTCGAGGGCTCGCTTCTTTATAGCGTGGGCCCTAGGCCATTTCTCCTAAAAAAAAGAGCGAACATTGACGGCCGTATAACTTGGCGATAGCTCAAGCTACGTCTCGGGATCGGGATTGTGGCGTCCCTCGGGTCATCGGATTCCCTTATAGGCCATCCTCAGGATTTTTGTGCCCAAATCAGGACATGGGGTGTTGCCGCTTCTATGCGCATCCCCAGGTGTTGCCGCTTCTGTGCGCACCCTTTTATTTTATGGCCATCTCGGAGTTCTGTCCATGGATCCGTACCCAATTACAACCCCCAACGCTCCGAGTCTGGGGGAGGTGCTGTCGGATTTTTACTGGGCAACCTGAAAAATTGATGACACAAAGAATATTGATAGATGGGCTAAACTGAAGAACTTTAGGAACAACTCACTGAACTAACAAAAAAATTATACATGAACTGTTGCTCAACAAATATAAGGCAGTGTTCAGATCAATTTCAAAGACATGTTGAAATTCTAGTGAACGAGATAAAAGAAAAGCAACGAAGAACAGGAAAAAGAACCCCAAACCAAATCAGACTTCCCCTGTATAAACAATTGTATATGACATGCATTTCATCCTTGAGTATTTGATACTCCAAAAAAAAAAATCAGATTGCATACCTGCAGTTGCTTCTGTTTGGGCTCCCCTTGTGCAGAAATCTGCACAGGGGGTTGACCCCTTCATCCCAAAGGGTCGACCCCCCCCCCCAACGTTTTTTGAACCATGCTTGCCATTCCATATGGCATTCATATCCTCATGCAAGATTTGATGCGTACAAACACATTGATACCTGAATCTAAGACAAGCCATCATGAACACTTCATTCTTCAATGCTTGCATGTCATGACCCCGGTATATCAAATGGTGAGTGGCGGGAGTCCGGATTATATCCGAATGGAAGCCCGCATTATGCGTGTGTTTGATACTCAACCATGTACCGGGGGTCGCTCTTCATGAGAACATAATCGAATTTTTGCATAGTCATGTGCATATAGCATGAAAAATCGCTCTCATATTTAATAGAGTTGCATACCTCCTTCATGGCACACCCACCACAGGTGCACAAAAAAATGATCTTTAGAGCCTCATTGGCTTGCTTGAGAATGGGCAGATTTGCCCACCCTCGGCCCTTACATGTTGAGCATGAAGATTTATAAAACCATATCCCTGCATTTTTTTTGGGGGCCACGGGTTCCCTGATGCATAAATCATGCATGGATACATGATATTCCCTCATATGTTTTGATTTCAAGCAGAAATTGGGTTTCTAGCTTGGGACAAGTTGACTTACTCTGGCCCTAAGTCGACTTGTCCCCTTCCCCAGCCTAGCTTTCCATTTCTGGTTTGGGAGCAAATCGACTTTCTCCCCAGGGCAAGTTGACTTTTCCTCCCCTGGCTCATCTTCTACCCTCTGTTTGCAGGGTGAAGTCCCGCGATCAATGACACCCAAGAGGGGGGTGAATTAGGTGTTTACAAATTTTAAGAAAACTTTAGTCAATTTAAAAAAGTGTGAGGAATAGTCACAAAGAAGTTCAGATCTAAATAAGAAACTATCAGATCTAGCAAAATCTACCATACTCAACTGATCTTTGGTACTGTGGCAGAGGTGGGAATCTGAAGATTCTACTCACACAAAGTGGTATCTTCCTGACAAGATTTGCCTTGTCGATCCGAACTCACCTTTTGATATACCAGAGATGTACTGTGCAAATGATAGATTATGCTAAATCTAACTTAATCAATACAACCAAATTAATCTATGTGTGTGCTTGCACAGAATGCTGATAGGGGAAAAGGATCAAAACACACAAGAGACACGTTTTTTAGGTGGTTCGGATGCAACAACGGCAACCTACGTCCACCCCTCATAATCTGTGAGGATTCCCACACTATCTTATAAAAGATTACAAGATCAAACCATACACACACACTCGTGAGGAGTTCGGAACTCCCACGAAGGTGCACAAGCACCGAATCACACAGAAAAGTAAAGGAAGAGAAACACACATGGATCTACGTAGATCCACACACACAAGTGTTTAGATATTACAGGAACACACACTTGAAGCTTAATTGGAAATGAAAGAAGAAACACAAAATAAAAGCTTCAGATTTAAGCTCCCCCTTAGTGGATGAAGAGGATTTTGGATGTAGCTTGATCTCCACTTGACTTGGGTTGATTGGCCTCGGATTGAGCTTGAGAAACTTGGAGATGGATGAAGAACTTCTTGCATGGAACACTGTTCACAGAGTTACAGTAGCAGCACTCTTTCTTCCTTGGCAGTCCCCTTTGATCTCCCTTGAGTGATTAGAGTTTCTTTCCCCCAAGAGATGTTTTTATATAACTTCGATGGTCAAGGACAAGCCAAGACATAGATCTACAATTCCAGGGATGTCTGGAGACTTTTGGGATTAAAAAATCATTGATAGATGCTTCAACCTCATGAAGAAAACCAAGTCAACAATGGAGGCTTCGAAGCTGGCGGTCGATCGGGCATAGGTGGGCGGTCGACCAGAATTTTACACAAATTGAGCCTTTCAACGCTGGGAAATCCGGTCGACCGGTCCAGTGGGGGCGGTCGACCGAACTATGTAATTTTACAGAGTTTTCAGCTCTGGAAAATTAGGTCGATCGCCCATGCTGGCCAGGTCAACTGAACTCTGAAAAACCTGTAGAAATGAATTGTTAGCCTAGTGGATCATATCCATATAACAAGAGCTTCATGTCCTCATTCAATTCATACATTTTGGTTTTAATCTAGATTTGATTATGCATTTGGAGAAATTCATTTGAGCTTCATATCCATTCTTACACTCAAGCTTTTAGCATTACACAAAGACACATTCAAAGCTTTCTCGTGATTACTTCGACATGGCACGAGATGAAAACTGAGTTCAAGATTTTGTTATCATCAAAATCACTTGGAGAGACTCAACAATCTCCACCTTTTTGATGATGACAAAACATTAGATTATAAGAGTAATGGCATGCCTCAATAACCAAAAGGCGTATGGGTAATGCAACAAACCAAGGATTCTTCATTGTGCAAAGCAACGCAAACCATTCAGTATACACAAGCCATTCAATATTTCTTTGCCAAGATAGATGGGAAATGAGAGACAAGAGCCAACCATTTGATATCAAATACCAATTGCATTCATTTCATCATTTCATTACAAGGTACATTGATGCTGGAGAGAATGCAACACTCTAGACACATGTGACAAAGCAAATGCAGAACTGACACAATGACCCTCACAAATGAACATGCATACAAACATTTGAACAGGCATACATAATATATATATAAGACCTACACTAACTACTTCTCCCCCTTTGGCATCATTAAAGAAGAGAATTGGATAGATAAAAAGTAGACCCAAAAGCAACTGACCCAAGTACAACAGACTAGAGAGACGAAGCAAAAGAAAATCCTCAAGGATCATCTGCAGGAGGCTGGTCTTCTGGAGGAGGAGGCTGATATCCAAGGCGACGGCGGATGTCCTCAAGAGAATGGTCCTGAAGCTGAAGACGATCCTGAATATGTCCAATGGAGATGTCATGGGCCGCATCACGGCGCTGCATTCCAAGAAGTGTTAAGTTCATGATGTGGAAGGCCTGGCTAGAATCAACAACACTGTCTGTGAGGGTAGTCACATGGGTGGAGAGTGTGGTCATCTGAGTGGAGAGAGTGTCCATGATGTGACACAACCTAGGACTTAAACAAACAAGCACAATCGCAATCAAACGGATCGATGTCGACGACTGCTCACCCGTTGCTCACCAAGACCCGGGGTAACTTGGCAATGCCAAGGTGAGGTTGAGGGGTTGGGCCCTTGCTGGTAGAGGGCCAGCAAGGCCAAGATTTGAATCCCAAAGGTTGTGGATGCCCAATTCAATGGGGCCGACAAAGTGCCAAAGGCACCGGGTTACTCTCTCTTCCCACGGTGATCACTCAAAGCAACGGGGCTTGAGGATCGAGCTCTCACTCTCACGGCCAGCGGAACTATGAACTAATATTGAAAGAACAAGCATGAATTAGAGCACGGTTATAGAGCACTTACTTGACCGGTTTGAAGAAACCGGTCCCGCTCGGAGACGAGGGCGAGCGGGGAAGCGTGGGTTCCCCACACGCCGCGCCGGGGTAGCTTGACCTGATCAAACCAAATTACAACACTACACCTCTCGCTGGAGGGGAATCTTGGGATGGGGGTTAATGGATTACAATCAAACTACCTCCACGCAGGGAGGGGCCTTCAGTCGGCCAAGCGGGGTGGGGAAAACTAGGGCTAAAACGATGATGAAGTGAAGATGCCGAATCTGCCTTCTCTCGGCAATTGTGGATAGACAGTCGGTACTGTGGCTGCAGACCTTGATCAGGAATTTTTCCGAGGGCGAGACTAGTGAGCAAATCTTCGTTACTGGAACTGGAGTGCCTCTGAATTTTGCCGAATTCTTCTGGGGTCGCTGCTGGCCTGGGCATGAGCTCGAACAGGGTCGCTGATTCCCGGACTGACAGCAACTGGTTACTAACAGCAGGAAGAAGAGGTTGCCCCGGCCGCTACCGAACTCCGAATCAGGTGCCGTCAGAACCGTTGGAACCGTGCATGAGTCTTCTTCGTAGAAAAACTGACGGGGAAGCCAACCGATGTTGGAGAATACTAGGGATTGCAGAACAATGGCGACTGGTCGGTGCAGACTGTGAGTAGTAGATCTGCGTAGCTGAGGGAGAAAAATGAGAACTCTGGATCACGAATGCTGAATGAAGTTCTGTTTCTTGATTCTGAAAGTAGACTGGGCGATGAAGAACTTTGAAGAAGAACTTGTGACTGATTCCTTCAGGGTTCGTTGTGGCAGAGCTTCTAATCTGGCTCAGGTCCTCAGCCGAGGCAGAACTGCGCAGTTGTGGGAGAATGGACCTCCTAGACGGCTCGGAGATCGGAAGAAGATGAAACCACTTTTTTTGCGAAGGAGACTGGTATACGCTTCCGACGATGGCTCTTGGGTCTTTAAACTCGTCTATAGGAAGTCGTGGTGGCCGCTGCAAGTTGCTGGTTCATCTGCAACCTCTGGACAGTAAACTGCAACTTCGAAGTAGCTTCCAATGACCAAGAAAGAAGAAGGGGAAGGGGGTATATGAGTGTGGGAGTGACCCCTGGTTGTAAGGGGGTCTTGGAGGGGGTGTTCTAAGGTGTGGGAGGTGGAGAATAAGGTCTGGAAGAGGGTCCAATAGATGGTGGTAGTGGGGGCTGCGAATTTGGTTGGAATGGAGAGAGGGAAAGGATATTCGAAAATAGGTTTAAGGGTGGGGTTAATTTTTTTGTCTTGGGAATGGGGGGGTTGTGTTGGGGAAGGGAAGGGGTGCTTGGGGTAGTGGGAAGGGCGCTTGGGAAAGTGGGAGGGGTAGTTGGGGGTTGGATGGTGAGGAGAGGATTGGTGGAGGGGGTCTTGGGAAGGGGTGGAGTATTGATGAGGGTTGTGGGGAATGGGAAGAGGCTTAAATGGGGTAGGTGGGGAGTGTAGGTGGTTGGGAAGGGAGGAGAGAGAAGAAAATTTGAATTTGGCTGTTGAGGAGAGAGAAAGTGGAGTGAAAAAGAGAGATTAAGAGAGGGAAGGGTGGGGAATCTCTCCCCTAGGGTTTCTCATCCAAAAAATGGAATCTCTCCACTAGATAAGAAGTGTAAACTCTCAAAATGGCAAGTTTTTTCATTCATTGATTCATTCATTCATTACCTCCAAATGAAGGAAATGGGGCCCTATATATAGGAAACCCACATTTTACAATAAGTCCCTTACAAAAGACTCAATAACAAATAACCGAAGGGGTAGGGGGGCTCATGGGCCAAGCCCGAAGAATTGGGCCCAATAGCACATTACACAATCTAATGACACTCAAACTTAGGAAAATAAATGCAAGACCTAGGAACATGACTCAAATAAAAGGGAAAATACATCAAATGACTCAAATAAAATTACATAGGACTCAAAATTAAATGACTAAACCATGCCGGATGCAACCGGGGCGAGGAGACGAGCTGTGAACGTGGGCATGGGAGGTGATGTCCCCATCATACTCCCGGGGTGCGGAGAACTCGACTCCGTCAAGTAAGTGTCCTTCCCTCCTTGGAGGGTGTAGAAGTTGTACTGCCCTCAAGTCTTCCGAACGAGACCGATCCATCCACCTGCCGAGATAGCGCTCGTATACCTTGCTCCGAGTGGTAGTGACTTGTTCATCCAATATTTGTTCAATTTGTTCACGCTGGGCTCTCTTGGCTGGTGATCTCTCCTCACGGGTGGGTGCTCTCTCAATGGAGGGAATAGGCTCAATATCCTCACTAGGTACCACCGTGGGTCCCTTGTATGGCACTAGGTCGGCGACACTGAATGTGGGACTTACCCCATATTCCTCAGAGAGATCTAACTCATAGGCATTTGTACCAATGCGCCTCAGGACCTGGAAGGGACCAGCCCCACGTGGCCTCAATTTGGAGATGATTCCCGGGGAGAGCCTCTCCGTCCTTACCATCACAAAGTCACTCTTATGGAATTTTTGGTGACGTCGATGAGAGTCGGCTTGTCTTTTATAAGTCACATTCTTCTTGCTAATGTGCTTGCGATCTCTTTATGCAATGTTGTGTATGCAGACATTCTGGGGGTGATGGGTGGATCTGGACAACCAAAAGTAGACCTATCGTGTAATGATGCAGTGTAGACTTTGGTTAGCCTAGGTGGGCCGGGGTACCCGTAGGTGGCCCTATCATGCAAATTGGTGATAAATATTGGGGGACCCGGACATCCGTAGATGCCTTTGACATGCTTAAGACCCATGATGAATGAAGGTGGACCATGATATCCGAATATGGACCACTCATACTTTCTACTTGACATGTGGGTGATATGAATGAATGGACCCAATATAGTGTTCATGCCAAGGGGTATGGTAAGCCTAGACACATGCATGCTTTTCCCAAAGGTGACTTCCATGTGTATAGGTGTGGGACAACATTTGAACTCCCATTGGAAAGGATCGAATGGATCTAAGAAGGTGGTCATCATGGGGTGGGGCACAACCTTATTACCTAGGGATATGTGGCCCAAGGTCATGGCTCCCAAGGTGTAATCCGGGTCTAGGATGGGGTGGATTGGATCAAACATGGTGGGTTGGGATAGGGAAAGGTGGGTGGTGGATAAGGTGGTTGGGTCCCATGGGTTCTTTGACCCCCATTGGAAGGGATCAAAGGGATCATAAAAAGGGTTATCGAGGGGGAGGGGCCCTATGTCCTCAAGATCCTCAAGTGGTGGTGGGTCATCCTCCTCCAATGAGACAATTGGGCCGAAGTTCTTTGTAAGTGGGTCGACCATGAGGGAAGGGCTTGACTTTCCACCCGATATAAGAAGCTCCAAATTGAGGAGAAGGTCGGGCTCCTCGGGTGTGGGGAGGAATAGAAGGAGGTCACTAGTGTAGCATCCAATAGTCCAAACCGAGGTGATAGACCCGACACAAAGGTGTAGGAGGTCAAGGCTCCTAGATTGGTGGGCCATGGGGGTCAACAAGCCGGTCAACTCATATTGCCAAACTAAGCCCTTGAGAAGGTCCTCTAAGGTTTCCACTTTGTAGGATGTTTGGATTATGGTGTGATAGGAGGAGATGTGCACTATGGGAAGGTTTTCCTTTATGGGAAGGCAATCGTGGGCCGTGATCTCTCTTATTGGGCTCTTCTTTAGCCAAATAATAAGGGGTTCTTCTAGGATGAGTTTGGCCCTAACTAGAGAGGGTGGTGTAACGTGAAGGTCACCATGTGATGCTTCTTCTTCTTCTTGGTCATGGGTTTCCTCCAAGGTAGGGAGTGGGTTTGGGGTGTTCACCACTATTAGATCGGGTATGTGTTCTTCTTCCAAGGAGGTGAGAGGGGCTTTTGAGGGTGTGGTGATGATTGGGGCATGGTGTATCCGGGGTGGTAGGTAGTGGGAAACTTGGGTTAGGATAGGTAAGGGTAGTAGTGGAGGCTTTGGTGGGAGTTGGATTGGGGTAGAGAGAGGAAGATGGGTGGGTTGAAGGGGTTTTGGTTGATTGGTTTTGGGAGGAGTGTCCCCTTTTGGGGGTGATGGAGAGGTAGTGGTGAGGGTTACCATGGGCCTAGGTGGAGAGTTGGTCATGGGGCCCAATTGGGTATGGGGACCAATGGTTGTGGTGTGGACTTGGAGGTGGGGTGTAAATGTAGTGGTTGGGGTAGGAGAGATGGGAAGTGGTGGGGAATGGGTGATTGGGGTCTTGGATTGACTGGGTGGGGATGATGGAGTTGAAGTGCTCCTTGGACTTTGGTGATTTGAGTAGGAGGGAGAGGGTTGGAGAGTGTAGGTTTTTCTAAGCTCGGTCTTCATCTCATCCCAAGTGCTAATTGGAGCCTCCCTACGGATCTTTCTCAAACCTTCCACAACTAACCAATGAGTTTTAGCTTGTTTGGAGAGGTGTGCCTTGGCTAGCCTCATTCTCCTTCCTTCGTTCAAGGGGCAACCTTTAAAGAATTGGTCTAGGGAAATCTCCCAATCTAGGTAAAGGCTTGGGCTGTTGGATCCATCAAAGGCGGGGGTTTTGATTTTCAAGTGTTCTAAAAATATGGTTTCTAGATTTCCCCAAAGGTCACTCTCATTCACTCTTGGTACACGGCTATTTCCTTCAAGTCGGTTGAGTCGAGACATGATATCTTCAAGCCGATTAAGGACATTAGGTAGGGCTTCTATGATAGAGGTGTTGCTACCCACTTTGTTGGCAATGGAGCTTCCATGAGGATTTGGGCTTATTGGGAAAGTTGATGGGGATGGATATGACGGGTATGAAGTGGTCATTCTAGTGGACATGGGAGATGCAACCGAGGATTTTAAATACATAAACATGCCCTAGGATCAACTTGTGGAGAGACAAGTTGTGAACTTGCTCTGATACCAATTGATGTGACACAACCTAGGACTTAAACAAACAAGCACAATCGCAATCAAACGGACCGATGTCGACGACTGCTCACCCGTTGCTCACCAAGACCCGGGGTAACTTGGCAATGCCAAGTTGAGGTTGAGGGGTTGGGCCCTTGCTGGTAGAGGGCCAGCAAGGCCAAGATTTGAATCCCAAAGGTTGTGGATACCCAATTCAATGGGGCCGACAAAGTGCCAAAGGCACCGGGTTACTCTCTCTTCCCACGGTGATCACTCAAAGCAACGGGGCTTGAGGATCGAGCTCTCACTCTCACGGCCAGCGGAACTATGAACTAATATTGAAAGAACAAGCATGAATTAGAGCAAGGTTATAGAGCACTTACTCGACCGGTTTGAAGAAACCGGTCCCGCTCGGAGACGAGGGCGAGCGGGGAAGCGTGGGTTCCCCACACGCCGCGCTGGGGTAGCTTGACCTGATCAAACCAAATTACAACACTACACCTCTCGCAGGAGGGGGATCTTAGGGTGGGGGTTAATGGATTACAATCAAACTACCTCCACGCAGGGAGGGGCCTTCAGCCGGCCAAGCGGGGTGGGGAAAACTAGGGCTAAAACGATGATGAAGTGAAGATGCCGAATCTGCCTTCTCTCGGCAATTGTGGATAGAGAGTCGGTATTGTGGCTGCAGAACTTGATCAGGAATTTTTTCGAGGGCGAGACTAGTGAGGAAATCTTCGTTACTGGAATTGGAGTGCCTCTGAATTTTTCCGAATTCTTTTGGGGTCGCTGCTGGCCTGGGCAGGAGCTCGAACAGGGTCGCTGATTCCTGGACTGACAGCAACTGGTTACTAACAGCAGGAAGAAGACGTTGCCCCGGCCGCTCCCGAACTCCAAATAAGGTGCCGTCAAAACCGTTGGTACCGTGCACGAGTCCTCTTCGTAGCAAAGCTGATGAGGAAGCCAACCGATGTTGGAGAAGACTAGGGGATGCAGAACAATGGCGACTGGTCGGTGCAGACTGTGAGTAGTAGATCTGCGAAGTTGAGGGATAAAAATGAGAACTCTGGATCACGAACGCCGAATGAAGTTTTGTTCCTTGATTCTGGAAGTAGACTGGGCGATGAAGAACTTTGAAGAAGAACTTGTGGACTGATTCCTTCGGGGTTCGTTGTGGCAGAGCTTCTAATCTGGCTCAGGTCCTCAGCTGAGGCAGAACTGCACAGTTGTGGGAGAATGGACCTCCTGGACGGCTCGGAAATCGGAAGAAGATGAAACCAGTTTTGTTGCGAAGAAGACTGGTAGACGCTTCCGACGATGGCTCTTGGGTCTTCAAACTCATCCGAAGGAAGTCGTGGTGGCCACTGCAAGTTTATGGTTCATCTGTAACCTCTGGACAGCAAACTGTAACTTCGAAGTAGCTTCCAATGACCAAGAAAGAAGAAGGGGAAGGGGGTAGATGAGTGTGGGAGTGACCCCTGGTTGTAAGGGGGTCTTGGAGGGGGTGTTCTAAGGTGTGGGAGGTGGAGAATAAGGTCTGGAAGAGGGTCCAATAGATGGTGGTAGTGGGGGCTGCGAATTTGGTTGGAATGGAGAGAGGGAAAGGATATTCGAAAATAGGTTTAAGGGTGGGGTTAATTTTTTTATCTTGGGAATGGGGGGGTTGTGTTGGGGAAGGGGGTGCTTGGGGTAGTGGGAAGGGTGCTTGGGAAAGTGGGAGGGGTAGTTGGGGGTTGGATGGTGAGGAGAGGAATGGTGGAGGGGATCTTGGGAAGGGGTGGAGTATTGATGAGGGTTGTGGAGAATGGGAAGAGGCTTAAATGGGGTAGGTGGGGAGTGGAGGTGGTTGGGAAGGGAGGAGAGAGAAGAAAAGTCGAATTTGGGTGTTGAGGAGAGAGAAAGTGGAGTGAAAAAGAGAGATTAAGAGAGGGAAGGGTGGGGAATCTCTCCCCTAGGGTTTCTCACCCAAAAAATGGAATCTCTCCACTAGATAAGAAGTGTAAACTCTCAAAATGGCAAGTTTTTTCATTCATTGATTCATTCATTCATTACCTCCAAATGAAGGAAATGGGGCCCTATATATAGGAAACCCACATTTTACAATAAGTCCCTTACAAAAGACTCAATAACAAATAACCGAAGGGGTAGGGGGGCTCATGGGCCAAGCCCGAAGAATTGGGCCCAATAGCACATTACACAATCTAATGACACTCAAACTTAGGAAAATAAATGCAAGACCTAGGAACATGACTCAAATAAAAGGGAAAATGCATCAAATGACTCAAATAAAATTACATAGGACTCAAAATTAAATGACTAAACCATGCCGGATGCAACCGGGGCGAGGAGACGAGCTGTGAACGTGGGCATAGGAGGTGATGTCCCCATCATACTCCCGGGGTGCGGAGAACTCGACTCCGTCGAGTAAGTGTCCTTCCCTCCTTGGAGGGTGTAGAAGTTGTACTGCCCTCAAGTCTTCCGAACGAGACCGATCCATCCACCTGCCGAGATAGCGCTCGTATACCTTGCTCCGAGTGGTAGTGACTTATTCATCCAATATTTGTTCAATTTGTTCACGCTGGGCTCTCTTGGCTGGTGATCTCTCCTCACGGGTGGGTGCTCTCTCAATGGAGGGAATATGCTCAATATCCTCACTAGGTACCACCGTGGGTCCCTTGTATGGCACTAGGTCGGCGACACTGAATGTGGGATTTACCCCATATTCCTCAGGGAGATCAAACTCATAGGCATTTGTACCAATGCGCCTCAGGACCTAGAAGGGACCAGCCCCACGTGGCCTCAATTTGGAGATGGCTCCCGGGGAGAGCCTCTCCGTCCTTACCATCACAAAGTCACTCTTATGGAATTTTTGGTGACGTCGATGAGAGTCGGCTTGCCTTTTATAAGTCACATTCTTCTTGCTAATGTGCTTGCGGATCTCTTTATGCAATGTTGTGTATGCAGACATTCTGGGGGTGATGGGTGGATCTGGACAACTAAAAGTAGACCTATCGTGTAATGATGCAGTGTAGACTTTGGTTAGCCTAGGTGGGCCGGGGTACCCGTAGGTGGCCCTATCATGCAAATTGGTGATAAATATTGGGGGACCCGGACATCCGTAGATGCCTTTGACATGCTTAAGACCCATGATGAATGAAGGTGGACCATGACATCCGAATATGGACCACTCATACTTTCTACTTGACATGTGGGTGATATGAATGAATGGACCCAATATAGTGTTCATGCCAAGGGGTATGGTAAGCCTAGACACATGCATGCTTTTCCCAAAGGTGACTTCCATGTGTATAGGTGTGGGACAACCTTTGAATTCCTATTGGAAAGGATCGAATGGATCTAAGAAGGTGGTCATCATGGGGTGGGACACAACCTTATTACCTAGGGATATGTGGCCCAAGGTCATGGCTCCCAAGGTGTAATCCGGGTCTAGGATGGGGTGGATTGGATCAAACATGGTGGGTTGGGATAGGGAAAGGTGGGTGGTGGATAAGGTGGTTGGGTCCCATGGGTTCTTTGACCCCCATTGGAAGGGATCAAAGGGATCATAAAAAGGGTTATCGAGGGGGAGGGGCCCTATGTCCTCAAGATCCTCAAGTGGTGGTGGGTCATCCTCCTCCAATGAGACAATTGGGCCGAAGTTCTTTGTGAGTGGGTCGACCATGAGGGAAGGGCTTGACTTTCCACCTGATATAAGAAGCTCCAAATTGAGGAGAAGGTCGGGCTCCTCGGGTGTGGGGAGGAATAGAAGGAGGTCACTAGTGTAGCATCCAATGGTGCAAACCGAGGTGATAGACCCGACACAAAGGTGTAGGAGGTCAAGGCTCCTAGACTGGTGGGCCATGGGGGTCAACAAGTCGGTCAACTCATATTGCCAAGCTAAGCCCTTGAGAAGGTCCTCTAAGGTTTCCACTTGGTAGGATGTTTGGATTATGGTGTGATAGGAGGAGATGTGCACTATGGGAAGGTCTTCCTTTATGGGAAGGCAATCGTGGGTCGTGATCTCTCTTATTGGGCTCTTCTTTGGCCAACTAATAAGGCGTTCTTCTAAGATGAGTTTGGCCCTAACTAGAGAGGGTGGTGTAACGTGAAGGTCACCATGTGATGCTTCTTCTTCTTCTTGGTCATGGGTTTCCTCCAAGGTAGGGAGTGGGTTTGGGGTGTTCACCACTATTAGACCGGGTATGGGTTCTTCTTCCAAGGAGGTGAGAGGGGCTTTTGAGGGTGTGGTGATGATTGGGGCATGGTGTATCCGGGGTGGTAGGTAGTGGGAAACTTGGGTTAGGATAGGTAAGGGTAGTAGTGGAGGCTTTGGTGGGAGTTGGATTGGGGTAGAGAGAGGAAGATGGGTGGGTTGAAGGGGTTTGGGTTGATTAGTTTTGGGAGGAGTGTCCCCTTTTGGGGGTGATGGAGAGGTAGTGGTGAGGGTTACCATGGGCCTAGGTGGAGAGTTGGTCATGGGGCCCAATTGGGTATGGGGACCAATGGTTGTGGTGTGGACTTGGAGGTGGGGTGTAAATGTAGTGGTTGGGGTAGGAGAGATGGGAAGTGGTGGGGAATGGGTGATTGGGGTCTTGGATTGACTGGGTGGGGATGATGGAGTTGAAGTGCTCCTTGGACTTTGATGATTTGAGTAGGGGGGAGAGGGTTGGAGAGTGTAGGTTTTTCTAAGCTCGGTCTTCATCTCATCCCAAGTGCTAATTGGAGCCTCCCTACGGATCTTTCTCAAACCTTCCACAACCAACCAATGAGTTTTAGCTTGTTTGGAGAGGTGTGCCTTGGCTAGCCTCATTCTCCTTCCTTCGTTCAAGGGGCAACCTTTAAAGAATTGGGCTAGGGAAATCTCCCAATCTAGGTAAAGGCCTGGGCTGTTGGATCCATCAAAGGCGGGGGTTT
Source organism: Amorphophallus konjac (assembly GCA_022559845.1). Classification (NCBI taxonomy): domain Eukaryota; kingdom Viridiplantae; phylum Streptophyta; class Magnoliopsida; order Alismatales; family Araceae; genus Amorphophallus; species Amorphophallus konjac. The sequence goes on from CM040129.1 coordinate 134,647,460, forward strand.
TGATTTTCAAGTGTTCTAAAAATATGGTTTCTAGATTTCCCCAAAGGTCACTCTCATTCACTCTTGGTACATGGCTATTTCCTTCAAGTCGGTCGAGTCGAGACATGATATCTTCAAGCCGATTAAGGACATTAGGTAGGGCTTCTATGATAGAGGTGTTGCTACCCACTTTGTTGGCAATGGAGCTTCCATGAGGATTTGGGCTTATTGGGAAAGTTGATGGGGATGGATATGACGAGTATGAAGTGGTCATTCTAGTGGACATGGGAGATGCAACCGAGGATTTTAAATACATAAACATGCCCTAGGATCAACTTGTGGAGAGACAAGTTGTGAACTTGCTCTGATACCAATTGATGTGACACAACCTAGGACTTAAACAAACAAGCACAATCGCAATCAAACGGACCGATGTCGACGACTGCTCACCCGTTGCTCACCAAGACCCGGGGTAACTTGGCAATGCCAAGGTGAGGTTGAGGGGTTGGGCCCTTGCTGGTAGAGGGCCAGCAAGGCCAAGATTTGAATCCCAAAGGTTGTGGATGCCCAATTCAATGGGGCCGACAAAGTGCCAAAGGCACCGGGTTACTCTCTCTTCCCACGGTGATCACTCAAAGCAACGGGACTTGAGGATCGAGCTCTCACTCTCACGGCCAGCGGAACTATGAACTAATATTGAAAGAACAAGCATGAATTAGAGCAAGGTTATAGAGCACTTACTCGACCGGTTTGAAGAAACCGGTCCCGCTCGGAGACGAGGGCGAGCGGGGAAGCGTGGGTTCCCCACACGCCGCGCCGGGGTAGCTTGACCTGATCAAACCAAATTACAACACTACACCTCTCGCAGGAGGGGGATCTTGGGGTGGGGGTTAATGGATTACAATCAAACTACCTCCACGCAGGGAGGGGCCTTCAGCCGGCCAAGCGGGGTGGGAAAAACTAGGGCTAAAACGATGATGAAGTGAAGATGCCGAATCTGCCTTCTCTCGGCAATTGTGGATAGACAGTCGGTACTGTGGCTGCAGAACTTGATCAGTAATTTTTTCGAGGGCGAGACTAGTGAGAAAATCTTTGTTACTGGAACTGGTGTGCCTCTGAATTTTGCCGAATTCTTTTGGGGTCGCTGCTGGCCTGGGCAGGAGCTCGAATAGGGTCGCTGATTCCCGGACTGACAGCAACTGGTTACTAACAGCAGAAAGAAGATGTTGCCCCGGCCGCTCCCGAACTCCAAATAAGGTGCCGTCAAAACCGTTGGAACCGTGCATGAGTGCTCTTTGTAGAAAAACTGACGAGGAAGCCAACCGATGTTGGAGAAGACTAGGGGATGCAGAACAATGGCGACTGGTCGGTGCAGATTGTGAGTAGTAGATCTGCGTAGATGAGGGAGAAAAATGAGAACTCTGGATCACGAATGCCGAATGAAGTTATGTTTCTTGATTCTGGAAGTAGACTAGGCGATGAAGAACTTTGAAGAAGAACTTGTGGACTGATTCCTTTGGGGTTCGTCGTGGCAGTGCTTCTAATCTTGCTCAGGTCCTCAGCCGAGGCAGAACTGCATAGTTGTGGGAGAATGGACCTCCTGGACGGCTCGGAAATCAGAAGAAGATGAAACCACTTTTGTTGCGAAGAAGACTGGTAGACGCTTCCGACGATGGCTCTATGGTCTTCAAACTCGTCAGGAGGAAGTCGTGGTGGCCACTGCAAGTTGCTGGTTTATCTGCAACCTCTGGACAGCAAACTGCAACTTCGAAGTAGCTTCCAATGACCAAGACAGAAGAAGGGGAAGGGGTAGATGAGTGTGGGAGTGACCCCTGGTTGTAAGGGGGTCTTGGAGGGGGTGTTCTAAGGTGTGGGAGGTGGAGAATAAGGTTTGGAAGAGGGTCCAATAGATGGTGGTAGTGGGGGCTGCGAATTTGGTTGGAATGGAGAGAGGGAAAGGATATTCGAAAATAGGTTTAAGGGTGGGGTTAATTTTTTTGTCTTGGGAATGGGGGGTTTGTGTTGGGGAAGGGGGTGCTTGGGGTAGTGGGAAGGGTGCTTGGGAAAGTGGGAGGGGTAGTTGGGGGTTGGATGGTGAGGAGAGGATTGGTGGAGGGGGTCTTGGGAAGGGGTGGAGTATTGATGAGGGTTGTAGGGAATGGGAAGAGGCTTAAATGGGGTAGGTGGGGAGTGGAGGTGGTTGGGAAGGGAGGAGAGAGAAGAAAATTTGAATTTGGCTGTTGAGGAGAGAGAAAGTGGAGTGAAAAAGAGAGATTAAGAGAGGGAAGGGTGGGGAATCTCTCCCCTAGGGTTTCTCACCCAAAAAATGGAATCTCTCCACTAGATAAGAAGTGTAAACTCTCAAAATGGCAAGTTTTTTCATTCATTGATTCATTCATTCATTACCTCCAAATGAAGGAAATGGGGCCCTATATATAGGAAACCCACATTTTACTATAAGTCCCTTACAAAAGACTCAATAACAAATAACCGAAGGGGTAGGGGGGGCTCATGGGCCAAGCCCGAAGAATTGGGCCCAATAGCACATTACACAATCTAATGACACTCAAACTTAGGAAAATAAATGCAAGACCTAGGAACATGACTCAAATAAAAGGGAAAATACATCAAATGACTCAAATAAAATTACATAGGACTCAAAATTAAATGACTAAACCATGCCGGATGCAACCGGGGCGAGGAGACGAGCTGTGAACGTGGGCATGGGAGGTGATGTCCCCATCAGTCCAAGACCGTGGAGAATGAATCTATACAACCTGACATAGTGTCAATCACATTACCCATAGTGTCTATGCGATCCCCAAAGGTAGAGAGGTGACCCCCAAAAGTATCCACTCGAGTTTCTTTCCCAGTAAGACGCCTGTCAAAAGTCTTATAGTCTGGCCAAGAGTGTTGTCCGACACCCTGAGTAGAAGACTCCCCACGAAAGAACTATGGTGGGGGAGGCATCTCTGGATCCATATGATGAGGTGAAGGTGGAGGAGGCTGGTCCTCAGCCTGAACTGGAGGGGGGACATCCCCTTGACCCTGTTGCTGCTCTTGTTCTTGCTCTTCCTCACAGTCAGCTTCTTCCCCATAAACTGGTATATCTCGGCATAGCTCGCCATCGAGACCATAGTAATATCCAAAATCTGAGAAGATTTTATGCTGGTTGTAGATATCATCTTGTCTGACTCGAATAAATGTTTCATCACCAAGGTGAATCCCAACATATACAAACACTCCTGTCAGCTATAAAGCATAAGGTAATGACCTCCTCAGTTGGGTTCGACATGTCCCTATCAAGTCTGTCATGAGCCGACCCATGTTTACTATGTTTTCATTCATAACATGGTAAAATAGAAACATGTGAACCTCTGTTACTTCATTTCTACTCCCACTTTTTGGATAGATAAGTGATGTAAACATGTGGTGTAGTATCCGCTGTAGTGGTGGAAAATAGTTGGCATTCAACTGAATCAAATCGTTGACACCACGCACATAATCACAGTTTGTCATGGCAATAAAAGTAGCCTCAACATCACCATGACCAAAGGTCATGTCAGCACCCCTGGCCGAGACTCCTAAGGCTCGCTGAAAGAGATCGGGTGTAATATGTATCTCAACTTCTTGAACGACTGTGTATAGCTCGTCATTTCTCTTAATCAAGTTGCCATAAAACTGTTGTACTAGGTTAGGATAATACCTAGTGTATCTGGTGACAAAATCACTCCAACCTTCTTGAATCTCAAAAAGTGCACATAAATCGGGTAAAATATCATTCACCTCATCGAAGTCGACCAGTCGAGGGTCGATAATGGGCCGTGGAGGCAAACGAGGTACACGACGAGGTGCAGGTGCCCACTGTGGTAGAGGAGCCTGGGCCTCTCGTCTCTAACCGATGGGTTCCCCCTGGGTAGAACGCCGAGAACTCCGTCGAGGCGGCATCCTAGACTAGAAGACTCACCGGGAAACCCTTGAAGGATCAATCTCAACCCAAGGGATGAAGATGAACCAAAAGACACTCCTAGGGCTTGGAATGATCTTCTCCACAATCTGGAACCTTGGGTAGATCTTCACGAATGCACGAACGGCCGCGGAGATATCGTCCTGAAACCGTGACGAATCGACCGAATCTTGTGCGGGTGAAGGAAGAAGTAGGCTTTTGGGCTAGAGAAGTGGAGTTTTGGTGTTCTAGGGTTAGGAAATAGGGTAGGAGAGAGTAGGGGAGTTGGAATGAAGAAATGGAGTGTGAAGACCCCTTTAAAAGGGGTTAGGATGTTGGTTCGGTTGGCCTGGTTTGCCGGGTTCGGCCGACCGGACTGGGGCTGGCGGTCGACTGAAGTGCCCTAAAAATTCAATTTTTTATTTTTTTGTTTCCTTTTTTGTTTCTTTTTTTTTATATGAGCACCATCAACCGACCTTCTAAATAGAACCAACATCACGAAGTAGAGAGAGAGAGAGAGAGAAGAGATGGGGTTTTGAGGAAAGTTCTCTAACTCCCCCTCAGAAGGTGCCTTAGATCCAGAAGTCATACGAGTCCACAATTATTTAATCAAGGAATATTCATCTTTAGAAGGATTTTCAAGGAGGGCTGTATGTATAAATACACTCAAGCATGCAGGGATGTAAATACACACAAGGTATTAAAAATAAGTACAGACAATATGCATGTTAAACTACCCTTTATGCATATGAGTTTCTATATAAGTGTAACCCTTACCCTAAGTGCAGACCTATGTATGTATGCTCTCACCCTTGCACATGCCAAGTTCTCTTCTTATCTTGCTGAATTGATCCTGGTGTAGGGGTTTTGTGAAAATGTCAGCTAGCTGATTATGTGTGTCAATGAAATTCAATTCAAAGACCCATTTTCCTACATGATCTCTCATAAAATAATGTCGAATGTCAATGTGTTTTGTCCTAGAATGCTGAACAAGATTTTTTGACAAATTGATTGCACTAGTATTGTCACACAGGATTGGAACACATTTCATTTCAACATCCAAATCAAGCAATTGATTTTTGATCAAAAGTACTTAATTGGGCTCCACAACTTCCGGCGGCTACATATTCAGCCTCGGTCGTTGAGAGAGCTACTGAATGTTGTTTCTTGGAGGTCCATGAGACTAGGCACCCACCAAGAAACTGACAGTACCCAATAGTACTTTTGCGATCTACAATGCATCCGACATAATCCGCATAGGTGTATGCAATCAAATCAAATGAACTACCGATGGGAAACCACAAGCTAAAATCTATTGTGCCAATTAAGTATCTAAAAATACATTTAACAACCATTAAATGAGACTCTTTAGGACATGACTAAAAATGAGCACATAGACATACACTGAATTGAATGTCAGGGCGGCATTGTTGACATGTTTTTCCCTTTCCCCTTTTTGATTACCCTTCTAAATCCCTTCTTTACTGTGTTAATATAAAGAACTAAACAACGTGTAAATAGCAGGGGGAAGGATGTGGAGTGTGTGTGATCGCCAGCAAGGTGCCGAATGTAAGCAAGTAAACCGTACCTTGGAAAGAAAGGGGAGACACTCGCCTAGAACAGTGCTGTAGCAATACGTAGTTCTGAATGAACCACCCTACGGACACACGGTCGCTCGACAGACTGCCCAACAGCGCTGGGATGAATGCGGGATGAAGAGTAGCTCGATGACAGGACGGTACAGGACCAACCACTGTGCAGAACTGGACGGTCAAGATTAAGCCGTCCTGTTCCTCGAACGGACGGATGAAGATCGCTCTATGCCACCAACTCCCAAAACGTGGGATCTCTACCTCCACCCTTCCCGGCCGGCTAGAAAGGATGGGCCTCACGCTAGAAGGTTGCTGACATGCAAAACAACGTGGAAAAAATAAAAGAGACCTGATATTAGAACTAAAATGTGTAGTAAATGCCGAAAGAGAAAGAAACCAGCATAACTAAATGAAGTGGGGAATACCTGGAGGTTTTTAAACCCCTAGGGGCACCAAAAAACATAGGAGGATGTGTGTAATGTGATGAAAGAATGAAGAAAAGTAGATGGAAGAAGAAAGAATGATGCATGCAATGAGAAAACAGACGGTGGGACTAGTGAACTAATGACTCAAACAAACGGTGTACTCTCTGAACCAGAGGCCTATACGGACGTAGAAGGCCTCCCTCCCTGTCTTGGGTCGCTCAACAATCCGGCAGGGCTTCACCGTTGACCAGAAATCTCCCCCCTTTTCAAAGCTTGGCCTTAAGAGCCTATTTATAGAGCCTCAAAAGCAGCCCCGAAATTAGGGTTTCTAGTGAATTTGAGCTCGAGATATCAACACAAAATTCATAGATAATAGAATTATCTTCCAACCAGTTCGAACGGCACCCCATTTGGTGGAGTATCTGTGGAGAAACGGGTGGAAGAAGTTGAGGATAAAATCACAGACAGAGAGAGAAAGTAAACCCTTAAAATCCACAGGAAACGAGCAATTAAGCGGTCACTCGATAGACCGCCCATGACATTGCGCGGTCTATTACTAGACCGCTCAAGGCTGTTGGTGTAAATTAGATAAATTTGAAAATAATCCAATATATCCATCGAACTAACCGATTATTTTGCCGTTGGACTCTCACGAATTGGACGGTCTTTAATAGACCGCTCAGAGCATGGAACGGCCATAGACAAACCGTCCAATACTTGTCGGTGATAAATCAAGATAAATTAGATAATTAGATAATTATCTGGAAAACCAACGACTTGGGACTCTTGAGATCTGGACGGTCATATGCATACCGTTCCATGGAGCTGGACGGCTAGCAATGGACCGTTCAAAAGCTTGTTGGTGGAAATTCAGAAAATCACCTTAATATCCAATAAATAGTCAAATGGTTCATAATTAACCACTCAATGACTGAATGGTCAAGCGATGGACCACGCAATGGCTGGACGCTTGAAATTTGATAAATGCGAAAAATCAAGCAAAATCAAGGCCCATTAAGCCCTGAATTGAAGCAGACCAAGTCTGGAAGGGAGGTACCCATAAAATAGGCCCAATAAGCTACTTGGGAATAACCCAATGAGCAATGGACAACTCGAGGCATCAACAAATAATGGTAAGAGAAATGACTCAACTTATCGGTAAAAAACATGTGTCAACAAATGCCCCTACTTAACGTCCTCTTTGCAGGGGAGCAAGCGGAGGTGAAGCGAAAGCGAAGTGGAACATGAAGATGAAGCGGAAACGAAGCAGAGCGGACTGAAAAGTGGGCGTTAAGGTAAAAGACACCTGTTTTGCCAACGAGCGATAGGAATCTTCCGAAAAACTCTGAACCATTCGCGAGGAGTGATTAGACTAAAAGCGACACCAGTCTGGAGGAACTAACTAAAATAAAAGAAAACACACGATCAACCTCATGGGGGGACACAATCCCTCGGACCAATGAGGAGACCAAAATAAGTAACAAAAAGTAAAGAAACGGACTAAAACTCCAGATAGAGACTTCTTAATCCACCAAACCAAGTGAACAAACCCGAGAAAACCTTCCAACTTAGAGTGGAATTGTTCCTCTTACTCAAACATTGAACACAACCATCCATCACTGGTGGGACATTAGCAAGCAAACTATGGGTCATGAATGCTCAAAAGATGCATATGATGCATGCTGGGCTAAAATAAAAGAAATCATTAAGATGAATGCAAAGAAAGGATGAAATAAAAAATACTCGAGAATAATATTGCTAGACTGGGAGAATCAGAGTCAAGACACTATCCGCAACCACAGCGTGTAGGATAGAACCATCCTCCCCAGATTTTCCCAACCTAACGGCCTATCCGGAGATTAAATACGTGAACCTGGATCATTATCATTTTTGTTAAAGGGGAACATTAGATCCTGGAACACGCGAGTAACCAACCGGTTCTCGAGATAATATAGCATAATACCATACAGTAATGCAATAAGGAATATAGGGATAGAAAGCCATACCTGACTTACCTGTGCAGGCGAAACGGCAAGTTTAGAAGTGATGCTGCAAAGAAAATCACGAGCAGGATTTGCAATATATATCATCAAACCAAATTCACCAACGAATCACATAACGCAACATAAAGAAAAAGGGACAAACCAAATCATTCAAGCATATGAACGGTCCAGATTAGACCGCTCGGGACATAGCACGGCTCACCAAAGATCGTTCAATTATAGGTGATTTGAACATGAATGTGAACGTACACGGCCCAAAGTAGGCTGTTTAACGAAACAAACAGTTACACGCTAACCGCTCAATGCAAAGTACCGTTGGTGGTCAAACGATCATATTTGGACCGCCCAACATTTGAGCGGTCTGGCGATAGATCGCGCAATTCCTGAGATGTTTAAAAAAACAAAGCCTTTCATCTCCCTCCCTCCCCACCGTAACCGATGGTGGGAGGGAAGGGAGAACAAACACCATCCCCCACCCCTCTCCACTCTCTCATTCCTAAATCACAACCCCCCTTCATTCTCCCCCTCTCCCCCGTTCATGCGCCATAAGCACCAAGCCCGACGTCCATCCATGGCCGGAGAAGGGAGCCAACCACCGCCGCCGGAGGAGACGACGGCACCGCCAGCGGCCGAGGGAGAAGGACCCCCGCCGCCACCCGAGGCCGGAGAGGTGCCCAGAGCGATTGTCACTGGGGAAGGAGACGCCGGGGAAGGCGCACCAGCGGAGAGACAGGCCAAGAGACCACGGGACTCCGAGGTAGGTGCACTAAGCCCCCCCCCCCCATTTCTATTTTTATTTTATGCATGTTAGTTTTAGGGGGATAATAGGGGCACACGACCCCTTACAACCACCATGTAAGGCCATTTGGGCCATTAACGGAGGTGGGGAGATGTTTTCCCGTCGTTGGAGACGACGGTAATAGCGCGGTCCAACAGAGACCGCCTAACCAAACAACGCGGTTCACATAGAACCATTCAGAGAACACACGGCTCGTGGAGAGCCATTAAAAGAATACGAACCGACATCACAGAACGGTCCCATGTAAATCATCTAAAGGTAGGGCGGTCCATGTAAGTTAGCTTAGAATGTCAAACGTTGAAAACACAACGGCCTACATCAGACCGTGGAACTTAGGACAGACCTACTTGGTCCGCTCAGGACCTGGAACATCTAGAAATAGAATGGCTGGACTCAAATCGTGAAATTCAGAACGGCCCTCCATGATTCGTTTAGAAACTGAAACTCATGGGAATATAACGATTTAAATCAAAGCATTCAGGGACAGAACGGTTGAAATCAGACTATTACAAACCATACGGCCGGTCGACAGATCGCGCAAAATCCAAACGATAATCGCTTGAAAAGGGAGGGACACGGTCAGGTAGGGACCGTGTGATTACGGGACGGTCTAGAATGGTCCGTTCCAGGGCAATCATCAGATAGAGACGCGGTCCTCAAAGGGCCGCCCAGAAAGCAGAACGGTTCAGAGTGAACCGTGGGACTTATTGAGACGGTTGGAATCCAACCGTTAGGTGGGGGAACGGCCTAGGGATGACCGTTTAATGAGCTGAGAGTGAATTATTGAATTAAATGCAAAATTCTAAACTAAAATGCAATTAATCTAAATGTATGCAGGGAAAGCGTAGGTGATGGGGACATCGCTTACCACTTCCCATTTCTCCATGGGTCCCGATGCTCGCCATTGTGTTCATCTCGATTTTCCGAGTCTAGCTATGTAATTCTCACTTCTTTCTAAGTCTTAATCATGTAATTTTCCCTTTTATTGAGTCATGTACCTAAGTTAGAGAGTCATTTATCTAAGTCTAAGTGTCATTAGGTGGCCTAGTGGGTTAATGGGCCCACTTCAATGGGCTTGGCCCATGGGCTCCCCCTACCACCCCTTGGTCTTTTGTCATTAGTCCAAAAAGTGAGGACTTATGTAGAATTATGGGATTCCTATAAATAGGACCCCAATCCCACCAGTTGAAGCTAATGAAGTATTGATAAAAGTTTGCCAAAGCATTTGTGCATCTCTCTCCCTCTCCCTCTAGCTCTATTTCTCTCTCTCTCTCTCTCTCTCTCTAAAGGGGGCGAACCCCATTCTCTCTCCTCCTCTCTCCAAATTTTGAAATTCACTCTCTCTCCTCCCTATTCACCTCTAATTAAGACCCCCCCCTTCCCTACACCTCCCATTTACTCCCCCCCCCCCAACCTCCTAGGAGGAATACCATTCTCCTAGACACCTTTCCCCTTCCCCATTCACCCTTTCACCTTCCCAAGGGGGAATCCATTCTCCCAAACACCTCTTCCCCTCCCCAAGGCAACCCTTCCTATTCTCTAGGCTACCATTAATCCCTTTCCATTAAACCCATTCCAAATCCAAAGGAGGGAAACCATTCCCCCCCCACCAACTTGTGCCCCCTCACCTTCCCCCTTTCCCTCCAAGCCCAATTTCGCAACTCCCCTCTCAGCCACTGTAAACACCTCCTTCCAGGCCTCATTCTCCCGCTCCCACTTCTTGGAACACCCCCTCCCAGACCCCATCACAGCCAAGGGTCATCCCCATACCCATCCACCTCACTTCCCCTCCCATATACCCCATTTCCCCCCCCCCCATCTTCTTCAAATTACAGCTCTCAGTTCGAGTGTAGCTGAAAGGGTCGACTTGCAGAAGCATTCACGGATTCATACGGTGACGTCTGAAGGCGTACCATACCATCCTGGAAAGGTCGTCCAATCAGCTTTGCAGGCGAGGCAATCCCATCCCGTTCGGAGTTCGGGGCTGTCCGAGAGAACCATTCTCCCCCGACTGCGCTGGGCTCCCTCTACAGAGTACCTGAACCCAATTAGAAGCTGCACCACGACAAATGGCAGAAGATTCAGGCCATGGGCTCTTCTACAAAGATCTCCCTCGTCCAGTCTACGTTCAGAATCAAGAAGCATAACTTCGTTCCGCGTCCGTGGGCCGAAGTTACTATTTTTCTCCCTCGGCTGCGTGGGTCTTCCTCCCACAGTCTGCAACAACCTGCCTCCACTATTCTGAGTCCCCCAGTCCTCTCCGACATCAGACGGCTTTCCCGTCAGTTTTGCTAAAAAGAGGGCTCGTCCACTGTTCCATAAACTCTGGCGGTTCGTGATTCGGAGTCCAGAAGCGGCAGGGGCACTCTCTGCAGCCTGCTATGTGAGATCAGAAGCTGCCAGTCCCAGATTCTGTCGCTCTGTTCGAACCTCCACCACAGCCAGTAACGACATCAGAAGAATTCAACATAATTCTGAGGCGTTCCGGTTCCAGTTACGAAAAGGTCCCCTCTGGTCTCGTCATCAGCAAATTTTCAGATTGAAATCTACGACCGCTACACCGACTGTCTGTCACCTATCACAGCAAGCAAGTCGATTCGGCAGCGGCTCCTTTTCTTGGGTTTCTCAGCGAATCTCTCCTCCCCGCCTGGCTGGATTAACGCCCCTCCCTGTGTGGAGGTAGTGTTTGATTGTATCAGTGAAGTCCCCACCCCAAGTCCCCCCTCCTGTGTGAGGCGTAGTGATTGTAACCCTTTAAACATGCCAAGCTTCATCGGCGCAGTGTGCGGGGAATCCACACTTCCCCGCTCGCCCTCGTCTCCGAACGGGGTTGGTTTCTTCAAACCAACCAGGTGAGCCTCTACCCTTGCTCCATTTACTTCTGTTCGTTTCATATCCGTAAAATTTGTCCGCTGGTCGGTGAGAGAGCGCCCGTTCCCGGACCCACCGACTCTTGTGTGGTCACCGTGGCCAAAGTGAGAGAGTGACCTAGTTCCCCCAAGGCACCCGGCCGCCCTTGATTGTGGGCATCATACCTTCGGGAGGGAAGACCTTAGCCCTGCTGGCCCTCAACCAGCAAGGGTCTTGTTCCACCACCTCGACTCGGCATCACCGAGTCACCACGGGTTGCGGGTGTGCACGGTGGTTCGGTCCAATTTCAAAGAAATCTCAAATCTTGAGTTGTGTTTTGCTAATTAAGTCCGAGGGAGCATAGTATCTTGCTGCATTCCCGTCAATGTTTCACATCAACTTGGTATCAGAGCAAGTTCTAGACTTGTCTCTACTAAGTCTTGTCCTAGGGCGCATAAGCATTTAGAGTCATTCGGTTCATCAACATGGCTACCTCTCTTTGGTACCACTCGGCCCTCCACAAAGGTCCGATCGACCACCCATTTTCGGACATCTTTATAGATGAGAGTATCACCGTTGATGGGTCACATCCTAGTGATTATGTTAGGTGGGAGACTTTCATGACCAAACACTTTGATAGGACTAGGGTCTATGGACACGCTAGAGTCCGCAGGGCCACAGGGCGACTTCGGGGACAAGCCAAGAAGGAGTGAGAATGCATAGTGAGCTTAAGAAAGATTCGGAGGCAAGAACCCATAGGATCATGAGAAGAGATGAAAAGTGAGCTTAGAAAGATCTACGCTCCCCGACCCTCCCACTCCTATCATGAGGACCATAACCCGTTGAGCACTCCCACTCCCCCTTTCCCTCCCAGTCAACCCAAAACCTCTATTAGGACCCAAACCCCACCACCCAAAGGACCCCTAGATTTATTTGAAGAGATAAGGATTAAGATCAGGAAGATCTTCACTCCCCAACCTTCCCACTCCTACCCTGAGAACCATAACCCGAGGAGCACTTCCACTCCTCCTTTCCCCACCACCCAACCCAAAATTCTCCATCAAACCCCCACCCCATAAACTTCCAAAAATCCTCCTTCCGCCCCTTTCCAAAAGGAACTTAAAGAGGTAATCGAAGACTATGAGGCTCCACTAGATTGGTCCCATTTTGCATCATGTAGTAAGGCTAGTCACGTCATTTATATCATTCACACACTAGGTCCAGTGCACGACAGGTTTACATTTGGACATGTTGGTCCTCCCCCACTCTTCATCCACCTCATGCATGATAGGGCCATTTGTGGCTGCCCCGGTCCACCTAATTGCATCAAGGTCCACATGGTTTCTAAGCATGACAGGTCAATTCATGGATGCCCTGGTCCTCCTAAGTCTGTCAAAACCAATCTAACACTTGATAGGGCTGAATTTGGTTGTCCAGGCCCTCCCTTCATCCCTATAGGATCATCATTCATGACATTGCATGGTAACATTCGCAAACACAACAACAAGAGCAGCAAGGTTCTTAAGGAATTAGCCGATTCCCACTGTCGCCACCAAGAAAGCCATGTCGGTGATTTTGTGATGGTGAGGACTGAGATTGTCTCAAAACTGAGGTCTCGTGGAGCAAGCTCCTTTCAGGTGTTGAGGCGCCTTGGCACAAATGCTTATGTGTTGGACCTCCCCGAAGAGTACGGAGTAAGCCCCACTTTCAATGTGGCTGACCTGGTGCCCTACAAGGGTCCCACGGTGACACCCAGTGAGGAGATCCAGCCTATCCCACCCCTTGAGAGAGCCCCCACACCAACGAGAGCTCCATCTGGCCAGAGAAACCAGCGTGATCAAGTGGAGCGGATATTAGATGAACAGATCACTACTACACGGAGCAAGGCGTATGAGCGATATCTGGTTAGGTGGAAGAAACGGCCACCTTCGGTTGACGCCTGGGTGATTCGGGAGTATCTCCAGCAGCTGGATCCTGACCTATTGGAGCAGTACCGCAGTAGGGAGGACCCTTACTCGACAGAGTCGAGTTCTCTGCACCCCGGGAGTATGATGGGGACATCGCTTACCACTTCCCATTTCTCCATGGGTCCCGATGCTCGCCATTGTGTTCATCTCGATTTTTCGAGTCTAGCTATGTAATTCTCACTTCTTTCTGAGTCTTAAATATGTAATTTTCCCTTTTATTGAGTCATGTACCTAAGTTAGAGAGTCATTTATCTAAGTCTAAGTGTCATTAGGTGGCCTAGTGGGTTAATGGGCCCACTTCAATGGGCTTGGCCCATGGGCTCCCCCTACCACCCCTTGGTCTTTTGTCATTAGTCCAAAAAGTGAGGACTTATGTAGAATTGTGGGATTCCTATAAATAGGACCCCAATCCCACCAGTTGAAGCTAATGAAGTATTGATAAAAGTTTGCCAAAGCATTTGTGCATCTCTCTCCCTCTCTCTCTAGCTCTATTTCTCTCTCTCTCTAAAGGAGGCGAACCCCATTCTCTCTCCTCCTCTCTCCAAATTTTGAAATTTACTCTCTCTCCTCCCTATTCACCTCTAATTAAGACCCCTCCCCCTTCCCTATACCTCCCATTTACTCCCCCCCCAACCTCCTAGGTGGAATACCATTCTCCTAGACACCTTTCCCCTTCCCCATTCACCCTTTCACCTTCTCAAGGGGGAATCCATTCTCCCAAACACCTCTTCCCCTCCCCAAGGCAACCCTTCCTATTCTCTAGGCTACCATTAATCCCTTTCCATTAAACCCATTCCAAATCCAAAGGAGGGAAACCATTCCCCCCCACCCACTTGTGCCCCCTCACCTTCCCCCTTTCCCTCCAAGCCCAATTTCGCAACTCCCCTCTCAGCCACTGCAAACACCTTCTTCCATGCCTCATTCTCCCCCTCCCACTTTTTGGAACACCCCCTCCCAGACCCCATCACAGCCAAGGGTCATCTCCATACCCATCCACCTCACTTCCCCTCCCATATACCCCATTTTCCCCCCCATCTTCTTCAAATTACAGCTCTCAGTTCGAGTGTAGCTGAAAGGGTCGACTTGCAGAAGCATTCACTGATTCATACAGCAACGTCTGAAGGCGTACCATACCATCCTAGAAAGGCCATCCAATCAGCTTTGCAGCCGAGGCAATCCCATCCCGTTCGGAGTTCGGGGCTGTCCGAGAGAACCATTCTCCCCTGACTGCGCTGGGCTCCCTCTGCAGAGTACCTGAACCCGGTTAGAAGCTGCACCACGACAAACAGCGGAAGATTCAGGCCACGGGCTCTTATACAAAGATCTCCCTCGTCCAGTCGACGTTCAGAATCAAGAAGCAGAACTTCATTCTGCGTCTGTGGGCTGAAGTTACTATTTTTCTCCCTCGGCTGCGCGGGTCTGCCTCCCACAGTCTGCAACGACCTGCCTCCACTATTCTGAGTCCCCCAGTCCTCTCCGACATCAGACGGCTTCCCCGTCAGTTTTTATAAAAATAGGGCTCGTCCACGGTTCCAGAAACTCTGGCGGTTCATGATTCGGAGTCCAGAAGCGGCCGGGGCACTCTCTGCAACCTGCTGTGTGAGATCAGAAGCTACCAGTCCCAGATTCTATCGCTCTGTTCGAACCTCCACCACGGCCAGCAACGACATCAGAAGAATTCAACATAATTCTGAGGCGTTTCAGTTCCAGTTACGAAAAGGTCCCCTCTGGTCTCGTCATCAGCAAATTTCCAGATTGAAATCTACGGCTGCTACACCGACTGTCTGTCACCTATCACAGCAAGCAAGTCGATTCGGCAGCGGCTCCTTTTCTTGGGTTTCTCAGCGAATCTCCCCTCCCAGCCTGGCTGGCTTAACGCCCCTCCCTGTGTGGAGGTAGTGTTTGATTGTATCAGTGAAGTCCCCACCCCAAGTCCACTCTCCTGTGTGAGGCGTAGTGATTGTAACCCTTTAAACATGCCAAGCTTCATCGGCGCAGTGTGCGGGGAATCCACACTTCCCCGCTCGCCCTCGTCTCCGAACGGGGTTGGTTTCTTCAAACCAAACAGGTGAGCCTCTACCCTTGCTCCATTTACTTCTGTTCGTTTCATATCCGTAAAACTTGTCCGCTGGTCGGTGAGAGAGCGCCCGTTCCCGGACCCACCGACTATTGTGTGGTCACCGTGGCCAAAGTGAGAGAGTGACCTAGTGCCCCCAAGGCACCCGGCCGCTCTTGATTGTGGGCATCATACCTTCGGGAGGGAAGACCTTAGCCCTGCTGGCCCTCAACCAGCAAGGGTCTTGTTCCACCATCTCGACTCGGCATCACCGAGTCACCACGGGTTGCGGGTGTGCACGGTGGTTCAGTCCAATTTCAAAGAAATCTCAAATCTTGAGTTGTGTTTTGTGAATTAAGTTCGAGGGAGCATAGTATCTTGCTGCATTCCCATCAATGTTTCACATCAGTAGGACCCGGATCTCATGGCTGCAGGTTCGGGCAGTGTACCTCGCGCTGCCTGACTTCCAACATGAGAGGCTGAGAGTCATGGGATTCGCAGAGTTCCTGAGCGTGGAAGTCAGTCGGTTCGATACACCGCTACTCTACGCTCTGCACGACCGCTGGGACCCAGTGAGTCAAATGTTTCTCTTTCCATGGGGACACATGGTCCCCACGGTTGAGGACGTGGCCCGATTTACTGCCCTATGCGTGCATGGGTCTTCGGTCAGTGGGAGCACATACCCTGACTACCGGGAGATGGCCCAAGAGCTCCTGGGACTGGACTTGCTGCACCCCGAGCGGCAGTCCACCACCCTGACTCGGGTGATGCTTCAGGACAGCCTGGGGCTTCGACGGGCGGGGATCGTGACAGGAGAGTTGCCCGAGCAGCACCTTGAGAGACTCGTGGAGCGAGCCAGATCACTGATTGCAGTGGAGGCGGGACCAGAGGCAGACCGAGTATTGCGGAGGTTCTTGATGTTGCTGTTCGACAGACTGCTGTTCGTGACACGAGGGGACATCCTTAGCTACCGTTTCTTACCATTGCTCGAGGACCTCAGCCATGTGGGCGACTACGCGTGGGGAGCTACTGTCCTCGCGTTTCTCTTCGACACCTTGAGCTCCACGTCCCGACGGACGATACTTGGGGGCTTCTCCCCTCTACTCCAGGTACGACCATGACTCCTACTATGCTTTTAGCTATGGGACTCCTACGACTGATATATGCTGACTCTTGGGAAAAAAATGCAATGCAGGTGTGGGCCTACGTGTACTTACGCGGGCTCGGGCGAGGCGAGGAGACCCACCAGGACTGGCTGCCTATTGCCAGGAGGTGGACTGCACCTCGGGAGAGTGGAGGTCTCCAGAGATAGGTTCGGGAGCTCCAGGACGACATGGACACCCTACCATACGCCTCGGTACAACTCTTAAACCTAAACCTTTTAATTAAATACAATCTTATGTGATTATGATGCTAATGCGACTTCCTATCTTGACAGGTACGGTAGACACCTTACACGGAGGAGGGACACGAGGGCTAGCCCTAGGTGACTGAGGCCCTTGCCTTCTCTGGACGCGATGTGTGGCTTCACTACATGAACGTAGTGGAGCCACTACACTACAGGTTGGTGATGAGGAAGACCGGCGTCCCACAGCCAGCAGTGGAGTTTCCAGCGTCAGGAGAGCGCGTTAGCCGGCACCCGCGGGGAGCAGCGACGGTGGTGGACTGGAGAGCGAGCTGCGGAGCAGATTGCAAATTGGATAGCACACGGGCATGCGGTGACCGCCCTGGCAGAGAGCGACGCGGCGTACTACACGGCGTACGCCCGGCATTATCGAGATCAGGTGTTCCGGGGTGCCCGCCGACCGGTACGCCCGGCATTATCGGGATGCACTAATGTTTAAACTTCTAAATGCAGATTGACCCTGAGGGTAGGATCGCGGAGTTGCAGGGGCTCCTCCATGCCACGATCCGCGAGCAAGATGAGGCCCGCTAGACGCTAGCCCTACTGGTGAGTTTTCTAAACCCTAAACTCTTTAAATTATGCTTATGATTATGATTATGCATGTGACTGACCTGGAGTTTTGGATGCAGTGAGCCGAGGGGACCCAGCGGCAGGGGACAGATGCTCCTTCTTCCTCTTCACAGACCCCAGCTGACCGACCCGAGCGGGATGCCGATTTCACACGGATGGTGGCCCGGGCGTAGACAGCCGAGGTGGCGTTCACCGAGAGGGTATGTGACTACTATACTTCCCTTTAACGCTTATGCTTATGATTATGAAATGCAATTTGTTGACCATGAAAATGCATGCAGATGACCGAGCTGACCCGGCTGAGGGCCGAGCTTGAGTAGAGTTGGGCAGCGGCTCGGGAGGAGGCGGCCCTCCTGTGGGAGGAGGTGGCGCAGAGCCGGCTGATGGACGCGCTCGAGACAGCACTTCTTCGGGCGGAGCTGGATCGGCTTCGAGCTAGTGCCACTGAGGCGGAGCGTTACCGGGTGGAGGCGTCAGAGCTGAGGGGAGAGCTGCGGGCATATAAGGAGATGAGCCGGCGGTCAGCGCGTAGCGGGACGCCGAGTGGTAGCACGCACGGCACGGCACCCACGGCTCAGTGAGGAGTTATTTTACGAGTTCTTCCGGTCACCGGAGGAACATGGAGGACAAGCGGCGCTGGCGACGTCACGACGAGGCGACCTCGGCGATGCCTCCACCAAAGAGGCATGAGGGAGGTGGAGACAGTGACGAGGGTTAGGGAGAGGGACAGCCCTGACCTTGTACTTGGGACACGACTTTTGCACATGTGGACATGATATGATAGTAATATGATTTGTTTTTGTTTTGATTTTGTGGATGTATGAATGAATGAATGCAAATGATTGACACTGACTTACTAACTACGACTACTAACCTGACACGAGTGAGATGACTACGAGTGAGGGAGAGAGACGACTACGAGTGAGATGACTACGAGTGTGAGACGACTACGACCACGAGTGAGAGGTAGACGCCAAAACGAGTGAGAGAGGGACACCAAAATGAGTGGGAGAGGGATGCCAAAATGAGTGAGAAAGAGACGCCAAATTGAGTGAGAGAGGGACGCCAAAATGAGTGAGAGAGGGACGCCAAACTGAGTGAGAAAGAGATGACAAACTGAGTGAGAGAGGGACGCCAAACTGAGTGAGAGAGGGATGCCAAACTGACACGAGTGAGATGACTACGAGTGAGGAAGAGAGACGACTACGAGTGAGATGACTACGAGTGTGAAACAACTATGAGTGTGAGACGACTACGACCACGAGTGAGAGGTAGACGCCAAAATGAGTGGGAGAGGGACGCCAAAATGAGTGGGAGAGGGACGCCAAAATGAGTGAGAAAGGGACGCCAAAATGAGTGAGAGAGGGACGCCAAAATGAGTGAGAGAGGGACGCCAAACTGAGTGAGAGAGGGACGCTAAACTGAGTGAGAGAGGGACGCCAAACTGAGTGAGAGAGGGATGCCAAACTGAGTGAGAGAGGGACGCGACCACAACTCGAGTGATACAGGTGAGAACATGTTAAAATAGGGCTTCAGATATCTAAACGGTCGAATTGGGACTATTCCACCATATCACATGGTCTTCCAGTAGACCATTAAGAGTCCGTCGACCAAAACCCATAGATATGAGTAAATTATTTTATATTAGCCGCTCAAAGAATAGGACGGTCCCTATGTGACCGGGTGATAAATGGAACGGTTAGTTCTCGGCCGTTCCACCTTCAGCATTCAAATTGTGTAGAAGCTTCTGAACGGTCTATGTGAGACCGTTCAATCAGCAGGGCGGTCTGTCGACAGACCACGCTAACGCGCGACCTGGGAGTTTGAACGGGACTCTCCTGGAGAGTCCCACCCGAAGATGGACGTCCTCAGCCGATTCAAGCTCTATC
Source organism: Amorphophallus konjac (assembly GCA_022559845.1). Classification (NCBI taxonomy): domain Eukaryota; kingdom Viridiplantae; phylum Streptophyta; class Magnoliopsida; order Alismatales; family Araceae; genus Amorphophallus; species Amorphophallus konjac. The sequence goes on from CM040129.1 coordinate 134,666,941, forward strand.
CCAACTCGATCTAGGCCTATCCTACCTCAGTTCTAGTGGGTTTAGGCCTCTATCCAAGCCCTATAAATAGGAGGGGGCTCCAAATTCGTGACTCACACGACATTCATCTTTCTAGGCCTCAAACCTTTGCCATTCTTCATCAAATCATCATGAAAAGATCATTCGAGGGGAGCTCCATGGAGGGGGCAGCATATGAAGGGCCAAAGCCGGCCAGGAAGGAGCGTGAAGTGCTTCAGCGACTGACTATGATCCCTCATCATCTCAGCTTGAGCCCTTTGAGAGAGGTATGTTAGCATGATTTCATTCAAGTCAATCCATTCATTCACTTACACGTTCTTCCTCTCTTTCTCTTTTTCTCATTTCCATCTCAGCTTCTCCCTAGCTCCAAACGCTATTCCACTTTAAAGTGGATGGCTCCCATGGTTCGTGCATTGCCCCTAGGAGTGATATCCATCCTGAAATCCTGACACCTACACCCACTCTTGGTACTAGGCCAAAATTACCCAAAGCTCTCTCTTGACTGGCACAGCATCTCGGCCTTGGTAGAAATTTGGCATCCTCAGACCCATATGTTCATGTTTCCATCTTTTGAGGCCACTATCCTACTAGAGGAGGCAGAGACCTGTTTTTCTTTTCCTAGGTCTAATGTGGGTGAGGAAGACTTAGTGTGTCACACTGTGGCCCCTGTGGACCCTAAGCTCATTTTGGGAGGGTTCATACCAGATAGCGGGGACATCCATACCTTCATAGGCCCACGTCAGATCCACCTTCTTCCTCTCAGCCAGTGGGTAGTTGAACATTGTAGGAATAGGTGTGGGTGGGATGAGGCCATAGCCAAGGCCGCATCTATTTGCCTGTGTGGGGCTATCTTGTTCTCCTCTATCGACCATGTGCTAGAGACACCTATCCTTAGTACCATCAGTGGCTTGTGGTTGGGTCTTTCCATCTCCCAGGTTGTCCTTGCTTACTTGAACGAGGGCCTCACCTTAACAGCTCTAGGAGGTCCTCTCTTTGGTTCCGTGATGCTTTTAGAGTGCTGGATGGGTGTCAGGATGAAATTCATTCATAAGGAGGATGTCACTTCAGCTAGCAGGATCTTCGGAAGCCACCCCCTCTTCTTCATAGGTGGCGCATTCGGGTTCTCTCTACAGGTAGAGTGTAGGACAGTAGAAAAGAAGACCAGGGACGAGTGATGACTACACATCAACAGACTGCCCCTGGATTGGTTCGTGATGCGCCCTGACTTCCTCCGCGACACCACTGTCAGAGTACCTAGGAGGTCAGGCTTGGATTTGAGGCTCGTGAGTGACACCGCACTGGCGATGTATAGCCCGCACCGGTGCTACCTATAGGTTGGACTACCCAGAACCGTTCTACCGGTGCTACCCCACCTTCCCGCTCTACAGACGAGGAGGATCGGCACAGAGGAGGACGAGCAGGCGGTCAGGAGTGCCCTAATCATGTGGGAGGTGAGCAGGGTGCTTACCCTTCCAGCGGAGGTTGCAGAGATTCCGACGACACGCCAGGCTTATGTTAGAGAGCTGAGAGAGATACGTCCTCGCAGGGATACCCAGCGGAGGACTGAGTGATTTTCCTTTACTTTCTTGATGTTGATGTAGAGACTTATGTTTTAGAAAGTTTGGTATATGAATGAATAAAATTGAGGACTTGGTTGATTTGAGTTCGGTTTTTCCTTATGCGTAATTGAATGAGTTTGGGATATGACTTCAAAATGCACACGGTCACGGACTGACTGAACCTTCAACTTCAACCTGCCCCTGCACACACAAAAATAAAGAAAATGGATTAAATCTATTTTTGGCTTAACCCCTTACCTGTAACAAGTTAGGAAATGACCAGTTCTTGATTTTTGGTCAAGGGGGTAAGCCTTATCAAATAGGTAAATGACAAATGAATATGAACGCAATAGATGCCATCAAATGCAAACCATCATGAAAAATCCATTTTGTGATTTTGCAAATATTTAAATTTTTTTTGGATTTTGAACTATTTGATTTTTTTTATTTTAAAATATTTGATTTTTTTTATTTTGAAATATTTAATTTTTTTAGATTTTAGAATATTTGATTTTTTTGGATTTTGAAATATTTGATTTTTTGGATTTTGAAATATTTGATTTTTTTAGATTTTAGAATATTTGATTTTTTTAGATTTTGATACCAGCTCAAGCCTGATGACGGGGAACCTCACATCTCATTAGGGGTCTCCTAGATTCAACGTGCGCTAAAAAAAATGACCACCCATGGCCGGGGCCCAATTTTGCTTAACGATGCCTTTACCGAGGCCATACCCGGGGTAGGATCCATTCCTTGAAAAATAAAAGAGAATTTAATAGAAAATCTGGCAATAGGTAAAGAGGTTTTTAGGGCTTGAGTTCTTCTCATGACACCACCTTTTCAAAGAATTTTTGGTCTGTTGCGCCTAGGCTTTATGTCCGTCATCGAACCTACATCCGCTCTAGGCACGTATACGATCGGGCTCATAACGTCCCGCAGGGAAATTGTACTGCCACTCTTGCCATGCCTAGTTTCGTTACTTTGGGGACTTTTGGATTCTCAAGCTTCGAGCTTGTGGACGAGCCTTTAGCTTTGTCTTTGATTTTGCCCCTTTTCTCTATTTCTTTTGTTTTTCTTTCTTTCTTTTTTGCTCTTATAACTTGCGGAATAAGGTCATAACGGACTGCCCCTATTTGAGACCTCTTTTGTCGGGGGGTCTAGATCAGTTCTTGCTCCCTTATTCGCCACTTGCCCCTATTTTCAGTCGAGAGAGGAGAAAAAACAAGGATTTTCACTTTCCCCAAAGCATGGCCAAGGGAGAAACGGTGTTGCGCAAAAGAAGAGAACCGAACCACAGGGGGTTGTGTAGTGTATGAATGTTGAACTGGGGATCTCCCTTCGTGATCAAGTAGAGGCATACCCCGCCGCCGGGCCATCGCTGGCTTGACTCTAAGCATAGAAACATTTTAAATATAGCCCATTCCATAGATTCGGCATTTCTTCACCCTCCGCGTTAACTAAATGATACGTGTTACCAAGATAGACTTCCGTAACTACAAACGGCCCTTCCCAGTTGGGTTGCAGCTTAGACCTGGGACCTACTGATCTGATAAATTTGCGCTTCAAAACCATGTTACCGACTTGGAATTTTCTTTCAATAACCTTCTTTTGAAAATACCGCGAGACACGTTTTTGATAAATCGAGACATGATTGGCCGCATTAAGTCTCTTCTCATCTAATAGTTTCAGTTGGACTAGCAACGCCTCTCGACGCTCGTCGAGATTAAGTTCTTTGTCTAGCTGCACTCTTAGGGAAGGGATTAGGATCTCGTACGGGAGTACCGCCTCCATCCCATAAGTGAGAGCAAAAGAAGTTTGCCTCGTGGGAGTATAGACGGAGGTACGATAAGCCCATAGAGCTTCTATCAGTTTGTTGGCCCAATCAACAAATTTGTGCGACTCGCATGTTTTCTTAATGATTTTAAGAAGGGTTTTGTTCGTTGCCTCAGCTTGGCCATTACCTTGAGGGTAGTATGGTGATGAATGATGCAACGAAATGTTAAACTTCTTACAAAGGTCCCGAAGTTCTTGAGAAACAAATTGAGGCCCGTTGTCGGTGACGATATCACTTGGCACTCCAAACCGCGAGATGATGTTCTTGAGGATGAAGCGGCATACTGTGGTGGCTTTGATTTCTGTATAAGCTTCAGCTTCCGCCCACTTGGTGAAGTACTCTGTAGCCGTCAAAATGAAGGATTTCTGCTTAACCTGAGCATTAGGGTCTCCAAGTGGTCCAACGATATCAAAGGCCCACATTGAGAATGGCCAAGGAGCAGAAAGAGGATTGAGAGAAGAAGCAGGAGCGTGGATTTTGTCGGCATGAAGTTGGCATTGAAGGCACCTACGGACATAGGTGGAACAGTCTTCTTCTAGGGATGGCCAATAATAGCCATGCCTAAGAATCTTCTTCGTCATTGCCTGTCCATTTACGTGCCCTCCACACTCACTGGAGTGAGCAGTCTCTACTACCTTCCAAGCCTCATCGTCATCCAGACACCTCATTAGAACTCCATTGAGAGCCTGCCTATACAATTCCCGTGCGATAATCGTGTATCTAGCGGCGACTCTCCTGATAGCCATGCGCTGCTCAGCATTCACCATCTCGGGAAAGGAACCATCCCTGCAATACTGCTCTATCTCATGATACCACGGCAATTCCTCTTTTTCTATGATCTCCTCCAGTTCCGTCAATGAAACTTCTTTCAAATCTTCCCTCTCGGCTTTCCTTTCTACAAACTTCCTAAGGTTGTCAAACCAGAGATCCTGAAGGGAAAGAGCATCTAACCGTTGGACCACAATGGTCTCGGTGGCGCGACTGAGGGGGAATGAAAGAGAAGAAGTGAGCGATGCAAGTGCATTGGCTAGAATGTTCTGAGAATGAGGAGTATGAATGTAGATAAGTTTTCAGAACTGCCTAGCCAAGAGCGTGACCAAATCTTGATAAGACTTGAGTTTGGGGTCACGGGTGCGGTAAGTTGACAGAACTTGACGTAGCACCAATTGAGAATCTCCTATGATGTTTAGGTAACGCGCGCCCATGAGGTAGGCGTGCTTCATACCGGCAAGGAGAGCCTCATACTCGGCTATGTTATTTGTGGCAGGAAAAGAGAGTTGATAAGCGATGGGGATGGTTACTCCTTCCGGAGTGAGGAGAACGGCGCCAATTCCACAGCCCTGAGAGTTGAGAGCCCCGTCAAAGTGAAGAGACCAAAAAGGAAGATGAGTGATTACAGCCAAGTGTTCATCAGGAAATTCGTCCTGGATGGAATAAGTGCGAGGGATAGGAGAATGAGCAAGATGTTCAGCAATTGTGTATCCCTTGATCACTTTCTGAACAATGAAGGTGATATCAAATTGGGAAAGAAAGCTCTGCCAGCGAGCTAATCTGCTAGAAAGGACGGGTTTTTCTAAGAGATAACGAATTTGGTCCATTCTAGAGATCAGCTTAACCTCGTGGGCAACGAAATAGTGTTTGAGCTTCTAAGCTACCCACACTAGCGCTGCACAGGTCTTCTCCATCGCAGTATACTTGGATTCAGCAGGATTGAACAACCTCAAAAGGTAATATGTTGCCCTTTCTCTTCCTTCATCATCCACCTGAGCCAGAACAGCTCCTAGGGAGTCCTCAATAACAGAAATGTATAATATCAGGGGTTTCCCAGGGACGGGTGGCTGCAGAACCAGGGGATTAGAAAGATAAATCTTAAGATCCTCGTAGGCCTTCTGGCATTGTTCAATCCATTCGAATTTAGCTCCCGCCTTCAACAATTCGTAGAATGGGTGGCATCTTTATGAATGTTGAGATATGAACCTTCTAATGAATTGCAAGTGTCCAATCAAACCTCTTAGTTCATTGATGTTCTTAGGCGGCGGCATCTCCATAACGGCCTTTGCTTTATTTGGATCGATCTGAATCCCCCGTTTACTAACTATAAACCCAAGCAATTTCCCTAATGCAACTTCAAATACGCATTTCTTCGGATTCATCTTCAATTTGTACTCCCTAGCCCTCTCCAACACTTTGGCTAAAATAGCGGGGTGTTCTTCTTTGGACCTCGACTTTACCAGGATATCGTCCACATAGGCTTCCATATACACATGCATCATGTCGTGGAAGATAGCCATCATTGCCCGATGGTACGTGGCACCTGCATTCTTTAATCCGAATGGCATAACGACATAGCAGTACGTGCCCTAGGGCGTGGTGAAAGAGGTCTTCTCTTGATCCTCGGGAGCAAGGCAGATTTGGTTATATCTGGATTAGTCATCCATAAATGAGAGCGCCTCATACCCAGCTGTGTTATCCACCAGCACGTCGATGTGAGGAAGCGAAAAATCATCTTTCGGACATACCTTATTTAAGTCCCTGAAGTCGATACAAATCTGAATTTTTCCATCTTTCTTCATCATCGGGACTATGTTTGCCACCCATTGTGGATACAAAACAACTCTAATAAACCTGGCCTTGTGCAATTTATCAACTTCCTCCTTTATCCTTAAGGCCATCTTTGGGTGGAATCTCCTTGATTTTTGTTTAACAGGTGTTGCCCCTGGTTTAAGAATAAGTCGGTGTTCAACCAAAGCGGGGTCAAGACTCGGCATGTCATCATAGAACTAGGCAAAAGAATCGCTATACTCCCGCAACACCTTGATTAACTCCTCTTCAACATGAGGAGGGAGATTAGCTGAAATAATTATAGGCCTGGGATCCTCTTATGTCCCAAGATTAATTTCTTTAGTGGGTTCATCCACTGCTGACGACGGTTCATCAAACCTTTTCAAACCTTGCGCGTATAGGTTGGCAGTGTCATCTACATCGCTTTCCTCATCATCGAATGGGTCCTTCTCATCTATGATCTCATATACACCTAATCCGTCATTGCTCCACACCCCTTCTACTTCTTCAGCATCTTCTATGACTATTGCGGTCTCTACAAACTCAGGGCACTTAAGAAGGGCATGACATCTCTGAGCCAAATCTTGCAAGAACCTACCTGAGACAGATCTAGAATGGCGCATTATAGGGTGCACCGCGGACGTGGATGGGCTGACCAAACTAGAATTGGACTCTACCCCAACTGACTCTACCAACCTAGGAGACTCTGCAGAATGTACATCTAACTTAGGAGATAGGAAATCTATTGGGAAAGGAGCAGGGGTCTCATGCCCCTGGGAAGAGGATGGACAGAAAATATCATAATCCTCCATTGACACCTCTGTTTTAAAATTGGCATTTTTTTTGGAGGTCGGAGGTGATCATGAAGCAAGAGGAACTAGAGGAGGAAGGAGGAGGAGGAAGTTGCATGGGAAACAGAGAGGGGAAGATACAATCGAAGAAGGGGTCGGAAGAGGAAAACCACATCTCGTGGAGTTCGGCAGTGGGGGAGGGAGGAGTAAACAGAGTTGACAGATCAATGGGTGGGCAGCGCCCACAAGCACACGGCACAAACAGAATTTCAAATGGTCTTCCCGTATAGCACAGGTCGACCATGATCGGAGGGGAACGGGGAACAAACCCCAATTTCTAAAACAAGGTGGCAAGGCGGGACGGAGACAAAGAAAAGGTGGTGATGGAGCTCCCCACTTCCCGCGGCCTCCGGTGAACTAGCTCAATCGGAGAATGCTTCACCAATTGCATCTCCTTCTTCTTCGGATAAACTTCTTCTTCCTGGAATAGCTTCTCAAAATAATTGCAAAAAGTCTTCCATGTCGCCCACCAGCCCCTTCAGCGGCGGCGGTGGGTCAGCAACATTACAGGTGGCGTCGGTCTTCACATCAGAACATGGCGGTGACTTCTTCAAGGTACCGGACTGCAACGGGCCTTTCACGAAGTGTTGACGGTAGTCCCACGTCAGTGGCCCGGAGTCTCCCAGAACAGAGAAGGTGGACTCCCGGTAACCAAGGCCCCTCCAGCCCATCTTTCTGCCTTTAAGGACGGGCTTAGTTCGCCCCTGCAATTATGCACCGAGGCCCAAGCCCGGCTGATAGCCTAACTTTAAAATCATGTGCCACCCTTTCGAATATCTAATCTTGGACTTAATTTTCACATTTACTGGCGCAGTGGAGGGCTTGTGTGACACATATGCCCATGGATAATTTAAGTCCATCACAGAAAGGACTGGCCTGTTACTCGGCCACAAAGTGGGAAGAATCTTATCTGTAATTGCATCAATTGACTGGACTGTGGAGATACTCTTTACCTTAACTACCCGACCTTGGAATGGGAATTTAAGGCATTGGTGGGCAGTTGAGGGCACAACATTTAGACTATCTATCCATGGATGACCCAGAATAGCCTTGAACATCGGGTCTATGTCCAACACGTAAAACTCCACATCCATCACCAAAGGCCCTAGCTCGGCCGGAACTGTCACGACCCCGTGGCACGCTCGTCTGGAGTTGTCATATGCCGCAATTATGGTCAACGTTGGCCTAAGCATGTCTTCAGAGATGTTGCAGGCACGCAGTGTACTTAGTGGACACACATTTATCGATGCTCCCATGTCCACGAGGGCTGATTCAACTGCCACTTTGTTCGGAAAAATAGTGATGCAGAGTGGCATTTGTCGTGCCTCCGGGGGTGCCAATTCTGACTCAGAGAATGAAATGGAAGGCCCCCTCGTGATAGTTGCCAACACTGACGGCAAACTGTCTACCGCCACGTCCTCGCTAACCATAACTTTCTACAGAAAAGCCCTGAGGGCGTCCTGATGCAGCGTGGACCTTTTAATCAACTCCAAAACTGATATCTTGGCCGGCATCCGATCCAAGTGTTGTAGCAAGTCATACTTCGTGCCTGGCACGGGGTCTACTTCTTCTGCTTTGACTGTAGAGAAGGGGACTTGAGGGTTGGGTGCAGACGCACCAGAGGATGGGTAAACTCTATGGAATGGATGCCCGCTCCGGAGGGCGCAGTGTCGTGCCGGCACGGCTTTAGGTGGACCCCCGCTTGGCCCAGTGGGGTAGGTGGAAGGGGTAGAAATAGGGGTGAGGATGGCGGAGGCCGGCCTGACAGGCCCTGGCGGAGGGGTGATTGGTGAAGGGTTAAGTAGAGGGGTAATGATGGAGGGTATGGCGGGTGATGGCGGAAGGACTGGCGGAAAGGTGGGGAATGAGGTAGGTGCAACAGGTGGTCGGGAAGGGATAGTGGGTGGAGCGGTAGTGAAGATGGTGGGTCGAAGGATGGAGGGAACAGAAAGCGTGGGGGAATTGGTATGGTGGAAGGCCAAAAGGTGGGCGGGGGTCTCATCATCAAAAGACCACCCAGCGTTGGGGGATAGGCGGTGGACTGCATTCACTTGAGCCAGTGCCGGCGGCTGTTGCTGTTGTTACTGCTGTGGAGCGGGCGGATGTTCTGGCATGGGATTCTGATGAATCTCGAGGTCTTGGTGTTGCTGCTGCTGCTATGGGGGTTGTTGTTGTTGTAGAGGTTGCTGGAACTACTGTTGCTGAGGTGCCGCCTATTGCGTCCTAGCTTGTCTTCTTCTTTCCTTGATATCTTCAATCAACTTGTGCATTTGGGCCCAATCAATCCTCTGGCCCTCATCCAGATCATAAACCAAATCTCTGAACTGATAACATCTCTCGATCGTGTGCCCGGGTTGCCGATAGTATATGTAATACCTTGACTGATCGGCTGTCGGATTCCAATTTTGACGCTCCGGAGGCAATTGAATGTCACTAGTGTACATTAAAGCTGAAAAAATGTCGGGGAGGGTTTCCGGAAGTGGTGGATAGTTGACCCTTTTGGGCCCTAGCCGAGCAAGCCCATAACTAGCAGGAGGAGGAACGTTATGGTACTGGGGTGGCTGTTGTGGTTGTGGTGGTGGTGGTGGTTGTTGTGGGTGCTGGGGAGCTTGGAAAGTGGGTCAGGGAGCTTGTGGAGCAGAGAACTGGGGGTTGCGTGGGGGTTTCTGGAAACGGGATGGGGTGGACTGGTTAGGGAATTGAACGGCTTGAACCTGCTCGTTGACTTGAACTCCCTCGGTAACTGGGCCTTGGGATTTTCGGGTGGTTTTAGATTTCTGGGCCTCGAATAATGAATGAATGGGGGAGTCCTTGAACTGGGTTTGTATGAACTGGGCCCGATTGTACAACTGGTGCATGTTAGATATATCGTTCATTGCCAAGATATTCCGGAACGTCAGAGTGGCGTTAGAGATTAACAACTTGACTTTTTCTTCTTCTGGGATCTACCCAGGTAATCGCGAGGCCATTTGCCTCCATCGGTCTGCATACGCGCCAAAGTCCTCATCCGGCTTCATCTTCTCTGCAACCAGGTAGGTGAAAGAATACTCGGGACCGACCCGATCCTGAAATCTCTGGATAAACTTCTCCTTCACAGTCTTGAAACTTTTTGCCTCCTCCAGAGGCAAGGTGTAGAACCATTCAAGGGTGACCCCGTCCAAGGATCGGCGGAACAAATATGGCATCAAGCGGTCGTCGTGTTGGAACTGCGCCGATTCATAGAGGAACTCCCTGACATGAATAAACGGGTTGCCATTCCCGTCATATTTTCGGTATACGGGGAGCTCAGACTGGGGAGGGAAGCGAATGTCCCTGAAGTTAGGAGTGGGAATGTTGGCTAGAGACTGCGGGCCGACCCGCTTGTGGAGGAGGTCAATATGCTACTGCATGGCAGCCCATTTGTCAAGAAGTTCCCGTTCCCGAGAAGGAGTAGGAAGAGCAAAACCTGTGTATGGAGCCAAAGGATAGACTGACTGAGGGGGCAGCCCATAAAATGGATAATGGGCCAGGGAAGGCCCCATATCCGCATAAGCCAACTGGGCGGCCCCTGGTTGCAGACAAATGAAATCAGCCGGGGCCACGAGGGCCTGCGATGTGGGAGAGATGGTGGTGTAAGGATCAACATAAGAACTAGAGGGGATCTGTGTCTTCCCTTTATCAAGTGGCTGATGGGCTGAGGTAGAAGCCTGGCCTGCTTCCATGGTGGAGAATCGAAGAGCCTGAGGAAGGATGAGAGTAAGATTGATGGGGGCCGCAGAGGTGGCCCCTAATCCAACAATCGGGGATGTGGAAGTGACGACAGTAGTCGTGACAGAAGAAAGTACTGAGGGCAGGGCATCTGCCCCTTGCAAGGCATGTTTCAGCAGGTGGAGTTGAGTAGGATCCAGCTGGGCCATCATATGGAGAACCTGACTGGCCGAGCCGTGAGTGGATGAATCTGAGAGGGAGGGTTGAGCACCCTCAACAACAACGGTCGGGAGAGGAGGGGCAGTCCCCTCTCCCCCTTGCACATGAGTGACCCTAGGCGGTGTAGACACGCCATTCCTGACGTCTCCTGAGAAAGTCTCATATTACTATACAACGCCCCGCAACGGCTTACGCATTTTGAATCACTCGAGTGCTTCCTTTTCTCGGGTCTTCTTCTGCCTTTTTCGGCATCCGGAATCGTCTCGTCACGGCATTCGGACGGCATCAACACCAGTCAGACGTATCAAGAGGTTCCGGAACCAAGATGTTGACTGTCGGGCGGCCGTCGATTGAGGACCCGGGTGGGTCTTAATGGGGGCGTCCAGGCCTCTGGACGCCCCCATATTTCTAATTTATTTTATTTCTTTTCTTAGGGCCCAAAACTAATTAAATATATATATATATATATATATATATATATATATATATATATATATATATATATATATTAATGGAGGCGTCCAGGCCCCTGGACGCCTCCATAAAAACAATAATAAAAAAAAAGTTTGTAAAATGCCAGTTAGCATAAAAAAATAAATAAAATATATATATATATTAATGGAGGCGTCCAGGCCCCTGGACGCCTCCATAAAAACAAATAAAAAAATCAAAATGCCAGCCCTGGTATAAAAGACAAAAGAAAAATAAAAAATAATATAATTTTGGAGGCGTCCAGGCCCCTGGACGCCTCCATCAAAACCCTCACGGGCGTCGGCCACCGAACGACGGTTTGTCGTGTGTGAAAAAATCCAAAATATGGAGACGTCCAGCCAGCTGGACGCGCCCATTTCTGAATCACGGGGCGCCGCTCACAAAACCACGCGTTGTGCCAAACCGCGTGCGGCCGTCGTCGGTTTTCGGTGGACCTGTTTGAGGCGTCTGGGACCCTGGACGCCTCCACAAAAATATTCCAAAAAATAAATAAAAATAGAATAAAATATTATTTCGGCCCTGATGGAGGTGTCCAGGGTCCTGGACGCCTCCACCCTCCGGAGCCCTATAAATAGAGGCCCACCCCCTCAGTTCTGGAGGAGCTGAGAAGTGATCCGATAGGCTGCCGGAGCCCAGAGGCTACGGAGTCATTTTCTAACCCGTGGGTTCTTTTATAGGTGGAGGTTCTGCCGACTTCTCGGGTGCCCACGCTCGCGAGAGGAAGGTCGTCTTCATCCACCGCGCTTCCACGTCGTCCCCACGCTGCCGGAGCTCCGCCGGATTTCACCCTCGGCTCATCCAATAAGCCTTTTCTTCCCCTTTTTTCTTCGTAGTTCTTTTACATTCATCATCTCGCATCCTCTATCCCCCTTCATAAGGGCGTCTCTTCTTTTATACTTCTTGCATCCATCATCTCATTTTCCTCCTACTCGAGTCCGAGAGGGGTTTAAAAGATAACACCAACCAGGTGTGTGTCTTGCCATCATTTCGTTATTTTTATCGCATGGATTTGAATACTACACCTCCATCTTTCTAATCCACTTGTCATTTGTTTGTCGTTGTTTTGCAAGGATAGCCGAGGAAAGCCCTCTCCGTCGGTCGGCCGGAGGGAGAGGAAGAAGCAACCCGCCATCTCCCGCTCTTGAGGTAGGCGCGATCACTTTCTTATTTTGGGGTCTTTCGGCCCCTGGCGATCACATCTTATTTTCGAGGTCGTGGCGAGTCACTTCCCCAATGGCTGTTTAAATTTCCGTTCTTATATTCTCTTTATACTCTGTTATATTCTGCTCATATTCTCGAGGCCGCGGCGAGTCACTTCCCCAATGGCCGTTTAAATTCCCGTTTTTATATGTTATATTCTTATCTATTCGTGTTCTCGAGGCCGCGGCGAGTCACTTCCCCAATGGCCGTTTAAATTCACGTTCTTATACGTTATATTCTTATCTGTTTGTGTTCTCGAGGCCGCGGCGAGTCACTTCCCCAATGGCCATTTAAATTCCCGCTCTTTGTATTCTCTCTATATTCTGTCATCTTATTATCTGCTCATATTCTCGAGGCCGCGGCGAGTCACTTCCCCAATGGCCGTTTCAATTCTTGTTATTTAATTTTTGCACCATTCCCGTCCCCCCGAGGCCGCGGCGAGTCACTTCCCGCTATGGCCGTTTAAACCCCATATTTTGCTATATCACACGTGTCCCGCTCGCCCCGCCGGAGCAATCTCCCGTGGTGGCCCCTTCTCTCTCTTCTCTTATTTCTGTGTTGCAGCAAACAAACACCAAAAGAAAAGAAAGAGGAGCCCGCGCGCGCTCCGCGTCCTCTCCGCTCTTCCCTGAACCGCGTGACGTCGCTCACAGGCGGGTCCTCCAGAAGTCCCCGAGGGAGAGAATCCTCATGGGGATGGGAGAAGTCGTAAGACGACATAATCGGAAGTGAATTGAACAAGGGATTGAAATAAGAATGGGAAGGCAAACCACCCTTAGGAGATGATCCTAAGGGTGTGAGGCAACTCCACATACACTGAGCACCTGGGAAGAAGAAGCAAACAATCCTAACCAAAATCTAAACGACAATGAAGTGATGCACACAAGAGAGAGAAGGGGCGAGAAGAGAGACAACCAAGTAAACACTCGAATTATGGATGATGCGCGAAAGATTTTATGAATCTTTCCTCTTAGGACCTTGGTGGATTGATTAAGATGTGAGTTCACTCAACCCCGAGATACCTAACCAGGGTGAGAAATGGGGAACTGGCTGACTCTAAAGGGACTCTCTCTCTCTCTCTCTCTCTGATGCAAACCCTAGACTGGGGGTGGTAGGGTATAACCTGCCCGACATCTGTGTGGGAATCTACGGCTCACAGGGGCTTACGGAGGTCCTCAGCCAAGTCCCCTGGTCGGCTCCAAGGAGTATGGTGACGAGAGGAAACCCTACCTCGGTAGGAATGCAACTACTGATGGAGAGTGCGTATGCCCCTATGCGCACCGGAGTGCATGCAAAGTTCTAGCCTAGGTCTAGCAAGCAATGGCAAACAAGTATGATGAATAGAACTCACAATGATGCAGCAGCAAGGAACAATCAAAGGGAGACAAAAATTAGCACCAAATATCATGAACAAGATATGACATGGAAATCAACATGAGGCTCGGGTGCACTGTAGCACGATAAGGACGGTATGTAACAGACCGTTCAGGGGGGGAGGATGGTCTGGAATGGACCGTTCATGGAGTATACATGGTCTGGGATGGACCGCGCGAAAGCAAGGAGTAACGCCGAAACAGAGAAAAACCACAAACTGCCAAAATGACCAAAGGAAGAGGCTCATAAGTGTACCTGGATGGGGTGGTCTTTCGACAGACCGCATTGATTCAGGAACGGGCCTAAAACAACCACTGAATATCGACAGAAATCACAAATCTAAGCACAGCAACGTACCTGAGCCAGCAATGATGAACGGTCTGTATCAGACCGCGGGAGGAAGTGGACGGTTTGTATAGAACCGCTGGACGTAACGGGCTAGCACAAATGGAACACCAGGATGAGCACAGAACGGCTAACAGACGACCGCTTAGATAGATGGGCGGTTCAGAGAGAACCGTGTAATCTCTAGAGGACAGAAACGATGGAAGAGCTAATAACAACCTTCAACCACTCAAAGAGAAACCCTAAACAAGCACAAAAATGGGTCAGCACACCACTAACACGATGGGCACTAGGAGTCCCACCGTGATCGCCAAAAAATAGGATATTGACATGTTTTTCCCAATCCCCTTTTTGATTACCCTTCCAAATCCCTTCTTTACTATGTTAATATAAAGAACTAAACAACGTGTAAATAGCAGGGGGAAGGATGTGGAGTGTTTGTGATCGCCACCAAGGTGTCGGATGTAAGCAAGTACACCGTACCTTGGAAAGAAAGGGGAGACATTCGCCTAGAACAGCGCTGCAGCAATACGCGGTTCTGAATGAACCACCCTACGGACACGCGGTCGCTCAACAGACCGCCCAACAGTGCTGGGAGGAACGCGAGATTAAGAGTAGCTCGATGACAGGATGGTTCAGGACCAACCGCTGTGTAGAATTGGACGGTCAAGATTAAGCCATCCTGTTCCTCGAATGGACGGATGAAGATCGCTCTGTGCCACCAACTCCCAAAACGTGGGATCTCTACCTCCACCCTTCCCGGCCGGCCAGAAAGGATGGGCCTCGCGCTAGAAGGTTGCTGACCTGCAAAATAACGTGGAAAACACTAAAGAGACCCGATATTAGAACTAAAATGTGTAGTAAATGCCGAAAGAGAAAGAAACGAGTATAACTAAATGAAGTGGGGGATACCTGGAGGTTTTTAAACCCCTAGGGGCACCAAAAACATAGGAGGATGTGTGTAATGTGATGAAAGAATGAAGAAAAGTAGATGGAGAGAGAATATTCTAGAGAGAGAAGCTCTGGTTTCGTGTTCACCCGCCATCTTTCTCTTCGCCACCGGCGAACTCCCCTCCCTGCCGGCCTTGGCTGGCATGGTGGGGGAGGTCCAGATGACATCAGAAGATGTTGCCCCCCCAGATCTAGTAGCAGTAGTGCCCCAGAAGACATATGCTCAGACGTTGATTGAAGCTCATCGTCGGCCTCGCATCCCTCTGCAAGTGAAGCCTCCGGCGTTTACGGACAAAGGTGAGCCTGCCGTCTTCTTCTCACAAGACGAAGTGAAGACCTCTTGCATACATCTCCAGAATGCGATCATTGCAAAATGCTCATATGGCCGGCCCTCAATCCCAGAAATCAAGCTCTGCCTATCTCAACGCCTTCAGTTGAGCTCAGATTTTATTATCAGCCGTTTGAATGCCAGACACATTTTAGTTAGACTGGGAAGTGAAGCAGATTTCTTGAGTGTGCTTCTTCAAAAAAGTATATATGTCAAAGGATATCTATTCAGGTTCTTCAGATGGATTCATGACTTCGACTATGATGTGGACCCTTCTACAATTCCTGTATGGATTGGCTTTCCATCTCTCCCAATCAATTTCTTCCATGAGGATATGCTCAGATCCATAGCAGGTAATATTGGTCCGGTACTGCGGATCAACGATGCTACCTCTGCCATGACTAATACAACAGAGGCATTAGTTTGTGTAGAGCTGAATCTAGATCTGCAGAGGAAGGATCGGATATGGATAGGAATAGATAATGGCGGTTTCTGGCAACCGATTAATTATCACAGAGTGCCGTATATGTGCTCTTATTGTCACAAGATTGGGCACCTGCAAAGGGATTGCAAGAAAAAACCATCGGCTGGAACTATGGCTCTGTCTGATAATAAGAAAAAGCCTCGACAGGAATATAAGCCTAGGCAGGTTTTTGCTAGCACAAAAAAGAATGATGTAGTTGAAAATAGATTTTCTGTTCTTAATCAAACCTTGGAGGATTTTGCAGTTGATGGAAAGGATATTCAGATTATTTCAATTCCTGATAACTCTAATTGCTGTCAGCTTATTGCTTCTTCTTCCAGCTCTGTGGAGACATCTTTCAAGGCTGTTCATCCACCAGCTGTTCGAATAAAAGACACAGTTAATGAGCCCAACACAAATATATCTGGGATAGAGGAAGCCTTAGTATCAGAGGAGTTGCCTTCAATCCATGGTCAGTTAAATCAGAAAACTATTACCATCAAAAACTCGGAGGTGATCTCTAAACTGTCGGCTGATGAAAATTCCAGGATGGCAGGTCAGGTAAATAACAACACCAATTCTTTGCTCCCCAAGTCCAATAAAATTCCTTTAATGCCCGGGGTGCTATTCAGTGATGCTCGGCTGACAAGGGCTAAAGCCAAAAGTATGGCTGTTCATCCATCTTCTTCTTATGACCATGATTAACACAGCATTAATATGGAATGCCAGAGGTATAGGAAATAAAGCCACTGTAAATAGTTTGGCTCAGCATATACATTCTAACAATATCTGTTTAGTAGCTATATCTGAACCTCAGATTGATTTTAGTAGAGCTCAGAGAGTGGCTCGAAGTATTAGAATGCATGTTCCAATTGGTAATAATGGTGATGCTTCCAGGATATGGTTATTTGCTAAGCCACATATTTGCCTTGAGACTATAGAGGCTCACCCACAATATTTGACTGTAGCTATTAAGGATAATAACAATGCTGCCTTGCTTTTCACTACCATATATGCCTCATGCAGCATCAGCGAGCGCATGGACATGTTTGATTCTCTTATGGCTTTTAGTCAAAATGTAAATATTCCTTGGATTGTGGGAGGTGATTTTAACTGCATTATCCCCCTTGAAGAAAAAAATGGAGGGTCCTTATCTTTTATGGCTGCCATGGTTGATTTTCAAGGTTTCATAACAGCAACTGGTCTGATCAATGCTAGTTTCTCTGGCTCTAATTACACCTGGACTAATAACCAAATGGGATCATCTCAAATTAGAGCCCGTTTGGACAGGGTTCTGTATAATTCCTTATGGGCTCATTCAACCCATCTTCTGTCGGTCAGGCATTTAATACGAGGACCCTCAGATCAATTCCCATTGTTATTATCTATAAAGTCTACCCAGTCTTCTCCAGAGAGATTTGTGTATCAGCAAATGTGGCACACGCATGTGGACTTTTTGGATTTTATCAGAGCTCACTGAGCAATTACTCTACAACTGATAGTCATCCTTTTGTTAATCTGCAGACAAAGTTGAAGTATTTGAAGGTTGATTTAAAGAAATGGAATAAGAAAATTTTTGGGAACATTTTTCAGGTTAAAAGCTAGGCTAAATCAATTGTTGAGCAAGCTCAAAATCATTATGATGAAAACCCTTCGGCTGAGAACCGTATGAGTTTACATAAAGCTAATGCTGATTTGCGCCTCACTTTGTCACGTGAAGAGATGTTTTGGTATCAAAAGGCTCGGGTGCAGTGGATTTCCTGTGGGGATAGAAACACCCAATTTTTTCACAATCTCACCAAGATTAAGAGGCAGAAAAACCATATTCATAAACTGAAAATTAATGAGCAGTGGGTGGATGATCAGGATGTTTTGGCTGATGGTGCTGTAGAATATTTTAAAGGGCAGTTAACTTCTGAACATCACATAATTGATGAGAGTCTGTTTACTGTTATACCTTCCTTGATTACTGAAGATCAAAATCTTTTACTGTGTTCAATTCCTTCAGCTGAGGAAGTCAAGGAAACCATGCTCTCTTTGTCTGGCAATAGCTCCCCAGGGCCGGATGGATTTACAGGGGTCTTCTTTTCTCAGTGTTGGGATATCATTGGAGAAGATGTAACTCAAGCTATTCAGAGTTTCTTTCAGGGATGGGGTCTACCTAAAGGGGTTACCTCCACTATTATAAGTCTCATTCCGAAGGTAAAAAGCCCCATCTCATATGCAGACTTTAGACCAATTAGTCTATGTAATTTCATCTATAAAATTGTATCAAAGGTCATATGTGATAGACTAAGAACAATTCTTCCACTGATCATCTCCAAGGAGCAGTGTGGCTTTGTTAGTGGAAGACATATAACTGACAATTTCTTGTTGGCTAAGGAGCTATTAATGGAGTTGGATAGACCAGTGAGAGGTCATAATATGGTAATCCAGCTTGACATGGCTAAAGCATATGATCGGATGGAGTGGGATTTCATTATCATGGCTCTCAAAAAATTTGGTTTCTGTAATAGATTTACATCTCTGATTGCACAATTATTGGTAAATTGTTGGTTTTCTTTATCCTTCAATGGTCAAATTCGTGGTTATTTTAAATCTACAAGAGGCATCAGACAAGGGGATCCTTTAGCCCCAGCCTTATTCATAATTGCATAAGAGGCATTAAGTAGGGGTCTCAACCATTTATTTACTGCTAGTCTTTGTAAGCACTATCACCTCCCTCGAGGGGTGCAGCCTATTTCACACATACTATATGCAGATGACTCCTTAATCTTTATGAGTGGTGGAGTTTGCTCAATTAAACAGCTCCTCCTTTTTTGGGAAGGTATGAAGCATCCTCGGGGCAACGGATAAATGCACATAAAAGTAGTTTTATTGCTGCTAAGCAAATGTCACACAGAGTAATAGCCCGCATCAGTCAGCTAACTGGATACTAGCAGAAAATTGGAAGTATCATCTACCTTGGTATTCCTCTCTTTAAGGGCAGGGTTAAGATTCCTCATTTCAAGTACCTAATTGATAAAGTTAGCAATAAACTTGCTGGCTGGCAAAGCAAGCATTTATCATAGGCAAGCAGATTGGTGCTCATTAAATCAGTCCTATTCACTATCCCCATATATACTGTTGTTGCTGCCTCTATCCCATACACTGTTATTAAGCACATTGGGAGAATATGCTCCAATTTCTTTTGGCAAGGATTTGAAACTATGCACAGAAAGCATTGGGTATCATGGGATAAAATCTGCAGCCTGTATCTGAAGGTGGTCTTGGGATCCGATGCCTTCTTGATATTCAATTATGTTTTTATGTCAAATTGATCTGGAATTCAATACACAGCAAGTCCCCGTGGGCTAGTTTCACAAGGAGCAAATATTTACATGATCAGCATATCCTTAACTGCAAAATCCCCTTTCCTACAGGGATTAAGAAGCATGACTTTGAAAAGGCCCGGACAACTCTTTTGACTGGCTCCAGAATGATTGTGTGTGATGGGGCAAAAACCAATTTCCTCAAGGATAGCTGGTACAAGGAAAGACCCCTGGCGGATTCTCTGTCCATACAGAACCAATCGGAGCTTGTTGATTGTTCTGTTAAAGATGCATTGGCAGATTTCTAGCACCCTGTATGGGAAATTTTAGAAGACCAACAGATGAGGGAACAAATTCAGAGATTTGTTACATTTGCTGGTGATGATATACACATTTGGTCTCATTCAAGCACAGGTACATTCAGTCTTAAATCTACTTATAATCTTTTGAAAGGGCAGTCTGTCAGGACTAGTATAAAGCTGAAGAAGCTATGGCATAATAAGCTCTCCCCGCGGGCCTCCCTATTCTATTGGAAACTATTGAATCATGTTGTCCCAGTAGATAACCGTATTCAATAGAGTGGTATTGTTTTGGCTTCTAAATGTGATTGCTGCAACAACTCTCATGATATAGAGGATGAAGATCATCTGTTTATAAAGAGTGACATTGCTAGCTTTCTTTGGAGAAGATTTGCTCCTATTTTTAGTAACACATGTTTGAATGATTCAAGTATAATCAGCATGTTGGAAAACATTATAAACAGGACTGTGATAAACAAACCTAAATGTTTCATACGTCTGATGTTTATATTAATGATTTTCTGGGAAATTTGGAAGTGCAGATGCTATGCCAGGTATGAAGGAAATCATTTTAGCCTAATGAAAATTGCTGATACTATTTCTGCTGAGATTGCTTGCTCGGTTGGAAAAATGAAATTCAAACAAGGTACCAGTAGGGAACATTTAGGATTGCTACAAAGATTTGGTATAACTATCTCTTGTGCTCGCAATGTTTGCATCATGGTTCGATGGATTGCTCCTGCAGTAGGTTACTCCTTAAATGTTGATGGTGCAAGTAAAGGGAACCCTGGTCCATCCGGGGGAGGAGGCTGCATCAGAGACCAAAATGGATAGCTTATTCTTGGGTTTGCTTACTTTTATGGCCTTGGTACTAATATGGTCGCTGAAGGTCGAGCACTGCTAGATGGTCTTCGTCTGGCTCAATTCCACAACATTCCTTTAGCAGTGATACACACGGATTCTCTTGCTTTGATTGGTTTGCTGAAGTCCAAGAAAGACCCGCCCTGGACCTTGCTCCCTTGTTGGAAACAATTGCTGCAGCTGCACCTTACATTTCAATGTCCTATCATACATTTGTATAGAGAGGCTAACCAGCTAGCAGACGCTTTAGCTAACCATGCAGTTTCTGTGGGGAGTAATGTAGAGTTTCACTCCATCCGTGAGCTGCCATTGTTTGCCAGGGGTTATGCTATAGCTGATGCTAGAGGCTTACCCAATATTAGGGTGAGACATGTATAGGCTTTGTTTCTAGTTTTCACATTACTTGTAGATAAGAGGCTTGCCTCTCTCAGATGATGTATTTTTTTCTGAAAAATGCAATAAAATTAGCATCTAATGGTTGTTAGGTGGAGTGAAAACATTCCCTTCCTCTGGAATGGGGGTGCACTCTCCCTTATATTCCATTAGATGTCTGGGTTTATAAAAAAAAAAAGTAGATGGAAGAAGAAAGAACGATGCATGCAATGAGAAAACAGAAGGTGGGACTAGTGAACTAATGACTCAAACAAACGGTGTACTCCCTGAACCGGAGGCCTATGCGGACGTAGAAGGCCTCCCTCCCTGTCTTGGGTGGCTCAACAATCTGGCAGGGCTTCGCCGTTGACCAGAAATCTCCCCCCTTTTCAAAGCTTGGCCTTAAGGGTCTATTTATAGAGCCTCAAAAGCCAGCCCCGAAATTAGGGTTTCCAGCGAATTTGAGCTCGAGATATCAACACAAAATCCGTAGATAATAGAATTATCTTCCAACCAGTTCGAACGACACCCCATTTGGTGGAGTATCCGTGGAGAAACGGGTGGAAGAAGTTGAGGATAAAACCACGGACAAAGAGAGAAAGGAAACCCTTAAAATCCACAGGAATCGAGCAATTGAGCGGTCACTCGATAGACCGTCGAGGACATTGCGTGGTCCATTACTAGACCACTCAAGGTTGTCAGTGAAAATTAGATAAATTTGAAAACAATCCAATATATCCATCGTACTGACCGATTATTTCGCCGTTGGACTCTCTCGAATTGGACGGTCTTTAATAGACCGCTCAGAGCATGGAACGACCATAGACAAACCGTCCAATACCTGTCGGTGATAAATCAAGATAAATTAGATAATTATCTGGAAAACCAACGACTTGGGACTCTTGAGATCTGGACGGTCATATGCATACCGTTCCATGGAGCTGGACGGCTAGCGATGGACCGTTCAAAAGCTTGTCGGTGGAAATTCAGAAAATCACCCTAATATCCAATAAATAGTCAAACGGTTCATAATTAATCGCTCAATGACTGAACGGTCAAGCGATGGACCGCGCAATGGCTGGACGCTTGAAATTTGATAAATGCGAAAAATCAAGCAAAATCAAGGCCCATTAAACCCCGAATTGAAGCAGACCAAGTCCGGGAGGGAGGTACCCATAAAATAGGCCCAATAAGCTGCCTGGGAATAACCCAATGAGCAATGGACAACTCGAGACATCAACAAATGATGGTAAGAGAAATGACTCAACTTATCAGTAAAAAACGGGTGTCAACAGGCATGCTGTGAGATACAGTAGTGATCCGATCATACCTCGAAACAGAGTGGGATCTACTGTTTTACCATTTTCATCTTTATCTAACTTCGTGGTTGTGGCCATCGGAGTTGACAGGGGTTTTGCTTCAGCCATCCCATATTTCTTTATCAGCTCCAATATGTACTTAACTTGATTTATGAAAATGCCTTTAGATGTTTGCTTCACCTGCAATCCAAGAAAGAATGTTAGTTCACCCATTAAACTCATCTCAAATTCTCCTTGCATAATTTCTGTAAATTCATCACATAAGGCATTGTTAGTAACTCCAAAAATAATGTCATCAACATACACTTGAACTACTAATATGTCTTTACCTGATTTTCTCGTGAAGAGTGTTTGGTCAATCTTATCTGTTTTGAACCCATTTTCAGTCAAGAATGAAGTGGGCCTTTCATACCATGCCCTTGGAGCTTGCTTCAATCTGTATAAGGCCTTCTGCAACTTGTACACATACTTTGGGTGTTTTGAGTCTTCAAAACCTGGAGGTTGTTCTACAAAAACATCCTCTTTGATGTATCCATTTAGAAAGGCTGATTTAACATCCATTTGAAATAATTTGAAGTCGAGAGAGTAAGCAAAGGACAGAAGAATCCTGACTGCTTCTAACAGAGCAACCGATGCAAATGACTCATAAAAATCAATACCCATTTCCTGGCTATACCCTTTGGCTACGAGCCGGGCCTTGTTCCTAACAACCAATCCCGTGTCACTCAACATGTTTCTAAAAACCCAACGGGTTCCTAATACGGGTTGATTCTTAGGACGCGGCACAAGAGTCTATACCTTGTTTCTTTCGAACTGGTGCAACTCTTCATGCATGGCCTGGGTCCAGGATTCATTTTTAATAGCTTCATGAATATCCTTAGGCTCTTTTTGAGAAATAAAGGCCATCAAATCCTCTTCTTTTACTTGCCTTAATGAAGATCTAGTTCTTACCCCATCTTCAAGATTACCTATGATGTTTTCAGTGGGTGATCTTTTAAGAACGTGGAGGACTTTGGCAAGTCGGGGTGCTGCACTTGAAGTTCTTGAAGTGTTTCAATTGACGGGTCTTCATCCTTTTCACTCTTACTCGAGGTCCCTTCAGTTGGTTCATCCTTAACCTCAGATGTTCCAGCATCATTTAATTATTTAGGAGCTTCATCTGCATCCAAGGTAGAGAAATTTAATTTTTCAGTTTTAATTCAGATTCATCAAAAATGACATGAGTACTTTCTTCAACAACCAAAGTCCTTTTATTGAATAACTGGTACGCTCTAGAATTTGATGCATAACCTAGGAAGATTCCTTTGTCATTCTTTTCATCAAACTTACCTAGGTTGGACTTACCATTATTCAGGATGAAGCATGGGCACCCAAAGGGTTTAAGATAGGAAATGTTTGGTTTCTTACCCTTGCAGAGCTCATATGGTGTTTTCTTCAAAATGGGCCTTACCATAGCCCTGTTGATGATGTAGCATGATGTACTTACCACCTCAACCCAAAAGTATTTGGGTAGGGAGTTCTCACTCAACATGGTCCGTGCCATGTCTATCAAGGTCCTGTTTTTCCTCTCCACTACTCCGTTTTGTTGTGGCATCCTGGGTGATGAGAAGTTGTGCGTATATCCTTGTTCGTCCTGGCAAAAACTGCTGAAATCATGATTTTCAAACTCACCATCATGATCACTCTGAATTGTGGTGATGAGGTATCCTTTATCATTTTAGATTTTTCTGCAAAACACTTGAAACTCCATCAAGGCATCACTTTTATTGGCTAAAAATAACACCCATATAAATCTCGAGTAATCATCAACAATTACAAATCTATAAGATTTTCCTCCTAGGCTGGATGTCCTAGTAGGACCAAAAAGATAAAGGTGGAGCAGTTCTAAGGGCCTTGCGGTAGAAACAATATTTTTATTTTTGAAAGAGATACATGTTTGCTTGCCTTTTGTGCAAGCCTCACAGATCTTATTGCTTTCAAATTTTAATTTAGGCAACCCATTTACCAAGTCATGTCTAGATAATTTGGAGATAACTCCAAAACTAGCATGACCTCGTCTTCGGTGCCACAGCTATGCATTATCATGATTGTTTGCTACCAAGCACACATCATCATCGCCAACATCATCAAGATCAACGGTATACACATTATTGTTCCTTTTGCCAATGAATCTGATTGCATTAGAGATTTTATTCATGACAAGGTAATGAGTTTCGTCAAAAATAAGTTTAAAACCCTTGTCACACAGTTGGCTTATACTTAAAAGATTGTGATTTAAAACCTTCACCAAGAGCATATTTCTGATAAGAATATCAGAATCCTTACCTATGTTACCAATTCCAATAATCTTATCTTTGTTCTTTCCACCAAAGGCAACCAAGCCTCCATCCTTATCTTGCAGAGTAGAGAATACTTTCTTGTCCCCTGTCATATGCCTTGAGCAACCGCTGTCCAGGTACCATTTTCTCCCCCTGGCTTCAAGGCATATCTACAAAACAAACATTCTCATGCAATTATTTTTGGTACCCAAACGAATTTGGGTCCAGAGGAGTTAGTCCAATTCTGCATATATCTTTTTCTGGTCTAAATAGCATGATTCCTTTGATTGTTCTGTTTGAACCAACAATCAGCGATAACATGACCAAATCAGTAGAAGTGTCTTTAGCATGCCCGAAGAAAGGCCAGCTATATGGCTTTGGGCAGAGCCTGGAGACTGGCCCGATGATATCATGTTGTGCGAGTTCAGGCGTTGCCCCAACCAGTAGCAGTGCCTTTAGCACGCCCCCACCCGACACCAGTACTTCTTCCAGCGATGTCAGAGACATCATCCGAGCGGAGATGTCTGATATGGCATAGTAGTTGTAGCAGATGAGGACAGAGATGTCGAGCCACAGGGAAGATATCTTGCAGTCACTCGCTGGCCTCCTCTCCCAGGCGAGAATTCTCCCTCATGGATCTACGACCACGGCGTAGCCCCCTCAGGTGAGTGTTTCTTATATTTTTATTTTGGCAGAATTACTCAATTCTAAAATCAAAGAATATACATGCATTTAGATTAAAAGTAACAAGACCCTACTTGATATAGGAATAAATCCGATTTGGATTCGGTGCTCAAATTACT
The DNA here is from genome assembly GCA_022559845.1 of Amorphophallus konjac. NCBI lineage: Eukaryota > Viridiplantae > Streptophyta > Magnoliopsida > Alismatales > Araceae > Amorphophallus > Amorphophallus konjac. The sequence goes on from CM040129.1 coordinate 134,692,107, forward strand.
CAATTCGAAACTAAGTTAGTTTTCAAAGCTAACTTAGTTTAAAATAATTCACAAAACTAGGGTTTCGGGGGTCCAAAATGTAAAATACTGATCAAATCGGCGTGTAGATCATTACAATGCGACATGGGTGTGACAGTGACTTGGGAGAGCTAACGGAATCCAAATCGAATACTCGGTTTAGGCTTGACGCTCAAATTACTCAATTCGGAACTAAGTTAGTTTTCAAAGCTAACTTTTTTTTTAATCAAGAACCGACCAAACAGGACAGGCACTGGTCGAGTGCACCCTCTTTCAGAGAGGGAGAATGTTCTCACTCCCCCAGGCTGTGACTGTGGCCCTAGATTTTATTTATTTTGAAGAAAAAGTACACATAGCTTCGGGGCGCGCATACCCCTGAGGAAACAAAGGGGCTAACACTTAACCCTTGAGAGAAGCAAAGGGATAATGAGAGGCAAGGGCTAGAGATTACAACCAAGGAAAACTAAGGGAATCGGATGGCTAGCAGCCCAGCCTTATCCATTTTAATGGCTCCCTTGGCCATCGGTGGGAGGTCCCCTACTTGTGTGAATACAGAGTTTTCATGGGCACTACATGCAAATGAAGCAAGGGAGTCGGCTACTTGATTCCCTTCTCTGAATGTATGCCAAACCAAACACTCACTGTCATGAAGAAGATCCAAAGTTCTCCTCCACCATGGGAGAACCATCCAGCTCAGAGCCATGCCTTTCCGAATAGCCTCAATCAGGAGAGCACAGTCCAAGTAGACATCCACCAGTTTTATTTCACCTTGTTTCGCAATAGCTAATCCATCATGCAAAGCCCTTACCTCTACCAGCAGGCTATTGCCATGGCCATAATGGAAAGCAAAACCTATAATCAGATTACCTGCAGAGTCCCTTATGCAGCCACCACCTCCACTCCTGCCAGGGTTGCCCTTCGAGGTCCCATCAACATGCAAGGTAAACTCATGTGTAGCCAGTCTACAAAAGACCAAGAGGGGCTGTTTAAGTTTCACCCGGGGAAACAGTTGGAATGAGGCTAAGCATTTGAGCTGAGCTGGAGACATTGGCTTGTGGAAATTTAGCTTATCCGACGTCAAAGCTATTGAAGAGATGATCTTCCTTTTTATAGAGACACTACTGAGGGTCACTCCTTCAAATCTCAAGGCACATCTTTGCTTCCATATTTCCCACAGCATCAAGACTACAACATACATCCCAATAAAACTGATGGCAGATAGCATGTTGGTTGCGGATAACAGATTCCAGCAATGGGTAGTAATTTGGTCACTTAGACATACCTTATTATTACTTACCAAAGGGTACACCCATCCCCACAGCTCAGAAGCCAGCGCACTAGATATGAAAACATGGTTGAGATCTTCTTGGGCAAGGGATGAGCAACAGCTGCACCTAGAGACCGTTTGAATCCCACAGTCAGCTACCCTGCTATCAACCGGCACAGCTCGATGAATTAATTTCCAAGTAAAGAGAGCTACCCTCGGAGCAATGGCTGAGTGCCATAGCTTAGCCCAGGCTGGCCTCAGTATACCTTTGGTTCGGATCAGATTGCAAGCAAACTTTACTGAGAAGTTGCCCTTTAATGTGCCTGTCCAAACACAAATATCATCCTCACTGCTGGGTTGGATACTAGGGATACGGAAATTATTGCTAAGAAGACCCCAAGCAATATGCTGAGGATCCCGGAGCACATCTCTGACTGAAACCAGAGGAAAACCATCCCCCCCATTCCTATCACTGGCCAATGCAACACTAATGGCAGGACCATTGCCTGTCTAATTATCTCTCAAGAAATCAATAGCAGCCCCACTCCCAACAAGCCACCAGCTATTAGTAATTAAAGTTTCTCTCGCTTGCCTGAAAACAGCCAAAGGCATACCTACAAGAAAAGGTTTAATGCAGTTTGCAAAGTAGGATTTAATGAATCATTGCCTAGCATACATAGACCAGAGGGAAGTCCCATGAACAATGTTCCACAAAAGTTTGACTGCCACTAAAATCTGGACCCATTGTAAATCCCTGATTCCCAATCCTCCCTCTAACCGAGGCCTCTGAATTTTAGACCAAGCGACCCAATGCCTGCGGTTAGTGCCACTATCACCTTGCCAGAAGAAATTAGCATAGTTTTCAAAGCTTACTTAGTTTAAAATAATTCACATAACTAGGGGTTCGGGGTCCAAAATGTATAATACTGACCTGATCGGCGTGCCGATTATTCCAACGGGACCTCGTTGATGAGAGTGACTTGGGAGAGTTGACGGAATCTAAATCGGATACCCGGTTTGGGCTCGGCCCTCAAATTATTCAATTCGGAACTAAGTTAGTTTTCAAAGCTAACTCAGTTTAAAATAATTCACATAACTAGGGTTTCGGGGGTCCAAAATGTAAAATACTGATCAAATCGGCGTGTAGATCATTACAACGCGACATGGGTGATGACAGTGACTTGAGAGAGTTGACGGAATCTAAATTGGATACCTGGTTTGGGCTCGGCGCTCAAATTACTTAATTCGGAACTAAGTTAGTTTTCAAAGCAAACTTAGTTTAAAACAATTCACATAACTAGGGGTTCGCGGGTCCAAAATATAAAATACTGGCCTGACTGGTGTGCCGATCATTCCAACGCGACATGGGTGATAAGAGTGACTTGAGAGAGCTGACGGAATCCAAATCGGATACCCGGTTTAGGCTCGGCGCTCAAATTACTCAATTCGGAACTAAATTAGTTTTCAAAGCTAACTTAGTTTAAAATAATTCACATAACTAGGGTTTCGGGGGTCCAAAATGTAAAATACTGATCAAATTGGCGTGTAGATCATTGCAACGCGACATGGGTGATGACAGTGACTTGGGAGAGCTGACAGAATCCAAATCGGATACCCAGTATGGGCTCGGCACTCAAATTACTCAATTCGGAACGAAGTTAGTTTTCAAAGCTAACTTAGTTTAAAATAATTCATATAACTAGGGGTTCGGGGGTCCAAAATGTAAAATACTGGCCTGATCGGCGTGTCGAAAATTTTAACGTGACATGGTTGATGAGAGTGACTTGGGAGAGCTGACGGAATCCAAATCGGATACTCGATTTGGTCTCGGCACTCAAATAACTCAATTTAGAACTAAGTTAGTTTTCAAAGCTAACTTAGTTTAAAACAATTCACATAACTAGGGGTTCGGGGGTCCAAAATGTAAAATACTGGCCTGATCAGCGTGTCGATCATTCCACCGCGACCTTGGTGATGAGAGTGACTTGGGAGAACTGGCAGAATGAAAATCAGATACCCGGTTTGGGCTCAACGCTCAAATTACTCAATTCTTCAAATGCACATAGTTTAAAATTAAATAAGCTTGGTTCGGGGGTCCAAAACTTAAAATTTCACTCCGATTGGCATGTCAGTTGTTCCAACACGACATGGGAGGTAAAAGTGACTTGTGAGAGCTGACGAAATCAAAATCGAACACCCGGTTTGAGCCCGACATTTAAATTGCTCAAATCAAAACCAAGTTAGTTTTCAAAGCTAACTTAGTTTAAAACAATTCACAAAACTAGGGGTTCGGGGGTCCAAAATATAAAATACTGGCCTAATCGATGTGCCGATCATTCTGACGCGACCTGGGTGATGAGAGTGACTTGGGAGAGCTGACGGAGTCCAAATCGGATACCTGGTTTGGACTCGGTGCTGAAATTACTCAATTCTTCAAATGCGCTTAGTTTAAAATTAAAGAAGTTAGGTTCGGGGGTCCAAACCTAAAATATCACTCGGATCGGCGTGTCGATCGTTGTTGTGCCCCTGTGATTTGGATGATAGCAAACACTATGAGTCAGCATTGCATATCATGAACATCTGTGGCTGAATGATAGTTACGCTTTGGGCATATGAATGTGTTATCTTGCATTAGTGCAGACATACCGTTCATATAGCATTGCATATAGTTGGTGCACGATTGTCTGGTTCATCTTTGTTCTAAGTCCATGCAGTGCACTCGGTTGCTTTATGTTGTGCTTCACTGATTCATCTTTGTTCTAAGTCCATGCTTCACTCAAGTCTGTACATCGCTGCATGCATTTCTTCAAGTCTGTACATGGTATTGGCATATGCACACACAAAGACTATGCATTGGTCAAGTCTATACATTGCTTTATTCAAAGTCTGTACAGCCTGTGTTCGCAAGAGCAAGTCTGTACATCGTTCTCTCCAGCAAGTCTATACATTGCATACACGCACACATAAGTCTATACATTCCACTGTAGGTACGAGTGGTTAAGTCTGTGCAGGCATATCTAGCAAGTCTATACAGACTTGGTCCATGCGTCAGTTAAACAAGTCTATACAGACTTAGTCCATGCTTAAGCTTAGCAAGTCTGTACATTGGTGTCGTCTGCACACATGTCAGACAAGTCTGTACATTCTTCAGCAGCAAGTCTGTACATCGTCTTGGTGTAGGCGTGGCAAAGTCTGTACATTGCATCGCATGCTCACACACTCGTAAGTCTATACATTGGCTAGCTGCACAAACACTAAGTCTACACATTGTTACATGCAAAGTCTGTACATTAGCAAAGTATGTACATCGTTGGCTTGTGCATGCATCATCTTTCAAAGTCTGTACATCGGTCAGTCTCACTCAGCGTCTCATGCTATCAATTCTATACATCGCATGCATTACACACAGCAAGTCTGTACATCCATCATCTCACTCAGCGTCTCACTCAAAGTCTATACATTGCAGCATGTTCGTGTTCAAGCTTTCAAAGTCTATACATTGTCTGCCCTGCCCACACAAGTCTATACATTGTCCTGTAGCACACACACGAAGTCTGTACAGCCTTTGTGTTGCACGAACACAAGTCTATACATTGTCTCATGCATACATAAGTCTGTACAATTTGTGTGGCTTGTTCATGCATGTGTTGTGTTGTTAGTGGGTCAGTTAAGCAAGTCTATACAGACTTGTTCCATGCGTTAGTTTAAGCAACTCTATACATTCATCGCATTGGTTCTTAAGTGCTAGGTTGCAAGTCTATACATGATGTAGTTCAGCATCTTTACATACACAGCATGCACGTAGACAAAGTCTGTACAATCCCTTCCATGCATTCTAAGTCTATACATGCTTCGGATGGCATCACATAAAGTCTATACATTCTTTAAGTCTATACATGCTTGGTTCAAGTCTTGACGAACTAACTCGATGCATCCATTTTTCTCTTCGTTCAGATTGATTCAAGCTGATGAGTGGCACGTGATCCGAGGTTGGCACCTGGCACGTGATCCGAGGTTATCTCTAGACAAAGAGGGCACAAGCCCTACACACGCCCTAGTTGCTACTGCTATAAATACGAAGCTTCTTCCTCAAAAAAAGACTGATCAAGCAAGAGAGATCGAGAGAGTAGCATAAGAAAGAACAGAAGAAGAAGAGAAAAGCAGAGAGGCAGAGTGTGAAAGCTTAAGAAGAAAAAGGGAAGAGAGAGCTTGTAGGAAGAGAGAGGCAGAGAGTCGAAGAGGAAGAGAAGAAGAAGACTTCGTTCTTCTGGCATTTGTATCAAATCCATGCCAGATTGCTCCTTCGCGAGCTACATCTTGTGGAATTCATCTCCAGCTTTCTGATTGCTGTATTTTCTTTTCTTGTTTTAGTTTACACTTCCGTTGTTTTTCTTTCGATACTCTGTAGTGAGGTCGGGGTTCCTCCTGTTGATTCAGGAGAAGGGAGACTTGGAGTCTCCGGTTGCTAGTGACTGGTGTCGCTAGCGGTTTCCCTCTGGGTTTCAGAGGAAGAGAGACTTGGGTCTTTGGGTTCCCCTCCGGTTTGGAGGAAGGGAGGATTGGTCCTCCGGTTGCAAGTGGCTGGGTGTCACTTGTGGGTTCCCTCATGGTCTGGAGGAAGAGAGACTTCGTCTCTGGTTGCTAGTGACTGTGTGTCACTAGTGGTTTCCCTCCGGTCTGGAGGAAGAGGGGAGATTGTTCCCCTGGTCAAGCTGTTAGGCAGCACCTGTTTGCAGACTAAGTCTGCGGTTCTAGCTGTTGCTAGTGGAAGCCTCACTCCGGTTTGGAGTGAAGGGTGGACGTAGGTCTATGGACCGAACCACCTAAAAAATCTTCTGTGCAGTGGGTTGATTGCTTTCCTTTGCTTCTGCTAGTTGAATGCATAGGCGCGCTCCAAGTGCTTGCTTACAGGTTCAATTGAAGATTTGATTAGCTTTTCAGTTTGCTTAAATTTGTGAAGTGAGCGAATTTATTAGAGAGCGAAATTTTAATTTGGGCAATTTTGAAGAGGGATACATTCACCCCCCTCTATATTCGGGCATTGCACCCTATCAATTGGTATCAGAGCCGGTTCTCTGTGCTACCAGATCCAACGATCTGCAGAGGATCCTGCTATCTTCGGTGCTTTATTGCTTTTGGTGCATTACTTATCGATTGTCTTGTGCGTCGAACCTATTTGCTATCTGGTTTAAATGGCCCTTCTGTTTGTGTTTGATGGTTCTAATTTCAGCAATTGGTTAGGCGACCTATTTGTTCATATGAATTCCATTGACCCTAATCTATGGAGTTTGGTTTCAAAAGGCCCACACCAATTACCTCTTGATGAGACCAAGTGGTCTAGAGAGGACAGTGTAATGAACCGTGATAATCTCACAGTTCTTAATATTGTGAAAACTGTAGTTAATACTGATAGATTTCCTTTTGTTCTCAGGTGCGCTTCGGGAAAGGAAATATTGGATAGAATAACTGCTACAAATGGGAAGCAAGAGGATCAATGCTTGATGGCCAACCGGGGTGATTACAATTCTGATCAACAAGAGGAAACTTCATCTCAGGTGAATTCTAACACTGGTAATTTCAGTATTGAAGAATTGATTATGGTGAATGAGCATTTGATTGAGAAATACGATAAAGTAAAATCTGAGAAGAAGAAATTAAGAAAAGAAATGTTGTATGAGGTCAGAAGTCTGAAAGTTGAAAATGAAAATCTAAAAGATCAGAACAAGAAACTGATAAGAGATTTAGAGTGTGTCAGCTCTAAATTGGAAGAATTGAAATCTGAAAATGAAAAACTCAAAAATCAGTCCAAAGAATTTGAACACAAATCAATGAATCTTGAAAAAAAAATAGACTGATTTCTGAGAAATTGGAGGCTGAAAAAGTAATGAATCTAGAGCTTCAGAAAAATCTCAACAAACCTCAATCTGAGAAACAATAGGAAATATTTTATGAATGTCAGTTTTCCTTAGATGATTGGGTGCTTGATGATGAACTCATAGAGCAAAATAATAAATTAAAAGAGGAAATCAACGAGTTGAAACATCTAAACACCCAACTGTCAGATAGATTATTGACAATTGAAAAAGGCAAGTGTGTGAGCATGGATAATTCTGATAGGTTGGTGGATGCTGAACAAGAAATTGAGAGTCTAAAAATCATCAACCAAATGTTGAGTGGAAATGTCACTTGCTGTGAACAGGAAGTAGAAAGACTCAAAAGTCTGAATGATGCCTTGCATCAACAAGTAATTTCCTGTGAAACAGATCTGTTCAAATATGAAGCTAATATTGTTATCTTAAATTCTGAGATTCAAGATTTGAAAAATTCTCTATCAAAATTTGTCAAAGGAAAGGACAATCTGAATAAGCTTCTTGGAAAGAGTGATAATTTTCAGAGAGAGGGACTGGGTTACAGTCTGACAAATAAAAGGATCAATGGGAATAAAACTTTCACTGTGTTTGTAAAAGCTTCTGATCAAAACAAAACCTCTGGTTCTTCTGTTTTTCAATTTACTGCACAAAAATCCACTGTCAGTCCCAAAACTGAAGAACAAACTCAAAAATTGAAAAAGAATGAAAATTCACAGAAAAAGGACAAAGATGCTCCTGTTGATACAAAGATTGCTACACGCAAGTCACATGATCTCTCACACACTCATACTAAAAAAGGGTCATGTTATTATTGTGGGAAGGTAGGTCATGTAATGTAAGATTGTAGATTGTTGTTAAAGGATGAGCATGCTAGTGAAACATCGCATTCTAGAAATTCTTTTGATAGAAACTATGCTACTAGAAAGCCTGATGCTTCATGTTACTATTGTGGGAAGCATGGTCATCTCATGAATGAATACTTTATCATGAAAGAAGATAATAAATTGCATGCCAGGTCTTCCATGCATCTTCATGGTCCATATGGAACTAAACACAAGTCTAGTCAGCACATTGTGTGCTTTAACTGCAATAAGCCTGGGCACAAGGCTGCTGAGTGCTGGTTTGGATCCACTTGGGGTAAAAATGGTTTTAAAAGTAAGTATATTAGATGCTTCGAGTGTGGGAAGAATGGCCATACAGTCAAGAACTGTTGGCATGTTCAGAAGAACTCTGTTAACCCTCATGTTGTCAAATTCTCTGCAAAACTATTTGTGAAATTTTCATGCTATAACTGTGGTAAGCAAGGTCACAAATCTGCTGAATGTTGGCTGATTAAGAATAAGAATCAAACTGTTCATGCATACAACAGAAAATCTTATGATCATGTTTATAAACCTCAACTGCTGTTACTATGCATCATAAGAACCAGAAACCAGTCATTTCATGTAGATGTTGTGGAAAATTTGGACATTATATGGACAATTGTTACCTGATGGATCATGATGACCATGTTGCTAAGAAATTGTTTAGAACACCTGTCAGGGCTAACGCAGGACCCAAAGCTGCTTGGGTCCCTGCAGGATCAAAATGATCAAAATGTTGTAGGTGTGCCTTGGAAACAAATAAAGGGGGTTAATAAACCAAGGCACTCAAAAAGGAAGACCCCAGGATCCTGCTCTTTAGGTTTGTTCTGACCATCCAGGTTAAATTCCATTATATGAAATTGTGAACTTGAAATGACTGCATATCATGTTGATCTGTTGGTGCTAAACTGAAGTTTTCTGAAATATGAATTGCACAATCATGCTTATGGTAATTCTCTTCTGTCTAATTTGCATGAATCATATCTGAATGTAAAATTTGATATCATGTGATGTGCTTTAAATACATTTCATGCATATAGTCAGGGAGAGTCCAACTGTTTTTGATCAATCATATTGCTGCTTATGTTTTATCCTTCACATGATGCATCTAGATAGGGGGAGCATTTAAATTAGGGTTTAGTTTGTCACACTCTGAACACCTCTTCTCTAGGAATTGAATAACTCTCATGTGTTCTCACACTCTCTCCTGATGATGAATTCTGCCTTCTATTCATTAAGTTTTTCGAAGAAGAGCTTCTCCCAACTTGCTTCATGGCACTCCTGTCAGCTGATCTGTCTGTATTCCAGACTCAGCTATTGATTCTGTCTGCTATGAGTTCAATTGCTAGCTTGTTCCTATCATTCACATTTCTTCATATCTTGTCAAGACCGGTCCAAGTTAATCTGACGGGATTTTAGTCTTTAATGCTTGCTTCTGAATTGCACTGTTCTCTCAATAAAAATGTTTTGTTGATTCATCTAAATGAGGAAAGATTTTTGCTTGTGTACCCTAGTCATAAATCAGACATATTCTGAAAAGAAGAATCTTCTATTATACTGGCTTAAGAATGTCTGATGAATCAAATTGATTTAAGACTAATGCATTTATTAGGTTTTGATGTAAAAGACTTGAAAATATCTGAATCATTATTTTAATAAATCTTAACCAATTGTCTCATGCAACTTCATGCAAAATCTTCTGAAATCTGAAATGTTAAAAGACATGGCTACCTCTGGTTAAGATACATGTAGAAAATATTGTTCTTAAACATTTAAGTGTACTGAGCTTTGTCTGAAAAACTTGAAAATATGAGGAAGAAAATAATGCAAGAGCAATGACTTTGGTCACAGAGAAACTGGGTTCTCTATCAAAGAAATAGAGCAAGCCCATGTCATGAAGTGCCATAGTTACCTCTCTTATAAAAATGATTGAAAATTTGGCAGAGCAATGGCATAGTTGTGTTGAGTAACTGGGGATTCTGGCCTCTGATCAAGGTGTCTCCTCATGTAAAAAGACACTCCAAATTGCTAACTCTGTTCTCTTTGAGAGGCAATATGGTTGTCACACTGAGTAACTGGGTCACTTCACCTAAGACGTGTTGTGCCCCACGTAAAAAGGTGTTGACTGAACCAAACTTGCTCAGGAAAAATAAGTGCTGATCAATATAAAATTCTGAAAAACTAAAGACAAGTTCAGACACATTTGTCTCTGTTTAATCTCAATATTATCTTGTGTAACTTCCATAGGAGTCATTGAATTTAAATGAGTAAGATGGAAGGAGGTTAAACATGAATATCAGATGTGTTTTTGGTTCATTTCTATTAAAAGGTGTTTCAGATATGAGTATTGAATTTTCTTGATAAACTTTGAATACATCACTCTTAAATCATGAAAGTAAGTTTCAACTCATTCATAATCTATTATAATTGAAGAGTCTGAAATTCGGTTATCAAGATTTATGAATTTGGTGTGGTAACGAAAATCTTGCTTCCTCATTTATTCATTGTGCTTACAGATTGTAATAATCCTTGAGTGCCCATGTGTTTTTGCTGATAGATGCTTATCACCTCTTCCACTCCAACTCCTCTGCTTTGTCAGACAGGGAAATTGTCACATCAGCATGTTTCTGGCTTTAAGGGGGAGATTAACCTGCTTGTCACTTCTTGGCTATCCTTCACCATACCCTATTCTTATTTCTTCTCACCTCAGTTTCTCAGGGGGAGTAGGGTCACATGTTGTGCATGATCTTATCTTGCTGGTATAGGCGAGCATATAGCTGCAACATAGACTTGATTTGTGCTTCATTGTTTAACTGCCTCTGTGTCTTTCATGTCTAAATGATTAAGTCAGAGGGGGAGTATTTGATTTATTCATGTCATGTATGTTTGTATTTCTCATCTCAAACTATTTTCTTTTTGACGAAGTCAAAGGGGGAGAATAGTTTGACATGAGTCAGTGTGACTCATAGTGTGGCCATCATCAAAAAGGGGGAGATTGTTGTGCCCCTGTGATTTTGATGATAGCAAACACTATGAGTCAGCATTGCATATCATGAACATCTGTGTCTGAATGATAGTTCTGCTTTGGGCATATGAATGTGGTATCTTGCATTAGTGCAGACATACAGTTCATATAGCATTGCATATAGTTGGTGCACGATTGTCTGGTTCATCTTTGTTGTAAGTCCATGTAGTGCACTCGATTGCTTTATGCTGTGCTTCACTGATTCATCTTTGTTCTAAATCCATGCTTCACTCAAGTCTGTACATCGCTGCATGCATTTCTTCAAGTCTGTACATGGTCTTGGCATATGCACACACAAAGACTATGCATCGGTCAAGTCTATACATTGCTTCATTCAAAGTCTGTACAGCCTGTGTTCGCAAGAGCAAGTCTGTACATCGTTCTTTCCAGCAAGTCTATACATTGCATGCACGCACACATAAGTCTATACATTCCACTGTAGGTACGAGTGGTTAAGTCTGTGCAGGCATATCTAGCAAGTCTATATAGACTTGGTCCATGCGTCAGTTAAACAAGTCTATACAGACTTAGTCCATGCTTAAGCCTAGCAAGTCTGTACATTGGTGTCGTCTGCACACATGTCAGACAAGTCTGTACATTCTTCAGCAGCAAGTCTGTACATCGTCTTGCTGTAGGCATGGCAAAGTCTGTACATTGCATCGCATGCTCACACACTCGTTAGTCTATACATTGGCTAGCTGCACAAACACTAAGTCTACACATTGTTGCATGCAAAGTCTGTACATTGGCAAAGTCTGTACATCGTTGGCTTGTGCATGCATCGTCTTTCAAAGTCTGTACATCGGTCAGTCTCACTCAGCGTCTCATGCTATCAAGTCTATACATCGCATGCATTACACACAGCAAGTCTGTACATCCATCGTCTCACTCAGCGTCTCACTCAAAGTCTATACATTGCAGCCTATTCGTGTTCAAGCTTTCAAAGTCTATACATTGTCTGCCCTGCACACACAAGTCTATACATTGTCCTGTAGCACACACACGAAGTCTGTACAGCCTTTGTGTTGCACAAACACAAGTCTATACATTGTCTCATGCATACATAAGTCTGTACAATTTGTGTGGCTTGTTCATGCATGTGATGTGTTGTCAGTGGGTCAATTAAGCAAGTCTATACAGACTTGTTCCATGCGTTAGTTTAAGCAACTCTATACATTCATCGCATTGGTTCTTAAGTGCTAGGTTACAAGTCTATACATGCTGTAGTTCAGCATCTTTACATACACAACATGCATGCAGACAAAGTTTGTACAATCCCTTCCATGCATTCTAAGTCTATACATGCTTCGGATGGCATCACATAAAGTATGTACATTCTTTAAGTCTATACATGCTTGGTTCAAGTTTTGAACTAACTCGATGCATCCATTTTTCTCTTCGTTCAGGTTGATTCAAGTTGATGAGTGGCACGTGATCCGAGGTTGGCACCTGGCACGTGATCCGAGGTTATCTCTGGACAAAGGGGGCACAAGCCCTGCATACGCCCTAGTTGCTGCTGCTATAAATACGAAGCTTCTTCCTCAGAAGAAGACTGATCGAGCAAGAGAGATCGAGAGAGTAGCAGAAGAAAGAAAAGAAGAAGAAGAGAAAAGCAGAGAGGCAGAGTGTGAAAGCTTAAGAAGAAAAAGGGAAGAGAGAACTTGTAGGAAGAGAGAGGCAGAGAGTCGAAGAGGAACAGAAGAAGAAGACTTCGTTCTTCTGGCATTTGGATCAAATCCATGCCAGATTGCTCCTTGGCGAGCTACAAATTGTGTAATTCATCTTCAACTTTCTGATTGCTGTATTTTCTTTTCTTGTTTTAGTTTACACTTCCGTTGTTTTTCTTCCGATACTCCGTAGTGAGGTCGGGGTTCCTCTTGTTGATTCAGGAGAAGGGAGACTTGGAGTCTCCGATTGCTAGTGACTGGTGTCGCTAGCGGTTTCCCTCTGGGTTTCAGAGGAAGAGAGACTTGGGTCTCTGGGTTCCCCTCCGGTTTGGAGGAAGGGAGGATTGGTCCTCCGATTGCAAGTGGTTGGGTGTCACTTGTGGGTTCCCTCCTAGTCTGGAGGAAGAGAGACTTCGTCTCTGGTTGCTAGTGACTGTGTGTCACTAGTGGTTTCCCTCCGGTCTGGAGGAAGAGGGGAGGTTGTTCCCCTGGTCAAGCTGTTAGGCAGAACCTGTTTGCAGACTGAGTCTACGGTTCTAGCTGTTGCTAGTGGAAGCCTCACTCCGGTTTGGAGTGAAGGGTGGACGTAGGTCTGTGGACCGAACCACTTAAAAAATCTTTTGTGCAGTGGGTTGATTGCTTTCCTTTGCTTTCGCTTGTTGAATGCATAGGCGCGCTCCAAGTGCTTGCTTACAGGTTCAATAGAAGATTTGATTAGCTTTTCAGTTTGCTTAAATTTGTGAAGTGAGTGAATTTATTAGAGAGCGAAATTTTAATTTGGGAAATTTCGAAGAGGGATACATTCACCCCCCTCTGTATCCGGGCCTTGCACCCTATCAATCGTTCCAACATGACTTGGGAGGTAAAAGTGACTTGTGAGAGCTGACGAAATCTAAATCGGACACCCAGTTTGAGCCCGGCGCTTAAATTACTCAAATCAAAACCAAGTTAGTTTTCAAAGCTAACTTAGTTTAAAATAATTCACCTAACTAGGGGTTCGAGAGTCCAAAATATAAAATACTGCCCTAATCGGCGTGCCGATCATTCCAACGCGACCTCGATGATGAGAGTGACTTGGAAGAGCTAGCAAAATCTAAATCGGATACCCGGTTTGGGTTCGGCGCTCAAATTACTCAATTCGAAACTAATTTAGTTTTCAAAGCTAACTTAGTTTAAAATAATTCACATAACTAGGGGTTCGAGTGTCCAAAATGAAAAATACTGGCCTGATCGGCGTGCCGATCATTCCAACGCGACCTCGGCGATGAGAGTGACTTGGGAGAGCTGACGGAATCCAAATCGGACACCAAGTTTGGGCTCGGCGCTCAAATTACTCAATTCTTCAAATGCATTTAGTTTAAAATTAAAGAAGTTGGGTTCGAAAATCTATAATATCGCTCAGATCGACGGGTCGATCATTCCAACATGACTTGGGAGGTAAATGTGACTTGTGAATGCGGACGGAATCTAAGTCGGACACCCGGTTTGAACTCGGCACTCAGAAGTGTATTCTTCAAATTTACTTAGTTTATAATTAAATAAGTTATGTTCGGGGGTCTAAAATTTAAAATATCTCTCCGATCGACGTGTCGATTATTCTAACATGACCTGAGAGGTAAAAATAAGTTGTGAGAGCTGACGGAATCTAAATGGGACGTCCCGTTTGAGCCCGGTACTCAAATTACTCAAATCAAAATCAAGTTAATTTTCAAAGCTAACTTAGTTTAAAACAATTCATAAAACTGGGGTTCGGGGGTCCAAAATGTAGAATGCTGGCCAGATCGGCGTGCCGATCATTCCGACGCGATCTCGGTGATGAGAGTGACCTGGGAGATCTGACAGAATCCAAATCGGATACCCGGTTTGGACTCGGCGCTCAAATTACTCAATTCTTCAAATGCGCTTAGTTTAAAATTAAAGAAGTTAGGTTCGGTGGTCCAAAATCTAAAATATCATTCGGATCGACTTACCGACCATTCCAACACGACTTGGGAGATAAAAGTGACTTGTGAGCGCTGACAGAACCTAAATCGGACTGACGGTTTGAGCCCGGTGCTTAGAAGTGCATTCTTCAAATGTACTTAGTTTAAAATTAAAGAAGTTGGGTTCGGGGCTCCATAATCTAAAATATCACTCCGATCGGCGTGTCGATTGTTCCAACACGACCTGGGAGGTAAAAGTGACTTGTGAGAGCTAACGGAATCTAAATCGGACACCCGATTTGAGCCCGGCGCTCAAATTACTCAAATCAAAATTACCAAGTTCGTTTCCAAAGCTAACTTAGTTTAAAACAATTCACATAACTAGGGGTTTGGGGATCCAAAATGTAAACTACTGGCCTGATCGGCATGCCGATCATTCCGACGTGACCTAGGTGATGAGAGTGACTTGGGAGAGCTGATGGAATGTAAATCGGATATCCGGTTTCGACTCGGCGCTCAAATTACTTAATTCTTCAAATGTGCTTAGTTTAAAATTAAAGAAGTTGGGTTCGGAGGTCTAAAACTTAAAATATCACTCCGATCGGCGTGCCGGTTGTTCCAACACGACTTGGGAGGTAAAAGTGACTTGTGAGAGCAGACGAAATCGAAATCGGACATCCGGTTTGAGCCCGGCACTCAAATTACTCAAATCAAAACAAAGTTAGTTTTCAAAGCTAACTTAGTTTAAAACAATTCACATAACTTGGGGTTCAGGGGTCCAAAATATAAAATACTAGCCTAATCAGTGTGCCGATCATTCCGACGCGACCTGAGTGATGAGAGTGACTTGGGAGAGCTGACGGAAATCTATATCGAATACCCGGTTTGGACTCGACGCTCAAATTACTCAATTCTTCAAATGCGCTTAGTTTAAAATTAAAGAAGTTAGGTTCGGAGGTCCAAATCTAAAATATCGCTCGGATCGACGTGCCGATCATTCTAACATGACTTGTGAGGTAAAAGTAACTTATGAGAGCTGACGGAATCTAAATTGGACACCCGGTTTGAGCCCGACGCTCAGAAGTGCATTCTTCAAATGCACTTAGTTTAAAATTAAAGAAGTTGGGTTCGGAGGTCCAAAATCTAAAATATCACTCTGATCGACGTATCGATTGTTCTAACTCGACCATGGAGGTAAAAGTGACTTGTGAGAGCTGACGGAATCTAAATCGGACACCCGGTTTGAGCTCGGTGCTCAGAAGTGCATCCTTCAAATGTATTTAGTTTAAAATTAAAGAAGTTGGATTCGGAGGTCCAAAATCTAACATATCTTTCTGATTGACGTGCCGATTGTTCCAACATGACCTGAGAGGTAAAAGTGACTTGTGAGAGCTGACGGAATCTAATTCGGACACCCGGTTTGAGCCCGGCGTTCAGAAGTGCATTCTTCAAATGCACTTAGTTTAAAATTAAAGAAGTTGGGTTCGGGGGTCCAAAATCTAAAATATCGATCTGATCAGCATGCCGATCGTTCCAATACGACTTGGGAGGTGAAATTGACTTGTGAGAGCTGATGAATTCTAAATCAAATATCCAGTTTAAACCCGGTGCTCATAAGTGTATTATATCTTATTTGAATTTATACAATTAAAGAAAATATTTAATTTATCTGCTTCATAATTTTTTTTATGAATGTATATTTAATATGATTATTTTTTTAATATAGGATCCTCCAGCGAGTGGCAACGAAGGAGACCAGCAGGACGGAGACGATGAAGATATGGATGATATTTGATGATTTTTTTATTATTATAAAATTGATAAATGTTATTATGTTTTGTTTCTTGCCTACTTTTTGTTTTACTTGTGATGGATTGTTTTTATGTTTTTTTATTTAAATAGGTTTTTATATAAAATTTATTTAGTTTAAAAAAAATAAAAAACTATTTTCCGACGGATATTCCAACGGAGCCGTCGAAAATTCCGACGGCATAACTGACGAAATAGTAATGTCGTCGGAAAACATATATATATTTATTTTCTTAACCTTATAAATTCAGACGAAATTTACGACAAAACTAGTTATCCGTCAGAAAAACGTCCGACAGAATCTCCGACGGAATAAGTTACGTTGGAAATATGTGAGGTTACAAATTCCGACGGAATTTATGACAAACCAGTAATCCATCGGAACAACGTCCGACAAAGTCTCTGACGAAAGAAATTACGTCGGACATATATTCCGACAGATTGTCAAACGGAAATAATATTCCATCGGAAATATAACGCTCTAAATATTACCGATGGAACTTCTGCCAACCACTTATTCGTCGCAAACTCCAGACATATTTTCTGACATAAAATTTATCCGTCTAATCTAGCGACAATGATCACTTGACAGCCCTAATCCGTCAGAAACCCGTTGAAAATTCGTCGGAAACATTAGTTCTGATGGAAATTCTGGCGGATTTCTGACGAATTAGGGCCGTCGGAAACTATACCTTTTCTTGTAGTGTATAGGTCATCTACATGTTATTAGTTCAATTGGGTTACCTACGGTTAATACAGGTTACTTACGGTTCGGGTCACCTACGGTTTGAGTTACAAACGGTTAGTACAGATTACCTACGGTTTGTACAGGTTATCTACGGTTTACCAATGGTTAGTATAGGTTACCTACGGTTCAATTGTGTTACCTACGATTCGATTATGTTACCAACGTTTCGTTCACGGTACTTGCAGTTCGTTCACGTTATCTACAGTTGTGCGTTACCTACACTTTTAAGAGAAATATCACAATCGTAGGTAAAAACTGTGTAGAAAAATTTTTCTTACATGAGATAAAATCGTAGGAAATTACTCATGCGAAATACATCATAGAAAATTTCCTACGCGATTGTAACGTAGGAAATTACCTACGCGAAATAAACCGTAGAAAATTATCTATGTGATCCTAATGTAAGAAATTACCTACGCCTAAATCCTTAGGAATAGAGTATCATTATATCTACGGACATATAGCATAGGAAACTATTTACTCGGCCTAAACTGTAGGTGTTGATGACCCTATTCCTATAATTTTTTCTCGCGTAGGTAAAACTTTACCTATACAATTTTTACCTACGACATAAATGCATAGGGAAAGTCGTAGATAAACTATATACCTACGTTGTTTTGTGTCTTTACCTGCGACTTTCGTTGTAGGTATAAGTTCTTCTTGGTGTAGTGGTCCTTGAATGCGTAGTTTAATTTTTATATCTCAAAATAAAATAAAATCAATAAAAATAACAAATATTACTGGCTCAGTTTATCACATGACTACTTTTAGGATGAAATTTTTGAACCAACTCTAAAATTATCTCCCAAGCTTCTAGAGTGATTTCCGCTGAGTTTTCGACGTTCCCCAAGCGTCGGAGACTATGTTCCAAATCCTAAACACCATAACACTACTTTTTCTCTCTATTTATATCTTTCCCAAGAATAATTTAAACAACTCAAAACTTATCCGGATCTCGTTATCAAAAATCCACATAGCCACAATGAAGGAACGTCGTTTCTCTCCTTTTCTTCTTAGACGTCATCTCCTCCTCTTCTTCGTCATCATCGTCGTCATCATCTTCTTCTTCATCTTCTTAGACATCATCTCCTCCTCTTCTTAATCTTCTTCTGTTATCCTCTCCCTCGTACCGCCGTGGCCAACAGAAAGAAAGGGTGGGGGAGAAGTGAGAGGAATGAGAGGGAGAAAGAAGACGAGAGAAAATGAGAGAGGATGAGGATTTAAATCCTTCCCCCACTCCGACCGCCATTCAACCGCGTAAGAGAAGATACTTCTCTTTTTTTTTTTTTTCAAAAGATCTCCCTTAACGTTGGCCATCTCACGGAGAAGGAGGACGTGTATGGCAAAAATTCACAAAACCCCCTCTTAAATTCATTAATAACTAAATTTTATTTTATTAATTTTATACATTATATATCTATTTTATTAAATATTAAAATCGAAATAAGTGATCAACGTGAAACTTATAGATGATTAAATTATCTTTTTAATGAGTATAATATTGACCCCGTTAAAATGCTTGTATGCAAACTTACGCTAATAAAAAGTTGAATTTTTTATGTAATTTATTTAATAAAATTTATTGAGTTCATATTAACTAGGTGTGTAGATTAATTGAATTTTTCTTAAGAGAATTCAATATATATATATTTGGGCTATTATAATGAAAATCAAACATGCTAATAGGCTTCGTAAAATTGGGTCCAAGATCCTAGGTGCTGATAATAAAATCCTTTTTGAAGTTTCACCTATTGGAGATGTGAGTCCTGAAAATCCTGGATGGTAGCCTACCTTGTGGGGGTGCAAGCTGCCGCTGCGAACTGGAATGGAGCTAAAGACAACTGTATCTCCTCTGAGGAGAAGAAGACAATGGACTTTCCTTTGAATGCAGGAGGATGGACCTGAGGAGCAAGAGAGAAGACTGGGCTTGAGCGAAGGAACATGGGGAAGTTTCGACACCCTTGGAAAGATCAGAATGGCTTTCAGATGTCTAGTGGAGAGGAACCAGAGATCAGTATTGCAGGCGAAGGGAGGGAGTGTAACAGCTGTTCCGGATCGGGCTGTTGAGCGGGCGACCGATCAACAGTTGGATCCGGTCCGACGCTCGCGAGCCGGCGGTTGAGGAAGGTCCAACGCCTGCAAGCCGGCGGTTGAGGGAAGTTATTAACTAAACCTGTAATTAGTTGCATTGTTTACATTAATTAGTTTCTTTTAAACATCGGGGGATTGGCCGGATTCGATGTGGCACAACCCCAGCCAGTAATTCTAACACTATGTGCTCTATAGAGCAATATAAAAGGGATGGATCGGTCACGGGGGCAATCATCCAACCATATACCAAAACCAGATCCCTCTTTCTCTAGTCCAGTTCCATAACATGTTAGTTCCTCACGAAGCTCTGGAATTCTTACGGATCTGAGCTTCCACCTTGTTCTGATCGTGATTCTTTGAGCTCTGCTTGTGTCCTTTTCATATCGTCTTCTCTGCATCACCAGTTTCAACACTAGAGTCCGAGCTTGGAGATCCCTCTCTGCTATCGGAAGAAGCCTTACCGTTGGTGTACTAGAAAAGACGTTCCAGGCAGCAGGGGAGGAGCAAGCTAGGCCACACCCCCACCCCCTAGCAGCCATGGCCAGCGGTGGCCAGGCAGATAGCTAGGAAACCCTAGCTAGCAGAGCCCCCCGATCGAGGGAAGATGATTATTATGAGGCAATCCTTTCGTGCATGATGCCCATTTGAAATCAATGCATTTGTCTCTGCAACACAAAAGGGCAGTCTCCAGATGCACGCCTATCTCTTGAGGTATAACGTACCATTTATGGACCTTGAGTTGTGAGGACTCTTCTTATAGTACAACCACTGTAAAGTTAAGGGCGGTTTTGAAAGACATAAAGAGTAAAATATTTTATATTTATTATATTTTATAGTTTTTATGAGCATTGGCATACAACTGTTACAGATTTAAAGTCTAAAATTGTCACCGAATTCTTTCCAGGCCATCTTGTTTAATTTTCTTTTATAAAAGAATGGCAGAGAGTAAAACTATATACATACAGAAAGTTTTCACTGGATTCATTTGATTTTGTGGTTTCACTGGTTTCACTATTTACATCGTGCACTTTGCAGAATCACGCAAATGTCTAAATTTAACGTCAGAAGAAGATGGAGTTTATCCCCACCAACATGGATTTGCGGAAAGAAGGCGCAAATCAAAGCCGTCGGCGAAGCTTTTCGACATTTCCTTACGTCCAGGGATGCAAACGGATGGTACTGTTGAAGGGTGCTACCGTTACGTGATCTCATCCGATAGTAAAACTGGCTATCTGGAAACTATCCATATTCAATAATCAGCGACATTATTTAAATCCATAACTTTATCCGCTAATATTAATAGTATCGAGTAATATTCTATGGATATTATATATTTTTTAATATAAAATATTAAAAAAACTCTACAACCTTAAAAAGAAGTCTTAAAGAGCTTCAACTGGGAAATCATACAAAATTATTTCTCACTCATCTAAACACCTACAAGTTTAAAAACAAATAATGTTTTTATATAAGATGCATTTAAAAGCTGTTTGCACTCGTATATATATTGCTTAGTTCTAAATAGAAAGGAGTCGTGAAAAATAAATGCAGATTTGATCAACGGGGACTCTTAATTGGATCTTTGTCTAACAATACAAAATATAACAAATAATTTAAATATTATATAATTTAATTTATGTTGGCTAGGTTTATCGGATATCGAGTTCGGTGACATATATGTGTATCTATTATCTTATCTGCTATATTATATATATATATATATATATAATCAGTTTATTTTTATGCCGATTAGATCTACTGTAGAAGTTATTTTTTTACTACGGCAGCTAATGCAGAAGTATAGAGAGATGAGAAAAGATTTATATATGATTTTTCTTGATTTAGATAAGGCATATATATGATCGAGTACCGAGAGAATTGATTTGGTGGACATTAAGAAAGAAAGGAATCTCTTAAGGATATGTTGATTTGATTAAGGATATGTACGACGGTGCTATTACTAGTGTTCGAACTATATATTACTGGAGAGACTGGTGAATTTCGTGTTTCTATAGGTCTGTATCAATGCTCTGCACTAAGTCCATATCTCTTTGCCTTGGTTATGGATGAAGTAACAAAATAATTACATGAAGATATCCCTTGGTGCATGCTATTTGCAGATGATATTATTTTAATTGATGAGAGTATTGATACTTTAAATATTAAGTTAGAGTGTTAGAGACTTGTCTTGGAGTCTAGAGGTTTTAGAATTAGTAGGAGCAAGTCAGAGTTTATGCATTATAATTTTAGTAATGGAAGAGTGGTATAGGAAGACATTGTTCTAATTGATGGACATAACATTCCGAAGAGTAGTAGCTTTCGATACTTAGGGTCTATAATACAAGAGAATGGGGAGATTTATGATGATGTTACGCATAGGATTAACAGGTTGGTTAAGATGGAGAAGTGCATCAGAAGTCCTTTGTAATCGTCGTATGCCTGTGAAACTCAAATGGAGGTTTTATAAAACGATTGTGAGATCTGATTTGTTATATGGTACCGAGTGTTGGACAGTACGAAAGGAATACATTCACAAAATGTGTGTAGCAGAGATGAGGATGTTAAGATTGATGTGTGGTAAGACTAAGAAAGATAAGATTAGGAATGAACGCATCCGTAAGGACTTGGGGATATCCCCAATTGATAATAAAATAAGAGAAAATAGACTCAGATAGTTTGAACATATATTTCATCGCCCTAAGTGAACACTGGTTAAAAGATGTGACCGAATCTTAGTGGATGCTAGTAAAAGAGCTCGATGAAGGTTTAAAATGAGATGATGCGATATTATTAGGAAAGACATTAGTTTCTTGAGTTTAAATATGAATATAGCACTTGATAGAAATCTTTAGTGAAATATGATTCACATAGTCGATCTTAAATAATTGAGATAAGACTCTGATGACGATGATAATGATATCAATTTGAATCCGTTCCTTTATTTGTTACGTTTCGAAAGTATATCTATTAACTGACCTTTAAACTAACAGTTGAAAGGAAACGGGTCATTAATTGGTTACCATTGCATCCCTACTTATGTCTTAATTATTCGGATACTTTTTAGAGGGAGCTAAGTTAATTACTTGTCGGGTTGAACCCCAACGTAGGTGGTTCACTCCTCTCTTTTGTACGATAAATGTTGCGAGTTCAAATCTTGAGAGCATAAGTGAGTAGATTTTTTCACCTTTACCCTTAATTTATCTATAAAAAAAGAGTTACTTGCCGGGTTCAAATTATCATGATCGATATCAAATGGTAACGTAACATACAAGTAAATCAGATTTTTATTACCGGCCGGTATCCATGCCATATTCACCCCTTTCCGCGAATCTGACGAGTTAAACAATCATTATATTATTTTGCACAAGGACAGCGCAGGTGTCATGTCACTTTGCATGAGATTTGGGCGGGATTACCTCGTGGATATCGATAGGGATCATCATCGGCATATATATATATATATATATATATATATATATATATATATATATATATATATATATAGCTGCCGAAGTTCGATTGGTGGGAGGAAATTAATATTAATAATGAAGAAAGGTAGAGCAAGAAGGGTTTGATCAGGATATGGCAGAATGCCCGATCCTTGTCAATCACACACGTGTCTGAACGCTCTCCGTGACTATAATAATAAATATATTATATATATAGTTCTCCGGAAGTATATAAAATCATAATTATAAATCATCGAGAAAAAAAGAAGATCAGTTCAAACAAACCATCTAAATGGGCTATCGGTGATGGCGGAAATCAAGTGCATCATCAATTCATCATGCTCAACACAAAGGAGGAATATTAGTCATGTCGTTTTGTAAAGGGAAAAGTATTTTAGATTAATTTTAAAGATTAATCAAGAACATTAATTGTCCCATGATTAATAATATCAAGTGCATCATATATTTTCTTCACGAAGAACCAAAATTATTAGTTCTCTTGAAATGAAAACAAGTGACGTCGATTCTCACTTGGAACTCCCTGACGTCCCTGTGAAACTATGGTGCATGTCAGTTGGTTGGCCACTATATTCGGGGAACCTAGCTAATGGCGGAAACGGGGAAAATGCATGCAATTCGATCGTGAGAAAAACATAAATGAAGAACTGGTCAGATGAAGAGGTAGCATCCAATCTTCGTTCATGCTGATTTATAGGGAAGTCTTCACGTTGAAAATTTTAACACAGAGGACAAAACGTGCGACTGAAAATCCACAAGTTAATTATAGCACGCCGCCATGGATCTGACCGCATCCACACCAGGTGCACAGTAGTAATACAAGGCAAGGCAAACCCAGCTTCCGCTACCCTTGCCTACTTATCCTCCCTATAAATAAAATAAGGCTGGGCGCAAGGGAAGAGCTCTTCACCAACCGCCCCACCATCGCCCCCTCCAATTCAAGAAGACGAGTTAGAACAGCCCCCCCTTCTTCTCGATCCCTGCCAAAAATGGCCGCCACCGGCAAGCCCTCGGCCCCTGGAGTGGCGGCGGCGGCGGCGGCTCTTCTTGTGCTCCTCGTCGCCGCTGCCCTCATCGGCCCGGCAGGGGCGAGCACCCTGACGGTGTTCGAGGGGCCAGGGTGCGGCGGCAAGAGCAAGGACATCACCGGTTGCGGCTGCTTCGACATCACCGGCTACCAGGGGGGCTTCCACTTCGTGTACACGGAGGGGCAGGCGGCCAACCTCTTCAATGGCCCCAACTGCGCCAGCCGCTACCCGCCCACCCACCTCAACGTCGAGACCCGTAATTGCAACCACTTCGACTTCACCACCGTCAACATGTTCTGCTCATGAAGGAGCCACGCGCGGCTCCAGGGACGTCCGTACGTACGTACGTACTGTACCATGTGAGAGAATAATAAAAAAGTGTGCGAGGATGTGAGAATAAGGGCGGCGTTTGGCATTGACCTGTGCTGTGCCGTGCCGGTTGTGTGTTCATCCATGGAGGAGTAGGACTCTTCTTTGTGCCTGTATAATGATTTCAATAATATATAATCCAATAAAACTAAGGAACTTGACACACGTGCTGTTTCTCGTCACAATGGCTTCAGCTAGCCTTTCACATAGCTAAAAGAAGAAACTCTTCTCTCTCTCTCTCTTCTCCCTCTTATTCTTTTCTAAATGATCTATGTTCTCAGTTCTCCCACACATTTTCGTATATTTTATTTCATAACCTTATATTTTTAGATTATTATATATACCCTCGTAATAAATAATGTCCCTCGGATTCTAAGGTTGTCAGAGTTAACGAAGTATATATCCTGTTGACGAAAGATGAAAAATATAAGATTTTTGGAATGGAACACAATCATTAGAGAATATGAGAGACTATAGGAGTATATATATCGACCATCATTTTGATTATACGAGGAGACTAAGAAAGAGTAGAATAATTTTTTTCCTATCTCAATCGATCTATCCAAAGTCAAGTTAATTAACAAAGATGGCAGATTAATTACGATAAGGGATATATGTGATGAATTACACAGTTGGAGTTTATTATGAGAGTATATATATATATATATATATATGCATGATAACATGAAGATTACAAGAATATTATGGAGCAAAATAAGACATTATCAAGGTGCATACGTAGTTATCGCATTTCTTTTGGGCGGGGCCGGCGTGGCCGTTTTATCTCGACTTCATGGTGCAATTACGGTAACCACTCTTTTATTATTGATTAAGTAAACTTCGTTCATATATAGTTAAATATTCTCTATTTAGATAAGCCGGTACGCTACGTGTTCTTCTACTCGCACAAAAAGATTAACCCCGCTGGATTTCCCCTATTCCGTGTTTACGAAAAGAATTGAAGGGACAAGTGGCGACTCTGGTTTCACTCATGACTTCGGATCCTCTGACTACCGATTTCTTTGATTTCACCAGTTTGCCACGACCGAGTGATCGAGTCCTTATAATTAGAAGTAGCTAGCCAAGCAGGTGAACGTCTTTGCAAGCATTGTTGAAAAACATTTCACGCTTCACGTGCTTTGGAAAATCTTGAATGATATATAGATGCTCCACAAAATAAAGCACAAAAAATCATAGATAAATTTCTCAGGTTGCTGAATGCTAAGAGTCCATTGTTCTGAACTTCTCTCTGTTATGTATCTCAGACAATTATTGTTTCCGGCTGTAATTTTAACTATTATATATGACTTTTATTTAGAGGATGGAAACCTTATTTAATCCTAATAATATCAAATGAAAAACCACTTTAATGCACTATAATGATTAGGATCATTAGCTTAATATTCACATGGGGTTTATTAATTGGAAAGGAAGGAAGACAAAGCATTAAAAATGACAAATGACATTTACACATTAACTTAGAGTTTTACTTTGACTTCTAAATCTATCCACTCATTTCTAACTTTTGTTTGATTGTGATTCATTCACTTGTGTAAAAAATGACTTTACTGTGCATAACTGTTTGGAAATTTCATTAAGATGTGAAGATTTTTAACCAGACTTTGTAAAAACTTTTAGAAAAATAGATTGTGTCACCTTAATTAAGGAGATTCTTGTGGTTAAATTTATTAAGTGTCTATCAAAGATAAGGTCACCTTTTGGCTCGAAGTAGTAATAGCAAGTGCTCCTCTGATCAAAGTAGCCAAGACTTCAGTTTTCTATATGGGTGCTCTGGTACGGTATTTTGTTTCTATTTATCAGGCTCCTTACTTATACCTTCGATGCTTGTCCATTTAGAGGCCGACACTTGTGAAGATAGTTTGGCATGCATGTATTCTGAACATTGCTAAATTCTTTATAACTAATTAAGTCTGACCCAAAAACAAGAAAGCTTCTAACTATACATGCTCCGGATTCTTGAAGTTACTTCTATAATAGCGATGGGCTTAATTTTAATTCATCTGTTATATCTAAGGTTCTCTTTTGCATTCCAGTTATATATAGTAGATTATGTGAGAAACCATTGCATGATTTGATTCCGTCTAACTATGATTTTAGGACATGCACCAAAATGATTCGTCTAAAGAAGTTTGTTTGTGATAAGCATAACTTTGTGTATGTGAAATCTTGCAACCAAGAGTGAAAAAAAAAAGGATTAAAACGACTAACCTGCAAAGAAGTAAGGACATGAGACTCGCTTAAGGTATTTTTACGGACAAGTCATCCGTGAAAATATTGACTATACTAAAACTGCATTAGTATGTCATGCTGAAAAGTGAGCAAAGTAAACTATGTATATATGATTAATATTCAGTGAACAATTACATTAATTATGCCGTGTCGGAATTAGGATGCGTAATGGTTCGTAATATGACAATTTTAGGTTATACAAGGTTGAGGGTACGAAGCACATGAGATAATAAAGCTATCTGCCAAGTCAAATTTAGGCGATGCTAACGTACATTGAACGGTGATGATGATTGATATAAACTTCTCTTTGATAGACAATTATTAGGACATCATTATTAGACATTTTCCCTATTTACATGGTATAATGCTAAGGATGTTGGAGCGTACACTTGAAGCAAAAGTCATATTCACCTGCTCACGAGGAATATAACACAGAGAAGATCGGCTATGGAGTCGAGCCAATTCTGGATGGAGATGCACATAATCTTGCTAGCATCTCTGTGGTTTTCTCTCTCCATAGAGTCGCTGAATGTTTGTGTCTTCTATGGGACAAACACAGACTAGTATATAGAGAGGAGGGATCAATCCAGGATTTTGATCTAATTATGTTCCTACGCATAACCAGAACCCATAATCTACGTATGAGTTAGTTCCATTAATCATATCTCGTCAACTAGCCTTAAACGTGTTGTACAGTCCAATAACAAATAAGTGGACCACTATCATTGGGTAAAATTGAACATTCTCCTACATGATCCATCTTATCACAAGCATATCAAAATTTAATATAATATAGTTTTGAAATATCATTTGAAAATTTTGATTTTATTAGGTTACACTTAAAATAAAAACTCGATGTATACACGCACGATATAAAATCAAAAATCACACACTACTATAGTCAATAGGATCTACAAGTCCGACTTGTGAGAAATCAAATGACACGAGTCATGATGATAAATACATTCAGTCACACATCATTTTCTATGTATCACAATGTCACTAACTTATCACAATTAAATACTAAATCTGGCACTGAAAATAAACTAAACCTTATGTTCGTTTGTTGGTCACCACGTTCTACCACCCTAATCTATCTTCACAGAATATACAAAGCTAAAACAACATCATTATTGAATGTGATCACATATAAACATAATTGAGAGTGTCCTTGCACATTCAAAGAACTAATAGGATCTTTTATTAGGTTGCACAGAACCAACTGTTGACGACTTAGAGTACTCTTTACCTAATATTTTTCACATGTACCATAGACACTAGATGATTCTTCACTCTCTCTAAGAAAACTCTCATATCTAAAGCTCTAATGTATATATTTAGATGTTATTGTCTAAAAGGAAAAATTGTATCCAAATGAGCCTAAAAGTGAAGCCCACAAACAATATAGTAATGATCAATTTCGTATCTAAATGGCATGTTTATTAGCCTCAAATAACTATAAAATCAGATACTATGGTGAAAGTCTACATAATACTTTTATTGTACCAACAATTAATACTGTTGGTCAACAACATAAGTGGATTTCCTCACTTATAGACAATCACCATAGTTCATGTTCGTATAGCCGATAATCACTAAATGACCATATATGTGAGCTTACAAGTGACAATTCCTTTCAAATATTTGGAGCCTCTTACTTAACATATGAGTATTTCAAGTACTTTAGGTATACACATCAAGTATAATAAACCTTCCAACTTTAGAACTTAATCAGGACATTTCAATCATTGAGTTTATTACTTTATCTAGATACGCAAATCTTTATGAAAATTTAATGATATAGATTACATGAGAAAAGCACAACACACCCTCAAGTGCTTATCTCTCTATATCTTAAAATATCCTTTAGAGAGAATTTCTCTATTTTATGTAACACACAAAGAAACATTAATGATATGTAAATGATAAGCGAAGAAGAACTTACTCCCATTGACCTCCAAGTATATTCAAGTCATTGTACTTTCTTATAACTTGAAGCTCATAATTTTTTCTTTAAAGAATTAAGTAATAAGTAGTGGATAGTTTAATTAAATTCATCAAATATATGTCAAATGTTTCATTTCTAAATATATGAAACTACGAGATGCTTATGTGCACCTCCTAAATATAGTCTCACAAACATGACTATCTTAAATGTGAACTTCTGAAACCTGAATAAAATAACTCATATTATATCCTGATATTTTCATTTGAGTGAATATTAAGTATTGATTTGACATTATCTAAGAGTTTTGACACTTTCTTAATGGACTCATGTCAATCAATCTAACATTCACTATTTGTATCTCACTTATCAATGACTTTTCCTATAAGTCACGTAATGAATTGTTCTTCTAAAATCTCGATCCTTGTAATGAGTATTAGAACAATTCTAAAATATCTCATACGTAAACTTCTCAGATGTTCCACTTCATTTGAATGCCATCATATACAACTGAACAGGGAATAAGGGATTATGAATGTCATTGTATTTGAACCTTAATGTTCATATATTAAATAAATCTCTTTGGAGTCAAGAGAGCATATATAATTTGACTCTCACTGATTTACTTATCCTTTGAACAGTGTATATTAAATGTGCTTCTAGATCTATTATATACTTGTTGGACGCACTCTCTTTATCATGGGGATATCGTGGATCGTTTTATCTTTTATCGATTTATCAATTGCGAGGGCATGCTAGTCACCTAAGTGACAATGTGTTCAAGCTTCGAGACTGGAGTGGTCAGAAACCTGTGGTGCGCTCCGTCTGACTAACCAGGCGATTGTGGGTATCGGGCCGGGATTGAAACCCTCCGCACCGTAAAGGTCACGGCGTTAATTATATCCCCTCGGAGAGGGAAAAATCTCTTATTAATCGTCAAGAAAAGGGGGCCTCATGGCCTAAAAATTGATTGAATGAAAAGTGCATTGGAAAGCATTAAAATCCCCTACATTAGGGTGTGAAGAGGTATTAAAATCATGTCAGTCATGTATTGACCATTTCATGTTCGAACGAAGATCCGTATTGAAGAGATCCCCAATACGCGTATAATACCGGGACCGATGTACGCCGAGATATGATAAATTTGATATTTGAGTCATTGTGGAATGAGTCAAAATTAGCGAGATATTAGCCCAGGGCAAGGTTCGTCCGTGGCCATGGTCGGATGTTACCCGAGGGCCAAGTACGACTTACAGGGCATCTTTGGTACGTATCCCCTACACGCCGGGTCTAAGGAGGCAAGGGCTTCCGGATCAAATGCCGTTAATCCTTTAAGTTCATTTTTTATTATTGTATTATTATTATTATTATTATTATTTGCGGCATTTCTCTTATCATTGTATTGTATCATTTTTCTTCTAGACATTGGCGTTTATCAATCATTCTTCTTCGTTTTGCTATTTCGTTCATTCATTTCTTTTGTTTGTTTTGATTTGGTTATTTGCCGACATTTTGTTGATTAATTATTTGTTTTATCATTATTGCTATCATTTTATTATTATGCTCTCTTTTCTTCCCCTATTCTCCCTTTTTTTATAGATCAGGAAAGAAGAGGCCCAGGCTGCGTCGACGCGGGGACTGGCCTACGTCGACGCAAGGACTGGTTCCCTCTACCTTTCTGTATTTTCCTCTTCTCTTTTTTTTCAGGCACTGGGCCGGGGTGCGTCGACGTAGAGCTTCACTGCATCGACGCATCCTTTATCGGCACCTTCTTTCTCCGCTTTTTTTTATACGCCAACAAATGCCCCACACCCGCGGGTGGCGCGAATAAGGGACGAGGGAGCGGGGCATGCGGGTGTAGCTTCTTGCCCTGAAGAAGCTTTGGCTTCGCGTGAACGTTCTCGGTCGCGAACTATATCGATTGGTCCTGACAGTGAGCCAGGCGCCAATTAAGATAATATCGTCGATATTGGGTTTATACCGACGGAAGGATATCTGGTTTAAACGGAAGATCTAAGCCATTGGGTTGTGTTGATCGTCGCGGTGGGACGGATTGATTGGTCTTGTCCGAGAGACAAGTGCCAACCCGAGTGGTATCGCCAACATTGAGTTTATGCTGGCACAAAGAATTAGATCCATCCGGCTTAGACGAAAGGTCTAAGCCAGGATCTTCAGCTAAGACCTGGAGAGGCCATAGACACCGAATTAAATGGTTCGTTAATGCTGGGATTGCACCGACGTAAGGAGTTTGAGTTTCTCCGACTTTGACAAAAGGTCTAGGTCGTACCCCTTGGTTAAGGCCCTGGAAGGCCTTGGGCACCGAACTAAAAATGTTAAGGAATCGCTTCCTTCTTCTTTTCTTTTCTTTTTTTTCTTCTCTTCTTCTTCTTTTTTTTACAGATCACGGTGGGACCAGGTGTTGGCACTCAAAATATGATCCTTCGGCGACTAAGCCGCAAAGATGAATGATACGGCCCACTGAAGCACAGAAGCCGATGAAGATCAACCTACTAAAGATTCTTTAAGCTGCCAGAGCCCCGAGCCACATTGAAGGGAACACCGGGGACTTCACCTTAGGAGAGTCGGAATGAACCCACAACCAACTGGCAGCGCGATCAAGCCTGCCCAATGATCCGGCATCGACCTCGTCATGTCGCTACCCCACATCCGTCGCCCGACCAAGGACGATGGTCTACCCAATGGCTCTCCTAAGGAGGAAAAACGTCCCCGACTGTCCATAACAAGGGGTCGAAGGTTCTGTCAGCAGAGGGCCCCGATCACCCGACATGGGTTCGGCTACTCGTCATAATGGGCCCATTAGTGGCCAATTGATTGCCATTCAGGGCAGAATCATCCGGGATGCAACACCGTCCCGCCAAGAAGCCTCGAGCACGAGTCCGTCTCGATCAGAAGCACAAATCACAGTGTCGAAGGTCGTGTCAACAGGATATCCGTATGATCGGGCCAGACACACGCGGAGGTCTGATCAAGGCTGTTCGTCATATTGAGAGCTTCCTCGACACCACGTCAAGGTTTTGCAAAGGCCAACGCGGAAGGAACAGTCAACGGGAGCTTCCGGAATCATCCCCGGACCCACCGACCGAGCCGCGGCGAGCAAACAAGTTAAAACGGCGCGTGAAGGAATGTCGGCGCCCTTTAATACGGCGCCATCAATCCGGCGCGCTAATGCCATGTGTCCCGGTGCCATCAATCCGGCGCGCTAATGCCATGTGTCCCGGCGCCATCGAATCCGGCGCGCCCCTCCCTGGGGCGCCGGATTAGAAGAAGGCTATATAGCCTGTCTTCGACGGAAAAAAGAGGAGGAGGCAAAATCAAAAGAAAAGAAAGGAGAATTAGAAAGAAAGAAGAGAGGTCCAGAGAGAGGGGTCGAGGGTTTTTCGGTCTGAAGAAGCCTCCGTCTGAGCCTCTCGGCGGCCGCCACCCCACTCCACCTGAGCCTCCCGGAATCGGAGAAGGAGAGCATCCGTTTCTCATCTACCTAGGTGGGTTTCCCGTGTTTTCTCCCGGCGGACCCCCTTCGTTTCATCTTCGGTTTTCTCTGATACAATGTAAGTGAGTGAGGGGAGGGGCGATGATACGAGCCTGACCTCCCCTCCTTCACCAGCACCTCTGTTCTTTCTCTTCGTCTGTAACGAGTCTCGTCTATTAATGTAAACGGTGGCCGAGCGACAACGCCGGAGCCAGAATGATGCTCTGTGCACTTCCCTTTTCTGTTGTTCATATCGTGAATGAATGTTGCCTTCTCCTTCCTCTGGATCTCCCTTCTTCCCTGTTGCTTTCCCCCTTTCCTTATAGCCGGTGAAACGGCGCCCTGCAGCGATGCCGGCACCGTGGAGGATGAATGCGAAGCTCCGTGCGTTCCTCTGTCTGAATGATTTTCTTCCCGTTCCGTCTCCCTTGACGCTACATGCCCTACTATGGTAGGGGCTACATTAATCCCCCTCCCCGGGGGTTTCTCTTCCGATCGAATGTCAAGGATTTTCACTGTGTGAGGTGAGTCTGTACGCGTGTTCCTTCAACCTATCTGGGCTGTCCTCCTAATACCCTTCTGTTCTCGACCATGAACGGAGGGAGACCAGGCCGTCCCCACATTCCCGTCATTATTTTCTAGGCATCGACTGATGAATGTTGCGTTAATTTGTGAACGATCACATGCATGTACGTATGCGTATCTACAGACATTAGCGTTGACCTGCTAATTATACGAGTGTTCTCGCCGTGCTGTTCTGCTGTTTCATTAGTGGGGTTCGGTAACCCGGGGAGGGGGAACATTCCCTTGATCTTTCATCCTGACTGCTCGGTTCGATGAGTCTATTTGTCAATAATGGATTTCAGAAGGCCAGTGAGCACACAGAAATTGGGTTAATCCCAACACAACAAATCCACAGCCCCCCTAGTGGGCTCTGTGGTGGCCGTAGGTTGCGTGCCCCTCAGAGGCTAGCCCTCGGGGTTTCCTCCCACATCGGTCGTCCCAATTCGAGCATTGTGTTGGCTCGGGTTACGTGCCCCTTGCAGGCTGGCCCTCGGGGTTTTTGCTCCCGTCATGAGTCAACTCATCCGCTCACTGCCGCCCACGGATTTGGTGCCCCTAGCAGGTTTGACCTCGGGGTTTTCCTCTCTGTTCGGGTTTTTGCCGGCCGCCGTCGTGCCACCCGGCCTTTAGGGGTTGCTCCGCCACGTGAGCACTCCCCACTTCTCCTCGAAAAATCCTCCGGGATGGGGAGATGCTGCCGAAATTCCGGCTTGAACGAGTCCAAACTCGGAATGATCGCCGCGCTCGAGTATGAACCTCGCGCGAGCCCATGACTTAACTTTTGGATGGCTTGGGACCGATCCACGAATAATCAACTCAATCAAGTTTCAAAATCTCTCAAAACATTTTAATAAATCCATAAATAAACCAACAAAAATCTTGGTGTCCGAGAAATTGGGCTAAATCGGCGCCGTTCATGCATGGCACACCTTAAACGGTGCGCCTTAAAACGGCGCACCCTTCCCGGCGCGCCCCAATCAGGCCGCGCCGGTTTAACACATCTTTTCCATTCACATACGTTTTCCGGCGCCGTTTTAAGCCATTTACATACGTTTCAGGGCGCCGTTTCAAGCATTTTAACCCCTGTCTTAGCAAGCGTTGCACCGGTTTCATGCCGAATCATGTCGTTGTGTCGTTCCAGTCTCTTCCCCGCTCCCGGGACGATTTCTGGTGTCAACCATAAAAATGAAGTAAACTCTTTGATCAGTGAACTGAATAAATTAGCTTGTTCGAGCTTGAATTGATATGTCTCGAGTTTTCGCCGTTATGCCTTAGTCCAGGCATTCAGGTCGCGTCAATGCACGCTTGAATGTACGCCTCCTCGGTATATCAAATGACATTGCCGGAAGGTCGGGCTATGCCTGATCAGAGGTCTTGTTACGCGTGAAGGTGGCCTTCGGGCCTAAGTCCTCCGCCATATACCGAGGCCCACCCAAATAAATCGTGTGTAGTCAATCATAGCATCTCGTATGATCACTCGCATGCTCTGTATCCTTTATTCCGGCCTCGACAGCCCTTCATCTCGGAAATTAATCAAAGGTGTTCCCTCCTCGTGGAGGATGTAATTAACGCCATAGCCTTTATGGTATGGCGGACTGCTGGTCCCGACCGAACCTCACATTCGCCCAACACGGGTCAGAATGAGCGCATCATAAAATTGTCACTCATGTGACTGGCACGCCCGCGTCACCAATCAGTTAGTTAATTACCAGTTAGTTAATTGGTTGATCGACACATGAAATAAGACATGTATACATGTACATATATACATATATACATGAAATAAAACAATAAGATGGTCGGATAAAACCCATCGCGAATAAGTCTGGCACACCCGGTGGGACCAGTGTCACCTTTCATCTCTTTGCCGAGATACTGGGGCTTCGAGGCCCTCCCAGAGGCTACTAATGTTTGGCTTGTTTATTTCTTACAGGCGGACAATGACAACCAATGGGATAACCGGCGTCGACTTCGATCTTTCGATAGTCGCTGGACACGCGCAAGGGTACCTGGCGGTACCCGTGGAATTCGACAGCTTCCCTGCCGCTGTGGGCTTCCCCAACTTTTTAGGGTTAGCCTTTGTAGATATGTTGGAGGTCGAAGCCCCATAACCTGTCAAGGAAGCTGTGGAGAAAATGGAGCCTCTGGGGGTTCCCTGCTGCAAAGACTTGTCTGAAAGTCCGGCCCCGGTCGCTAGCTGTCTGGTGCACCACGTCATACGTGGGACCCACCCCAATGTCATCAACAAACACCCTGGAGGACGCCAGCGTCGCTAGGCCCGCAAGAATGCTGCTATAGTCACCGGAACTCTGTCTCAGTCTGGGAAATCTATGCTAGTCGGGGGCATGCGCGTCTTCCTCGACGGACGCACTACACGGGTGACCCCAGACCGAGTCATCCCCAACATTCCTGTTTACAATGCCTATCAAGATCTCGCTGGAAGGAGGGCAGAAATAGAAGAAACCGGTCATTATGGCCAGGAAGCCCGACACCCAGGCCGAGGAAGTTTAAACAGGTGTGGGTTCCCAAGCGGACCCGACCTGCCCACCAGCTAACATCCATCCGCCGTCATTTTGTGAACGACGAGGCGGAAGTGAGAAGAGAAAGGGGCCTGCCCCCGAAGAAGGAAGAAGAGGTGGTCGCGGATCCTCCGCGCCACAGAAGTCTCCGGGCTGCGGCCCGTCAAGCCAACGTCCCTGCTGCGGGACGAAGATTCCAACAGCCGGCCGACAGAGCTCGGCTGGCCTATATCCCTCCTGCTGGAGGTCGACAATCACCCCCCGTCCTATATCAAGAGCGGGGTCAAGAAGAGATGACCTGTTTGGTCAGAAATTATTTCCGAGGCTTAGGCAATCCCTCACTCGGACAACAGCGACTGATGCAGACAGTCGCCATTGAGGAAGATTACTGCCCATCAGCGGCCGAAGAAGGAAATATGGAAGATAGAATGATGGTGTCGTCAGTTGATGACAATGGATATAATG
Organism: Amorphophallus konjac; assembly: GCA_022559845.1. NCBI lineage: Eukaryota > Viridiplantae > Streptophyta > Magnoliopsida > Alismatales > Araceae > Amorphophallus > Amorphophallus konjac. Next base: position 134,727,484 of record CM040129.1, read on the forward strand.
ACGGCTTCGAGGTCGAAGCCGATGAAGCCTTCCCCAAGCGGGAGGAAAGAAGAAGAGTTTCTGTGTTCGAAAGGCTGACCTTTCGACAGCAAGTCAGAAGGAGGGTCTATCAACAAAAGAGAAGGACGCAGGTTTTCACCTGCAACATGGCTGGTATATCCAGTCGATATGGGGAGCTTCCTGAAGACCCCCAAGAACTGGCTCGATTGGCCGCACGGTCGGGGCCAGCTACCCGCAGAACAGAAGCAGCAAAAGAGCTTCTGATGATGGTTAGAGGGAAACAGCCCCAATTCTATTCCCACTGGGATGACAAGGCCCCCGTCTTGACCGCTAATGTGGTGACGACGGAAGAAGAAGACGACGTCCTCCTCAACATTCTGCCTGAGGGTACGTCCGGGGAGACAACAGAGGGTATCCCCACCACTATAGACCCATCAGTTCTGATGCTGCTACAAAAATATCAACGGGAGATAGACTCTCTGAAGAAGTAGCTGATGGAAAAGACTGAACATTCATCGGCTTCTAAACCGCCCGAAGTCCAGGGTGAGTCATCCCGAGGAGCGGCTCGTCGTGACGACCCTCCACCGCTCTATACATTGTCCCAGCCGTCAGAGCCAAGCATGGCGATAGCACAACAGCGTCCGCCACAGCTTCAGCCGCTACTACCTCCGGTGCTCCCTCAGGTGCACCCGACACCCCCGCTGCTGCGTCCTCCACAGGCGACCACCCTGGTCACCCCATACCTGCAGCCAGCGCACTTCTATCCAGAACCGGTCGACCCCACGGTCGTGAACCGGATGATGGTGGAGAGGATGATTGAGCTGAAGCTTGCAGAGAAAAGTGAAGGTGACTACGTCACATTTGATGCCTATCGGGTGCCCTACCCGTAACACCATGCGGCTAAACGACTTCCCCCGGGGGTCAACAAGCCGCCTAAGTTTGACAAATTCAACGGGAAAGGGTCCCCTAAAGAGCATATTGCATATTATATGACCGTTATGGGTGATCTGGCCACCGACGAGTCGTATTTGCTGAAGTTCTTTGGGTCCTTGCTGATAGGGCTCGCATTTGAATGGTACTCTAGCCTCTCGGCCGGGTCAATCAGTGATTGGGCGGATATGCAGATAAAGTTCAGAGAAAGATTCCATGTCACAGAGAGGGAGGTCACAGTGGCCGAACTCTACTCAACAAAACAAAGGGCAGATGAGACATCCCTTGATTACATCAAGAGGTGGAGGAACCTCGGAATGAGATGCAAGCGGCCCCCGCATCAGGAGGACGCGGTACAAATATGCAAACAAAACCTCAGGAGGGAGGTCTTGGAGAAGATGATTGGAATGGAAATACGGTCGTTCGACCGGCTGAATAATGTAGTGGCCGAAGTGGAGGCTTTCCTAGCCAAGCCTGTCCCGGCGTCAGCTGCCAGCACAGCCCAGAAAAGCAAGGCTGCGGAACGGCGCCCCACACCTAAAGAAGCGAATGCGCTTGATATCAAGGCGTTCGAACAGCAGAAGGAGAAAGGCAAGAAGGCGGCTCCCCCGCCACCTGCGAAAGCTCTAGATGATAAAGAAGGTCCTTCGCTGAGGGACAAAATGAAGAAAGCCTATTCCTTTCTAAAAGACAAGACCCGAGTCCTGTTCGACTGGGTAACAGAATACAGCATGGTCACTTTGCCTGAGCCAAGGAGGCCGGAGGACCTGAAAAGAAAAGACAGTCCAAGATTCTGCCCCTACCACCAGATGTTGGGACATCCAATCGAAGACTGTTATGTTTTCAAAGACGTCATCGAAGGAATGGTAAAGAAGAATGAAATAGAGCTGGGAGAGTACAAAGTGGACCCTCCTCAGCCACATGAAGCCCCTCTCAGGAGAGCAGCGGTCAACATGATCTCCCTCTACCAGGCATTACCTGAGGAGATCTCTGAAGCAAGCACACGGAGCACCTACGAAATCCATTTCCTGGAGCCCGTGAAAGAACAACAGGGGTGGCAGCAGATCCCTGTGAAGCACAAGAAGAAGAGGGCACCCCGCCCGAAAGAGGGGGCACATATCCGTGGCATTACACCCCGGCCTGCTCCGCCAGTGGTAGCACCCATATGGGTCACTCCACCTACAGCTGTCAGAATACATACACCTAACAGGAGGAGACAGACTCCGCTGCCAGTAATCAAGGAAACCAATCCTGGAGTCCTTCGACTGCAGTACCTGATTGAAGGGCTAGATGAATATGTGCAGCCCGAATTGAAACCTTTTCTGGTACGGGACCACGTCCCATGGCAAGAGCTAGAACAACTCTCACTCAAACAGGTGGAGGAAGCCGAAACAGCACCCCCTGAAGAGGGCAGCCTGTTCTGGGGGCAGGCACCCGCAGAAACCAAAAAGAAGAGAAAGCAAAAGAAGAAGAAAAGAAAGGCAGCTGGGGCCAATAAAACACAGGTTGTCTCCTGCAATACCCTGTCAGCACTCTTCAACCTACCTGGAGAAGAGGAAGAAGAAGAAATTTGCTTCACACCCCATGCTGGGGGAGGCAAAGCCGAGGCCGCAACTGCTGCGCATGCCACTCGGTCGGGCCGAAAATGGGGGCGCCAGCCACCACCCAATCACAACATCATGTTCAGAGGGGAGCAACCCTACAAGACACCTCCGCCGGAAGTTAAGGGAGTTCAAATCCCTCCTCCGTCAGGCCTATACAACAAGAGTGGGGGCAAGGCAGCCCCTTCATTCCATGAATTTATGAAAATGTCAAAGGAGAAACAGCCCTGTCAAGAGGCTAACCCTACACCCGGGGCCATTCACCCGCAGACAACGCAATCTACTGAGAATGCAAATGCAGATGGAGCTTGCCCTATAGCAGCTAATAAAGAAGACCCGATAGCCGGTGCCAGCCGAGAGGATGCCGAGTCCGAGGAAGAGGAAGCAGGTCCGTCTGGACCCACAAATCAAAACCTCCCCAAGCCCAGATGGGCTGAAGAGATGAAGCTCTCCAATGTCCGGGTTGGGAGCTGAATAATGAAGTTGCTCAAAAAGCTCCCCGCTCGATTTACGATCTGGGAAATTCTCTCTTTGAGTGAAGAAACTCGACAGGCGATCGTCACTGCTCTGCAGACGCCTGCTCATTTTGAAGCCTGCATAGCTGAGGCTATACCAGAAGCCAGTATGACCTTCTCTCCAGAAGACATGCTACTACCTACTGCCAGCCACAACAGGCCGCTATAGATGAAAGGGCACCTGAATGGGAGAGAACTGAACCGGATCCTGGTCGATCCTGGTGCAGCAGTCAACATCCTGCCATACAGAATATACGAGAGGTACCACTTTAATGTGCATCTCGAGAAAGTCGGGGATATGCGTATCGCTGGCTTCAACCAAAAATGTGAAGTATCTATGGGAGTGGCAGACTTCACGCTGACCCTGGCAGATTTCACTACAACGGTGCAGTTTTATGTCATTGACTCTCGCACCTCCTACAAAGCGCTGCTCGGCCGCCCATGGCTGCATGAAAATATGGTGGTGCCCTCCACGCTCCACCAATGCATCAAATACAGCCTCCAGGGGAAGGAGGAGAGGATATTTGCTGATATCCACCCATTCGAGGTGTTTGAATGTCACTTGCCGGACGCCAACCTGTATACGGGGCCTCCCCGGAAGGTTTTTGAAGCTGAGGCCCCCGTAGGGGCGTCGAAGAATAGATCGGGTGACGGTTGGTATCCACCACCGCTGATAAGTGTGTATTTTTCCTTGTTAATTCATAATTATTCACATTTTTATGAGCTTAAATTATGATCAATATACACTTCTCACACTTATTGTTGATTTTGTATCAAATGTTTATTTTTATGAAATTAAATAAATTTTAATTACATTTTTATGTATTTATGCAGGCACGTAGTTCGAGGAAAGCTCCAAGAAAAAGAAAAAAAAAGAATAACAATATATATGTTCAATTGAGCCAAAAGCCCAGAAACTTGTTTAAAAAGATAAGAAAAAAATTAGAAAAAAAATATAAATTGATTTACTATTTTTTAGCATTTTCTAACTATTTATAGATATATATATAGCTATATATATATATATATATTATATAATAAAATTAAAAAAATAAAAAAAAAGATTCAAAACCCGCCCCCGCCCTGCCCTTCCCGCCTTCGCCGCCCGGGCACGGGCGACGATGCGGCGGAGGGCGAAGCGGGGGGGGGGGGGGGTCGTGGCGATCGCGGCGAAGGCGGAGGCAGCAGCCGGGCGGGGCCCGGACACGCGGCAGGCAGAGGGGGTTCGTGCGGCACGCGGGCGCAGCGTGCGCCACGCGCACACGCGGCAGACGGTGGAGCGGTGGGTGGACCGGGGGCCCACGACAGGTGGCCGAACCCGGCCGAACCGGTCGGCTCGTTGCGCCGGCAGAGAGAGAAAAGAGAGAATAAGAGAGAAATAGAGAAGAAAAGGGGCTATAAAAATTCCAAAAAAATCCGAAAAAAATCAGAAAAAATGACAAAAGGTTCAGCACACTCCAGCCTACCAAGTTGGGTAAAAATTAGGTGCATTTGAGTGTTTTATATGAGCACGAAGAGATTGTAAACCCTATATAAAGGGGGTATCACTTGTAATGAAAGGGGTGGATTGTTAGAGTTAGAACTAGATGGCAAGGTTGCAAGGGAGAGAGAGCTAGCTTTAAGCATTTGTAATGTAAGTTCCTTCCATTTCTGAAGTTTTTGATTGTTGAAGTTGTGTGTTTCCAAGCTTTTGAAGGCAAATTTGTAAGTTGAATTTATTGCAATACAAGTTTCATTTTGGAATTCAGTCTTTTCACAGCCTTATTTCTCATTATTGTGATCCTCATTTAAAATTCTTGTCTTCATAAAAGTTATTCCTTTTTAAGTTTTCTTCAACTTCTATGTTCATCATTTCTTCCAATTCATCCAAATTTGTAGAGTTAATACCCATTTTCTTAAGTGCTGTCCTGTGCATTCACTGTTCATCCGTGGTGATACCTTCTTCCATTCATTCATTTTGAAGTCTTTCTAGTCCTCAAATAACTCTGAGTTCTTCATAAGAGTTGTTCCTCTCTTGTATCTCTAAGTTTTATTCTTCTTGCACTTTGTCAAATTCCTCTTCTTTTGAGCTTTAGAATTAAGTTTTCAAGGTGCTGGTTTTCTATCAATTACTGTTCATCCGAACCAATAGGTCATAATTTTTCAAGTTTTTCCTTATCTTCCTTTCATTTTCTGTTTCTGTGTTCTTCATAAAAGTTCTTCCTTTTCCAATTCTCTACAACTTTCATGTTTTACACTTCTTCTAATTCTGTCTATATTTAAAGTTATGCGTTTTCTTCCAACCCCTATTTTCACTTGAATTCTTTTATGTTTTCCAACTTAAGTTTTCATAATCGCACTCCAAAATCCAAAAATTGGTTTTCCAAACATAAAGATATGTCCAACTTGAACTAAAATCACATATTCTCTCCCCGTGGGATCGACCCGTATTCACCACTGTACTCGTATTTTCAAAATCATTCGAGTGAGTGAGTGCGGTTATAAATTTTGAAATTTGTGTGGCACGGCATTTTTAAACGACGACTGTCGAGCAGCATCAAATTTTTGGCGCCGTTGCCGGGGAGTGAATTATGATGATAGTTGGATATTCTTGTGTTTGGTGTCTATATGTGAATATTCATTTTGCTCTTTTTACTTGTGCAGGACAAAGAAAAAAAGTTGAAAATCAAAGAAAGAGGAAGATCGAACCTAAAATTCTAAGGATATGACACGTCGTTAAATAGCCCGGAAGCATTGCTAAAGGGCTGAAATCAAGAAACAGGTTCTATCTTTCCACTTTCTGAAAAATCTTTACAAAAATCTGAAAATTTCTTGAAAACTCTATAAAAATCATAAAACAATCAAAACAAAAGAAATTTGTTTGTGCTGGTTAGATAGGTTCATTAACTAAAAAACGAAAAAAAACATACTTGCACCAAAATCTAAAAAAAAATGCATTTCAAGATTAGAAACCACACATCATGTTTTAGGACATGCATCATTGAGTATAGAAGTTTTCTTTGTTCAATTCCTGTCAATTGCATATTGAAGATTGCGAGGGGCAAGGTACGTTCTACTCACCATATTCTGGCATTCATTTTGCATAAAGAACCCCTTGTTTGAAATTGTGGTGTGCATTTTCATTTCAAAATACTTTAAGGGCAACACCCCTAATAAGATAAGGTGGGGATTTCATCACCCTTCCTTAGCCCACAAACCACATTTCTCTTGCATCTTCATATGACCTCCGCCATAAATAAAAGTCAGTAAACATTGGCCCTAAGATCACACTGTGATTCTTGTGTTATTTAGGTTTATCCTCATATGAAAACCGGTGCCTAAGGCAAGACGGTCGGACAGCAAACGCTTTAAGCGGGTTAGTGGTTTGGCATAATAAGGTCCCTACGAAAGTAGGGGGAACCTCCCACTTCCCCACCCCTTACCTAGCTGGTGGTCATATTGAGGGTAAACTTAAGTCTCACGTTAATCATTTTGTGAAACCCTATTTATAAGTCCAGGTCACATCTAGGTCATTAGGGTCATTTGTGTGCTAACTTGTTTATCTTTGCATAAAAAAAAACAATAAAATCAAAACATAAAAAAAATTTCATTGAAAAATCATCACTCTTTCTTGGGTCTTTTTCATTTCCACATCTAATTTTGTTCAGGCCCAATAATAGATTCTTTGATGTTTAATTATGCGGGCTATGTGAATTCCAATTCTCCAATTACCCCTTATCAACAAACTCCTTCACTCTTCCACAATGGGGTTCATAATTCATCTTTCACCCAAGAGCCATATCAATGGTCATCGGATTTTTCCACCTCTGTCTCCTACACAAACCCAAATAATCAATGGGAAAATCAACAATTTTCTTCTTGGGAACCATACCAAGACCCCATTCAACGCCCTTCAAATCCACACTTTGCAGATTGGGATTCATATTCCAATGATCCTTACAATCAAGTCCATTCTTATGATCAACCCTATTATGGAGGGCAACCAATACACTCTCCTGATTTTCAGACTGAGTGCCCTTCAAATTACTATCCATCACAATCTGACTCTCAGCCCACTTATCTATCTCCTCTATACACAGATTTACATAAGGAGGAGATGTTAGATAAATTGACACGGCTCTTCCAAACTCAACAACAAGCCTTTCAGGAACAACTGCAAAACTTTGAGGCCCAAGTGAGTAGGATTGCTGAAAACATCATAGAAACGGAAGTGGATCCAATGCCTAACAACTCCACAAGTCTTGAGGACCAACTTCTTGGATGTTATAATGATAAAAGTCTATATGCTCAACCTATGATCCCACAATCTACCACTCATATCACTGTTGATTTTGAGGGAATCATGGAAGAGTCTTATGCGGAGGACGTAACGGAAGAGCAACCTGAGGAGCCTAAACCCCATTCCATTTGTGAAGAGGATTATGATGATCTTGAGTCGTCGGGGGGAGAAGGGAATGATGAAAATCGTATTTGGGCCAAAACCTCTGATGACCATTATGACCCAGCCCAACAGACAAATCATTACTATTCATCTCTTCCACCCACACCTAATGCCTCTGATGATCAATTCATTGAGTTACTTCTCCATAGTCAATCCCTCCAACAACACATCAATAGGCTTACTGAGGAAGTCAAAACCATGGAGGGAGAGCAATTCTTTGATTCCTCTGGACCCAATCCTCATCAAGTCCTTCCCACTGACTATGATCACTCTATGATTCCCCAAGAGCATTACCCTTTGATTAATCTTAATTTAGAAGATGAAGGAATTATGGAGAGGAGATCTTGTCAAAACGATTTGAATGAGGAACCTAGACAATTTGAGGAGATTGAAGAATTTGATGACAATGAAATTCATGACGGTGATGAACTGATGAATGATCATATTCCCCCTCCTACAAAGGAATTTGAGGAGTCAGTGCTTGCTTGTCAACATGAGGGAAATGCAAGAGAGGTGGATGATCTTCAGTTAGGGGGAGAGGATGAATATATTGAGCCTCATCACAAGTCTCTTCCCAACCATGATGAACTTCTCTTTGAAGATGGGAATGGAGAAGAAGTGGAGATGGTACACGACTTTGATGAAATTATCCTTGAAGATGGGAAGAAAGAAGAAGTGAAGATGGATCTAGAATTGAATATTTATTTGAATAATGAAGTTGGGATAAATAAGGAATTGAATGATTTGAATGTACCGCATGATACTTTCAATCTAGAGGAGAGGATAGAGCTTATGCCAATTCTTGACCACGGTGATTCTTTTGAAGTTCTTCCAACCGACTGGTCTACTCTTGCTCTACATGATGATCCCATAGCCTCTAAGGAGGAACATTTCATAATTGATGACATGATTTTTCTCAATGTTCCTCCTCTATTCTCTGATTGGGGTGGTCCGTTTGTGATGCCTCCATCTCGATCTCTGTCTCGCCCTTGCATTCACCAACCACATTCATTTTCTCCAGGGCATGAAAAAGATAATTTTGGCAAGGATAAAATTCTTTGGTGGCTCATTTTAAAATCAACTTGTTGGTTGTTGAGCTACAGTGCGTCTGGCTGAAGACGTTAAATTTAGCGCTTTTTGGGAGGCAGCCCAACGTTTTCACAGTTTGGTGTGCAAATAAATGGCTTCTTGGGAGGCCACCCACGTTTTTTGTGATTTGATGTTTTATTTTAGTGTGTTTCTTTTACAGTTCTCAGGCCACAACGCAATGAAGCCTTCATCACTTCGCCCGACCCATCAGGTTGTATCCTTCTATCCCAACTATATTATCTCTTTACCTGTCCTCTGATCTTTCTACTATTTATGCCATTGAGGATAATGTCATTTAAGTTGGGGGGGGAGATAAATATCAAAAATTTCAAAAAACAAAAATTTCAAAAATTTCAAAAATTTCTACATATTTCAACAAAATTTTTTTTCTTACTTTCTTGAATTGTCATGTTAAACAACAGTTTTCCCCGAGTTGAATTTCTTGATTCATGTCGCATGAAAAGTGATTCTGAATAGAAACAACTGGGAAAAGGATGCTGGATAATTTATTTACTCTAGCCATGGAAAACTGATTTAAAGAATCTCTTTAAAGTTCAGATGCACTTTCAAAAAAAATAAAATCACGATGCACGCTAATGAAACAAGAAGGACAAGCCTTCTGCTATTTTAGATATACTGTCTGATATTCTGCACTTTTGAAAAAGAGATTTGTTATAAGCTTTCTGCCATAGAAAAGTATGAGAAAATAATAAAGCACCATGAAAAATGCTCCGATTCTGAGTAACCGGGCCTACTTCACCTAAGACGTGTTGAGGTTCGCGTAAAACAGTGAAGGGTAGTGCAGCATCATGTGTGTAAAGAAAAAAAAGAGAAAACAAAAAGAAAACAAAAAAAATATATATAGTGATCCCAAAAGGGACATAGCAATAAGGCAGATAAAAAGCTAGTGTGCATTGAACGCTCTAAGTAAGAAGTGCAGAATTGAAAGACATTTGTTCGAAATAGCAACTGGAGGATGCAATTGTCTCTACTGTGAATTTAGTATTCCACTTGCACAAGTGCTACTGAATTTTGATTAGATTCTTGATCATGTACATGAATTTCCGACATAAGGCTAGTCTGTGGTAATTACTCCAGAGTCCTGATCTTTAGTTAACTCTATGAAAGATGAACTGGAAATGAGGCCTGAATATCTTTAAACTCTTGTTAGTCCTAAATTTTTCATTATGTGCATTGCTAAGGGACTAGCAATGAGTAAGTTGGGGGGTGTGATAAGTGTGTATTTTTCCTTGTTAATTCATAATTATTCACATTTTTATGAGCTTAAATTATGATCTATTTATACACTTCTCACACTTATTGTTGATTTTGTATCAAATGTTTATTTTTATGAAATTAAATAAATTTTAATTACATTTTTATGTATTTATGCAGGCACGTAGTTCGAGGAAAGCTCCAAGAAAAAGAAAAAAAAAGAATAACAATATATATGTTCAATTGGGCCAAAAGCCCAGAAACTTGTTTCAAAAGATAAGAAAAAAATTATAAAAAAATAGAAATTGATTTACTATTTTTTAGCATTTTCTAACTATTTATAGATATATATATAGCTATATATATATATTATATAATAAAATTAAAAAAAATAAAAAAAAAGATTCAAAACCCGCCCCCGCCCCGCCCTTCCCGCCTTCGCCGCCCAGGCACGGGCGACGATGCGGCGGAGGGCGAAGCGGGGGGGGGGGTCGTGGCGATCGCGGCGAAGGCGGAGGCAGCAGCCGGGCGGGGCCCGGACACGCGGCAGGCGGAGGGGGTTCGTGCGGCACGCGGGCGCAGCGTGCGCCAAGCGCACACGCGGCAGACGGTGGAGCGGCGGGCGCACCGGGGGCCCACGGCAGGTGGCCGAACCCGGCCGAACCGGTCGGCTCGTTGCGCTGGCAGAGAGAGAAAAGAGAGAATAAGAGAGAAATAGAGAAGAAAAGGGGCTATAAAAATTCCAAAAAAATCCAAAAAAAATCAGAAAAAATGACAAAAGGTTCAGCACACTCCAGCCTACCAAGTTGGGTAAAAATTAGGTGCATTTGAGTGTTTTATATGAGCAAGAAGAGATTGTAAACCCTATATAAAGGGGGTATCACTTGTAATGAAAGGGGTGGGTTGTTAGAGTTAGAACTAGATGGCAAGGTTGCAAGGGAGAGAGAGCTAGCTTTAAGCATTTGTAATGTAAGTTCCTTCCATTTCTGAAGTTTTTGATTGTTGAAGTTGTGTGTTTCCAAGCTTTTGAAGGCAAATTTGTAAGTTGAATTTATTGCAATACAAGTTTCATTTTGGAATTCAGTCTTTTCACAGCCTTATTTCTTATTATTGTGATCCTCATTTAAAATTCTTGTCTTCATAAAAGTTGTTCCTTTTTAAGTTTTCTTCAACTTCTATGTTCATCATTTCTTCCAATTCATCCAACTTTGTAGAGTTAATACCCATTTTCATAAGTGCTGTCCTGTGCATTCACTGTTCATCCGTGGTGATACCTTCTTCCATTCATTCATTTTGAAGTCTTTCTAGTCCTCAAATAACTCTGAGTTCTTCATAAGAGTTGTTCCTCACTTGTATCTCTAAGTTTTATTCTTCTTGCACTTTGTCAAATTCCTCTTCTTTTGAGCTTTAGAATTAAGTTTTCAAGGTGCTGGTTTTCTATCAATTACTGTTCATCCGAACCAATAGGTCATAGTTTTTCAAGTTTTTCCTTATCTTCCTTTCATTTTCTGTTTCTGTGTTCTTCATAAAAGTTCTTCCTTTTCCAATTCTCTACAACTTTCATGTTTTACACTTCTTCTAATTCTGTCTATATTTAAAGTTATGCGTTTTCTTCCAACCCCTATTTTCACTTGAATTCTTTTATGTTTTCCAACTTAAGTTTTCATAATCGCACTCCAAAATCCAAAAATTGGTTTTCTAAACATAAAGATATGTCCAACTTGAACTAAAATCACATATTCTCTCCCCGTGGGATCGACCCGTATTCACCACTGTACTCGTATTTTCAAAATCATTCGAGTGAGTGAGTGCGGTTATAAATTTTGAAATTTGTGTGGCACGGCATTTTTAAACGACGACTGTCGAGCAGCATCAAGCCGCGCGGATATGTCAAGCCGAAGGTAGTCTCCCACATCACAGCTTCTGGAAAGGTCGGCAGGGTGACACCCCCAGCATTGTACCCCAAGGCTAAGGAAGTGCAGGTCGATCGACAGCACGACCGCATCGGAGTCCCGGCCGGCCTCACCAAGCCAGTCTCCAGCCTCAACGACCCCACTGTCGAACCTTTCAAAGCTTGGGAGGTGACACAGGAAGATGGGACCAGCAACTTGTTCTATATAGCTGAGGAGCATCCCACTCGGGAAGACACAGACTACAGCCTCCCTGAAGATCTTGCCAACCCGCAGGTTCCTGTTCAAGGCCTGGCATTTACAACTGATCGAATGGCCAGGATGTTTCAGAAGCAACACATTCCTCCCGATCAGTCTCAAAAGCACAAAGAAGCTTTCCAGAAGATGTGGCATCCTGCAGATCTGGATAAGGAAATGAGACGTGTCTCTCAACATCCAGGGTTGGACTTCACCCTGGAGGAATATTATTACAGTGGGCGGTACGAGGTGGATACTATCTCCGCCTTCTACCCTACTGAAGATAGCACTCTGGGAGCAACCTTTGATGAGTATCCGGCGGAAGCCGAATATCTTGAACTGGCTCGGTCCGGAAATCAAGAAGTAGAAACCTCGGCCCCTTGCCGATGCTGGGAGCAGGTTCATCCTGAAGAAGTGGCCCTTCAAGCCGAATTTGATACGGCTAGCAGCAGCGAAGCCGAAGATAGTCAAGAAGCAGGAGTCTCTCCCTCCATAGAGGTCATACTAATGACAACTTCAACACCCTTTCTGCCAATCAGGGAGGCCTTGGTCAACTCCAGTCAAGGGGAGCTAGCTACCAGGAAAGAAAAAGCCACTTCTGCAGAAGATACAACTGTCCCAGAAGGTGAAACTTCCTCAACTTCTGCTGTAAAATCAGCATGCTGTCCGAGCCTGGCAGTAAACAGTTACCAGCCCGTCATGGCTGCAATCTCATCTGCAAACACCAAGGCTGCTCTCTCATCCTTGGAAGCTACGACGGTAATGGATTTGCTAACAGAACAATCCACTCAGCCGCTGGCACAAGAAATCAAGAAACCTCAGGAAGCTCTGGCGGTGTCTGACGAGGAAGTCGAAGTGCTCGACCCTCAAGATGGCATTCCAGACTTCGTTGACCTCCAACCGGCACCTCCGGAGATAGAAGACGGAGGCCAAGCCACAGTCGATGAACTAATAGAAGTCAACCTGGGAAATGAGAAGGACCCTAGGCCTACCTTCCTCAGTGCCCAACTGTCCCCAGAAGAACAGGAGCTGTACATCCAGCTGCTGCTAGAATACCGGGATTGCTTCGCCTGGACTTACAAAGAGATGCCAGGTCTAAGCCCCGCTGTCTCACAACATGAGCTAACAATCAGCCCTGAGGCCGAACCGGTGAAGCAACCAGCGCGGCGCATGAGGCTAGAGCTCATCACCCAAATTTATGCTGAAGTCGACAAGCTCATTGACGTGGGATTTGTTGAAGAAAACCAGTACACCACGTGGCTGGCGAACATCGTCCCCGTGAAAAAGAAGAATGGACAAATCCGGATATGCGTCGACTTCCGGGATCTAAATAAAGCCTGCCCCAAGGATGACTTTCCGGTGCCAATAACCGAGGTCATGATTGATGCTACAACCGGCCATGAGGCCCTATCATTTATGGATGGGTCGTCCGGATACAATCAGATTTGGATTGCGGAGCATGACCGAGTCCATACTGCTTTCCGAACTCCTAAAGGCATTTATCATTACAAGAGAATGCCGTTCGGACTGAAGAATGCTAGCGCAACCTATCAGCGCGCGATGACCAGAATCTTTGATGAGCTGCTCTACCACAAGGTTGAATGCTACATAGATGACATGGTGATCAAAACCATAAGAAAAGAAGATCATCTGCAAGACCTCCGGATTGTCTTTCAGAGGCTAAGGCAGCATGAGCTGAAAATGAACCCTATGAAATGTGCGTTCGGAGTGTTGAGCGGAAAAATCTTAGGCTTCATCGTCCGATATCGGGGAATCGAGATAGACCCCGCAAAGATCAAGGCAATTCAAGGGTTACCTCCGCCAAGGAACATCTCCGAGCTAAGATCACTACAGGGCCGCTTGGCTTATATCCGGCGGTTCATTTCCAATTTGTCAGGGCGATGCCAACCCTTCCACAAGCTAATGATGAAAGATGTCCCCTTTTATTGGGATGAAGATTGCCAGGCAGCCTTTGACAAGCTAAAAGACTACCTGAAAACTCCTCCAGTGTTGGGCGCACTGGTGAAAGGATGACCATTGATACTGTATATAGCAGCTACACATAATTCTCTGGGGGCAATGCTGGCCCAGAATAATGAAGAAGGGAAAGAGCAAGCCCTCTATTACCTCAGTCGGAGATTGGTCAGAACTGAAGAGAAATATACTTATATTGAGAAGATCTGTCTGGCACTGGTCTTTGCAGTCAAGAAGCTCCGACACTATATGTTGTCGCATGAAATCAGCTTGGTATCCAAAGAAGATCCCCTGAAGTACATCATGTCTCAACCGGCACTCAAAGGCCGCCTGGGTAAATGGGCGGTAATCCTTATGGAGTTTGATATCTCCTACGTGCCGCGCAAGGCCGTCAAGGGCCAAGCTATTGCAGACTTCTTCGCTGAGCACCCAGTGCCCGGGGATTGCCTGTTGGAGCCGGAGCTTCCTGAAGATGAAACCCTAGAAGCCGTTCAAGTACAACCCGCCTTATGGCAGCTATACTTTGATGGCGCTTCCAGAATTGACGCCTCTGCCACTGGATCAGCCAGAGTCAGGGCAGGAGCAGGCATAGTCCTGAAATCCCCAGAAGGAGAAGTGGTGCATACATCCTATTCCATAAACAAGCAATGCACAAACAATGAAGCGGAATATGAAGCCCTAATAATCGGGTTGCAAATTGCTCTGTCCATGGGAATTCAGATGCTGGAAGCATTCAGAGACTCCATGCTAGTTATAAAATAGCTGGAAGGAGAGTTCGATGTACGAAAGTAAGAGCTCCTCCCCTATCACCAGTTGGCAACTCGCCTGATGTCAAAATTTTACTTCATCAGCATCAAGCACATCAATCGAGGCCGGAATGCTCAGGCAGACGCCCTCGCTAAGCTGGCCAGTTCATTGGCGGTCCCGCCAGACACAAGCCTGAATATAACAGTGATCAACCGCCGACAGGTCCCCAGCGTAACAGAGGTCCTGGCCGACGAACAAGAGATGGAAGTAGCAGTCATCGAAGGGGTTCAACAGCCCGATTGGCGAGAGCATCTCCTACGCTGGTTTCAACACCAGCAACTTCCAAAAGAAAAGGAACAGAGAATGAAGCTCCTGAGGATCAAGGATTCTTACGAGATGAGAAGTGGGACCCTGTTCCGAATTATGGCAGATGCCCGAAGGAAAGTCCTACTCCGTTGCTTGTCTTCAGCAGAAGCAGGATAGGTGATGCAGGAGGTCCATGCAGGATCAGCTGGAGCACACCAGGCTGGCCCGAAGATGAAAATTGAGATAAAGAAACTGGGTTACTATTGGCCCACTATATTTGACGATTGCTGCAGGTTTGCCAAAGCTTGTCAGAAGTGTCAAGAACATGCTAATGTAGCAAGGAGACCTCCAGTGCCATTGCATCCCACCCTACCAAGCTGGCCGTTTGCTCAGTGGGGCACGGACGTAGTAGGGCCGCTACCAGCATCTTCATCAGGGTGCAGATACATCTTAGCAGCTACGGACTACTTCTCCAGATGGGCGGAGGCAGTAGCACTAAGAGATGTGACGGGAGAACTAGTTGCAAGATTCTTCCGGCAGAATGTAATATTTCGGTTCGGGATCCCCAGCCGAATCATCTCTGATAATGGCAGTCACTTTAGGAACCAGAAGGTTTATCGGCTGGACGACAAATGCAAAATCGACTGGAGGACATCGTCCCCCTACAACCCTCAAGCCAATGGACTTGCAGAAGCCTTTAACAAGACTTTATGCACATTGCTGGCAAAGACTGTCAAGTCTAATAAAAAAGATTGGGAAGAAAGGATGTACGAAGCACTTTGGGCCTATCGTACTGTCTACAAGACCCCAACCGGCTGTTCACCTTTCTCCCTCGTTTATGGGTCGGAAGCTGTAGTGCCCATTGAACTTGAAGTTCCTTCGTTGCGAGTTGCCGTCCAGCACAGACTAGTCAGTGGCGAACAGGCTAATGCAGAAAGAAGATTAGAGGAGCTCGCTGAGCTCGAAGAAAAACGCCTTCGGGCACAGCAAAACATCCAACTCTACCAAGCTCGCATGGCCCGTGCTTTTGACAAGCTAGTCAAGGGTCGAGAATTCAAGAAAGGAGACCTGGTAATGGTCAAAAGAAAAGAAGTGATGGCCTCCAACCCCAAAGGGAAGCTGGTCGAAAACTGGGTCGGGCCGTATATCGTCCGCCGAGTATATGAAGGGGGTGCCTACGTCCGTGTAGACCACAAAGGAGTCATTCAGTTCTCTCCCCTCAACGGAAAACACATTAAGCTGTATCATGCAGCGCAGCCGACATGTCCCTAGTGATCAGTCGAAGCTACTCTTCTCCTTGGTTAGTGGCACTCCGCCCTAACCGAGCTACTCTTCTCCTTGGTTAGTGGCACTCCGCCCTAACCAAGCTACCTTCCCTCGGTCTAGTGGCACTCCGCCCTAACCGAGCTACCCTACCCTTGGTTTAGCGGCATTCCGCCCTAACCGAGCTACCTTTTCCTCGGTCTAGTGGCACTCCGCCCTAACCGAGCTACCCTCCCCTTAGTTTAGCGGCATTCCGCCCTAACCGAGCTACCTTTTCCTGGGTTTAATGGCACTCCACCCTAACCGAGCTACCTTTTCCTTGGTTTAATGGCACTTCGCCCTAACCGAGCTACTCTTTTCCTGGGTTTAATGACATCTCGCCCTAACCAAGCTACCTTTTTCTTGGTTTAGTGGCACTCCGCCCTAACCGAGCTACATTTTTCTTGGTTTAGCGGCACTCCGCTCTAACCGAGCTACCTTCCCTCGGTCTAATGGCACTCCACCCTAACCGAGCTACCCTTACCTCGGTTTAGTGGTACTCTGCCCTAACCGAGCTACCCTCCACCTTGGTTTAGTGGCACTCCGCCCTAACCGAGCTACTCTTCTCCTTGGTTTAGTGGCACTCCGCCCTAACCGAGCTACTCTTCTCCTTGGTTTAGTGGCACTCCGCCCTAACCGAGCTACCTTTTTCTTGGTTTAGTGGCACTCTACCCTAACCGAGCTACTCTTCTCCTTGGTTTAGTGGCACTCCGCCCTAACCGAGCTACCTTTTTCTTGGTTTAGTGGCACTCTGCTCTAACCGAGCTACCCTCTCATTGGTCCAGTGGCATTCCGCCCTGATCGAGCTACCTTTTCCTTGGTTTAGTGGCATTCCGCCCTAACCGAGCTACCTTCCTTTGGTCCAGTGGCATTCCGTCCTGATCGAGCTACCCTCTCCCTGGTCTAGTGGCATTCCGCCCTGATCAAGCTTCCAAAAGAATACGCCACACCGCCATTACGAGCCTTACGTTCGGATTGGCACGAAAGCCCTTCCTTGCGTTAGCATTATCTTCCCGCTAACGAATAAACCCGAGTCGGCTGGAGATTTTGTGTTCTAGCTGGCATTCTTACATTGTTGCCACTACGGGCCATCTACTGTCGACCAGGAGTCGAACATCACACTTCGACCTGCCACCCTATACATATCAAAAAAAAGAAAGAAAAGAAAATGGGGTTAAAAAATAGAGATACCCCGCCAGACTTGCTCCTATGTCAGGACAAGTGCAAAAATGGCTACAGCCCAGCTGTGGCGAAAACCCGAAAGGGCGTCGCAGGCAAAATCGGGTACCCCGCCACGTGAAAACCCGAAAGGGCGCGCGGGCAAAAGCAAGAGGGGGCTGGCCTCGGTGAAAACCCGAAAGGGCGCTTAGGTCAGTAATGTGAATAAAAAATGAATGATGAATAGTGATGAACCATCCTCCTTACAGAAGGCCATTTGCAAGGCCGAGGCAGAACCTTCATCCGATATCCCACTTATACACCCTTTTCGACCCTTGTCATCCTCGGCAAGATCGGTCGCTACTCTTTCCGGTTCTTGTCACCATCGGCAAGACCGTCTACCCTTTTCGACCCTTGTCACCATCGGCAAGATCGGTCGCTACCCTGTCCGGTTCTTGTCACCATCGGCGAGACCGTCTGCCCTTTCGACCCTTGTCACCATCGGCAAGATCGGTCGCTACCCCTATCCGGTTCTTGTCATCATCGGCAAGACCGTCTACCTTTTCGACCCTTGTCACCATCGGCAAGATCGGTCGCTACCCTGTCCGGTTCTTGTCACCATCGGCGAGACCGTCTACCATTTCGACCCTTGTCACCATCGGCAAGATCGGTCGCTACCCTGTCCGATTCTTGTCACCATCGGCGAGACCGTCTACCATTTCGACCCTTGTCACCATCGGTAAGATTGGTCACTACCCTGTCCGGTTCTTGTCACCATCGGCAAGACCGTCTACTATTTCGACCCTTGTCACCATCGGCAAGATCGGTCGCTACCCTTTCGACCCTTGTCATCATCGGCAAGATCGGTCGCTACCCTTTCGACCCTTGTCATCATCGGTAAGATCGGTCGCTACCCTTTTCGATCATTGTCATCATCGGCAAGATCGGTCGCTACCCTTTCGACCCTCGTCACCATCGACGAGCCTGGTGAACTACCCCCTAACCTGGGCCTTCCGCCCTCGTTGATCAACAAAACGTCATTGCGTCGACATTTGACCCATGTCGATGGTTATAACACACCTCTCATCACCAGTGGCAAGGTTCGCTAGGTGCATCTGCCTACGCTACCTATGTCCCACCTTGGCAAAGGCCCTGTTCCGGGAACGGCTACGTCGCGGTGAAGCGAACACCTCACCCCTTCCCTGAAGGCGTGAGTGCTCTCCTGCGCCATTGGCAAGTATCCCCAGGTTCGGGTGATCAGCCAGGAGAAAGAAAAGAAGGAAAGAAAATAAGTCGTGATCGAGGCGACAAACAGAGATGTCTTCATTAATATGACTTGTCGGAATACATTTACGCCCGGAACATCCCCCAGGGGTACATAAGCTCCAAAAAAAAAAAAGGAAGCGGAGCCCGATAAAAAAAAAACAAATGAAATCACGGCAAAGGACGCCGGAAAATATCTGCCAACTCCAAGAGGCCCAGTGAGGAGTGTCGGGTAAATTCTTGCAGCCAGGCCTCAGTAACTGTCAGCTGCGATAACCTTTCGTCCAATGAGGCAAGTTGTCCTTCGGCCAGATCAGCTTCTTCTCTTGACTGGGTTTCGAGGCGCTCGCCTTCCTGCAATTCGGCTTCGACCTCGGCAAGCTCAGCACGCAACTCTGCCTCCCGTGCCGTGAGGAGTAGCCGGCGTTCTGAGATATTGCCGGCAGCGTTTCTCAGCTGTTCCATGGTCATCCTCAAAGAAAAAGCAGCAGTGCGGCAATCTACCCTCTCCAGCTTCACAGCCGTCAGCTGATCAGAAACCTCTCGGCTCAGGAACTCCCGCCTGTTGGCGTGCTTTAATAGCATTACAACCCGCGGAGTCCAATCATCCATGGGGCAGCCGAATGCTAATAACGACCGGGAGAGGTGGTCTACCAAGCTCCTCAGCTGCACATAGGTCAGGTTCGGAGAAGCTGACATGGCCCGCTGGAGATTGTCCAAAGACTGCCATACCATGTCATCAGAGAATCGTAGGCCTAGTGGCGAAGTCTCAGGGAGCTGAAAATCCACCCTGCTATCTATGTTGGCCCAGATGTCATCGGCCACCCCGAGGGACGTCGATGGCAGGGTCTGGATGACGCCGACTCCTGGCCCAACAGTTGCGGTTGCGGCTGCCAAGGGGCCCTCTATGACGGCAATTTCCTTTCCTACCCTTTGGGGCGAAGTCATGACGGCCGTCTCAACGGCTGAGGGTGCTTGCTCCTCCCGAGCAGTCTCACGGGTCATCAACAGAGGGGAGCTATCTATAACCGATAAGGCTTCAGCTTCTTCCGCAATAATCTCCCCCGCTTCTACTTTCGGGAGAGCACTTGGCTTCAGCAGTGGCTCTTCGCCGGCAACCAGGGCTTGAGTCCCCGCAACCTCGATCAGGCCACCAACCTCGGCAGTCACACTGGGCTCCCCTGAGGCCGCTGCAGTAGCATAGGTCCGTGGAAGCCGCAGGGCGATGGGCCGCACAACAGGTGGAAGAGCCGATTGACTAATATCCATGCCAGGAAGGGGTATGCGGATCATTACAGCTGGTGATACCGCCTCAGCCTGCATTGCAAATACGTACATCAGCCAGTTGGCTTGGAAATAAAAAGAAGTGCTGCAGGCGGGAATCAGAATACTTCCTACCTCGACCGGCACTATATTTAGGCCTCCAAAAGTGGCCTCTGAAGATTCTGGCCCTTCTCCTGCAGTCGGGTATGATGGCCCGTACTCAGCTCCCAATAGCCTCGGAGGGCTAAACATCAACAGATCACTCTCATAAGCTGAAGAAGCCCGGGCGTCCTCAGCCTCGGTGTCGACCATCGGGAACCCCTCGTCGTCGCCGGAGCCGCCACCATAATCAACTTGTTTAGAGGAGGATGATTCTTCTGCTTGTTCTCGGACCTCCGATACCTGAGCGGGAACAATGCTGCTAGGAGAAAGCCCTCTATCCAGAATCTCCTCAGCGGTCTCCGCCTCGGGAGCATCCATCGGCGGAATATCCAGGGGCTGGTCCCTTGGAAGCCCTTGCTCTCCGATGGCAACCCCTACCGTGGCACCGACCTCAGGGAGCAGCGTGGGTCGAACATCGACTGGAATTGAAAGATAATAAATAGTCAAGACCCGACTGAAACCACAATATGCCACCAAGCTCTATCGACATGCTGCAAATTACCTTCTATTTCTCGATGGGGTGTCGGTGAAGGCAAGCCACCCTCAGAGGAGGCCGAGGGGGCTTCCTCCTCTCTCTCCCCAGCAGCAGCTCCGGTTGCCGCCTCCAACCCAACAACAGCGGAGGTAGTGCCAGCAGCTACTAAAAGGAAGGATGATCAGCCAGGGCGGCGGAAATAAACAAACAAGCCAGGCAAGAATAA
The DNA here is from genome assembly GCA_022559845.1 of Amorphophallus konjac. Taxonomy (NCBI): domain Eukaryota; kingdom Viridiplantae; phylum Streptophyta; class Magnoliopsida; order Alismatales; family Araceae; genus Amorphophallus; species Amorphophallus konjac. The sequence continues at coordinate 134,748,298 of CM040129.1, forward strand.
GAAGTCACCTTCGCCCTCAGGCCCCTACGTCCAGGCGGCCTCAAATTTGGAGAATGACGGAACCCGAGGAAGGGGAACCGTGGACTCCTCTTCAGCAGCCTTCCTCCGACGTGCCCGAGTAGCGCGGGACTCTGCCCTCTTGGCTTTCTTGGCCCTACTGATGGCCTCCCTGACCTGGGACCTGGTTCGCTTTCACGAATCCCCAGGGGGTAATGGTGTCGTAATCGGAGCTGGCTCTAGAATATTAAAATATGAAGGCTTCTGCGCCTTAGATATCAGCTCCCTACAGTGTCGGGTCGCCTCCATAGAAGGTGAGCTGCAAAAGCACATAGGTGAGAAGATGCACACTAACTATAGAAGAAGTAGCTTCAGGGCTGAAGCAGAAATCAAGCATTACCTGGCAGCCCGGTATATCGGGGACTAAGCGGCCAGTAAAGTAGTACTGGCGCCTTGTCCCGGGAAGCCGTCTCGCGGATGAGCCAGCACACATCACCAATTGTTTCACTTTTGATGAGGGCATCACTCACGATCCCCTCTGGCTTGGCACCTCTCTCCCTCCCGGAGGCAGCTAGGGAGCGGCCCTACTTCTGGATTGGACCTTAGTGCTTGTCATTGGGTCATTTTGTTATTTTCTCCCTTTTACTTGAGTCTTAATCTTGTAATTTGCCTTTTATTTGAGTCTTGTACCTAGGTTATAAAGTCATTTCCCTAAGTTCGAGTCTCATTAGGCTATGGTGCTTGCTATTGGGCATATTTCTTTGGGCTAGGCCCATGGGCGCACCCCCCTTCCTTGGTTATCTGTTAGTTTGTTAAAAGTCAGGGTCTTATATGTAAAAGTGAGTTTCCTATAAATAGGACCCCAATTCCTCTTTTGAAGGTTAATGAAGTATTGAAGAATTTGCCAAAGCATTAGTGCACCTCTCCCTCCCTCTCTAGCTCTCTCTCTCTCTCTTCTTCTCCCTCTCACTAAAGGGGGCGAACCCCTCTCTCTCTCCTCCCCACCCCAAATTCGAAATTCACTCTCTATCCTCCCTATTCACCTCTAATTAAGACCCCTCCCCCTTCCCCATACCTCCCATTTAAGTCCCCTCCAACCCCTAGGTGGAATCCCTTTCTCCTAGGCACCTCTCCCTCTTCCAAGGCACCCCTTGGCATTCCCCATACACCCCCTCACTTCCCCAAGCACACCCTTCACCCCTCCCAAGCTAAAATTCAAATTTTCCTCCCTTTGGGGACTGCACCCCATTCATTCCCAGCCCCTTCACCTCCCTAGGTCGCAGCCCCCCAACCCCCTTCCCCATTGTTCTTCCATTAGCCTAGTTCCACCACTATCTCTTTCCCTTTTCCCAAGTCTGCAGGTGGCAGAGAAAGGGTCGATTTGCTGAAGAATCCACGGATTCATACGGTGTCTTCTGAAGGCGTACCATACCATTCTGGAAAGGTCGTCCAGTTATCTTTGCAGGCGAGGTGATCTCGTCCCATTCTGAGTTCGGGGCTGTCCGGGAGAACCATTCTCCCCCGACTGCGCTGGGCTCCCTCTGCAGAGTACCTGAACCGGTTTTGAAGCTGTGCCACGGCGAGCCCTAGCAGAATCAAGCCAAGGTCTCTTCATAAAAGTTCTTCCACGTCCTATCCTCTTCCAAGATCAGGAAGCAGAACTGCATTCGGGTTCCGTGGGACGGAGTTATAGAGTTTCTCCTCTGACTGCTCCAAGCTGATTCCCCAAGTCTGCTACGACCTGTCAACACCTTCTTGGGTCCCCCGGTCTCCTCCAACCTCATCTGGCTTCCCCGTTGGTTTGGCTCCGAAGTAGACTTGACCACGATTCCAGAAACTCTGACGGCTCATGATTCAGAGTTCGAGAGTGGCCGGGGTAGCTTCTGCAAGTTGCTGTCTGAATCAGATAGCTGCTGCGGCCAGAATCTGTCACCCGGTTCGAAGCTGCACCACGGCCGACGGTGGAAGATTCAAGTCACGAGTCCTTCTACAAATATCTTCCTCCACCTGTCATCTTTCTGGATCAAGAAGCAGAAGTGTGTTCGGCTTCCGGAGGTCAGAGCTTTCGTTTTTCTCCCTCGACGGGTCGGGTCTGCCTCCCACAACCTGCAGTGACCTGCTGCCACTCATCGGTGTCCCCCAGTCCACCCCGACCTCAGACGGCTTCCCCACCAGTTTTCCCGTGAAGAGGGTCCATCCACGGTTCAAGAAACTTCTACGGTTTGTGATTGGGTGCCCAGGAGCGGCCGGGACAACTTCTGCAAGTCACTGTTCGTGTCAGGTAGCTGTTGCGGCCAGAAACTGCCACCTTGTTCGAAGCTCGACCCAGACCAGCCACTGCAGCCGAAGAAATTGAGAAAATTCTGAAGCCTCCTGGTTCCAGATACGAAGATTTCCCAGCTGGTCTCGTCTTCAGAGAAATTCTAGAACGTGATCTACGGCCTCTACAGTGACTGGCAGTCAGCCATCACAGCAAGCAGGGAATTTCCATTTCGGCTACACCGGCGCGTCCTCCGGCGAATCTCCCTCTCCCGCCTGGCCGGCTTACCGCCCCTCCCTGCGTGGAGGTAGTGTTTGAGTGTACTTAATTGACCCCACCCTAAGTTCACCCTCCTGCGTGAGGTGTAGTGATTGTAATCATTCAAAACAGGATTGAAGCTTCACCGGCGCAGTGTGCGGGGAACCACACTTCCCCGCTCGCCCTCGTCTCCGATCGGGGTTGGTTTCTTCAAACCAACCAGGTGAGATCTACCCTTGCTCTTTACTCTTGTTCATTTAATATCTGTAAAACTTATTCGCTGGTTGGTGAGAGAGTGCCCGATCCCGGAACCACCACCCTTGTGTGGTCACCGTGGCCTTAGTGAGAGGAGTGTCCTAGTGCCCCCAAGGCACCCGGCTGCCCTTGTTTGTGGGCTTCCTATCTTTGGGAGGGATAACCTTAGTGATGCTGGTCCTCTAGCCAGCCAGGGGCTTTCTCCACTACCTCGGCTCGGCATCATCGAGTCACCACGGGAAACGGGTGTGTGCGGTGTAACGGCGACTCTCAAGTTGCTCCCCAAATCTTGTGATTGTTATTGCGAATTAAGTCCAAGGGATCATTGTCATTTGCTGCCTTTGCATCATTGTGTCACATCAACTTTTCTCCGTCAGTTGAGCCAAGTCCTCATGGCCACGGGATGACAAGTGATGATATAAGCTCAAGTGGTCGAATCCCCAGCCGTCGACATACTTGAAAGATATGAGGAGCTGATGGTCCCGGATGGCTTCTAGTGGACCAGAAATTGAAAGCCCATGAGAATGAAGCAGGGCGAATATCCAGGGGGTGTTGGAATATAAGTCAGCCCGCCTGTCTTCCCTCCTGATGAAGGTCCGGTAGGGATGAAAACGGTCGATTTCTGGGCGCCAGCTCGCCACACTAGGAAGAGGTTCTTCCACCGGAAGGGGGATTATCTGAAGAGCAATCCGGTCACTGCTAACCCGGCACAGCCCCCAGAGAGTCTTGATATAATCATCCCTCTGGATCTCTGGCATCTTCGGGTCGGCTCGGGATGACCTGCCCTTCGCAGCTTTCCTAGCTTCTACATATGCCATCACCTTGGTGTTGGACCAGGACTTCAGCTTCTTCAAATAGGATGGATCAACATCCAAAACAGGCTCCCGCTGCGAATCTAGGAAACGACGCTCGGCACTATGCCAGCAGTCTTTCCGGAAGTTCCGATAGAAGCCCGTTCGCGCATTCCACCACTTGATGAAGTCTGGAGTCACTCGGGGCAGACGGGCCGGGGTTGGCACCCTGAATGACACATCCTCCCGACGATGGAAGTAGTCCCACCATGCGCGGGCTTCATCCGTAGTCGTCTGACCAGCCCGATGTCTATTCGGCAGATTGAACCGGGCTGAAGAAGAAGGGATTTGCTGGTCGTACCCAAAATTTCGGCCAAAACGAAAGGGATAATACGGCTCCAGCCACAGTAAGCCGCTCTTCCTGAAGATAAGAACACTGGGGCGAATAGACAGCGCCCAATCAACCAGTTCCGACTCCAAGATGGGCCTTGTGCGCTTCGACCCAGTCAGCTGATGAATAAATTCCTCTGTCTCAAATAATCGGCATTGCCGCATCCTGTTGACAAGAGGGCTAGAGCTGGCAGCCAAGCTCCAAAAGTGCAGAACGCCAGGGGAATCTGTTGGAACTGTAGTCAACTTCCCCCGAATAGCAAAAAGCTGATCCGCCAGTGAGGACGGTTCGGCACTGGCAAATTCGATCATCCGCGGCAAAGGACGATCTGACTGCATCGACTGGGGAGCTGCTTCAGGAAATAGGGTGCAGACCCAGGCATTAAAAAAGTGGATGGGACCAACTATCCACGAATTTCTGGGGATGCGTGACTTGTGCAAATCCCCCAACATTTTATATATGAGGCACAGAGCCACAGGACACAGGGACAGTTTCATCCCCCAAGCCATTAAACATGCAGGGTAAATAGCCTCCGGTCTGATTACTATCTCGTCCCCTTAAGGGAGGGCGAATGAACAAAGCCAATATGTCAGATACGCAGCACAATGTGTAACTGCGTCAACTCCTGTGGGATTCGGGCCGACCTGCCGCCCTCTCCCTGAGACAGCAGGATATGTCGCTTGGCGACGTCGAGCCCTCTTCTTCCGCGCCACCGCTGTCGGAACCACCGTGGGGAAGTCCTCGTACTGTTGCTCCCCACCGAAGAAATACTGAAGCCACGTGCCCATCCGCACGCGTCTCTTTTCGCCAGGCTTCCGCGCCTCCCGCGAGTCAAGCGTCAGGCGCAGCAGGGTGCGATATGCCTTCATGAGGTAGCGGTAAGCGAAGCCCGTGAAATATCTGCCCTCACCGTTGGTCTGGTCTTTCAGCCAGTCTGGAAAACAAACCTCCTCATACGGCTCCCCATCTATCGGCAAGCCGCTCAGCTGAGAAAGGCTCCATAGGTCCAAAGAAGTCTCACCTTCTGCAGTATAAAAAGTGTTGTACTCTGGGCAGAAGACTTCAATCATCCCACAGCACAGACCTCGGGAGATCGGGTACCTGTACCGGGAAGCATATACACTCTGGTATACACCAGCATGCACCAGGATGGGGGCGTACTGCCGCAACACAAAGTCTGTGAATTCAACTGCCCCCGGTCTGAAGGCGTGAGCGTCGGTGGCTTTGAGCTCTCCAAACCACCCCACTGAAATCTGATGTTTGAACCGGACTGCCAAGCAATCTAAAAGAAAAGGTTCATCTCGGTATCTCCAATGAAGCGGGCCGAGGAATAAACCGTATACGGGCTTCTCCCTATCAACACGTCCGGCAGTTTCATTCCAGCGAGCTGGGGTATACTGCGGTGCTCTCGTCAGCATCCCAGCCTTGGGGGATAACTCTTGCACTCCGAGCACGGCTCCCCACTTTCTGGACTCCCTCTGGACATATATAGGCATGCCGTGAGTGACTGACTCGGTCAAACTGTCTCTCTCCGCCAGTAGGGCTCCCTCGGCCCGACGGACGAGAATTAAATCGCGCTTCCCTCCGAGGTTGAAGCGCTCAAGGAACGCCATCAGATGCTTGTCCTTAGGATGGTCCAGTCTGACGCCATCCCTTCGATCGTACTTGAAGTGGTTACCGTCAAGAATCAATAGGCAGCCAGTGTCGACAGTGTCGGTCTCTGAGTCTGAGGACTCAGCCACCACAGCCACATGTCTAAGCCCCCGATCAAGGGAATGGACATTCCCCCATGTCACAGTGACTCGGGATGCAGAGGAAGAAGGGTCGGATGCCATATTATCTGCAAAACAACGTCCAGAAAAGAATGAGCAAAGTCAGAAATCAGTTGATCAAAGCAAGACTTCTGACAAAATTTTGGCAGCATCTCCTCAGCTCGAGGGTTTGCCAAAAGAGAAGTGGAAGCCGTCCACTGAGGGAGCAGCCCCTAAAAGTAGCCATAGGCACTAAGCCAAGGCCAAACGGGACACCCGGGAGATTTAACTCCGAGGACAAGTCCTACTAGGAGCCTCCCGGGGCCCGAAGAATGGGTTCAGAACCCGAATAGAATAACACTCAACTCACCCACTCACAGGGCGAAATCGCCCAAACCCAGAGCCACTCGGCGCCGCGGTGGAGAGGAATGAAGAGAGAGAAGAAAATTTCACAAATGAAGGGGCTGTGAAGAAAAAATGAAGAATGAAACAATATATAGGGGGGCTCCACCCCTGTTAAAACGGCGCGCCCCGGGGCGCACCGTTTTAAGCAATTGGCGCGCCGTGGGGGGCGCGCCGTTTCAACCTCCCCAGCCTAAGGGCGCGCCGCTTTAAGCGGTGCCGTTTTAAGCAATGGGCACGCCGTTCTAAGCGACGCCGGTCAAACCTCTTACGGCGTCGGATTAACATCCGAAGCCGGAATTAAGTGCCGTTCGAGCTTCTGTCAACTAAACGAAGCTCATCCGTAGGCCTTGCCGCATTCCTGCCTCACTTGCATCGCCTACGTCTGGGGGGCATTTGTTGGCACTCAAAATATGATCCTTCGGTGACCAAGCCGCAAAGACAAATGATACGGCCCACTGAAGCACAGAAGCCGATGAAGATCAACCTACTAAAGATTCTTTAAGCTGCCAGAGCCTCGAGCCACCTTGAAGGGAACACCGGGGACTTCACCTTAGGAGAGTTGGAATGAACCCACAACCAACCGGCAGCGCGATCAAGCCTGCCCAATGATCCGGCATCGACCTCGTCATGCCGCTACCCCACATCCATCGCCCGACCAAGGACGATGGTCTACCCAATGGCTCTCCTAAGGAGGAAAAACGTCCCCGGCCGTCCATAACAAGGGGCCGAAGGTTCTGTCAGCAGAGGGCCCCGATCACCCGACATGGGTTCGGCTCCTCGTCATAATGGGCCCATTAGTGGCCAATTGATTGCCATTCAGGGCAGAATCATCCGGGATGCAACACCGTCCCGCCAAGAAGCCTCGAGCACGAGTCGTCTTGACCAGAAGCACAAATCACAGTGTAAAAGGTCGTGTCAACAGGATATCCGTATGATCGGGCCAGACACACGCGGAGGTCTGATCAAGGTTGTTCGTCATATCGAGAGCTTCCTCGACACCACGTCAAGGTTTTGCAAAGGCCAGCGTGGAAGGAACAGTCAACGGGAGCTTCCGGAATCATCCCCGGACCCACCGGCCAAGCCGCGCCGAGCAAACAAGTTAAAACGGCGCGTGAAGGAATGTCGGCGCCCTTTAATACGGCGCCATCAATCCGGCGCGCTAATGCCAATCGGGGGTGTCCCGGCGCCATCAATCCGGCGCGCTAATGCCGTGTGTCCCGGTGCCATCGAATCCGGTGCGCCCCTCCCTGGGGCGCCGGATTAGAAGAAGGCTATATAGCCTGTCTTCGACGGAAAAAAGAGGAGGAGGCGAAATCAAAAGAAAAGAAAGGAGAATTAGAAAGAAAGAAGAGAGGTCCAAAGAGAGGGGTCGAGGGTTTTTTGGTCTGAAGAAGCCTCCGTCTGAGCCTCTCGGCGGCCGCCACCCCACTCCACCCGAGCCTCCCGGAATCGGAGAAGGAGAGCATCCGTTTCTCATCTACCTAGGTGGGTTTCCCGTGTTTTCTCCCGGCGGACCCCCTTCGTTTCATCTTCGGTTTTCTCTGATACAATGTAAGTGAGTGAGGGGAGGGGCGATGATACGAGCCTGACCTCCCCTCCTTCACCAGCACCTCTGTTCTTTCTCTTCGTCTGTAACGAGTCTCGTCTATTAATGTAAACGGTGGCCGAGCGACAACGCCGGCGCCGGAATGATGCTCTGTGCACTTCCCTTTTCTGTTGTTCATATCGTGAATGAATGTTGCTTTCTCCTTCCTCTGGATCTCCCTTCTTCCCTGCTGCTTTTCCCCTTTCCTTATAGCCGGTGAAACGGCGCCCTGCAGCGATGCCAGCACCGTGGAGGATGAATGCGAAGCTCCGTGCGTTCCTCTGTCTGAGTGATTTTCTTCCCGTTCCGTCTCCCTCGACGCTACATGCCCTACTATGGTAGGGGCTACATTAATCCCCCTCCCCGGGGGTTTCTCTTCCGATCAAATGTCAAGGATTTTCACTGTGTGAGGTGAGTCTATACGCGTGTTCCTTCAACCTGTCTGGGCTGTCCTCCTAATACCCTTCTGTCCTCGACCATGAACGGGGGGAGACCAGGCCGTCCCCACATTCCCGTCATTATTTTCTAGGCATCGACTGATTAATGTTGCGTTAATTTGTGAACGATCACATGCATGTACGTATGCGTATCTACAGGCATTAGCGTTGGCCTGCTAATTATACGAGTGTTCTCGCCGTGCTGTTCTGCTGTTTCATTAGTGGGGTTCGGTAACCCGGGGAGGGGGAACATTCCCTTGATCTTTCATCCTGACTGCTCGGTTCGATGAGTCTATTTGTCAATAATGGATTTCAGAAGGCCAGTGAGCACACAGAAATTGGGTTAATCCCAACACTACAAATCCACAGCCCCCCTAGTGGGCTCTGTGGTGGCCGTAGGTTGCGTGCCCCTCAGAGGCTAGCCCTCGGGGTTTCCTCCCAGATCGGTCGTCCCAATTCGAGCATTGTGTTGGCTCGGGTTGCGTGCCCCTCGCAGGCTGGCCCTCGGGGTTTTCGCTCCCGTCATGAGTCAACTCATCCGCTCACTGCCGCCCACGGATTTGGTGCCCCTAGCAGGTTTGACCTCGGGGTTTTCCTCTACGTTCGGGTTTTTGCCGGCCGTCGTCGTGCCACCCGGCCTTTAGGGGTTGCTCCGCCACGTGAGCACTCCCCGCTTCTCCCCGACAAATCCTCCGGGATGGGGAGATGCTGCCGAAATTCCGGCTTGAACGAGTCCAAACTCGGAATGATCGCCGCGCTCGAGTATGAACCTCGCGCGAGCCTGTGACTTAACTTTTGGATGGCTTGGGACCGATCCATGAATAATCAACTCAATCAACTTTCAAAATCTCTCAGAACATTTTAATAAATTCATAAATAAACCAACGAAAATCTTGGTGTCCGAGAAATTGGGCTAAATCGGCACCGTTCATGCATGGCACACCTTAAACGGCGCGCCTTAAAACGGCGCGCCCTTCCCGGCGCGCCTTAAAACAGCGCGCCCTTCCCGGCGCGCCCCAATCAGGCCGCGCTGGTTTAACACATCTTTTCCATTCACCTACGGTTTCCGACGCCGTTTTAAGCCATTTACCTACGTTTCAGGGCGCCGTTTCAAGCATTTTAACCCCTGTCTTCGCAAGCGTTGCACCGGTTTCATGCCGAATCATGTCGTTGTGTCGTTCTAGTCTCTTCCCCGCTCCTGGGATGATTTCTGGTGTCAACCATAAAAATGAAGTAAACTCTTTGATCAGTGAACTGAATAAATTAGCTTGTTCGAGCTTGAATTGATATGTCTCGAGTTTTCACCGTTATGCCTTAGTCCAGGCATTCAGGTCGCGTCAATGCATGCTTGAGTGTGCGCCTCCCCGGTATATCAAATGACATTGCCGGAAGGTCGGGCTATGCCTGATCAGAGGTCTTGTTACGCGTGAAGGTGGCCTTCGGGCCTAAGTCCTCCGCCATATACCGAGGCCCACCCAAATAAATCGTGTGTAGTCAATCATAGCATCTCGTATGATCACTCGCATGCTCTGTATCCTTTATTCCGGCCTCGACAGCCCTTCATCTCGGAAATTAATCAAAGGTGTTCCCTCCTCGTGGGGGATGTAATTAACGCCATAGCCTTTATGGTATGGCGGACTGCTGGTCCCGACCGAACCTCACATTCGCCCGACACGGGTCAGAATGAGCGCATCATAAAATTGTCACTCATGTGACTGGCACGCCCGCATCATCAATCAGTCAGTTAATTACCAGTTAGTTAATTGGTTGATCGACACGTGAAATAAGACATGTATACATGTACATATATACATATATACATGAAATAAAACAATAAGATGGTCGGATAAAACCCATCGCAAACACCAGGTTATAAATATATTGTAGTATCATTGACATTGCGTTTATGCCAACACAATGGAATTTGGTTTACCCAGTGTAGACGAAAGGTGTAAACCGTGCCTCTCGGCTAAGACCTTGGAGGGCCATGGACACCGAGTTAAGTGTGTTCATCGATGCTGGGGTTGCACCGATGCAAGGAGTTCAGGTTTCTCCAACGTAGACGAAAGGTCTAGGTCGTGCCCCTCGGCTGAGACCCCGGAAGGCCTTGGGCACCGAGTTAAGGTGGTTCATCGGTACTGGGATTGCACCGACGCGAGGAGTTCAGGTTTCTTCGAATTAGATGAAAGGTCTAGGTCGAACCCCTTGGTTGAGACCCTGGAAGGCCTTGGGCGCCGAGTTAAGGTGGTTCTTCGGTACTGGGATCGCGCCAACGCAAGGACTTCGGGTTTCTCCGACTTAGACGAAAGGTCTAGGTCGAACCCCTCGGTTGAGACCCCAGAAGGCCTTGGGTGCCAAATGAAGGTGGTTCATCGGTAGTGGGATTGCACCGACGCAAGGAGTTCGGGTTTCTCCAACTTCGATGAAAGGTCTAGGTCGTACCCCTTGTGGACACTAAGAAAAGAGAGAAGAGGAGGGTGAAGGGACGACCCACATACAAATGGGCCCAGCTATATGAGAAGAGCCCAAATGCCATAGTCCAAAAGAAAAAAGGGAAATAGGGGACTTTCAAAAAAAGGGAAGAAAGGAAAATGGGAAAATAGAAGGAAAAAATCCCACGTATGCGTCTTTTCCCCCTTTTCCCCTTTCTTCCTTGCCCTTACAAAAGCCTCCTCCAGAAGGCACTATACATAGCACACAGCGGTGCTACTGTAGTACCCAGCGCTGGGCCATGTCGGTGACTGACAGACCTACGGCCGACCTTGGGGGAGCTCCTGCGTCTGGTGGATTCAACGATGGAGGAATGTTGACACCTTGAAAATGAGCAAGGGCAGAAGCAGAATTGAAAAGGAGATTAGACCAATAGGGAAAGATCAATGACGAAGCTCGTCAACCATCTACCCGGCTGAAGCCTTTTCCCGGCCAAGCTGAGGTCCGGTGCCATCGCCAGTCAGACGGCGACGCTGATGAAGTAGCAGTCACCTGACTGATGAAACCCTCTAGCACACTTTAACAAGAGCTACACTACGGCCTCGTATGAAGGGCTGCAGATGACACGTCATATCAAGTCAGATATTGATTTGTTGACAGATGAGACATGAGCAAAGATAAAGATAAAGCCAGAACCAGCAAATGAAGACTGTGAAGATTCCGGCAAGGTCCGAGCCACGGAAGAATTACCACTGAAACCATTACCCGGCTAAAGCCTCCTTGGGCTAAAGCTGATTTCCGGTGTTATCGTCATCCAAACGACAGCACTGATGAAATCCCAGTCTGCTGACTGATGAAATCTCAAGATGATCTGAACAAAGTTACGTCACTAATACTGGACCTTCTCCAGTTACGATGAATATCAGTTTAAAGAATTAAGAGAAGCCAAGGCACGTGTGAGGCCTAAAAGCCCTAAATGGGCCGGCCAGGTGGGCTTCCAGGAGCGGCGCCGGAAACCTCAACAGAGGCCACTCGGCGCGCCGGGAGCTGCTGCGAGCAGGGTGCCGCGCCGACTTCCACCTACCGAAAGGGTAAGAGGATCGGGTCTATAAAAACCCACCCCTTCGAAAAACACAAGAGGAGGGAGGGCAAAAGAAAAAAAAAGCTCAGAAGATCCTCACCCTCACCACCGCCAGAAGGAAGAACAGAGCCTCCTCCACTGAAAGAAAGAGAGAAGAGACCAAAGGAGAAAGCATAGAGAAGGTTCGAAGCTAATTGAAGGTGGGCACCAGGGAGGGAGAGGAGTCAGTGCTCCGCCCTCCCCCCCCCCCCCATTTCTGTATTTTCATCTTCTTGTAGTTTCGATGGATGATACTTCTTCTTCTTCTGATGTATTCTGTGACATCGTAATCGGTTTTCATGCCGCTAGAACAGGACTTAGTCTTTATCTGCAATTTTCTTCTATGTACTCCATCCCTCTGATGCATGGATGTAATAGTCATGTTCGGATGAATAAACAAATGGAACAGGCCTTGAGTGTCGCCTGCTATTGTCTCTGTGGAGGTTTGCCTCTTATTCCTTTCCCCAGTCTGATTATTCGTCTGCATTTTCCTTCTCGAAGATGTTTTCATGCGCTTGTTCCAGGGCCAGGGACAGGCTATCCCTTGGCCTTCAGAACAAAGCCAAGCCACATGATGATTCACATCTGTGAGATTCCGGAGTTTTCGATGCCCGATTTGTTTACCGACATCATCAGAGTCGTTTCTGGACCAGAGACAGATATCTCTTGGTTCCCAGGACGACGAATGATAACATCAAGCCATCCTCCTGGAAGTCTATCCAAGCAATGGTGACAGAGGCTCCTTATGTTCAGTTCCCCTTTTCCATTTCCCTCTGCCCTCGGATTTCCTTCTAAACCCACTCCAAAGCTGGTTGATACCCAATAAATGCATCCATCTTTGACTCCTCAGGGCCCGTCAATCTCAGCCCTAATCACCAGGAAAACCCCCTCAATCATCCATAAATCCAAAAACAGAGTACCGTAAAACCCTAAATTCACCTCGGCGCCCTCGTCTGTCTCGGCTCCACAAACAGTAAAGCGGATGAACAGCCCTCGGCGCAAGCCTTCTTGCGCCGAGACCCTATCTCCTTAGCGCGCCGGGAGCCTCCCTGTTGTTTTACCTCGCGCCGAAAAGCCACCCCATCTCATTTCTCCTCGCGCTGGGAAGCCCATGCCGGGAGCCTCCTCCCTGGCCTGCTCTTCATCGCGCCGGGAAGACCCCGCGCCGAGAGCCCCTGCCTCCATGCCATTTGGTGCCAGGAGCTCCCCCTGGCCTCCTTGCCATTGGCACCGGGAACCTACGGCCATTTGGCCCTTGCGCCGAAAAGCCTCTTTGGCCTCCTCATTCTTGCGCCAAGAACCCCTGCCTCCTTGCCACCGGCGCCGAAAAGCCCCCTTGGCCTCCTTGCCACTGGCGCCGGGAAACCATGGCCGTTTGGCCCTCGCGCCGAAAGCCCTTCATGCCACGCTGTTTCGCGTCGGGAACCTATATGCACATCCAAGCTGCCCCGAGAGCCTGCTTTGCCACTCAATTGAACCCCCGGCGCCTGGATCAAACCCACCCAGGGATGCCCATGAGTCACCGACCTGTCCCGGGGATAAATCGAAGGGAGCAAGACTCCCTCATGTTCCGTTAATCCGCACCGGATTCCTGAGCACCCCCCTTTTAGCGAAAGTGAGCTCTGCCAATGCATGAGTGTCACCAGCTTCTATAAGGGAAGAGTCAAACATTGCCCCAGGGCATACATATGCAGTGTGGGAGGTTCGCTCCCTCTTTTTCTCGGCTTTCATCCCGGCACTCCGTGGGTGATAGCCTATTCTCCTCTGGGCATAATCCAGATTATGGGGAGATGCTGCCGAAATGTCGACCGATGTTTAACCCCGATGAGCCCCGGGAAGTACACGCAAGTGCAAAAATGGCCCAAAACCCAGCTGTGGTGAAAACCCAAAAGGGCACTGCAGGCAAAATCGGGTACCCCGCCACGTGAAAATCCGCAAGGACGCGTGGGCAAAAGCAAGAGGGGGCTAGCTCCGGCGAAAACCCGAAAGGGCGCTTGGGTCGGTAATGTGGTGATTCCAAAGAAAGCCTCACCTCCCACCATAAAACTCCTCGTGGATCGACCGACGCCTTGCTCGATCCACGATTAGACCCATCCGGAATGGACCTTACGTCTATTCTGATGAAGCCTTCATGCATTGCTCGAAAAAAAAATTCCCTCGATAATAGGCCCACCTCGGGATAGACCTTCCGTCTGTCCTGATAAAACACTTTCACTTGTTTCTATCTAAGACCCACAACAATGAAACCCTGTCTGGTTTAGACCTTACGTCTATCCCAATGAAACCTACCCTACATCTATCCCGATGAAACCTATGAAATCCTTACATTGGTATAAACCCAATACCGATGATGAAACTCGCTGCTGATCGACTGGCACACTGCCCGATCAGCGATGAAACCTGTCCGGGCTAGACCCTACGTCTATCCCGATGAAACTTATGAAATCCTTGCATTGGTATAAACCCAATACTAATGATGAAACCTGATGCTGATCGACCAGCACTTTGCCCGATCAGCGATGAAACCCTGTCCGATTTAGACCTTACGTCTATTCCGACTAGATCTACAGGTCTCTTTACGTCCCGCCACGATGAAACCTGCTGTTGATCGATTGGCACAGTGCCCGATCTATGATGAAACTTATCCAATTTAGACCTTCTGTCTATCCTGATGAAATCCATGAACTCCTGGCATTGGTATAAATCCAATACCAATGATGAAACCCGCCATTGATCGATCGGCATCTCGCCCAGTATCAATGATAAAACCTTATCCGGGCTAGACCCTACGTCTATCCCGATGAAACCTATGAAATCCTTGCATTGGTATAAACCCAATATCGATGATGAAACTCGCTGCCGATCGACTGGCACACTGCCCGATCAGCGATGAAACCTGTCCGGGCTAGACCCTACGTCTATCCCGATGAAACCTATGAAATCCTTGCATTGATATAAACCCAATACCAATGATGAAACCTGCTATCGGTCAGCTGGCGCGCTGCCTGATCGACGCTAAAATCCATCCAGGGTGGACCTTCCGTCCGCTCTGACAAACACGACACAACCCTTCAAATCAATTCAGACCCTCCGTCTGGATAGATCATGAAACTATATTCCTTTGCATTAATGTTAAACCCCACGTTAACGATGAAACTCATATTCTCAGCAAACGGCTTCGTGCCCGAGCTGCTATTTATATCCTCTAAATCAATTCGGACCTTTCGTCTGGATAGATCATGAAACCCTACTTCCCTTTGCATTGATGTTGACACCCACATCAATGATCGTGTGTCCACAATAAACATATGGCGCCATGGTCCATAGGATGAAAGTTCTGGTCCCAGAAAAGATAATGAAAAAGGAAAAGAGAAAGAAAACGACAAAAAAAAATACAAAAAAGGGTTTGAAAATAGAGATACCCCGCTAGACTTGTTCAGGCATTCTGGACAAGGGCAAAAAGGGCTAAAACCCAGCTGTGGTGAAAACCCGAAAGGGCACTGCAGGCAAAATCGGGTACCCCGCCACGTGAAAATCCGAAAGGACGCGTGGGCAAAAGCAAGAGGGGGCCGGCTCCGGTGAAAACCCGAAAGGGCGCTTGGGTCGGTAATGTGGTAATTCAGAAGTTCCATGCCAACCGGCACGTTGCCTTCACCTACCCTTCACTGACGAGGCCTTCTATCGGTCATCTGGCTCTATGCCCCACCGATGATAAAGCCTTGCCGGGGTAGATCTTACGTCTACCCTGATGAAATCTACACACCCTCCTTTCACATGTCCCACCAACAATAAAACCGGCCATCATTTCGATAAAGCCTGGCCAGTTCAGACCTTACGTCTGTCCTGGTCAAACTCCTAAACCATCCCTTGACCGATCGGCTCCTTGCCCGGTCAACGATAAAACCCTACCAAGACAGACCCTACGCCTATCCTGATGAGACCTACGTATTTCTTGGCAAAGCCCCACCCGCCATAAAACCTGCTGGGATAGACCTTACGTCTGTCCTAACGAGACCTACACCTCTACATATGTCCCACCATTGATCAACCGGCACCTTGCCTGATCAATGATGAAACCCTCTGTCCGATTTAGACCTTACGTCTATACGGATGAAACTTATGAAACTCTTTGCGTCGATATAAGCCCATATCGACGATGAAACCAACCACTGATCGACTGGCACCTCGCCCGATCAACGATGAAACCATGTCCAATTAAAACCCTGCCAGTTTAGACCTTTCGTCTATTCTGATGAAACTCATAACACTTTCTTTGCATCGATATAAACCCAATATCGATGATGACGCTACCTGTTGATCGACCGGCACCTCGCCCGATCAATGATGAAATCCTATCCAGTTCAGACCCTATGTCTGTCCTGATGAAAACCATGCACCCTTCAATGTCCCACCTGCGATAACCTCTACCCAGTCTAGACCTTACGTCTACTCTGATGGAACTTATAAAACTCCTTTGCATCGATATAAACCCAATGTCGATGATGAAATCATGTACTGGTCGATTGGCACATCGCCCCGACTAGCTTTGAAACCTGCCCGGGACGGGCCATTCGCCCATTTCGGATTGTGCTCTGAGCCTCTTCGTTCACATTCCTGCAAACCGTCTCCCTTGCGGCACGTATGGCCAAGAAGGACGTTTGCTGCCACCAACAGAACTCGGTTTAAAGCATCCCCCCGGAGGCCGTCACGCGGTGGAGCGAGTTCCCCATCCTTTCTCTGAAGGGGTGGACGCTCTCCTGCTAGGTACGGGCTATTCCCATAGGGACCGCTGAAACCGCTGCCAAATCGTCATGAAATATTGACAGTGCGATAAGTTAAGAATAAACCACATATGAGACTGGTAGAAAGATTCCTTTCCATCGAATAAAAGAGGGAATACAAGAAGGGCCCCTGAGGGGGAATTGTATTACAAAAAGAAGAAAACAGAGAAGAGATAATTCAAGGCCGCCGGAAGATATCTTCAAAGGCCAAAAGACCCACATCAGGAGCGGCTCTTAGTTCATGAAGGTGCGCCTCCTCTTCCTGAAGCTTCATGGACATGTCCCGGAGAGACATCATCCGTCCCTCCAACAAGGCCACCTCTTCGGTGGACCGTGGCCGAATAGATGATAATTGTTGTAGCTCGGCTCGAAGTCCAGCGAGTTCCGCTTCCAGAATGGCTATCCGGCCCTAGACGGCTTCCTCCCGCTAGACAACGCTCTGTAGCTCAGTTTGGCGTTCGTCAAGGGCAAGCGTCAGCTTTTCCAGCTCAGATTTGCATTCTGACCTCTGCAACTTCAATGCCGTCAGCTTGTCGGTCATAGTCCGTGCTAGGAAATCTCTCCGATGCACGAATTTCAGCAAAAGCAAGACCCGCTGAGCCCATGTGTCCAGAGGGCAGCCCATGGCCTGCAGGCCGGCAGTGAAGCGATCAGCAATTTCCTTCAGCTGCAAATGTGTCAAGCCAGGCTGAGATTCTACGAGCTGGCGTAGCATATCCAGGTTCTGCCAAACAAAGCTCTCAGACGATGCGAAGCCAAAAGAAGCAGAGGGGATCACTTCAAAGGTCACTTCACTATCAATGTCTGCCCACAGTGCGACATCCGACTGAGAGGATGAAGATGGCAAATCTACTAGAAGAACTGGTCGGTCCCTCTCCGTGCCCTCTGGCTGAACTAAAGATTCCTCCTCCACCGCTGTCTCGGGTGCTATGGCTTGAACATCCGCGGAGGGAGGACCAATGAATGATGGAGCTATCTCTTCATGAGTCTCCTGAATAAGGGCTTCATCTTCAGCTACTCTTCCTGATAATGGGGGCGAAGGGTCCCTAGTCTGTAAAGGCAGAAATCCAGTCTCTATAGCCACTGTGGCAGGGACTGCTGACTCGGGCGCAATTGACATTACGGCAGTTGGTATAAAAGTGGAGCTTCTGGCTGGGTCTGCTTCGGCTCTAAGCTCTGAGGCCCTGACAGGGATGGAAATCTCGCCTGATGATCCCAAGTCTAGTGATGTTAAGTCAGTTGAAGATTGTATTCTCACTAGCACGGGGCGAATAACCTCAGAAATTTCTATGCAAGTTGAAGGTAAAGCAGGGATGATGATCAAATCTGCAGATGAGACATCCATGGAGACTGCGGCCGCATCGGAGCTGATAGTGACAGGGTCCTGAGGACAAGGCAGAATGATCCTCATCAATGGATGGAAGAAAATAAATAGAACAGTAAGCAAAAAAGAAGCTTACCTTTAAAGTGGGGTCTACATCCTCAAGATGAGACAAAAGAGGAGCAAGCTCCGTAGTTGAAGCAACAAATGGAGGGGTTATGTCGACCTCGGTGTCAAGCCCGGCAAACTCCTCTTGTAATTCCTCCTCAGAAGATAGCATCAACAGTTTAGGAGGCTGAAAGGGCGGAAGGCCTTTTGCAAACACAGGCAGGGCTTCTGATTTTTGGATTTCCTCCTCGCTGCCACTGAAGGTCACTTCCTCCTCATTATCAGGCACGGTCTCGGAGCTGCCCGAGGATATCTCCACTCTAGCTATGTGCTGCGAGGTTGCCTCTAGAGCATGCCGCGATGCAGACCGGGTGATTATGCGTCTGGCCGGAATAGGGCTCTGTTTTATTTGAGTCCTTTCACTTTCCTACGACTGAGACGACTCTTCTGCTGCTACCGTAGCCCCAGTCGGCTCCCTGACTGTCACCTCAACAAAAGGGGAACTCTGAGGGATATAATGAAAAAGAATAACAGCAAAAGTATAAAGAGAAAAGATGAGAGAGCACATTTACCCTCCTCCTCGCCAGCCGGGGTAGGAGAAGGCAGCCTCGTGTCCCTCTCTGCAGGCACTGCAACCTGCTCCGGGGCTGTATCAGATAAAGAGAAGCTCAGTCTCGAAAGGCGCCTTAAAAGAACAGTCAAGAAAATAGTGAAGATTGCATCTGCAAGATATTTACCGCTACTCTCGGCGGGTTCCTGAGCAGCCTCCCTCTGAGACCTGAACTCATCAAAAGAGGGGATGTCTGGAAGAGGGGTCCCGGCGTCCGTCGCAACTGGAGCTGACTGCTGGGCCTGAACAACTTTGGCCCTCTTGGCCTTGACAACTGCAGTTTTCACTGCAGAAGGCTTCCTCTTCTTGCCCGGAGGCAGGGGAGTGGTCGTGGGTGCTGCTGCAGGAATTTCAAAGTAAGCAAGCTTTTCAGCCTGAGCAATAATCTTCCTGTAAAGTCCCTGCCATTTTATGTCCGATCTATCTGTGCAAGACACAAGAAAGGCAGTCATAGTCGACAGATGCATAACATGACAATAAAAGAAAGACGCCATGAGCGCACAGGAAGGGTCATACCCGCTGGGCCGTCGTAGAAGGTAGAAAGCGGCCAATACAGATAAGCCACCTCCTTCGAGCGGGAAGCAGCCTCCTTCACGAGCCAGCACACGTCACCTATGGTCTGGCATTTCTCCGTCAAGGTAGCTAAATCTTGGTGGCCGTGGAAGTCAAGGCAATGAAACAGGCCGAGGTAATCCATGCACCAGCCGTCGACATAATGAAAAGAGATAAAAAGCGGCTTATTCAGAATACCGGCTATCGGGTTCTCTACTGATAGCCCGTGAACATTCAGCAGCACGAAAAGCCAAGAAGTGTGCTGATAATATGTGCTGGTGCGGTCTTCCCTCCGCACAAATGTCCGGTAAGGGTGAAATCTGTCCACCGAGCCCCTCCAGGGGGCTGCTGTCGGGAGAGGCTCCTCCGGGGGAAATGGATACTGCACCTCCACATGAATACTCCCTATGTGGCCCAGCTGCCTCAGGTCCTTTGTAAAAGCATCTTCATTGATCTCAGAAAATACAGGAGTGGGTATTTCAGAGCCTTCCTCTTTTAATGACCGACGCCTGGCGATGTATGTGTCCGCCTCCCTCGGATGCTGTGAATAGAGCCTTTTCAGGTGAACCTCATCAATCTCAAATACAGGCCCTGATTGTCGCTTTAAGAAAGAGCGCTCGGCCACATCCCAGAAGGCGCCTCTGCCATCCTTATAAAAATTGGTGCGGGTATTCCACCACTTGATGTATTCTGATGTGACCCGGGGAATACGATTAGAAACGGTCGGGATCCTGAAAGTTACGCCCTCTCGGCGATGAAAGAAATCCCACCATATCCGACCGTCACTGGCAATGGAGGACCCATGCTTGGCACGGCTGTCCAAAGGGAACTGAGCGGCTGATGAAGGAATATGCTGATCGTAGCCGAAGTTTCTGCTAAAACGGAATGGGTAATAGGGCTCCAAGATGAGAAAGCCTCCCTTCCTGAAGACCAATACACTGGGTCGGATAGCCATAGCCCACCTTACCAGTTCTGGTTCTAATATGGGCCGGGTGACATTGGCCCCCGAAACAGGATGGACAAAAACTTCTACCTCCTCCATTTTGCATTCCCTCTGAGGGTCTACTAAAGGAGCCGAACCTGCTGCCAAGCTCCAGAAATGAATGCTGCCAGGAGCATCTACAGGCACTCTTGTCAACCTGCCCCTCATCTTAAACAGTTGCTCTGAGAAAAGGCCGGGTTCGGCGCTAGCAAACTCAATCATCCGAGGGAGCAGTGTGTCTGACTGCAAAGTTCTCGGGGCCAGCTCGGGGAAAATGCTGCAAACCCAAGCATTGAAGAAATGAAATGGATCTACAGTCCGTAAGGAACGGGGAACCCGATGTCTATGCAAATCTCCCAGTGATTTGTAAATTAAACACAAAGCCGCCGGGCACAGAGACAGTCTCATCCCCCAGGCCATCTGATAGGCCGGATATATAGCCTCTGGTCTGATAATCGTCTCGTCCCCTTGGGGGAGAGCAAAAGTGCATAGCCAAAAGGTCAGATAAGCTGCACAATGAGTAATGGGGTCAACCCCTGCTGGGTTCGGGCCATCTACACCTGCTCGGCACAGTGAAGCCGGTAATGCTGATTTATAACGAGGGGCCCTGATCTGCTTACTGGGAGTCGGTCCCACGGAAGGGAAGTCTGTATACTTCAAGGGACCCCCGAAGAAGTACTGTACCCACTGTCCTACACGGACCCTCAACCTGCTGCTCTTTTCTCGGGGTTGATATCCTTTGGAAGATCCCCTGCTATAGGACAGACAAATGGTCCGATAAGCCTTCATCAAGTACCGATATGCGTAGCCAAAAGAATATCTGCCCTCTCCATCAGAGGCGTCCTTTACGGAGTCGTCTAGACAGACCTCTTCATATGGCTCCCCATCTATAGGCAGGCCTGAAAGCTGCGCAAGACTCCAAAGATCGAGAGAAGTCTCGCCTTCTGCTGTATAGAACGTATTGAACTGTGGGCAGAACACTTCAAGCATGCCGCAACATAATCCCCGAGAGATGGGATAGCGGAACCTGGAGGCAAATACACTATGATATACCCCAGCTCTAATCAGTAAAGGGGCGTATTCCTTCAAGACAAATTCTGTAAACTCCACTGCTCCTACCCTGAAGAGATGGGCGTCCGTCACTTTAGCGTCCCCAAACCAGCCGGCAGCCAGCTGATATTTGAATTGAACGGCTAGATAGTTCAGAATGAATGGCTCGTCCCTATAACCCCACTTCACAGGAGCTAGAAAAAGTCCAAAGTTGGGCTTCTCCCGATGGACATGACCGGCTGCATGGTCCCACCTTGCCGGGGTAAACTCTGGAGCCCGGGTCAGCATCTTCTTCTCCGGCTCTAATTCAGAAATGCCCAGCATGGCATTCCAGTCCCTCTGCTCGCCTGGGAGATATATAGCTCGGGCTCGATAAACAGAACCCTTCATGTTGTCCCTGTCAGCAAGTATTGCCGCCTCCACAGACCGAGCAAGCAGGAAATCCCTCATTCCGCCTATAGTGAAGGTCTGGATAAATGGCAGCAGATGACGATCCTTCGGCAGGTCCGGACGGTAGTCGGCAGCCCTTCTGAAATCAATCCCTTCTGTGGAAGAATAGACTCCGGAAGATGGCACTGTGTCAGTCTCGGAATCAGAGGACTCATCAACAATGGCGATCTGGTTATAGCCGAAGCTCAGACTATTCAAATTCAGCCAGTTGACTGAAGCCCGAGATATGTCCGGCTGAGCCGATGAACTCGCCCCCGCAGTCATGGAAGCCGCAGTAGAAGCACCGGAAGCCATGTCAGCACCTGTGGTCAGGGAAAGATGAGAAGATAAGCATCAGAAGGATGAATGGGCATATAACAATGAGGCAAACAATTTTCAATAAATTTCGGCAGCATCTCCCTTGCCCGGGGTCTGCCCAAAGAAAGATAGGGAATCACCCACCAAGCGGGAGTGATCCCGAACATAAAAGGGGACTTAGTCCCGTACAACGAACCTACCCAAGACTAAATCGGTCGAAAAGGGGGTGGGGGGGAGGAAACAAGGCTCTCGGAGCGGGGAAGATCACCACTGCCGCCGAGATGAAGAGAGAGAAGAGGAATGTAAAAATGAGGGTAAAAACCCCTCTCGGGGGGTTAAAAAGAAGAAAAGAGGAGCCTCTCGGCGCGAAGGAAAGCACGCCGAGAACCCCCCGTCGGCCGGAAGAAAGGAGGAGGCGCGCCGAGACCGCCGCCCCGAGAAGCCCTAAAGACCCTCGCGCCGAGACCGCCGGGCCGAGAAGCTACTGAAGACCCTCGCGTCGAGAAGGCCGCGCCGAGAAGGCCCGCGCCGAGAAGGGCCATACCCCGCACCGAGAAGCCCAAGGTAAGGCCAAGAAGGCTCCAAAATGCTGACAATAAAATCAGAAGATATGGAGATGAAAAACATGAAAATGAAAGATACATGTGCATAATATTGCTGCAGCAACATGATCAAGCCAAAGAATAATGTCAAAGGGAAATGGAGGAAGATGCCCTCGAATGATAAAAGGCACCTGCAGATCCCGTGCCGCTTATTCTACACTTACGCCGCCCACAGGTGGGGGGCATTTGTTGACACCTTGAAAATGAGCAAGGGCAGAAGCAGAATTGAAAAGGAGATTAGACCAACAGGGAAAGATCAATGACGAAGCTCGTCAACCGTCTACCCGGCTGAAGCCTTTTCCCGGCCAAGCTGAGGTCCGGTGCCATCGCCAGTCAGATGGCGGCGCTGATGAAGTAGCAGTCACCTGACTGATGAAACCCCCTAGCACACTTTAACAAGAGCTACACTACGGCCTCGTATGAAGGGCTGCAGATGACACGTCATATCAAGTCAGATATTGATTTGTTGACAGATGAGACATGAGCAAAGAGAAAGATAAAGCCAGAACCAGCAAATGAAGACTGTGAAGATTCTGGCAAGGTCCGAGCCACGGAAGAATTACCACTGAAACCATTACCCGGCTAAAGCCTCCTTGGGCTAAAGCTGATGTCCGGTGTTATCGTCATCCAAACGACAGCACTGATGAAATCCCAGTCTGCTGACTGATGAAATCTCAAGATGATCTCAACAAAGTTACGTCACTAATACTGGACCTTCTCCAGTTACGATGAATATCAGTTTAAAGAATTAAGAGAAGCCAAGGCACGTGTGAGGCCTAAAAGCCCTAAATGGGCCGGCCAGGTGGGCTTCCGGGAGCGGTGCCGGAAACCTCAACAGAGGCCACTCGGCGGGCTGGGAGCTGCTACGAGCAGGGTGCCGCGCCGACTTCCACCTGCCGAAAGGGTAAGAGGATCGGGTCTATAAAAACCCACCCCTTCGAAAAACACAAGAGGAGGGAGGGCAAAAGAAAAAAAAAGCTCAGAAGATCCTCACCCTCACCACCGCCAGAAGGAAGAAGAGAGCCTCCTCCACTGAAAGAAAGAGAGAAGAGACCAAAGGAGAAAGCAGAGAGAAGGTTCGAAGCTAATTGAAGGTGGGCACCAGGGAGGGAGAGGAGTCAGTGCTCCGCCCTCCCCCCCCCCCCCCATTTCTGTATTTTCATCTTCTTGTAGTTTCGATGGATGATACTTCTTCTTCTTCTGATGTATTCTGCGACATCGTAATCGATTTTCATGCTGCTAGAACATGACTTAGTCTTTATCTGCAATTTTCTTCTATGTACTCCGTCCCTCTGATGCATGGATGTAATAGTCATGTTCGGATGAATAAACAAATGGAACAGGCCTTGATTGTCGCCTGCTATTGTCTCTGTGGAGGTTTGCCTCTTATTCCTTTCCCCAGTCTGATTATTCGTCTGCGTTTTCTTTCTCGAAGATGCTTTCATGCGCTTGTTCCAGGGCCAGGGACAGGCTATCCCTTGGCCTTCAGAACAAAGCCAAGCCATATGATGATTCACATCTGTGAGATTCCGGAGTTTCCGATGCCCGATTTGTTTACCGACATCATCAGAGTCGTTTCTGGACCAGAGACAGATATCTCTTGGTTCCCAGGATGACGAATGATAACATCAAGCCATCCTCTTGGAAGTCTATCCAAGCAATGGTGACAGAGGCTCCTTATGTTCAGTTCCCCTTTTCCATTTCCCTCTGCCCTCGGATTTCCTTCTAAACCCACTCCAAAGCTGGTTGATACCCAATAAATGCATCCATCTTTGACTCCTCAGGGCCCGTCAATCTCAGCCCTAATCACTAGGAAAACCCCCTCAATCATCCATAAATCCGAAAATAGAGTACCGTAAAACCCTAAATTCACCTCGGCGCCCTCGTCTGTCTCGGCTCCACAAACAGTAAAGCGGATGAATAGCCCTCGGCGCAAGCCTTCTTGCGCCGAGACCCTATCTCCTTAGCGCGCCGGGAGCCTCCCTGTTGTTTTACCTCGTGCCGAAAAGCCACCCCATCTCATTTCTCCTCGCGCTGGGAAGCCCATGTCGGGAGCCTCCTCCCTGGCCTGCTCTTCATCGCGCCGGGAAGACCCCGCGCCGAGAGCCCCTGCCTCCATGCCATTTGGCGCCAGGAGCTCCCCCTGGCCTCCTTGCCATTGGGGCCGGAAACCTACGGCTGTTTGGCCCTTGCGCCGAAAAGCCTCTTTGGCCTCCTCATTCTTGCGCCGAGAACCCCTGCCTCCTTGCCACCGGCGTCGAAAAGCCCCCTTGGCCTCCATGCCACTGGCGCCGGGAAACCATGGTCGTTTGGCCCTCGCACCGAAAACCCTTCTTGCCACGCTGTTTCGCGCCGGGAACCTATATGCACATCCAAGCTGCCCCGAGAGCCTGCTTTGCCACTCAATTGAACCCCCGGCGCCTGGATCAAACCCACCCAGGGATGCCCATGAGTCACCAGACCTGTCCCGGGGATAAATCGAAGGGAGCAAGACTCCCTCATGTTCCGTTAATCCGCACCGGATTCCTGAGCACCCCCCTTTTAGCTAAAGTGAGCTCTGCCAATGCATGAGTGTCACCGGCTTCTATAAGGGAAGAGTCAAACATTGCCCCATGGCATACATATGCAGTGTGGGAGGTTCGCTCCCTCTTTTTCTCGGCTTTCATCCCGGCACTCCGTGGGTGATAGCCTATTCTCCTCTAGGCATAATCCAAATTATGGGGAGATGCTGCCGAAATGTCGACCGATGTTTAACCCCGATGAGCCCCAGGAAGTACACGTCATACACCTCGATCCCGTCCGGCCCGATCCTTCGGGGAATATGAACGCTGTAAGGCCTTTGGCCGGATGAGAAACGTGAAGGGGGACATGTCCTCGATGACTGTCCGGACCCTGCCTCGTCGCTGCGCTGACAATGTCCTATCTCTACCCGGCACGACCTACACAGAGGGGTCATGCTGATTTAATAACCTATCGTTTACCCAGTCACCTCCTTAGAATAATAATAGCTTTAATATCATGCACTTCATTTTTAGCCGCCCCGAGCGGCCTCCTATTTCGGCGTTTAATCAAGAGTTGTCCTTCTTAGGAAGGACGTAATTAACGTCATAGCCTTTATGGTATGGCGGACTTTTGGTCCCGACTCGGACTTCACAATCGACTGACCAAGTCAAGTCGAGCGCACAATGAAATCGTCACACATGTGACTGGCACGCTAATTAACCAAACCAATAAATCAATGGGTCAATAAATATCCAAATCCATTAAATCTATTAAATAAAAATAAGAATCCCCGCGTCCACAAGTCTGGCACGCCCGGTGGGACTTAGTCTCCCTTCATCTCTACGCCGAAATAGGAGGCCCAGTGGGCCCCCCCTCAAATTTCTGATTCCGTGCTTTCTCTATTTTCAGGGAACTACAATGACGGCTAGAATCATCTCTGTACACTTTGATCAACAAGTGGTCGATGCACATGTGCGAGAGGGCTACCTGGCGGTACCTCTTGCGTTCGGATCGATGCCGCCTGCTGTTGGGCTGCCCAACTGCCTGGGCCTCTTCTTCACCGACCTTCTGCAGGTCGACAACAACGAGCATGGCACTGCTGCAAGTGCCCCGATGAAGACTGCTGATAACAAGGGTGGCTTACCAGAGAGGATGACCTCGACAGCCATCGCCTGCTATGTTCATCATGTTCAAAGGAGGGACACGGTCCCCGCTGCTGCCCAGATGAAGAAAAGAACTAACCAGAGGAGCCGGTATGCTACTGCCGACCGTCGTCTTTCAAATTCTGGGAGGACGATGATGATGGGTGACGTTAGGGTGAACCTCAACGGTCGCCCGAGAGAAGTCCGGCCGGACAGGATTGTCTCGACCGTCCAGATCGACAACAAGTTCCAAGTTCTGGCCACCAGGAGGGCCAACTGGGAAACTGATGAGAGGAAGCCGCTGGCGCCCAAGCCAGCAAGATATAAACAGGTCTGGCGACCAAAGAAGATTCAGAGCTGGGCCCCAACTCGAGATAAGGGGAAAGCTACCGAGGATGCTGTTGCCCGCTTCAGGGCAGGAAGCAGAAGAAGAGAAGGAAAAGACATAAGAGATGATACTGTTGTTTACCCCAGGGCTTGGGGTAAGAAAGATGAGAAAGAAAATGAAGAAAGAAATCTGACCACTGTTCGCCCCAGGATGAGGGGCAGAAAATATGAGCAGAAGTAAGACCTCTCGGTCCCCCATCCCAGGGCTGGGGGCAGAAGATGGCAAAGGAAGAACTATGATGCTGCTGCCAACTGCTGCCAGGATGGCGACAGAAGATTTGAGAAAGAAGAAAGAATGAGAACAAGCGAACCAGTCGCTACTGCCATTCCAAGAAGAGCAAGAGCCTGTGCCAGACAGGCTGATATATTTAGATATTCAATTGCGCCCCCAGGATGGAGGAAAGCCCCTATCCAGTAGGTGCCGGAGGCTCTCCCCTGTCACCTTGCGAAGCCCCCTTTCACGTCCACTCGGCCGCAAACCTACGAGCAACAACAGTAGCAGTAGCCATAGTAGTGGCAGTAGAAGAAGGATCTGAATGGGGGGAGACGTCTTTGAACGAACCCTTGGCGCCCCTATAAGAAGATGGCCCCGCAGTGAAGAAAAGTTTCTGGAGATTGGAAAAATCTATTCTTCGACACTGCCCTCAACTCGTCCGCTTCTGAGTGTTGGGGTTGCTGAGGGAGATAAGAGAAAGTGAGAGAGCTGGGAGAAAAAGAAGAAAGATGGGAGTGTTGTAAGAGGGTGGGTTGCTTACTCTTGTATTTCCTTCTTCTTTCTCTTCACCCTTCGTCCCATGATATATGATGTTCAGAGTCTCCCTGATGTAATTTTTATTTAAGTAGAAATAAGATGCAGAGCTATGCTCCCTGATTTCTTTTTATGAATATGGTGTCCTTTTCTCCGTTGTGTGCGTATATGAGTATGATATATATTTATTTTCTGCACTCCATTTAATTCTACGTTCTCAGTGAATAGGTGAACCTTCATTTAATTTTCCATTCGTCATTCATATAACGATTCACCCATCTTCATCCTAGTGGCCACTGGCCCGAGGTTTGGCTAACTCCAAAGCCATGATTCTGGGTTGCCAACCACCGAGGACCTCTTTACATTCTTCTTCACGGTGAATTTTTTTTTGCATCCTCAAAATCCTGCTTTGGTATTTGGCTAGCTCTATCACCATGATACCAAGAGGATGAGGCATACGGGGCTTGCCTGATGCGGGACGGGACCAAGGACACGACAAGCTCACGATCGTCCCTTAACGAGGGAAGCGTCGGATGTGCGCGGTTGAAAAACCGGCTGTGAGTTAGGGTGGTCGGCTCTCACTTGTGCCCGGATCGGGTCACGGGACGGCTTCGCTCTCTCTTGCAGCAGTGATATTATAAATTGAAAGCGAGCTAGGTATCCCTACACATGCTCTCTAGCAGTGGCATATAAAGCATATAAAGAATTAAGCTAATGCCGAAGGCGATACCTCCACGCTCTCGGCGTGGCGAAGATGGGACCCGGTCGGAACTCGTACCCCCGGGAACTTAATACATTATGGTTACAGCAATGCAATTAAGCCCACTCCACGCAGGGAGGTAAAGGGCGACACAAGTGGGCCCGGGAGGACCAGTTTCGGGTTGACGGGCGGTTCCGGACGATGCTTCGGCTGCACGCGTACTCGTGTTAGTGGGGGGCCCACGTATTGACCGGAGGGGTCGTGTGGGGCCTGATGACTCCTCTATTGTGGAGACACCTGGAAAGCATTCCCCTGGGATGGCGAGCTGCTGGAACGACCGTCGGACGCCGGTCGGCCCTCGGACGACGCTCGCTGGGAACTCGGCCACGAACCTGAAAGTTCTATTTGCAGGCGCACGACTCGGAGAAAACTGCTGCTGTGATCAGCCCCGTCGTCGGAATGCGACGAGATTAGCGCCGTTGGAAAGCTGACTCAGAATACTTCGACGTAGGGGTCTTCAAAAAAAATAATCAGATCTGTACTTTTGATTATTGAATTTACAATCTTGCTGAAATCTGGCCAGAACTGCAGGGGCAGGATCTATCTTCGATGAGGATCGACGTTGACCGAGGAGAAGACCTCCGAATCCTGAAATTTTGAGCTTCAGAAGATGAAGGGAGTGATAGCAGCAATTCGGAGAAGAGGAACCTGTCCTGAGTGGACAGAACCACCGAAACCGTTGGCAACGACGCGTCGGCGGTGAGACGATGGCGGCGGCGATCACCGGAGCTTCTTCAGATGAGAGAGGGGATCAAGGGGGAGGGGAATTACACTCTAGAAGGGGGCTGGAGGTGGAGGAACCAGAGAGAGGGAGGGGAGGGGCGCAAACTCCAAAGGGGGGCAAATGCCTATTTTCTCTTCATTAATTCATTCAATATGAAAAATACAACCTTATATAGGATGCCAACCAAACTCAACCTCAACCCTTGGATCTAGGGGTTTGGATTGAAGGGCTGGGATACAATGTGAATCACACATTTAATACATTGGTTTAATCTAATTTGACCATTCTTATTCAACCTTGGACTAAATCTATTCAAACACCACCTAATACACACCAACCATGCCTAATAAGGCCAAAAGAGGGGGCGCCCCCTTCATGGGCCTCTCTTGGGCCTAGGCTGGTCCAAGGCCAGCCAACCCAATCCAATAACTCATGTCTAGACTTGGGCCTTCCAAGTCTTGGTGGTCCATGAGAGGGAGTGGCCCAATTGGGCCTTAAATGACTAATATGGTCCATAAGGGTGGCATTTGGTCCAATATGAACTAGGCTTTCTAATGGACTCTACTAATGGCAATCTAACCTTGGACTTGACATAACAAATGGCCCATTGGCTTGATATAAGCCTTACAAGGAGCCCAAAAGAAAGAAATTACACAATTACAATCTTATACAAGCCATAACACACAAATACACTTCACCCGTGTATGGAAATCGCCTTTGATGCCCCATCAATTCTCCCCGGGTGGGAGGAACTCGACCCCGTCGAGTAGGGGTATGGCTGCTCCGGTACTCCGGCAGATCCGTCACCGTGCCAAGTAACGCGGGTACGCTCCATTCCAAGTGACCGTCACCTGCTCATTCCATATATACTCGATATGCACAAACTGCTGTGGGCTAAAGGTGGACACTCCGAGTGGGGTACTCTCAAAAGGGAAGGAAGCAGCTCGAAGACTCACTAGGAATCACCGCTGAGTCCCAATAGGTGACTGATCTGGGTATAGATGTAGAATCGGCCCAATACTCATCAAGTGAGTCCACTCACCTCTTACTCATAAGAGACCAACAACGAGCTTGCACAAGACGCATGCAGACAAACAAACGACACACAAACCATGCAAACAAATCACTCAAAACAAAACCACACAAAGAAAAAGCACACTGTTAGTCCAACCCGTTCATGGGTGACGGCGGACCAGGACACCCGAATATGTGCCATGCATATACTAGATGTACACGATGGTTGATGGAAGGGAGGACTCCTAGACACCCTAAGATGTACCACTCATGCATTGGTGACCGATGGGATTTGGGTGAAGAAGGGGTAAGAGATCCAAAACTACCCTCGTCATCATCCCTAGATGTAGAGACGGCTTGCCGAATAGACCGAGGGGTATGGGTGGAATAGGGAACTCCTTGGAAGAGGTGGAGGGAATGTGATAGCTCGGGAGCTTCACTAGTGGAGGGGTCAAAAGGGTCAAAGAAGGTATGACCCCGTGAGATGGGTTCCTCCATGACACGGTCCCAATCGTGAAATTCTTGAAGGTGTGAATGGTCACCTTCATCCGCCATAGTGAACGGGACGATGGTCATGTGAAGAAAATAAACTTCCTCCCTTGGGTAAAAGAGAATGAAGTCGGACTCGGCCGGCATCGGGAGGAGTAGAAGAATCTCCGTTGTGACACACCCCACGGTGCACACAGAGGTAATGGATCCTAAGGCCGGATGGGTGAAGCTAAGACTAGCGGGTTGGTCAAAGCCTCGGGCCAAAAGATGCGTCGACTCCCATTGTGAATCTAATCCCATAATAAGATCATCCAAAGTATCGACATGGTGACTAGACCGAAAAGTTGTGTGGTAGGAGTTGACGGACACCAAAGGTAGGGTAGGGTCCATAGACGGGTAAGGGAGTGGGACCAAGCCATCCTTGAGCCAACTAAGAAGCGGCTCGGCTATGTATAATGTACCCGTTAGAAATACGGGTGGCTCGGGATGAGGTGGCTCCAAGCGCGAATCCGAAGGTGGAGTGGGTCGCTGGGGCTGGGTGGCTGGACATACGGGGTCCCTAAGGGTGATCTTACCGGGTAGGTATGGTGGGCATAAGGTGCAAGTCCTCTTGTCCCAGTCAAGATTGGCCCTTCTCTCTCCTAACCACTTTTGCCCTAAAATGATGCATGAACCAGCAAGTGTGCCGATCCTGCACCATGCGCCATCGGTGTAGAGAACAGAGCCGATCCTCTTATAGAACTCAACACAAGCAAAATCACCATCGCGGACAATCTCGCCTGTCTTGGAGAGAGACTCCACGATGTCAAGAGAAACCCAATTATCCGACTCCCTATCGGTGAAATGGAGCTCCGTTGTGGACCCGTTGGGTAGAGCGGCTTTCATAATGAGAGGGGCAAAACCAAAGGCTCTGTCCATGAGGACATTCATTTTGGCCACAAAAGTTGACCACTCGGACGTATGGTCTTGGGGATCGGCCATGGGTACTGGACATGGACATGCATACACACGGTGACAAGACACTAGACCGACTATGCAAGTTTGGAATGCATGCACACTAAAGACCCTAGACGTAAACCAAGACTCGGTACGTGGTGGAGATAACCGATCCGAAGATCACTCGCACAAGTGTGCAGCCTTCCCGATAGGCATGGCTTAACGTTCGGACAACACCTTTTGATATACCGAGTAAAGGGATGCAATGCGAAAAGACACTCTTTTTTGTGTTTTAAAACAATGATGATCCTAGACTCGACTTAAACCGACTAATGACTCGATGTAAATGACACTCTTTTTTTTTTCTTTTTGACACCCTAGACTCAAACTCGCTCTGATACCAAATTGATGCAGGACGGGACCAAGGACACGACAAGCTCGCGATCGTCCCTTAACGAGGGAAGCGTCGGATGTGCGCGGTTGAGAAACCGGCTATGAGCTAGGGTGGTCGGCTCTCACTTGTGCCCGGATCGGGTCACGGGACGGCTTCGCTCTCTCTCGCAGCAGTGATATTATAAATTGAAAGCGAGCTAGGTATCCCTACACATGCTCTCTAGCAGCGGCATATAAAGCATATAAAGAATTAAGCTAATGCCAAGTGTAAGGGTGAAGGCGATACCTCCACGCTCTCGGCGTGGCGAAGATGGGACCCAGCCGGAACTCGTACCCCGGGGAACTTAATACATTATGGTTACAGCAATGCAATTAAGCCCACTCCACGCAGGGAGGTAAAGGGCGACACAAGTGGGCCCGGGAGGACCAGTTTCGGGTTGATGGGCGGTTCCGGACGA
Organism: Amorphophallus konjac; assembly: GCA_022559845.1. Lineage (NCBI taxonomy): Eukaryota > Viridiplantae > Streptophyta > Magnoliopsida > Alismatales > Araceae > Amorphophallus > Amorphophallus konjac. Next base: position 134,780,284 of record CM040129.1, read on the forward strand.
TGCTTCGGCTTCACGCGTACTCGTGTTAGTGGGGGGCCCACGTATTGACCGGAGGGGTCGTGTGGGGCCTGATGACTCCTCTGTTGTGGAGACACCTGGAAAGTGTTCCCCTGGGATGGCGAGCTGCTGGAACGACCGCCGGACGCCGGGCGGCCCTCGGACGACGCTCGCTGGGAACTCGGCCACGAACCTGAAAGTTCTGTTTGCAGGCGCGCGACTCGGAGAAAACTGCTGCTGCGATCAGCCCCGTCGTCGGAATGCGACGAGATTAGCGCCGTTGGAAAGCTGAATCAGAATACTTCGACGTAGGGGTCTTCAAAAAAAATAATCAGATCTGTACTTCTGATTATTGAATTTACAATCTTGCTAAAATCTGGCCAGAACTGCAGGGGTAGGATCTATCTTCGATGAAGATCGACGTTGACCGGGGAGAAGACCTCCGAATCCTGAAATTTTGAGCTTCAGAAGATGAAGGGAGTGATAGCAGCAATTCGGAGAAGAGGAACCTGTCCTGAGTGGACAGAACCACCGAAACCGTTGGCAACGACGCGTCGGCGGCGAGACGATGGCGGCGGCGATCACCGGAGCTTCTTCAGATGAGAGAGGGGATCAAGGGGGAGGGGAATTACACTCTAGAAGGGGGCTGGAGGTGGAGGAACCAGAGAGAGGGAGGGGAGGGGCGCAAACTCCAAAGGGGGGCAAATGCCTATTTTCTCTTCATTAATTCATTCAATATGAAAAATACAACCTTATATAGGATGCCAACCAAACTCAACCTCAACCCTTGGATCTAGGGGTTTGGATTGAAGGGCTGTGATACAATGTGAATCACACATTTAATACATTAGTTTAATCTAATTTGACCATTCTTATTCAACCTTGGACTAAATCTATTCAAACACCACCTAATACACACCAACCATGCCTAATAAGGCCAAAAGAGGGGGCGCCCCCTTCATGGGCCTCTCTTGGGCCTAGGCTGGTCCAAGGCCAGCCAACCCAATCCAATAACTCATGTCTAGACTTGGGCCTTCCAAGTCTTGGTGGTCCATGAGAGGGAGTGGCCCAATTGGGCCTTAAATGACTAATATGGTCCATAAGGGTGGCATTTGGTCCAATATGAACTAGGCTTTCTAATGGACTCTACTAATGGCAATCTAACCTTGGACTTGACATAACAAATGGCCCATTGGCTTGATATAAGCCTTACAAGGAGCCCAAAAGAAAGAAATTACACAATTACAATCTTATACAAGCCATAACACACAAATACACTTTACCCGTGTATGGAAATCGCCTTTGATGCCCCATCATTGCCCCAGGTTGAGCATTTTATAAACCTCTTCTTGTTGTCCTAGATGGGAGATGCATACAATAGCTCGAATGAAGAGCTCCGGGTTCATATGAACTCATGTGTAGGCTTCGGAGGCCATATCTTCCCGAGTTCCCATTGGGCCACCTCCCTAATTTTCTTTAACTTCCCCGAAGTTTCGATTACTCTTGGATGCCCGGGGGCTCATTCCCTTATAATGTGGACCCCGGGTGATTCCCTTTTAAAGGGTAAACATCAAAGGTCATATTGTTTGACAATAGTTCAGGACCATGTCCCAGATTTAGGATCGTGGCATTTCTTTGGTTATTAGAATTCCTTGTAGGCTAGTCTTCGGGATTTTCCATGACTAACACGGGCTATAGGATGTTGCTGCTCCCATGCCCATCCTTGGGTGTTGCTGCTTCCGTGCGCACCTCTTTTGTTTGGGGCCATCTCGGAGTTCCTCCGTGGATGCGTACCCGTTTAACCCACCCCCCAAAGCTCCAGGTCTATGGGAGATGCTACTGAATTTTTGCCGGGAAACTTGAAGCAATAACAAAACCAAAAATAAAGGGGTGAATGAAGAACTGAAATGAAGACTAATTATGATGACTGAACTAAGTTAGAGGGCACTACAAACTGATGAGCAGCAAATGTGAAATTGACGTCAAGAAACTCATCCAATGATAAAAACAATTCTGGGGGTTGCTAAATGTGAAGATGAACACACAGAAGAACAAAGATGCATTGTCAGCTCTAACTTTCAAAAAAGTTGCCAAAGATGAGAATGAGCAAGTTAGAAGATCAGATGAAGGAAAAGATGAACAAAAAGAATTGGGGCAAGGGACTACATTTACATGACAGTTCTTGCATGAAATTTCCTGTCAGGTTTCATGAACATTACGACCAATCCGCTGGGGTTTTATGAACATGGTCGAGCTTTGCATGCATATAATGGATCCTACATGTCCAGATTTTTTTTTCACTGAATTGCACAAGTGTGGGTTTCTGCCCATCTTTCAGAACTAGGCATGGCATCTGCATCTTCATACAAGCACCAATTCACACAAGCAGTTAGGTTTCATACACGCTTTAATTCTCGAATGTGTGCTTGCCATAATCCCCTCGGTAGATCAAATGGTGGGTGGTGAAAAGCCAGATTACGTCCAGGTGAAAACTCTCACCATGCATGAGTAGGATACTCCGCCTCGTATCGAGGATTTCCCGAAGTGAATGCATGAACAAACTTTGCATGCCGAGCATAGGGATTTACAAAGTCGTGTCCTTGCATGTTTTGAAGTTATAAATTTCTTGATGCATACAAGCCATGCATTGATTTACGTTACCTTTTTGATCTCATACCTTGTTTTCATGCAGAAAGAACAAATTTGGGCTTTTGGTGTGGGGCAAGTCGACTTGGCCAAATCCCCAAGTCGACTTCCCCTTCTTCTAGCACGCTTTCTTCTCTCTGGGGCAAGTCGACTTGCCCCTCTTCTAGCATGTCTCCCCTGGGCCCTTGCCCCCCTTAAAAAAAGAAAATGCAATAAAATGTATAAAAATAAATATGATAAAAAGCAAGTAATAACACTGGCACTCAACATAAAAAAAAGGGAGTCAAATGCCAACAAAGGAAATAAAGGGAACAAAAGGGAATGAATGAAACCCAGACCTGTTAGTTGGTTCGGTTGACCGAACTCCCCTGTTCGGTTGACTGAACTCTGGAACAACTTGAATCCTTAAACCTTAGGAAGTTCGGCCGACAGATCAAGGCTCATTGGTCGACTGAACCCCCCCTGTTTTCAAAAAAAAGGGAGAAAGAAGTGGAAAATAAGAAAGGAATAAAATAAACCCATGCTTCAAAATAAACAAAGAAATAAAATCAAATAACCTAAAAGTAATAATAATAAAATAGATAATAATAACATAATAATGTCTGTTCTGCAGCCTCGCTCTCCCTGAGATTTGGTGTGAAGGGAATATCAACGTCGCCACGCTAAGTCAGATTTGGACTTCGGGAACCATCCCGATGTGGCCACGATTTGGCATTGCCCTAGGCCGATAGCTCAATAAATTGGACTCATCTCCACTGGGATTTGATGCCACTCTTTTATTAAATTTGACGTATACTCAGCATACATTTGCACGGGTTTTGCATCCATCTTCATTACACGTTCAAATAGGACTTCCGTCCGAACATGAAATGGTCAACGAGCGACCAACATGATTTAACATTTACACCCCATCTGGGGGCATTTTAATACATTTTGAGATTCTGTTAATCTCATCTCATTAACGTTAATTTCACGCTGTAGGGTCCCTTTTCCTTGCGATCAATCAAGGGTTTTTCCCTCTCCGAGGAGATGTAATTAACGTCGTTGCCTTTACGGCATGGCGGGTTTTTATCCCGACACGAAACTCACAATCGTCTGATCAGTCAGACGACGCGCAACTGTGGCTTCTTCGAAGTCTGAGTAAATCGTCACTTTATGACTAGCATGCCCACACACTCAATAAACCAAATAAATGAATAAACAAATGAATAAAATAAATTGATGTTCCGAAAGTGTGCCCACAAGTCTGGCATGCCCGATGGGACAAAACTTCCCTTCATCTCTTCATCGGGATTAGGGGCCTTACGTCCTCCTCTTGAAATTCTAAACTATTTCACTTGCAATTGCAGGGTCATACTTCAACGATCACGACGGTTGTCTCCTTCGGACCACTAGTTGTCGCAAGCCACGCCAGGGAGGGCTACCTAGCAGTTCCAATGTGACTCAGGAGCTTCCCTCACGTGGTGGGCTTCCCCAACTTCTTGGGGTGGCCTTCATCCATCTACTAGAAACGGAGGGGCCCAGGCCCGTCGAAGTCCACGTCCCTGCCACGGGGACTTCTACCAAACCTACTACTGCTGCCGAGTTGCCGACAATTACTGTCGACTGCGTGGCGGTCAAGACCTTGGGTTGTTTTATCCACCACGTCCATTTCGACACGGGCTCTACTAGTAAGAAGACGGCATCCTGGCGAAGGAGGAGCCGAAAGAATGTTACTGCCACTCCCAGCGGCCAGATCTCCAACACCGACAAATCTGTTCTGATCGGAGGCATCAGTTTATCTGAATGGCCGCGGTGCCGAAGTGATCCCCCAGCGGATCGTACCAAACATCTCTGTGCATAATTCTTTCCAAGCAATGGGGAGAATAGAACAGAAGAATGTTAGAACGGCCCATCGGCCGAAGAATGAGCCGGCCCCAAGGCCAGTTAAAACTAAACAAGTCTGGGTGCCCAAGTCGACTCGGGTCCCAGTGACAACTCAGCTGGGATCTATCAAGGTTGACAGGCCCAGGAAGGAAGAGAAGGAAAAAGAAAAGAAGAACAAGATGCCAGCAAGGGCGTCTCGCAAGCCACTTGCCCAAGCCTATAGGTGACAAGCGAATACTTCTTTACATGTTGAGAGTCATGGCAGGATGGCCAGAGAGGGTCAGCTCGCCTATGGACCCCCAGCACAAGCAAGGGTACCGCCACCGGTGGTTTACCCTGATTATGAGCAAAAAGACATCAGCCAGGCCGTGCACGGATATCTTTATGGCCTCGGGAACACCTCCCTAGGGAGGCAGCAACTATTGAAAGCCATGACTGCTGCTGAAGAGGGTCGAGGGCATTCGGCTGGCCCAAATGAAGTAGAAGATGTAGAATCAGGGTGCTATGGGCCTCTCTGCCATGACAAAGCCACACCGAGAGTCTCGGTGTTTTAAAGATTGACCTTCCCTGGTCAGTCGACCAGACGTGCAAGGAGAAGGAATAGAAATATTCAAGTCTACACTTGTCATATGGTCAGAATGGCTAGCCATTATGGGGCTTTGCCTGAAGAGCCCAAAGAAGTCGTCAGGATTGTCGAGAGGCCATGTCCTCTCACAAGAAGGAAGAAAGCAGCCAGCGAGGCATTGTAAACCCTCACTAGAACAACAAATCCAGAAGAGGCTATGACAGCTCTAGCTTATAATGTAATCACAACTGAAGATGACAGTGGGATGCCATCCACCTCGTCTGAAGAAACACTAGCTGAGGACAAGGGAATCCTCCCCAGCCCTTCCATCAATGATCCGACCTTGCTGATGTTGTTGCAAAGATATCATCAAGAAATTGAAGCATTAAAGAAGCAATTGAGCGAGAGGGATGCTTACACCTCCACACCCAGACAAGTCGAAGTCCCCCTTGGGACATCAAGGGGCAGCAGCCAGACGTTTGAAGCCTTGCCACAAGCCATTACAGCATAGTTGGCGCCCAATAATGTTGGGGGCATCCCTCCCCCACAACAACAACTTACGGCTGTGCCGCAGCCCTCTATCTTCTAATTTCAAGGGGGCCCTGCCACGCCCTACGCGGCCATGTTAACAATGCCGCATATGCAACAAGCCCACTTCTACCCAAGCCCGTTTGATCTGATAGTGATCAATAAGCTCATGGTTGAGCAGATGATAGAAATGAAGCTGGCGAAAAGGAGCGATGGCGACCTCGCTTCCCATGATGTATACAGGGTTCCATACAAGCCCCACTATGCTGCAAAGAGGCTGCCTCCTGGCATTACTAAGCCTTCAAAGTTTGAGAAGTTGAACGGACAATGATCTCTGCGTGTGCATATTGCCTACTATATCAATATAATGGGCGACTTGGCTGCTTACGAGTCGTACCTTCAGAAGATCTTCGGGTCCATGCTAATGGGGCTTGCCTTCGAGTGGTACTCAAGCTTGCAGCCCGGGTCTATCATTGATTTGCCCAACATGCAAAGGAAATTCAAAGAAAGGTTCCACATCACCGAGAGGGAGGTGACAGTGGCCGAACTATATGTAAATAGGCAGAGGAATGATGAGTCCACCCTGGAATACATCAAACGTTGGAGGAACCTCATCATGAGGTGCAGGCATCCGCCGCATCAAGAGCATGCCGTCTAAATATGCACGCAGAACTGTAAAAGAGAAGTGCTAGAAAGAATGATAGGCACCAAAATCAAGTCGTTTGATCGACTAAACAATGTTGTGATGGAAGTCGAGACATTCCTCTCGAAGTACTCCGCTGCTCCTGCCACTTTAGGCCAGAAGGCCAGGGCGACTGACAAACGACTAGCGTCTCAAGAAGTGCACACGGTCGACTTCAAAGCCTTTGAACAGCAGAAAGAAAAAGACAAAGGGGTAGCTGAGCCTCCCCCGTCCAAGCTCGCCAATCGGTGAGAGGGCCCATCCCTACGGGATAAAATGAAGAAGCTACATTCGTTCCCTTGAGATAAGACGCGAGTCTTGTTCGAATGGGCTACGAAATTCAACAAGATCACTCTCCCAGAGCCAAAAAGGCCGGTGTGGACACCAAAAATTGCACGCACAGATAGCCTGCTCGGCCCAGCATCAACAACGGCACCGAGTGAAGAAACCCCGGAGAGACTAGTCACCCAGACTCCCCAAATATGCACATTGCCGTGAAGCCGTCTCCAGAGTCACGACAGTGAAGAGAAATCAACCACCAAGAGCCCCACAATCCATGGGCCTCGAAGAAAATCAAACGGGCCACAACTCGTGCTCACAACAGGCTCAAAACTGCCCATTTAGCCACTCAACAGCACACCCAAGGCCCTTCAGCGGCACGCCACTGGCCCCTCTCAGCGGCACGCCCTTGGCCTTCAGTGGCACACCCCCAACGCCCTTCAGCGGCACGCCCCATTGGCCTCCAGCGGCACGCCCTGCAGGCCTTCAACGGCACGCCCCAATGGCCTTCAGCGGCACGCCCTACAAGCCTTCAACGGCACGCCCCATGTGCCTTCAACGGCACACTATTTCGGGCCTTCAACGGCACACTATTTCGAGCCTTCCACGGCACACTATTTCAAGCCTTCCACGGCACACTATTTCGAGCCTTCCACGGCACACTATTTCAAGCCTTACACTATTTCAGGCCCTCCAACGGCACGCATGGGCAGCCCTTCAATGGCACGCTTGGGCAGCCCTTTAGCGGCACGGCCTTTGGCCCTCCCAGCGGCACACTTCTTGAGCCCGCCAGCGGCACAGCGTGAAGGCTTTTCAACGGCCGAGCGACGTGGCGCCCATACCCTACGCATCCTTGGCGTGCAGTGAGCTGTCCGAGGTGTCAACCAAAGGTTGGGCCACGCAGGCTACTCCCCTGACATCCAGGACGGGGGAAGTCAAACCCCATCATGACCAGCCGCTTCCCACCTCTGACTGCCGTGCTCGAGGGCTCCCGCTGCTGGGAGTATAAAACCACTCCCATTCCGGCGAATAAAAGAGGGGGAGACATGGAGAAGAGACCCACAGGCAGAGACGAATAGATGGAGTTGCATACGGGAAGAAGAAGAAGAGAGAAGAAAAGGGAGAGGCTCCGGCGTGGAGTCTACCGACAGCCACCAGGCAACGAGAAAAGAGTAAGACAGAGAGAGGGCTTGATGTAGTAAGGGAAGGTGGGGGAAAGAGCAGTGGACGATCGTCCCTGCTTCGATCCCCAACACCTCCTCCTCTCTTTGTTCTTTGTTTTCCCACCTCTCCGTTCTTTCGTTATTTAGTTTTCTTTCTTGCCCATACCCTTAGCTCGGGCATGCTTTGTGATGTACACGGGTGGCTACGGCCCTTTGTCTTCCCATTAATAAAGATCTTCCCCCCCTCAGTGGGTTTTCTCTTTGTCTCGTTGTTTTGGACCACAGTGCGTTTGGTCGTCTTTCCCTTCGCTTCCCGGTGTTTGCGTTCATCCCTCATGCCGACGATTTACTCCGGATGCGGCACCATCTTGAATGGTTTGAGGTCACGAACCTCCTCCCGTAAAGCCCAGTGCCTTCACCTGTGTCTGCCCCTTTGAACCTTTTTCCCCCTTGCCAGAAGTCCCTGTGGGTTTGATCGGCCTAACACCCTGCCCCTTTAATAGGCCAACCCCTTTTGGAGCCCTGTCCGGTGCACCTGCACTTTCCTCCTGCGGCACACCCTTCCGGTACCTTGGCCGGTACACCCCATAATAGCCCTTAGCGGTACACCTCCCCCTTTTGTGCCTCAGCGGTACGCCCTTAGCCTTCCTAGCCCGGCACACCCTATGCTCGTCCTTGGCCGGTACGCCTTGGCCAATCCCCCGTCCACCCTGTCCAGTATTAGAAGCCTCCCGTTCATCGTTTTCTTCATGTTTTCCGAGATTCTATAAAGGTGTTGCCGCCTCCGGGCGCCCACCTCCAGTTGTCGGGTTCCGCCACTCCGTGTGGGCGCGTTCCCTTTATCTCCCTTACGCTCGGGTCAAGGGGAGATGCTGCCGAATTTTTGTCATAAAATAACAACATGTTAAAAAGGCAAAAGGAAGCAACAAACGAATAGAACGGTCAACGATAAAACTTTCCGACTAATCGAGCCACTGCCGACAGCGTGAAAAGAACTTAACCGAATAACGACATAACATATCAGACGTCTGACTTGTGAGCAAAAAGGCTGAACAGAACCAAGGAAAGGAGAAGTTTATATAAGACTATATAAAAATCAATAAACGAAGAAAAGAAAAGCCTTAAAAACAAATAATAGAAGATTCCAACCTTCACCGGCACGCTCTGTCGTGCCCCTAGCGGCACACTCCAATAACCTTCAACGGTACACTTATCTGGCCCTTCACCATCATACCCTGCCCCCACACTTCAAACACCCTTCGCCGGCGCACTGGTTTCCACCTTCCCCGGCACACTCCATTCCCCAACGGTACACACCTTTCCATTGTCTCTTCCTCCCTTCGTCGGTACGCCCTCATCCACTGTCTCAAACTCAATGTATAGACTTGGCAGATTGACGTACAAACACAGCAATGAGCAATGTACAGACTTCGAGCCGCAGCCAAGGGACAACGTATAGACTTTGAGTTGAATAAGCTGAAGAATGTATATACTTCGGGTGTCGGCTGCACGAGCAATGTATAGACTTTGAGCCGCAACGTATAGACTTTGAACTGCAGCCAATGAATAATGTATAGACTTTGAGTTGGCCAACGTACAGACTTTGGACTGGCCGATGTATAGACTTTCAGGGACAATGTATAGACTTTGAACTGTAGCCAAGGGACAATGTATAGACTTTGAGCTGAACAATGTATAGACTTTGAGTTGGCCAATGTACAGACTTTGGGCCGGCCAATGTATAGACTTTGAACTGCAGCCAATGGACAATGTATAGACTTTGAGCTGAACAATGTATAGACTTTGAGTTGGCCAATGTACAGACTTTGGGCCGGCCAATGTATAGACTTTGAGCTGCAACGTACAGACTTTGAGCTGCAATGTATAGACTTTATGCTGGCCAATGTACAGACTTTGAGCTGATGAATGCTGGCCAATGTATAGACTTTGAGCTGCAATGTATAGACTTTATGCTGGCCAATGTACAGACTTTGAGCTGATGAATGCTGGCCAATGTATAGACTCTGAGCTGCAACGTATAGACTTTGGGGTTATCAATGTATAGACTTCGAGCTGCAGCCAACAGACAATGTATAGACTTTGGACTGCAGCCAATGGACAATGTATAGACTTTGAGCCGCAATGTACAGACTTTAGACTAAAGGACGTATAGACTTTGTGTGCTGGTTGAATAGACAATGTATAGACTTTAGGCTGAGGAACGTACAGACTTTATGTTATCCCCCTCCTTCACCGACACACTGTCCAGCCATCGCCCCAGCGGTACACTTCCTTCAGGCCTTCACCGGTACGCCCTCCTCAAGCCCTTCAACGGCACACGTCTCCAGCCCTTCACCGGCACGCTTTTCTGCCTACCTTCCTTCAGCGGTACACCCCTTTTTGCCCCTAACGGCCCACTTTTCCTTCCAAAATAAATATACATAAACATATATAAATATGTCATGATAATGATAATGATAATAATGATAATAAATTAATAAAAATCATGATACATAAATAAACCTGAATATATATATATGAGAAATAAACAAAAAAACTGTGAAACAATAATAATAATAGTAAAAAAAAGAAAGGGAAAATATAACAGTAATAATAATAAACAAAATGGAGAAATCATCCAGAATAAATACATAAAAGGGAAATAAGCGATAAAATATATATGCACATAATTTAAAGCCCAGACAAAAAAAAATGGTAAAATCTATGTTGCAGCCCCGTCTCTCCCGTGACCCGATGCTGAAGGAACAACAATGCCGCCCTCTCAGGCTGGGCCCGAGTCTTGGGAATTATCCCGACATGGCCAGGCCCCGACCTAGTCTTGGGCCGACATTCCAATCAGACCGGACTCGTTCCTCAGGCCGGATCCCCTCCGAGCCACTACTAAAATTGCCGCACGTTCGACAAACATTTGAACCGGTTCGCCTCAATTTTCGCCGCGTTTCTATCACGGACCTGTGTCTGAACATGAAAAGACCCGTGAGCAACCAACATGGCCGACGGCTCCTACCCCGACGTGGTCATGACCCAGCATTGCTCTAGGCCGATAGCTCATCAAATCGGATTCACCCTATCGGGATTCGTTCCCGCCCTTTCATTGAAATTACCGTAAAATTGGCATACATTTGTACGGGGTTGTTCCTATCCACATCGCACCTTCAATATGGACCCTTGTCCGAATATCAAGTGGTCTGCAAGTGACCGACAGAAATCTGAATAGAACGAGAGGGCTCCTGTCATCCCTGGACCCTATATACGGGAATATCAATAAGGCCTTTGTGGGCTGTGCTTGGACCTCGGGTCCGTCCCGATTATGGTCATTGTCTGACCCACACCCTCGGCCTATAGCTCGCTTCCTTCGAACATATTTTGATTTTGGAATCTAGTCTCGGGACTCTTCCCCATTGCCCTCCGGCACCGGGAACATTAATGATGCCCACGCAAGCCCCGTTTGGACCACGAGAGGCGCCCCCGGTATGGTCCCGACTCGATCTCGCACCAGGCTAATAAATTCACTAGTTTCCTGCTACACTAATCGAGATTTAACCGAATGTTTTCAATGTCTCGGAATAATGTATTTGCCGTATCACAGCATATATATGTTCAAGGTCCTCCTGCGACGATTATGATACTCTCAAGCCGGACACCCGTTTGAATATTAAATGGTCTCCCGAATGACCGACACGTTTCGAACGTCCGCTTCCCTAGACACAGGGCGTTTCAGCCGATTCAAGGGATATTCCCTCGTTGCCCCTTGGCACTGGAAATATTAATGACGCTCATGCAAGTCTTGTTTCGACCGCGGGGGGCCCACCACAGTATGGTCGCAGCTTGCTCTTGCACCGGGCCAACAGATTTACTGGTTTTTGTCCGCTCCAACCGAGGCTCAGCCGAACGTTTTTCGCTCTTCCGAACAATAAATTTGCCGTACCTCGGCATACATGCGTTCCGGTTTTCCCGCGACAACCGTGATTTTCTCGAGCCGGACATTCGTCCGAACATTAAATGGTCAGTACACGACCGACATGATCGCGAATGTTTTCTTCTTACCCTCATACGGGGGTTTCGATGCTTCCTAATAGAACTTTCATGCAATTAATCTCTTGGCCATGAGGCCCTGAATCCCGGCGATTAATCAAGGGTGTTCCCTCGTATGGGGGATGTAAATGACGTCGTGACCTTTATGGCGCGGCGGGTTTTGGTCCCGACACGAACCGCACAATCGTCTGACGAAGTCAGATCGAGCGCACCATGGGCTCTTCGGAGCCCGAATAAATTGTCACTTCGGTGACTGGCACGCCCACGCACTTAATAAACGAATAAACTAACGAGAGAATAACAGGTGAAAAAAGTGCGTCCATAATTCTGGCACGCCCGGTGGGACCAAACCACCCTTCATCTCTTCGCCGGGATTCAGGGCCTCATGGCCCCCTAATAAACGATGTTTGCCTGCTTTGATGAATTGCAGGTGCTGTCTTCGCCAGTCCTATGGGGAGAAAAGCCTGGCTCGGTGCAACTGCCTTCGCGGCCTCGAGAACGCTGCTTCGAAGCATATGCAGCTTCCAAGAATCATGGGGGCTGTTATAAGAAAAAAAGGGAAGAGAAGATAAGAGAAAGAGAACAGAAGGGAGGGGAAATCAAGCCCCCGTTTCCCTCAAGAAGAAAGAGAAGAAAAGAAGAAAAGAAGAAAAGAAGAAAGGAAGAAAGGAAGAAAAGAAGAAAAGAAAAAAAAGAGAAAAGAAAGAAGTAAAAAAGAAGAAGAGAGAATTGGCAATAGAGGGTTGTACGGCCACGTCCGTCGAGACCCGTGCTGAACAAAGATTACCACTATGGGGTTGATGCGGTGGAGCGAACCACTCATCCCCTCCCTGAGGGGGTGAGCGCTCTCCTGCACCTCCACCCTGGTCAATCATACAAGAAGAAAAAAAAAGAAAAAAAAAGAAAAAAAAGAGAGAAGAAAGGAAGAAAAGTTGGCCAGCATCGCCGACTAAAAGAGCAAGAAGAAACCTGACATCCCGCCCGACTCTAGGAGGCTCCGAGTCTGCGTTGCAATGACCCTGCTCGTTCCTCCTCCCTACTGCCTCCATCCGGCATAAGATGGCCCCTCGAGTGGCTGTTAAAAGACCCAGCGAGCCACAATTGTAGCCTGGTGAATGGCTGCCCGCTGTGGGGAATGCTTTATAGCAATGAGGCCAAGCACGGCCACCACTCCCGAAGAGAGCATGCATATACCCCGCCATGGGGGATAAGAAGAAGATATATACCCTGCTACGGGGGCATAAGAGGCAAGAAAAAAGAGCAAAGATACACCCGGTGCCCGGGGCACATGAAGAGAAAGACACCTCCCTTTGGGGGCACAACAACCAACAAAGATACACCCTGACTGAGGGGCACATGAAGAGAAATACACCCCTGCTCTAGGGGCATATGAGACAAAACTATACCCCGATTTAGGGGCATTTGAAGCAAAGACTTCACCCCGCCTTAAGGAGGGGGCATAAGAAGCGAAAGATATACCCCACCTCGGGGGCACAAGAAGAAAACACACCCGACCTTGGGGGCGTAAGAAGCCAAGAGATAAACCCCGCCACGGGGCAGTAGAGGCAAAATACATTCCCCCCGGGGGCACCTGAAGCAACATACCCCTCGCCTCAGCAGCATATGAGGCCAAGAAGCTACATCCCGGCTCGTGAGCATAAGAAACAAAAGATATACCCTACGTCCGGGGCATATGAAGCCAAGAATCACACCCCCGTCTTGAGGGTATTTGAAGAAGAAGCCACCTCGCCTCGAGGGCATAGAAGCTGTAAAGAACACGCCCTGACTCAGGGGCATGACAAGAAGAAGAACTCACCCCGCCTCGGGTGCACAAGAAGCCAAGCTCACCCCGCAGGGGGGGCACGCGAGACACAGCTATGCCCCGACTCAGGGGGACTCGAAGAGAAATACACTCCACCTTTGGGGTGCAAAAAGCAACATACACCCCACCTCTGGGGGCACAAGAAGCAGAACATACCCCGCCTTGGGGGCATATGAAGCCAAGAATCACATCCCCGTCTTGGGGGTATTTGAAGAAGAAGCCCACCTCGCCTCGAGGGCCTAGAAGCAAAAACCACGTCCCAGCTCAGGGGCATATGAAGAGAAGTCCACCCCGGCTTAGGGGCATTTGAAGAAGAAACAAACCCCGCCAGTGGGGACATAAAAGCCATGAAGAAAACGCCCCGGCTTAGGGGCATTTGAAGAAGTTACATCCCGCTTCGGGAGCATAAGAAAGAAAAGAATACACCCTGTCCTAGGGACGATTGAAGAAGAAACATACCCCGCCTGGGGGCATGGAAGCCATAAAGAATATGCCCCGGCTTAGGGGCATTTGAAGAAGCCACACCCCACCTTGGGGGGCATAAGGAGCCAAGGACATACCCCACCTCGAGGGCACAAGAAGCAAAACACACCCCACCTTGGGGGGCATAAGGAGCCAAGGACATACCCCGCCATGGGGGCATTAGAAGCGGGATACATCCCCACCCTGGGGCATATGAAGCAACATACACCCCGCCTGGGGGCATAAAATTCATAGAGAAGTCCACCCCGGCTTGGGGGCATGTGAAGGAGAAACAAACCCCGCCACTGGGGGCATAGAAGCCATGAAGAGCATGCCCCGCCCGGGGCACAGAAGCAAGGAGGCAGGATCCGCCCCGCCATGGGGGCACACAAAGAGAGAAACCACACCCCGCCGTGGGGGGCATGAGAAGCAAGAAATGTACCCCACCCCGGGGAGCATAAGAAGAGAAGAATACACCCCGACTTAGGGGCCTTCGAAGAAGGAATACATCCCGGCCTCAGGGGTCCATGAAGCAACATTTATGCCCCCCCGGGGATATCTGAAGCAGAACAAACAACATTCCCCGGCTTAGGGAAACATATGAAGAGAGGAATACACCCTGATATGGGGGCACGTAAACAAAGAAGAAGAATTCACCCCGCCTCGGGTGCATAAAAAGTAAGAACTACATCCCGCATCAAAAGCAGCAATACGCCCGACCTTGGGAGCACAAGGAGTAAACATTCCCCCCGGTGTGTCTGGGGAGAAGAAAAGAATTCAGCTCGGCCTGGGGACACTTGAAGAAAGAAGCACATCCCGCCACGGGGGCACATGAAGAGAACCCCTCCCGCCTCGGGAGTATAAGAAAGAGAAGAATACACCCTGGTCTGGGGGCTTTTGAAAAAACGACACACCCCCTCCATGGGAGACAAAGCTACACCCCGGCCTGGGGACACATGCAGAGCATCCACCCCGCTCAGGGGGCACAAAGAGGTACACTCCGCCCTTGGCGCATAAGAAGCAGAAGCATTTACCCCGATCCGAGGGTGCAAAAAAAAAAGCAAAGAGACATACATCCCGACCTGGGAGCACATGAAGAAAGAATATACCCTGACCTAGGGGCGTAGGAAGAAGAGACATACACCCCGATCTGGGAGCATAAGAAGGAAGATATACTCCGCCTAAGCGGAACTTGGAGAAACAACATACCCTGCTTCGGGGGCATAGAAGCCGTAAAGAGATACACCCCGGCCTCAGGGGGGCATAAGAAGCAAGAGATACACCCGTACCAGGGGCATATGAAGAAGAAGCATACCTCGCCTCGAGGGCCTAGAAGCTATAAAGAACACGCCTCGGCTCAGGGGCATATGAAGAGAAGTCCACCCTGGCTTAGGGGCATTTGAAGAAGAAACATACCCCACCTAGGGGCATAGAAGCCGTGAAGAGTATACCCCACCATGGCGGCATTTGAAGAGAGCTGCACCCCGTCTCGGGGGCATTAAGAAAAAAACACACCCTGGTCTGGGGACATAGAAGCCAAAAAAATACACCCCGCCTGGGGGCACAGAAGCGAAGAGGCAAAACACACCCCCCTCAGGGGGGATGCACACCAAATGAAGCTACGCCCCAACCTGGGGCACATTAAGAGAAAAAAAAGAGCAGAACCAAAAGAAGACACATGAGGCAGACGTGGTCTTCGAGCCCGCCTCATCATGCAAGAGAAGAGAAGAAGAGGAAGAAAAGACACATGAGGTAGCCGTGGTCCCTGGACCCGCCTCTTCACACAAAAGAAGAAGAGCAGAACCAAAAGAAGACACATGAGGCAGACGTGGTCTTCGAGCCCACCTCATCACACAAAAGAAGAGAAGGAAAGAAATAATGCACATGAGGCGAGCATGGTCCTTGCACCTGCCTCTCTACAAGAGAAGAATAGAAGAGAAAAAAAGAGACATGAGACGAACATGGTCCCTGCACCCGCCTCTCTACACAAAAGAAGAAGAGAAGAATAGAAGAGAAAAAAGAGACATGAGGCGAACATGGTCCCTGCACCCGCCTCTCTACACAAAAGAAGAAGAGAAGAAAAGAAAGAAATGATCACGAGGCAAACATGGTCCTTGCACCTGCCTCTCCATAAAAAAAAGGAAGAGAAGAAGAGAAAGAGCAATCATGAGGCAAACATGGTCTCTGCACCTGCTTCTCTACAAAAGAATAGAAGAGGAAAAAAAGAGATATGAGACGAACATGGTCCATGCACCTGCCTCTCCATAAAAGAAGAATAGAAGAAGAGTCACGAGGCAGACGCGGTCTTCGCACCCGCCTCATCACACAAAAGAAGAAGAAGAAAAGACACATGAGGCAGGCGTGGTCCTCGAGCCCGCCTCATCACATAAAAAGAAGAGAAGAAAAAGAGACATGATGCACACATGGTCCTTGCACCGGCCTCTCCACAAAAGAAGAAGAAAAAAAGAGGCATGAGGCAGACGTGGCCCTCGAGCCCGCCTCACCAAACAAAAAGAAGAGAAGAAAAGGAAAGAAGAGACACATGATATAGAGGTGGCCCTCGAGCCCGCCCCACCAAACAAAAAGAAGAGAAGAAAAGGAAAGAAAAGACACATGAGACAGATGTGGCCCTCGAGCCCGCCTCATCACACAAAAAGAAGAGAAGAAAAAGAGACATGAGGCGAACATGGTCTTCGCACCCGCCTCTCTACAAAAGAAGAAGAGAAGAGAAAAAGAGACATGAGGCGAACATGGTCTTCGTACCTGCAGAAGAAGAAAAAAAGAGACATGAGGCAGACGTGGCCCTCGAGCCCGCCTCACCAAACAAAAAGAAGAGAAGAAAAGGAAAGAAGAGACACATGAGATAGACGTGGCCCTCGAGCCCGCCTCACCAAACAAAAAGAAGAGAAGAAAAGGAAAGAAGAGACACATGAGACAGACGTGGCCCTCGAGCCCGCCTCATCACACAAAAAGAAGAGAAGAAAAAGAGACATGAGGCGAACATGGTCTTCGCACCCGCCTCTCTACAAAAGAAGAAGAGAAGAGAAAAAGAGACATAAGACGAACATGGTCTTCGTACCTGCCTCCCTACAAAAGAAGAAGAGAAGAGGAGAAAGAAGGGTCACGAGGCAAACTTTTACCTCCGACCTTCAACCATCCAACAAATAGAAACCAACTAAACCTTCCGCCGACGGGGCGTTAAACCGACTAAACCTTCCGCCGACGGGGCGTTAAACCGACTACACCTTCCGCCGACGGGGCATTAAGCCAACTAAACCTTTCGCCGACGGGGCGTTAAACCGACTACACCTTCCACCGACGAGACGTTAAACTGACTAAACCTTCCGCCGACGGGGCGTTAAACCGACTAGACCATCTGCCGACAGGGCGTTAAACCGACAAAGGCCTCCCAGATCCTGGCTTTTGTAGCTTGCTTCCCAAAATTCGGCCCTCGTGGCCCGCTTCCCAATTTTGGCTCTCGCAGCCTGCTTCCCCTTGGCTTTTATAGCCTGCTCCCCAACTTTGGCCCTTGCAGCCTGCTTAACTTTGGCTCTTGCAGCCTGCTTCTCAGAATTCGGCCTTTACGGCCTACTTCCCAGAATTCGGCTCTTGCAGCCCGCTTCCTAACTTTGGCTCTCGCAGCCTGCTTACCTTTGGCCCTCGTGGCCTACTTCCCAACCTTGGCTCTTGCAGCCTGCTTCCCTTTGGCTTTTATAGCCCGCCTCCCAATTCTGGCTCTCGTAGCCTGCTTGCCCTTGGCTCTTGTAGCCTACTTCTCCGATTTGGCTTCCATAGCATGCTTCCTATAATTTCGGCTCTTGCAGCCCGCTTCCCAATATCTTTGGCTCTTGCAGCCTGCTTCCCAGAATTCGGCCTTTACGGCCTGCTTCTCGGAATTCGGCCTTCACGGCCCGCATCCCAATTTCAGCTCTTGCGGCCCGCTTCCCAGAATTCAGCCTTTACGGCCTGCTCCCCAGAATTCGGCCTTCACGGCTCGCTTCCCATAATTGCGGCTCCTGCAGCCCGCTCCCCAATTTTGGCTCTTGTAGCCTGCTCCCCTGATTTGGCTTTCGTAGCATGCTGCCCACAATCTCTGCTCTTGCAGCCCGCTTCCCAATATCTTTGGCTCTTACAGCCTGCTTCTCAAAATTCGGCCTTTACGGCCTGCTTCCCATAATTCAGCTCTTGCAGCCCGCTTCCCAACTTTGGCTCTCGCAGCCTGCTTACCTTTGGCCCTCGTGGCCTGCTTCCCAACCTTGGCTCTTGCAGCCTGCTTCCCTTTGGCTTTTATAGCCTGCTTCCCAATTCTGGCTCTCGTAGCCTGCTTGCCCTTGGCTTTTGTGGCATGCGCCCCAACTTTGGCTCTCGCAGCCTGCTTACCTTTGGCCCTCGCGGCCTGCTTGCCAACTTTGGCTCTCCCAGCCTGCTTACCTTTGGCCCTCGTGGCCTGCTTCCCAACCTTGGCTCTTGCATCCTGCTTCCCTTTGGCTTTTATAGCCTGCTGCCCAATTTTGGCTCTCGTAGCCTGCTTCCCCTTGGCTTTTATGGCCTGCTCGCCAACTTTGGCTCTCGCAGCCTGCTTATCTTTGGCTTTTATAGCCTGCTTCCTAACTTTGGCTCTCAAGGCCTGCTTCCCCTTTAGCCTTTGTGGCCTGCTTCCCAGCTCTGGCTCCCGTAGCCCGCTTCCCCTTTGGCCTCCGTGGCCTGCTCCCCAATTCTGGCTTTTATAGCCCGCTTCCCAACTTTGACTCTCGCAGCCTGCTTTCCAACTTGGGCTCTCGCAGCCTGCTTCCTTTTGGCCTTTATGGCCTGCTTCCCCAATGTCCCTCGGCTTCTATAGCCCGCTTCCCTGATGTCCTTTCGGCCCTCCGTTCTCTGCTTCCCTAATACCTCTACTACCACTACACTTATACGTACACCAATATTTTCTTATGCCACAAAAAAAAACAACAACAAACAAAAAAAAAACACAGGGAAAATAAACAAAAAAAAACAACAACAACAAACAACAAAATAAAAAAGAAGGAAGAAGAGAATGCTTGATTGCCCTGTTTGCATGGTTGCTTAATATAGAATAATACACCTCCTTGGAATTTTCTAGGACCGTGTTTCCTTGCTAAATAATATCGCCCGATTCCGGATGCACGGGCGTCATGGCCTGCGTTCGAAGGGAACCCAGTTATGGCGGGTGCACACGTCAAGGGGAAGAGTCATGGCTGAATCGCTAAGCCCAACTCACAAAATAAACCTGAGGCAACGCTCCCACACTTAGCACTTAATGTGTTCAATAGCCTTCGACTATAGGGATTGCCCGAATTTCTTCTTAGCACTCTACGGAGGCTTGAATTCCTGCACTCGCGTGAAAGGTAATCGTGAGGAAAAAGCTGCCTACCCCACTGTAAAAAAAAAAAGAGAGAAAAAAAAAAGAAAAAAGAGAGAAACGTGAATCCGAGTAGCCGGGAATCCCCATTGAGACACATGAGGAGACTCGCGCGAAATGGTGAAGCAAATTACAATATGGATGAAACCTATTAGCCGGGAATCCCCATTGAGACATATGAGGAAACTCGCGTCAAACGGTGGAATCCGCAATAGAATCACAATAAGGACGAATCTTAGTAGCCGGGAATCCCCATTGAGACACATGAGGAGACTCGTGTCGAACCGTGAAATCCGCTACCAAAATAAACAAGTGGGGGCTGTGTGAAGCTACCGAAAGTCGAAAGCTTGGAACTAATGTGTAAGCGCTAGAGTGATCCTCGGGTGTCACCAGGAAAACCTGCATATCCCTATGGTTAGGGCTCTTTGTTCACACATTTGTACCGCCATGCCACAGAGAATTACCTCGGGTGAAATGCGTGAATTAAGGCTATGCATGCAAGACGTGCGATATCCTCTTGACGGGTGCACCACCCCCTCAATTATGCCTCGTGGCCCGCACCGTGTCTGCGAATTATGGGCGATGTCTCTATCCCATCCCCTATAGAGGGAGCTATCACATACATATATTTATGTTATGTCTGCTAATGAATGCCTGCATGCTTGAATAAAAAAAATAATAACAAAAAAATAAAAAAATAAAATAATGTGTGTATACAGTAAAATCAATTTTGGCTATCGTAGCCTATTTTACCAGCTCTGGCTCGTAGAGCCCAATCTTGGCCCCCCATGGCCTACCTCTTGCCCTCGCGGCTCGTTAATCTCCCAACTCCGGCTTCTGTAATCCGCTTCCCCGATTCGGTCTTCACGGCCCGCTTCCCATAATTTCGGCTCTTGCAACCCGCTTCCCAATATCTCTGGCTCTTGCAGCCTGCTTCCCGGAATTCGGCTCTCATAGCCCGCTTCCCATAATTTCGGCTCTTGCAGCCCGCTTCCCAATATCTTTGGCTCTTGCAGCCCGCTTCCCAATATCCTTGGCTTTATAAGCTGCTCCCCCAATTCGGCCTCCGCGGCCCGCTTCCCGACTTTGGCTCTTCTGGCCTGCTTCCCTTTGGCTTTTATAGCCTGCTTCCCAACTTTGGCTCTTGTAGCCTACTTACCCCGGCCCCCATGGCCCGCTTTCCCAAGTCAGGCTCTGGCAGCCTGCTCCCCAAATTTCAGCTTTCGCAGCCCGCTTCCCTGATTTGAGGACACTAAATAAATTCTCGCCCCATGTTTATGTGCAAGGGAATATAGAAGAGGAGAAAAGAGAAGAGAAGAAAAATAAGAGAAGAAGAGACGAACAAAGTACGTCAGTTCCCGGTACCCCGTCGGCACTGATGAAGAGACAGAGATACCAACAAATCATGTCAGCTCCCGGCACCCTGTCGGCGCTGACGAAGAGACAAAGAGACCAACAAACCATGTCCGCTCCGACACCCTATCGGCGCTGACGAAGAGACAAAGAGACCAACACATCATGTCAGCTCCCGGCACCCAGTCGGCGCTGACGAAGAGATAAAGAGACCAACAGAGCATGTCAGCTTCCGACGCCCCGTCGGCACTGACGAAGAGACAAAGAGACCAACATACTGCTTCAGTTCCCGGCACCCCACCGGCATTGATGAAGAGACAAAGAGACCAACATGTCATGTCAGTGCCCGACACCCCGTTGGCACTGACGAAGAGAAGAAGAGACCAACATACCACGTCAGCGCCCGACAACCTGTCGGCACTAACGAAGAGAAGAAGAGACCAACATACCACATCATTCTCCGTCTCTGATCGACACTGATGAAGAGAAGAAGAGACATACAAATCATGTCAGCTCCCGACACCCTGTCGGCACTGACGAAGAGAAGAAGAGACAGACAAGTCATGTCAGCTCCCGACACCCTGTCGGCACTGGCGAAGAGAAGAAGAGACAGACAAACCATGTCAGTTCCCGGCACCCCACCGACACTGATGAAGAGACAAAGAGACCAACATGTCATGTCAGTCCCCGACACCCCGTTGGCACTGACGAAGAGAAGAAGAGACCAACATACCACGTCAGCGCCCGACAACCTGTCGGCACTAACGAAGAGAAGAAGAGACCAACATACCACATCATTCTCCGTCTCCGATCGACACTGATGAAGAGAAGAAGAGACATACAAATCATGTCAGCTCCCGACACCCTGTCGGCACTGACGAAGAGAAGAAGAGACAGACAAGTCATGTCAGCTCCCGACACCCTGTCGGCACTGACGAAGAGAAGAAGAGACAGACAAACCATGTCAGTTCGCGACACCCTGTCGGCACTGACGAAGAGAAGAAGAGACAGACAAACCATGCACTGATGAAGAGAAGAAGAGATAGACAAACCATGTCAGTTCCCGACACCCTGTCGGCACTAACGAAGAGAAGAAGAGACAAACAAACCATGTCAGCTCCCGACACCCCGTCCGCACCGACGAAGAGAAAAAGAGACCAGTACACCCGCAGGCACCGCCCGGCTCATCCTTCGCCTGCGCTACCCGTGGGTGGGGGGTATTTGTGGACATCAAAAATTGCACGCACAGATATCCTGCTCGGCCCAACATCAACAACGGCACCGAGTGAAGAAACCCCGGAGAGACTAGTCACCCAGACTCCCCAGATATGCACATTGCCGTGAAGCCGTCTCCAGAGTCACGATAGTGAAGAGAAATCAACCACCAAGAGCCCCACAATCCATGGGCCTCGAAGAAAATCAAACGGGCCACAACTCGTGCTCACAACGGGCTCAAAACTGCCCATTTAGCCCTTCAACGGCACGGCCAAGGCCCTTCAGTGGCACGCCACTGGCCCCTCTCAGCGGCACGCCCTTGGCCTTCAGCGTCACACCCCCAACGGCCTTCAGCGGCACGCCCCAATGGCCTCCAGCGGCACGCCCTGCAGGCCTTCAACGGCACGCCCCAATGGCCTTCAGCGGCACGCCCTACAAGCCTTCAACGGCACGCCCCATGTGCCTTCAACGGCACACTATTTCGGGCCTTCAACGGCACACTATTTTGAGCCTTCAACGGCACACTATTTCAAGCCTTCCACGGCACACTATTTCAAGCCTTCAAAGGCACACTATTTCGAGCCTTCCACGGCACACTATTTCGAGCCTTCCACGGCACACTATTTCGAGCCTTCAACGGCACACTATTTCAAGCCTTCAACGGCACACTATTTCGAGCCTTCCACGGCACACTATTTCAAGCCTTACACTATTTCAGGCCCTCCAACGGCACGCTTGGGCAGCCCTTCAACGGCACGCTTAGGCAGCCCTTTAGCGGCACGGCCTTTGGCCCTCCCAGCGGCACACTTCTTGAGCCCGCCAACGGCACAGCGTGAAGGCTTTTCAACGGCCGACCGACGTGGCGCCCATACCCTACGCATTCTTGGCGCGCAGTGAGCTGTCCGAGGTGTCAACCAAAGGTTGGGCCACGCAGGCTACTCCCCTGACATCCAGGACGGGGGAAGTCAAACCCCATCATGACCAGCCGCTTCCCACCTCCGACTGCCGTGCTCGAGGGCTCCCGCTGCTGGGAGTATAAAACCACTCCCATTCCGGCGAATAAAAGGGGGGGAGACACGGAGAAGAGACCCACGGGCAGAGACGAATAGACGGAGTTGCAGACGGGAAGAAGAAGAAGAGAGAAGAAAAGGGAGAGGCTCCGGCGTGGAGTCTACCGACAGCCACCAGGCAACGAGAAGAGAGTAAGAGAGAGAGAGGGCTTGATGTAGTAAGGGAAGGTGGGGGGAAAGAGTAGTGGACAATCGTCCCTGCTTCGATCCCCAACACCTCCTCCTCTCTTTGTTCTTTGTTTTCCCACCTCTCCGTTCTTTCGTTCTTTAGTTTTCTTTCTTGCCCATACCCTTAACTCGGGCATGCTTTGTGATGTACACGGGTGGCTACGGCCGTTTGTCTCCCCATTAATAAAGATCTTCCCCCCCTCAGTGGGTTTTCTCTTTGTCTCGTTGTTTTGGACCACAGTGCGTTTGGTCATCTTTCCCTTCGCTTCCCGGTGTTTGCGTTCATCCCTCATGCCGACGATTTACTCCGGATGCGGCACCATCTTGAATGGTTTGAGGTCACGAACCTCCTCCCGTAAAGCCCAGTGCCTTCACCTGTGTCTGCCCCTTTGAACCTTTTTCCCCCTTGCCAAAAGTCCCTGTGGGTTTGATCGGCCTAACACCCTGCCCCTTTAACAGGCCAACCCCTTTTGGAGCCCTGTCCGGTGCACCTGCACTTTCCTCCAGCGGCACACCCTTCCGGTACCTTGGCCGGTACACCCCATAATAGCCCTCAGCGGTACACCTCCCCCTTTTGTGCCTCAGCGGTACGCCCTTAGCCTTCCTAGCCCGGCACACCCTATGCTCGTCCTTGGCCGGTACGCCTTGGCCAATCCCCCGTCCACCCTGTACAGTATTAGAAGCCTCCCGTTCATCGTTTTCTTCATGTTTTCTGGGGTTCTATAAAGGTGTTGCCGCCTCCGGGCGCCCACATCCAGTTGTCGGGTTCCGCCACTCCGTGTGGGCGCGTTCCCTTTATCTCCCTTACGCTCGGGTCAAGGGGAGATGCTGCCGAATTTTTGTCATAAAATAACAACATGTTAAAAAGGCAAAAGGAAGCAACAAACGAATAGAACGATCAACGATAAAACTTTCCGACTAATCGAGCCACTACCGATAGCGTGAAAAGAACTGAACCGAATAACGACATAACATATCAGACGTCTGACTTGTGAGCAAAAAGGCTGAACAGAACCAAGGAAAGGAGAAGTTTATATAAGACTATATAAAAATCAATAAACGAAGAAAAGAAAAGCCTTAAAAACAAATAATAGAAGATTCCAACCTTCACCGGCACGCTCTGTCGTGCCCCCAGTGGCACACTCCAATAACCTTCAACGGTACACTTATCTGGCCCTTCACCATCATACCCTGCCCCCACACTTCAAACACCCTTCGCCGGCACACTGGTTTCCACCTTCCCCGGCACACTCCATTCCCCAGCGGTACACCCCTTTCCATTGTCTCTTCCCCCCTTCGCCGGTACGCCCTCATCCACCGTCTCAAACTCAATGTATAGACTTGGCAGATTGGCGTACAAACACAGCAATGAGCAATGTACAGACTTCGAGCCGCAGCCAAGGGGCAACGTATAGACTTTGAGCTGAATAAGCTGAAGAATGTATAGACTTCGGGTGTCGGCTGCACGAGCAATGTATAGACTTTGAGCCGCAACGTATAGACTTTGAATTGCAGCCAATGAATAATGTATAGACTTTGAGTTGGGCAACGTACAGACTTTGGACTGGCCGATGTATAGACTTTCAGGGACAATGTATAGACTTTGAACTGCAGCCAAGGGACAATGTATAGACTTTGAGCTGAACAATGTATAGACTTTGAGTTGGCCAATGTACAGACTTTGGGCCGGCCAATGTATAGACTTTGAACTGCAGCCAATGGACAATGTATAGACTTTGAGCTGAACAATGTATAGACTTTGAGTTGGCCAATGTACATACTTTGGGCCGGCCAATGTATAGACTTTGAGCTGCAACGTACAGACTTTGAGCTGCAATGTATAGACTTTATGCTGGCCAATGTACAGACTTTGAGCTGATGAATGCTGGCCAATGTATAGACTTTGAGCTACAATGTATAGACTTTATGCTGGCCAATGTACAGACTTTGAGCTGATGAATGCTGGCCAATGTATAGACTCTGAGCTGCAACGTATAGATTTTGGGGTTATCAATGTATAGACTTCGAGCTGCAGCCAACAGACAATGTATAGACTTTAGACTGCAGCCAATGGACAATGTATAGACTTTGAGCCGCAATGTACAGACTTTAGACTAAAGGACGTATAGACTTTGTGTGCTGGTTGAATAGACAATGTATAGACTTTAGGCTGAAGAACGTACAGACTTTATGTTATCCCCCTCCTTCACCGACACACTGTCCAGCCATCGCCCCAGCGATACACTTCCTTCAGGCCTTCACCGGTACGCCCTCCTCAAGCCCTTCAACGGCACACGTCTCCAGCCCTTCGCCGGCACGCTTTTCTGTCTACCTTCCTTCAGCGGTACACCCCTTTTTGCCCCTAACGGCCCACTTTTCCTTCCAAAATAAATATACATAAACATATATAAATATGTCATGATAATGATAATGATAATAATGATAATAAATTAATAAAAATCATGATACATAAATAAACCTGAATATATATATATATATGAGAAATAAACAAAAAAAATGTGAAACAATAATAATAATAGTAAAAAAAAAGGAAAGGGAAAATATAACAGTAATAATAATAAACAAAATGGAGAAATCATCCAGAATAAATACATAAAAGGGAAATAAGCGATAAAATATATATGCACATAATTTAAAGCCCAGACAAAAAAAAATGGTAAAATCTATGTTGCAGCCCCGTCTCTCCCGTGACCCGATGCTGAAGGAACAACAATGCCGCCCTCTCAGGCTGGGCCCGAGTCTTGAGAATTATCCCGACATGGCCAGGCCCCGACCTAATCTTGGGCCGACATTCCAATCAGACCGGACTTGTTCCTCAGGCCGGATCCCCTCCGAGCCACTAACATTTGAACCGGTTCGCCTCAGTTTTCGCCGCGTTTCTATCACGGACCTGTGTCTAAACATGAAAAGACCCGTGAGCAACCAACATGGCCGACGGCTCCTACCCCGACGTGGTCATGACCCAGCATTGCTCTGGGTCGATAGCTCGTCAAATCGGATTCACCCTATCGGTATTCGTTCCCGCCCTTTCATTGAAATTGCCGTAAAATCGGCATACATTTGTACGGGGTTGTTCCTATCCACGTCGCACCTTCAATATGGACCCTTGTCCGAATATCAAGTGGTCCGCAAGTGACCGACAGAAATCTGAATAGAACGAGAGGGCTCCTGTCATCCCTGGACCCTATATACGGGAATATCAATAAGGCCTCTGTGGGCTGTGCTTGGACCTTGGGTCCGTCCCGATTATGGTCATTGTCTGACCCACACCCTCGGCCTATAGCTCGCTTCCTTCGAACATGTTTTGGTTTTGGAATCTAGTCTCGGTGTTAGCTAGGTGCGAGAGATAAACATAGATCCAGAGGGGGGGTGAATGGATCTTTCAAAGAATTTTACCCAATTTAAGTTCTACCGGTTAGATGTGCGGAATTAAAAACGGATGCAGATATAAACTGAGAAAACTTAGGAAGCTATTGCAAAGCAGTCCAGTTGAATAAACTCACACTCGATCCTAAATAGACATCTAGTGAGCGCAGCAGAGAGATGAGCACATAAGGCAAACAAACCACAAAAGAACACTAGAAACTAAATCAATTGAACAAATGAAGAGTCACTTGGAGCGCTCCTAATCAATCATCTAGCGGAAGCAAAACACACAAATAAACCACTGCTCAAGAGATTTTTAGGTGGTTCGGTCCAAAGACCTACGTCCACCCCTCACTCCAAATCGGAGTGAGGCTTCTACTAGAAACACTAGCACAGCAGACTCAGTCTGCAACAAAGGCTGCCAAACAGCTTGACCAGGGGAACAACCTCCCCTCTTCCTCCCAACTGGAGGGACACCCCAAGTGACTCCCAGCCACTTGGTAACCAGAGACGCACAGTCTCTCTTCCTCCAGACTGGAGGGAACACCTAGTCTTGCAACCCACAAGACTAGAACCGGAGGACCAATCCTCCCTTCCTCCAAACCGAAGGGGAACCTAGAGACCCAAGTCTCTCTTCCTCTGAAACCCAGAGGGAAGCGCAAATGACACCAAGTCACCTGCAAACTAGAGGTCTCGGACCTCTCTTCCACCCAACCGGAGGGACCACCTGGACTCGAAACCTACAAGCCCAGAACCGGAGGACCCATCCTCCCTTCCTCCAAACCGGAGGGAAACAACCGATGACTCCCAGTCAGAGGCAACTAGAGACGCAAGTCTCTCTTCCTCCACACCGGAGGGAACCCGACCTCACACAAGAGAATCAGAAGAACAACTAGTGAATAGTTGAAAAGAAAAACAAAAACACAGCAACAGAAAGCTGGAAAACGTAAACTCAGACTGCGGCTCTCGCAGGAGCTGGCTGGCCTGGATTTGATCCACTGCCCAGCAAGAACAGATCTTCAGTTGAAGCTTCTATCACTCTAGCTCTCTCTTCTTCTCTGTTCTTCTTCCTCTTATTCTCTTCACACTCTGCTATCTCGATCTCTCACTCAATCTCTCTTTCTTTCTCTTTCTCACTCTCTTTCTCTTCTTCTTTTCCTTTTCTTCTTCTCTGTCTGGATCGTGGCTCTCTGTATGGACTTCACCTCTCGCCAACTCGATCCCTTCTTCTGTGGAAGAACGCTCATATATATAGCAGCAGCAGCAGCAGCCCCGACGTGTGACCTCCACATTTCCAGCCCTAAGTATTCGGACCACGTGGCAGCATCCTGGTATCTCGTCCATCCTTGGATCACGAGTCAGGCACCTCGGATCACGTGCCACCCAGTCACTGGGGAATATTCTTCCTCGGACCACCTTCTTCTTTTTGTTTTTCTTCTTCTCCTGCAAAGAGATTAAAACCATTAATACTCAGGGCCACAAAAACTAAAACTGCACGAGGTGTGTAGGAACAACAATAGGTGCACTATACTGAGAACGACACGAGGTACGGAGAAGGAAATAACACGGAGTAAACACAATAGAAACACGCGATCAAAGGAACCTTGGACGAAGATAGAAAGAAGCAACACGAGGACATAAACACAAGAATAACACGAAGACAAGAATACAAAAGCAACACGAAGACACGAATACAAAAACAACACGATATAACAAACAGCAAAGAGAACGGCACGAGGTGAAACGGCACTTTACTAAAAAGACTTGAATACACATGAAAACAACTCGAGTACTAAGTTGCTCGAACGTACGAACGACTCGAAGACGAGGACGACACGAAAATAACATGGACTGAAACCAACTCGAAGACGAAAGCAGAAACTGACACGAAGTGTGGTCACAAAAACAAGAAGGACACGGGGTCTAGGAAAAACAACACGAAGACAAAAGACAGGAACGGCTACAACGACACGTGATAAAACAGTGAAAGTAGGAAAACGACTCGAGTACCTACAGTAAATGACACGAAAACACAAGAGCAAAAATAAAAAAGATGACTCGAGATGAGCAACTAAATACTGAAGAAACGACACGAGGTTCACAGGAAAATGACTCGAAGTTCATCAGAACAAATCGAGCTACTTCAGTAAACAACACGAAGACAATCAACAAACATAGTTGGAACAACACGACGTATAACAGGACAACACGAAGACACAAAAAAAAGAAATAACATGAAGACTAAGTGTGGTCGCAAAGCAAGAAAGACACTTCCAACGTACAGACTTCATATGAACAGTCTAATGTGCATACTTCCCTTCGATGCATCTACAGTGCAATGTATTGGCTTTGATGATTGATGCATGTACAATACGTTGTACATACTTGATGCATGTGAACAGTGAGACGGATGTATAGACTTGATGCCTGTAGAAGTGTATAGACTTTGGACTTCGCCATGCTTACACTAAGCGATGTACACACTTTCTGCCTGACTAATGTGCATGACAATGTATAGACTTCTCGAAGTGATGCTTGATCAAAGAGACAATGTATATACTTAGCCACCAATGTATGGATTTCAACACAAATGAGAAGATCGGATGAACATACTTTGAAGCTTAACATAGACGATGGATGTATAGACTCCATGAACACAATGCAATGCTGACTGATGTATACACTTGGCAAATAGAGTGATGCATGAATTACCCTATACAGACTTTAAGACTTAATGAACAACAAAACGTGGACAAAGCAGCATGGCGTCAACCCAGCTGTTCCACTGCGTCAACGCAGCTAGTGAACAGACTTGCTAATGCGTCAACCCAATCTCCAACTGCTATATTCATGAAATAGCTATTCAAGCAAACAATCAGATATTCAGTGACTCATGGTGTGTCAGCCATCACTAAATCAGTGTGACTCATGGTGTGTCAGCCATCACTAAATCAGTGTGACTCATGGTGTGTCACCCATCATCAAAACCACACAGGGGCACAACAATCTCCCCCTTTTTGGTGATGGCAACACTATGAGTTACACTGACTCAGATTAGATTCTTCTCCCCCTTTGCCTTCATCAAAAAATGAAATAGGGAAACAATTCAGTATTGTTATACTTCCCTTTGGATTGATGATGATTCGAAGGAGGCCTTTTCTTTGGAGATATCTATCTTCCAAATGCATCCTTCCAAGAGCTTCTCCCCCTTTGACTTCAGCAAAAAGACATGAGTTGAAGAGGAAGGAATAAGACTGTATAAAAAGAGTGAATTAAAAACTCCCCCTTTTGACTAATCTACCCCTTTTTACTTTAGCAAAACGAATAATTCAGAGATGTCATATGAGATTCTCAACATAGTTCAGCAGATGAGGACAACACAATATCAGAAGCAATTAAATCAATTCTCCCCCTTTGTCAAACAACTTATGCAGTGATGCGTATGCAACAAATACTCCCCCTGATTAGATGATGGAGTGAAGCCAATTGATATAGTGAAGTGATGAGCATCTATCAGCAAGACACGAACTGCATTCACAGTGAATAAATGAGGAAGGCAGATTTTCATTAGCACACCAAATTCATAAATCTTTGTAAATGAATTTCAGATTCTTCAATTATAATAGATTATGAATGAGTTTAAACTGACCATCATGATTTAAGAGAGATGTATTCAAAGTTTATCAAGGAAATTCAATACTCATATCTGAAACACCTTTTAATAAAGGTGAACCAACAACTCATTTGATATACATGTTTAACCTCCTTCCATCTTACTTAATTAAATTCAGTGACTCCTATGGAAAATACACAAGATCATATTGAGATTAAACAGACATAAATGAGATTGAGCTTGTCTTTTAGATTTTCAGAATTTTCTGATACCAATTGAGCAGCACTTATTTTTCCTGAGCAATTTTAGTTCAGTCAACACCTTTTTACATAAGGCACAACACGTCTAAGGTGAAGTGACCCAGTTACTCAATGTGACAACCGTATTGCCTCTCAAAGAGAACAGAGTTAGCAGTGGAGTATCTTTTTATATGAGGAGACACCTTGATCAGAGGCCAGAATCCCCAGTTACTCAACACATCCATGCCATTGCTCTGCCAGACTTTCAAACATATTGAAAAGAGGTAACTATGGCACTTCATGACATGGGCTTACTCTATTTCATTGATAGAAAACCCAGTTTCTCTGTGACCACAATCATTGCTCTAGCTTTAAATTTTAACTGTTTTCAGATTCTTCAAACAAGGCTCAGTACACTTGAAATGATTAAGAACAATACTTTCTACATGTATCTTAACCAAAGAAAGCCATGTCTTTTAAATTTTCAGATTTCAGAAAGTTTTGCATGAAATTCATGAGGCAATTGGTTAAGACTTATTAAGCATGATGATTCAGATATTTTCAAGTCTTTTCCATCAAAACTTAGAAAATACATTAGGCTTAAATCAATTTGATTTATCAAAACATTCTTAAGCCAGTATAATAGAAGATTATTCTTTTCAGAATGTCTGATTTATGCCTAGGGTGCACTGATTAAATCTTTCCTCATTTGGATGAATCAATGACATAGTCAAGAGAAATTAGCAGAGAGCAATTCAGATACCAATAGTTGAGAGAATTGAGCAATTCGGAAGCAAGTCTTAAAGACTAGAATTCAGTCAGATTAGCTTGGGCCAGTCTTGACAAGATATGAAGAGATGTGTATGATAGTAACAAGTTATCAATTGAATTCATAGTAGACAGAATCAATGGAGCTACATCAGTGTAGACAACAGAGAATTCAAGTGAACCACACATTGCCAAGAATGGATCAGATTGCTAGACAGAAGGAGTTCAGGAGGTAAAGGGATGAATCAGGAATGCTCCCCCTATCTAGATGCAATGAATCATTTTTTTTTTAAGTAAGGAAATGCAATTGCAACTAACTACATGTATGCATTCAGCAAATGAGATTATCATGATTATGCAAGCATCAATCAAACTCCCCCTTACAAAGTGCATGATATGCAATTAACATATATGCACACAGCTCACAGTACAAGCAAGAAAGCCTACAAAGCTCAATGCAAGAGTCAAACAAAATAAAAAGCATGTATGCATGAAACTATGACTTATCAGATCAACCATAAATTTCATTTGAACCGATGTGAAGAATTTACCTGAATGGGGTTTTATCAACTCGGGTGCCTTGGTTTATTTCCCCCCCTTTTTTTATAATTATTCTTCAGCTTCCAAGGCACACCTGCAAGTTAGCACACTATGTTGCATGGGAAGGTACCCAAACTGTCTTGGGCCCTTCATGGTTAATAGTGACACCTTTGGCAGGTGTTCTAAACAACCTCTTAGCATGTAGGTCATCAGATCTCATCAGATGGCAATTATTCATTGAATGACCTAATATACCACAATAATAGCAAGAGGCAGTAGATTTCAGATTTGATTTATGCACATTCTGATTAGTATGAGTTCTATGTGCATATGTATGAAATTTTCTGTTAACAGAATTAAGATTCTGTTTACCAACATAAGCCAGCCAACAGTCAGCAGCTCTATGGCCTGGCTTCCCACATTCAAAACATGTAAGTGTTTTCTTTTCAAACACAAATTCATTTCTATCAGAAATATTTCTATTGACAGGAAATTTACCAGATTTATTGTTAAACTTCCTTCCCTGAGCATGCCAACATTGGGCTGTAATGTGGCCCATCTTGCCATAGTGAAAGCATGAACTAGAATTTCTTCCACCAGCCCTCAGCCATCATTCAATGGCCTTGTGGCCTGTCTTTTCACACTCAAAGCATGTAATGAGCTTATCTTTAAAAACAAATTTGTTCTTATTAGGACCATGTTGGCTTGCAGAGATTTACCATGATATGAATGAGATGTCTTCTTATCATTTGCAAACCAGCATTGTGTAATTGTGTGTCCTAATTTACCACAGTGAAAACATTCAATTTTCTTTTTCTGAAATGAAGGATTTCTATTACGAAGGTTCCTAGCAGTCATATCATCCTTCTCCATTAATTTACATTCATGCATCAGATGACCAAATTTATGACAATAATGGCATGACACTTTCTTTTTAGATGCATGTGAATGTGTGTGTGAACTTTGATCAACATGCCCTAATAAACCCTTTTTATTTATTTTCTGTTTTCCAATCTTTTTCTGATTTTTGTTCTATTCTTCAGTTTTCTGAACAATGGGCTGTTTATCTTTTGAAGTGGTGGCTACATTTGAAACCTTTACAAAAGATGTCATCAGCTTACTCTGAAATTCTTTCTTGTTACCATTATTGTAGTCCAGCCCTTCCTTCCTAGTGTTGATTTTTACACCTAGTAGCTTGTCTAGGTTTTTCTGCCCACTTACGAATTTTGACAAAGTATTGTTCAGATCATTTATTTCAGATTGAAGAGAAGAGACCTGATGTTCATAGTTGACTATATCTTCTTCACAGACCAGAATTTGTTGATGCATCACATCATTCAAAGTTTTAAGGGTATCAATTTCTGATTTCAGTTTGAGCTCATTTTGATTTTCATCAACATATTTCCCTTTTTCAAATGTCAGCAATCTCTCTGACATGGTGGAGTTCAACTGTTTCAGTTTCTCAAATTCTTCCTTTAGACTTGTGTTTTCCTGCTCAAGCTTATCATCATCAAATAATACATCAGTTAGGAAACTTGGATATTCTGATTTACAGTTTTCATAGTTTTCCTGAACCTTTAAGTTCGGAACACTAACAGCCTTGAACTCTTCATTGATCAATCTGTTTTCATTCTCAAGACTGATTAGTTTTTGGTCAGATTCCTGACATTGTTTTCTGAGTTTAATGTTTTCAGATTTAACATGATCAAGTTCTGATTGGATTCCATCTAGTTTAGACACTTGTCTTCTGAGTATTCCATTTTCAGTTTTCAGAATTTCAGGATTTTCAAGATTTTCAGTCCCAGAAATTGGATCCCCTAGATTTGTTATCTTCTTTATCAGACTTTTATTCTTCTTCCTCAGTTTTTCATGGGAGTGTAACAGATTAGCATAGGCATCTTCCCAGTCATCTAAAGTGAAATTCTCGAAAGGGTTTACCTCCACAGCATCTTCAAATTCATCTTGTTCACTGCTATGGTCGCTCTTATCAGTCATCAGGCAGCTGTCCTCATTCATCCTCTGATCTAGCTTCAACTGATCCAGAATGTCCTTTGCAGACCTGCAGTCATAAAAACAAGAATGTAGAGCCTTGTCAGTAGCTTCTTTCATTAATCTCAAAACTTTCTGATTCTGTCCATTTCTTGATCTGTCACTTTTAGTCCATTTGGACTCTTCCTGTGGCAGTCTATGAGGACCATGTGAAATTAACTTCCACAGATCCAGATCCATTAAATTCACATAGTTATGTAGACTGCTAACCCATGAGTTAAAATTAGAGCCATTAAAAACCGGTGGAGAACCCATTGAATAAATCGGTAAGCAAATTAATGCAACAAAGAGTAAAATCAGAAATGCACCAAGGGGCAACCGGATCCTCTGCAGATCGTTGGATCTGATCAATCAGAGAACCCGCTCTGATACCAATTGTTAGCTAGGTGCGATAGATAAACATAGATCCAGAGGGGGGGTGAATGGATCTTTCAAAGAATTTTACCCAATTTAAGTTCTACCGGTTAGATGTGCGGAATTAAAAACGGATGCAGATATAAACTGAGAAAACTTAGGAAGCTATTGCAAAGCAGTCCAGTTGAATAAACTCACACTCGATCCTAAATAGACATCTAGCGAGCGCAGCAGAGAGATGAGCACATAAGGCAAACAAACCACAAAAGAACACTAGAAACTAAATCAATTGAACAAATGAAGAGTCACCTGGAGCGCTCCTAATCAATCATCTAGCGGAAGCAAAACACACAAATAAACCACTGCTCAAGAGATTTTTAGGTGGTTCGGTCCAAAGACCTACGTCCACCCCTCACTCCAAACCGGAGTGAGGCTTCTACGAGAAACACTAGCACAACATACTCAGTCTGCAACAAAGGCTGCCAAACAACTTGACCAGGGGAACAACCTCCCCTCTTCCTCCCAACTGGAGGGACACCCCAAGTGACTCCCAGCCACTTGGTAACCAGAGACGCACAGTCTCTCTTCCTCCAGACCGGAGGGAACACCTAGTCTTGCAACCCACAAGACTAGAACCGGAGGACCAATCCTCCCTTCCTCCAAACCGGAGGGGAACCTAGAGACCCAAGTCTCTCTTCCTCTGAAACCCAGAGGGAAGCGCAAATGATACCAAGTCACCTGCAAACTAGAGGTCTCGGACCTCTCTTCCTCCCAACCGGAGGGACCACCTGGACTCGAAACCTACAAGCCCAGAATCGGAGGACCCATCCTCCCTTCCTCCAAACCGGAGGGAAACAACCGATGACTCCCTGTCAGAGGTAACTAGAGACGTAAGTCTCTCTTCCTTCACACCGGAGGGAACCCGACCTCACACAAGAGAATCGGAAGAACAACTAGTGAATAGTTGAAAAGAAAAACAAAAACGCAGCAACAGAAAGTTGGAAAACGTAAACTCAGACTGTGGCTTTCGCAGGAGCTGGCTGGCCTGGATTTGATCCACGGCCCAGCAAGAACAGATCTTCAGTTGAAGCTTCTATCACTCTAGCTCTCTCTTCTTCTCTGTTCTTCTTCCTCTTATTCTCTTCACACTCTGCTATCTCGATCTCTCACTCAATCTCTCTTTCTTTCTCTTTCTCACTCTCTTTCTCTTCTTCTTTTCCTTTTCTTCTTCTCTGTCTGGATCGTGGCTCTCTGTATGGACTTCACCTCTCGCCAACTCGATCCCTTCTTCTGTGGAAGAACGCTCATATATATAGCGGCAGCAGCAGCAGCCCCGACGTGTGACCTCCACATTTCTAGCCCTAAGTATTCGGACCACGTGGCAGCATCCTGGTATCTCGTCCATCCTTGGATCATGAGTTAGGCACCTCGGATCACGTGCCACCCAGTCACTGGGGAATATTCTTCCTCGGACCACCTTCTTCTTTTTGTTTTTCTTCTTCTCCTGCAAAGAGATTAAAACCATTAATACTCAGGGCCACAAAAACTAAAACTGCACGAGGTGTGTAGGAACAACAATAGGTGCACTATACTGAGAACGACACGAGGTACAGAGAAGGAAATAACACGGAGTAAACACGATAGTAACACGCGATCAAAGGAACCTTGGACGAAGGTAGAAAGAAGCAACACGAGGACATAAACACAAGACTAACACGAAGACACGAATACAAAAGTAACACGAAGACACGAATACAAAAACAACACGATATAACAAACAGCAAAGAGAACGGCACGAGGTGAAACGACACTTTACTAAAAAGACTTGAATACACATGAAAACAACTCGAGTACTAAGTTGCTCGAACGTACGAATGACTCGAAGACGAGGATGACACGAAAACAACATGGACTGAAACCAACTCGAAGACGAAAGCAGAAATTGACACAAAGTGTGGTCACAAAAACAAGAAGGACACGGGGTCTAGGAAAAACAACACGAAGACAGAAGACAGGAACGACTACAACGACACGTGATAAAACAGTGAAAGCAGGAAAACGACTTGAGTAACTACAGTAAATGACACGAAAACACAAGAGCAAAAATAAAAAAGATGACTCGAGATGAGCAACTAAATACTGAAGAAACGACACGAGGTTCACAGAAAAATGACTCGAAGTTCATCAGAACAAATCGGGCTGCTTCAGTAAACAGCACAAAGACAATCAAAAAACATAGTTGGAACAACACGACGTATAACAGGACAACACGAAGACACAAAAAAAAGAAATAACATGAAGACTAAGTGTGGTCACAAAGCAAGAAAGACACTTCCAATGTACAGACTTCATATGAACAGTCCAATGTGCATACTTCCCTTCGATGCATCTACAGTGCAATGTATTGGCTTTGATGATTGATGCATGTACAATCCGTTGTACATACTTGATGCATGTGAACAGTGAGACGGATGTATAGACTTGATGCCTGTAGAAGTGTATAGACTTTGGACTTCGCCATGCTTACACTAAGCGATGTACACACTTGCTGCCTAACTAATGTGCATGACAATGTATAGACTTCTCGAAGTGATGCTTGATCAAAGAGACAGTGTATATACTTATCCACCAATGTATGGACTTCAACACAAATGAGAAGATCGGATGAACATACTTTGAAGCTTAACATAGACGGTGGATGTATAGACTCCATGAACACAATGCAATGCTGACTGATGTATACACTTGGCAAATAGAGTGATGCATGAATTACCCTGTACAGACTTTAAGACTTAATGAGCAACAAAACGTGGACAAAGCAGCATGGCGTCAACCCAGCTGTTCCACTGCGTCAACGCAGCTAGTGAACAGACTTGCTAATGCATCAACCCAATCTCCAACTGCTATATTCATGAAATAGCTATTCAAGCAAACAATCAGATATTCAGTGACTCATGATGTGTCAGCCATCACTAAATCAGTGTGACTCATGGTGTGTCAGCCATCACTAAATCAGTGTGACTCATGGTGTGTCAGCCATCATCAAAACCACACAGGGGCACAATAATCTCCCCCTTTTTGATGATGGCAACACTATGAGTTACACTGACTCAGATTAGATTCTTCTCCCCCTTTGCCTTCATCAAAAAATGAAATAGGGAAACAATTCAGTATTGTTATACTTCCCTTTAGATTGATGATGATTCGAAGGAGGCCTTTTCTTTGGAGATATCTATCTTCCAAATGCATCCTTCCAAGAGCTTCTCCCCCTTTGACTTCAGCAAAAAGACATGAGTTGAAGTGGAAGGAATAAGACTGTATAAAAAGAGTGATATAAAAACTCCCCCTTTTGACTAATCTGCCCCTTTTTACTTTAGCAAAACGAATAATTCAGAGATGTCATATGAGATTCTCAACATAGTTCAGCAGATGAGGACAACACAATATCTGATTGTTTGCTTGAATAGTCTCGGGACTCTTCCCCGTTGCCCTCCAGCACCGGGAACATTAATGATGCCCACGCAAGCCCCGTTTGGACCGCGGGAGGCGCCCCCGGTATGGTCCCGACTCGATCTCGCACCAGGCCAATAAATTCACTAGTTTCCTGCTACACTAATCGAGATTTAACCGAATGTTTTCAATGTCTCAGAATAATGTATTTGCCGTATCACAGCATATATATGTTCCAGGTCCTCCTGCGACGATTATGATGCTCTCAAGCCGGACACCCGTTTGAATATTAAATGGTCTCCCGAATGACCGACACGTTTCGAACGTCCGCTTCCCTAGACACAGGGTGTTTCAGCCGATTCAAGGGATATTCCCTCGTTGCCCCTTGGCACCAGAAATATTAATGACGCTCATGCAAGTCTTGTTTCGACCGCGGGGGGCCCACCGCAGTATGGTCGCAGCTTGCTCTTGCACCGGGCCAACAGATTTACTGGTTTTTGACCGCTCCAACCGAGGCTCAGCCGAACGTTTTCCGCTCTTCCGAACAATAAATTTGCCGTACCTCGGCATACATGCGTTCCGGTTTTCCCGCCACAACCGTGATTTTCTCGAGCCGGACATTCGTCCGAACATTAAATGGTCAGTACACGACCGACATGATCGCGAATGTTTTCTTCTTACCCTCATACGGGGGTTTCGATGCTTCCTAATAGAACTTTCATGCAATTAATCTCTTGGCCATGAGGCCCTGAATCCCGACGATTAGTCAAGGGTGTTCCCTCGTATGGGGGATGTAAATGACGTCGTGACCTTTATGGCGCGGCGGGTTTTGGTCCCGACACGAACCGCACAATCGTCTGACGAAGTCAGATCGAGTGCACCATGGGCTCTTCGGAGCCCGAATAAATTGTCACTTCGGTGACTGGCACGCCCACGCACTTAATAAACGAATAAACTAACGAGAGAATAACAGGTGAAAAAAGTGCGTCCACAGCCGGGCAATCTCAGAACAAAAGATGACCCTCATTTCTACCCATATCATCAAATGATCGGGCACGCTATCGAGGAATGCTATGTTTTCAAAGACACTATTGAGTCTTTAATCAAGAAGCTAGAGAGAACAGCAAATGGGGGAGCACAAAGTCGATCCTCTGCGCCCGCATGAAATTCCCACTCTGGGGGTAACAATCAACATGATATCTCTATATCAGTAACTACCCAAAGAATTGGCGGAGGCCTGCACTCAACACACCTATGAGGCCTATATTCTAGTGCCAGCAAAAGATCAAGGGAATTGGCACTGTGCCGTCAAAAGCAAGAAGAAGGGCAGCGCTAGGTCATGGCCCAGGAATTCACATACGAGTAGTCACGCCTCAGCCGGAACCCCCATCTGTGACCCCCCCTCTGGTATGAGACAGCTCCTAAGTTGGTCTTCAGAAGATTCACCAACAATAAGAAGAAACACATCCCCATGCAGGTGCATAAAGTAGCCAGTCCGGCGGTGGAACGACTTCAAGAAATCATTGATGGGCTACATGAATATGAACAGCCCGAAATTCGGCACATCTAGCTAAAGGAATATGTCCCTTGGGAACATTTTGAGTCCCTGGAATTAGCAGAAGAAGCAGAAGCCGATGCTGAAGCTGAAGAACCAAGCATATGGGATGAACCTCCCCAGGAGCAGTCGCCGACTGTGAAGAAAAAGAAGAAGTCAAAGAACAAGAGAAAAGGTAATGCCGTATCTTGCAACACCCTTTCAGCCCTGTTTGACGCAGTCCGAATCTCTGAAGAGGATGATGAAGAAATATGCCTCGCGCCAACAGTGGCATGTCAAACTGAAGCTTCCACCTCCCAGCATGCCACGAGGTCTGGAAGAAAATGGGGGCATCTTACCCTGGCAAATCACAACATTATGTTCCCGGGCGAGCAACTATGCCAAGTCCCCCAACCTGAAGTCAATGACACAGAAATTCCTCCTCCGCCGGCGCTATACCTGGAACATGCGAGTGACCAGGAGGTCCCCTCCTTTGCTGAATTTCTATCCTCTCAAGAGGGCAAGCGGCCATGCCCGTAGTCACAATCAAGGGCCAAGGATGCCCCAACCATACCCTCGGTGGTCTCTCCTCTACCAAACAAAGACCGTACGGGCATCCCAAGCTTCACTGAATTTATGCAAGGGAAGGAGTCGGCAGGATCGACGTAACAAGTCTAGGCAACCCCTGAAGAAGAAGATGAACCGCCTCCTGAGCCAGCTCATCAAGAACACCATGAGGGCAGGCGTAATAGGGCCGAAGAACTGAAGTTGGTCAATGTCAAAGCCACCAACAGAATAGTGAAGCAGCTAAAAGGAATCTTGTTGACACCTATTTTCAGCCTACAAGTCGAGTTATTTCTATTATTCATCTTCCGTCATGTCCCGGATTATCCATTATTTTAGAACCTTCTTTGAATATATTTCGAGCCCGTTTCTTGATGATTTTTCAAGCCTATTGAACTTTGGAAGCTTTTATCTTTGATTCCCCCGAATTTGGGACCATTTCAGGCCGTTCGGAGCATCAAATAGGCGTCCGGATTAACCCCGTGCAAGCCCTGCCAGACCTCTAGTTGCGATCTCCTAGGAGACCGTGACCTTGAAATTGCGGTCTTCTAGGAGACCGTGACTTGATAAACAGTGTTTATATATATATATATGGATGGTTGTGGTCTGGTGGAGACCGCCACCTTAAGGTAGCGGTCTCCCCCAAGACTGCCTTCTCAAAAACTTCTCCAGAGGCTTCATGGATGCCCCGGCTCGGTCCTCGGACCCTTTTTATGATCCTACCAAGTTGCGGTCACCTCATGACCATTTTATGAAGGTTGCAGTCGCGCGATAGGCCGCCTTTTGGTTGCAGAGTTCTGATCGATTTGGGCTCCGATTTCTTCCCTCGGGGACTCTTTGGACTCCTTGTTTGATCCATTTTCGAGGGAGATAGGCCTCCACCTCAATTTTTATCCATCCTAGGGTATTATCCTTAATATTATCCCACGATTTATCAAGCTATATCTCCATTTTTGGGTGTTTATCTCAGATTTCAACCCTAGGGTTTCTGCAACCTCTATATAAATCTGCCCAGTTCGCATGCGCGACGGGGGGCTCTTCTTCGGTTCGGGGTGAAGCCATGCCACATCGCCACCTCGTTTCTTCGACCTCAACCTGAAGAGGGAAGTATTGGCTTTAATTTCCAATGCTCATGGCTCTTTTTCATCGTCTTTCCTCTTTGTTCTGTGCTCCCACTTTTCACAAATCATCACAGTTCTGTACTTTTCTGCTCTGCATGCATTTTTCCCGTTTTATGTCAGTTCTCCCCACAGTTATACTGAGTGTTAATTCATGTTTTTTATACACATGCATTCACAATACACACACCTCTCTTTTGCACCCGTTTACAGGGGTTAAAAGCCTCCCCTCAGTGTGTTCTCCCTCATTCTTTGCACCTACTTTATGCATTCGGGACAGATATTACATGCATGGATCTAATGGGTTTTTATCTCTTGTTTTGGCTTTGTTTTGTAGGAGAGCACGGATAGAACGTGATGCCTTCTTCTTCTAGCCAGTTGGAAGGTGAGGCGGTGCAATCCACGACGTTTCCCGCATCTTGTTCATCAAGCGTGATCATGTTGTAGCGGTCACCTTTGGCCGCAATTTTATTTTTATTTCCCAAGGTATGCAGTAGGTTCTATGTTCTCGTAGCATCTCTTTCCTATTGCCAATCCTTGGGTGGCGATCACGATTCATTCATATATCTCCATCGCCCCTTTTCCTATCATGCTTTTATGCTTATGCACATATATATGTTCA
Organism: Amorphophallus konjac; assembly: GCA_022559845.1. Taxonomy (NCBI): domain Eukaryota; kingdom Viridiplantae; phylum Streptophyta; class Magnoliopsida; order Alismatales; family Araceae; genus Amorphophallus; species Amorphophallus konjac. The sequence continues at coordinate 134,821,774 of CM040129.1, forward strand.
TGTGTTGGGGGAGAGGTGGATATAAACATCTACAACCTCTATTTTTTGGCGATCATGGTGGGACGCCTAGTTCCCATCATGTTATTCATGCTTTCCTGCAAGTTTAGTGTGTATGTGTTCATGTTTAGATAACATTGTCTCCTTTTTTTCATTATTTTGTTAAGTTCTCAGGTTTTGGGATCATAAAACAGTCTCCAGGAGACCTCTATCAGAAGGCGGTCTTCCAGGAGACCACTACTTGCAAGAAATGGTCTCCAAGAGACCTATTTTTGGTAGACTCTACGCAGATGCTCAAAGGGCCTTGTTTGTTGATGCATAAATTGGGTTTCCAGGGTCCGATCGTGCCACTTTATGATCCCATCCTGTAGTTCTTTATATTATCTTCATTTTCATATATCATTTGCATTCATTTGGTCATGTTTTCATAATTTAACTGTGTCTTGATTTTTGAGTTTTGTGCAAGAAATCTGTAGGCAGACCCGGGACAGACCCATAGGTACATTTTGCGTTGATAATTTGACTTGGTTCTCGGGGTTTGATTATGCATTTTTTGCTTCTATTTTGTTCTGCTTTATATTGACTTCTTTTCCATATATCATTTGCATCTATATCATTATGTTTTCATAATTTAATCTTACCTTCAATTTTTAGTTTTATGCTAGATTTTTGCATGCACTTCGGTGCACATAGGGCCATGCATTTCACGTTATAGTTGCATTCCTACCTTGGTAAGTGACCCTCTCGCCTCCATATTCCTTGGAGTCGACTAGGTAATCTTATCCGGGACCTCCGTAAGCCCCCGTGAGTCATGAATTCCCACACGGATGCCGGGCCAGTTGTACCTTTCCACCCCTTAGGCTTACATTTTGCATACGTGTGAGGGAGTTAACCTTAGTCAAACCAAAGTTTGGACCTTTTCCCTTTAGGATTCCTATTTTGAGGGAATTGTGCTTAATTTAAAACATTAAAAGGCCCATCAAAACTTTGACAAAATAAAAAATTTTCCCATCATACTAACTTGTTTGACTTGGGCGAAACCTCTCACATCATATTGTTTGTATTGTTTGGGTTTGTCCAATCTCATTTGTGGTGTTTTGTGTTGCATTCCCTCATCCTCTACATAGACTTGGTTGATAAGCCCATTTAGGTTAGCCCATTTTATGTGTCCATTGTCTGGTTCCATTGTCCTAGGTCGGTCCTACATTAGTCTTAGTGAGTCAACCCTCTCTTTTCTTCAACCTTCCACGCCCTTGCTTCCCTGGCTATATTCACATTGATCTCCTTATATTAAGTCTCCATTTGCCCTCATGGAGCATCATTTCAACCCCATGTACCCTTCTCCTTCCCAATCTTATTCCTATTCCTGCGTGGAATCCTCTTCCCACGAGAGCCCATCTTCCCGTGATCCCTCTGACCCACCTAAAGAACAAGCCAACCTTATGACCCATCTTTCTTGTCTTGTTCATCAAATGGACTCGGCCTAGGCCCAAAATCTTATTGCAAACCATCTTAATGGGACTCCTCTTTCTAATGGCCAATTCCATCTTAATGGGCCTTCTTCTTCTCGTGCTGCTGGTCTAGTTTCTCATGGCCAATTCCATCTTAATGGGCCTTCTCCTTCTCGTGCTACTGGCCCAATTTCTAATGTCCAGTCTCACCATAATGGGCCTCATTCTTCCTCTCCTTATACTGTCGGCCCAATGGGTCCTCGTTCTAATATCACTGTCAGGCCCGCATACCCTTCTACTCTCGGAATGGGCCTATATTCTTCTCAGCACGGATCCCCTTATATGGCCCATTATCCAACTCCTAGTCCAAATTCACAATCTCTTGCTCAAGTTAGCCCACACTATTCTCGATCTCTCCCTACCCAAGAGATGATTGCTAAAACCCAACGCCAGTTTGATGAACTTCAACTCCGAGTTGACCGAAATCATCCTTAAGTGTTCCATACGCATTTCAAAACCTTCGGCTCCCGCCATCTTCACAAATTCCTACATATCACCGTTATGGTAGAGTCAGTGGCTGATGAGTGCTCCTAATTCTATGATAATTCATGTCGCACACATCACTTTAAGTGCACACAATTAGACAATTATGCATATTTTGTAGCTAAACTCAACCTCACTTGTATCAAGGCCTTTTATGTAAATTAACTTAATTTATGGATAATTAATGAATAACAAGGGGTTGAGGGGCATGGGGATTAATTTTACATTGCATAATTGTGAGCACTCATGGTTTTTATGCGCAAAGTAACAATTTTCTATGAATTTAATTCAAATATTATGTGTGAAGGACACTCTCGATATTTTCTAGAAGGGCTAGGGGAGAATTTATCACAAGAGCAAAGCAAGGGTTGCCCTAGGGCACCCCCTTCACCTTTGACCAAGTCAAGAGTAGCCATCATTCCTTATTTTGTGTGAGAGGAGATAAAGGAAAGAATTATCTTAATTTATCTTATGGAGAGATTTTAGGAGAAGAATTAGAAAGATCCCTCTCCCCATTAGGAAAGCCAAGGGGAGCCTCCTTTCCTTTCCTCATCCAAACCCTAATCTCCTCTAATCTCAGCATCCATCTTCACCAAATATGATCTCCACCCTTTATTTGACCTAGTTTCTCCATCTCCCCCTTTTTGATGATGACAAAACGATGTGTGCATGAATTTCAAACGATTGAATAGAAGCAATACATTCAGTTTCAAAAACATCAGTGAGCCTTTCTCCCCCTATGTGTTAGAGCAAAAGCTTCCCTTATCAGAATTAGAAATTTGAGCACACCAACCTATTCTCCCCCTTTTTGTCAACAACAAAAAAACACTGACTGACAACAAGGTTATTAACTTGTTATGAACAAGTATGATCTTGAGATGTGTATTAAATCATTCATGCAAGCAATCATGAAAGTCAAGTAAGCATGTAATATTATAACTCCCCCTCAATGGGGTAAAAGGATAACAAGTGAACAGTAGATTCAAAATCAAGTTGTGTCACATGAAGCATAATAAAAAACGTAGTGCATCCATATGCTAGAGGCACTGCATAAACCATGATAAGAATAAATTCACAATACACATTCATCACAATAATACCCGAGAGTGAAACATGTGGCAATGAGCAATGAACTTAAAAAATATATGGATATTAGCAGAATTTCTAAGGAACACTAGAGGGTTATTTCCTTTCTTCAATTCCAGTTAGTTCCTCGACTATCGGTACCTTAGCACAACCTCTTTTTTTGTTTCTTTTATAGGATTTCACTATTCGACGTGAGTCACCTCATGTGTCTCAATGGGATTTCACGGCTATTAGAAATCATCATAATTTTGATTCTTGTGAATTTTAGCTTTACTTTTCGACGTGAGTTTCCTCATTTATTTCAGTGGAGATTCTCGGCTACTCGATTCCACATTCCACTTATTGATTGGGGTTGGTAAGTTTTTCCACACGATTACTCTTCATTTCCATGTAAAATTTTTATTTCCCTTAAAGTGTTGAAAAGAAGTTCTGAAATCCTTATCAATCAAAGTCATATACATCACTTTTGTGCAAAGTGTGTGGGTAATTGCTATCTATGTAGAAAATGAATTTGCCATAACATAGCTATGACTCCCCCTAAATGTATGTACCATTGGAAACAAATCCTCCCCATTTGTATATGTCACGTTACATAAATGATCAAAATCACTGCATTTTATATAACAAGGAGGTGAGGTCTTAGAAGATTTTCAAGAAATAATTTTCTATAAATATATACATGCATTAAAGCAAGGATTTAAAAGTAAAGTCATGGAAGATGATTTCTGATACGTGGCGGAGGTGTAGGTCTGAAGACCCGACTCACGCATGGTGAGTGTTTCCCGATGGACGGAATCCACCATTCCACAACACACCATTTTAAATACTGAAGAATCATGGCATTCAAGCACGCAAGTTCAGAGAATATGCACGAGTATATGCATGTAACTGAAAAGATGATGAAAATTTATTTCTATTCACAAGTATGCAGCATGAAGTATGAAAATTCTATATGCAAATTTACTTATTATGCGAATGTATGCAAAATTCTCAAATGAGTGCAAACTCATGTATGCAACAGTATAGAGCAAATGCAAATGTATGCAAAATGTGCAAATGAGCAGCATATTTGTGCAAGAGTATCATTGATGCCAAACTCAATGAAACCAGAATGCAACTATTTAATTACAATCATTTTTCTTCAAAATTAAAAATTTTGACCTTTGCGTATTTTTGAAAGTGAGTCTAAGCATGATGAACTCACAAAACCAAACCATTTTTCTTTTCACCTTTAGAAGCTTTTATTTGTTGGCATTTTCTTTGGCCTCAAAGCGCCCCTGCAAAATAGATTCTCATTTTGAAGATTTGGGTACCCAAGCTTTCTTGGGTCCCTTAGTGTTAGTTCCAGCATGAGCAAAATACATTCTATTTTTTCTCTCAAACCATTCATCATCGGCCCTCATTAAATCACATACATACATGGAATGGCTGATCATACCGTAATAAAAGCAAGTAACACTTGGTTTCCTAAAATTACTCCTCCTATGCATGTTTGATCATTTAGCAAACGAGTTCATGCATGGATCAACATAGGAATAACAACACGAATCAAAGGATTTGTGAAATTTATTTTTCACAAATGAATTTTCTTTGTGGGTGAGTGTCCCACATCTCTCTTCTCATTCCTAGCATTTTCATTGCTAGTTTCACAAATTTTTTGTTTTCCTTTCAATTCCTTTTGAACAACTTCTTTCAATTTCATTAATTCATCATGCATGGTATCGAAGTTGATTTTTATTTCTACTTTGGATTTCTCACATTCGATCAATTTTACTTTGATTCCATCCAACTCCTTTACCAATACTTCATTTTCAATTTTTAAGTTTTTCACATTCTCATAAGCATGTTATTTTTCAATTTCTAAGAATGAGATTTCGTCCTCAAATAGAGAAACTTTGGACAATAACATTTCATTTTCATCCTTTATTTTTTCAAGTTCCAACTCAAGCAAACTACATTTAGTGCATGAAGATGAACTAGAATGTAAAATATTATAAAACTTCTTTTTTAACTTTTTATTTTCATGTTTCAACTTCTTGCACTTTTCATACATTCCAGTATAAGCAATTTACCATTCTTCAGAAGTAAGATTTTCGTTATCAGATTTTACCTCGGTGTCATTTTCCTCATCAGCCATTAGACATAGATTCTGGACCTGCTCGTCCAGTTAATCCTCCTACTCAGATTTGGACTCACTCTCGTCCTCATCACTCCATGTCGCCTTCATGGCCTTGGACTTCTTCACTTTTTCTTTCTTTAGTTTCTTCCAAAGACTTGGACATTCGCTTCTCACGTGGCCGACCTTTCCACATTCATAGCATCTAATCTCCTCTTTCTTCCTCAATGCTTTCTTCGGAATTTTTTCAAAAGAAGTGCCATCTTGTCTAGCCTTTCTGAATAAATTTCTAGGTTTGCTAGTGATGACATCCACAAGTTCTTCCTCACTGCTATTTAGACTTGACCCTTCATCGCTCTCCTCGGAAGATTTTGAGTAAGCCTTAAATGCCACTGATTTCTTTTTGCCCTTCTCTTCCTCTGTCCTCTTAATGTTGATTTCATAGGTCATCAAGGACCCAATCAACTCATCCAGCTTGAGTGTAGTGAGATCTTTAGAGTCTTCTATGACGGTCGCTTTCGTGTGCCATTGTGGTGACAAGGACCGTAGCACCTTCCTTACAAGATCTTGGTTTGAGTACTCCTTTCCCAGTGCTTTCAACCCATTGGAGATCTCACTTAACCTTGCAAACATCTCCGAGATAGTCTCATGCGACTTCATTATGAAGAGCTCATATTCTCAGACCAAAAGATTTGCTTTTGTCTCCTTTACCTCCGACGTTCCTTTGTATATGAGTCGGAGCTTCTCCCACATTTCCTGCGTAGAGGAACACATAGATATGCGTGAATATTCATTCAGATGAACATCATATTGAACAATATTCATAGCCCTAAAATTTGCACATGAATTTTTAATATGTTCTTCAGTCCAACTGTCCTCATCATCGGGTAATTGATAAGGACCTTTGCTAATGACTTTCCAGGTACTATAATTCTGTGCTCGCAAGAACACTATCATTATATTTTTCCAATAGGGTTAATTATTGCCATCAAAAAATGGTGGCCTATGCATTGAATGTCCCTCAGGAATCATCCCTTTACTATCTATCGCCAAAAGATTTATCCTCTTCAACCGTGTGATTGAATAAAATCAGAGGCCTTGCTCTGATACTAATTATTAGCCCAGACTATAAGCGTGCTGACAAGAAGGGGGGTTGAATTATCCCCCAATCACGAAGACCAATTTTAAACTTAACGGCAGAACTAACAAGATTGAGGAAAATAAATGATATAAGAATGAAATAGATTCTCTCAATCTAGCCGAGCCCACACGATCAAGACAATAGATAAAAGCGAGCTAGCACACACCACAATGCACATAGAATTTTAAGGTGGTTCGGGACAACGACGGGCTCCCTACGTCCACCCCTCACCAAATCGGTGAGCCTTCACTCCCTCACAAAGAAGCGCACGGAGTAAAAACTCCAACCACACGGAGACTTCATCTCCACAATGATCCAGCACCGGGATCAATCCACACACACACACACACTGCAACAACCGCGGCACGATATAACCATAACCGTACACAGACGGTTCTCCACACACAGAATCAAAGTTCAGAAATAAAGGATATGTTCAATACATGCTCATAAACCAAGTGTAAATCACTGGAATAGATGTAAAAGAGTGAAGAAATAGATTCCCATGTATAGAAAGGGATGTAGATTATCTTCTTTGCTTCCTGGTTCGAAGGGAGGTCGGATGACGGTGATTCAAGTGTCCTCTTGTTCCTCTCGTCAATCCGCTCTTCTTCCACAATCTCCAGAAATACTTTGATGGAGATGAAATCCTCCTCCCAAGAGCTCCTCCTTCCTTTTCCCCCTTTCTTCATCTACAAGATAAGAAACATAAGCTCATTAGGGTTGAAACACCCAAATTCATAGGTCATATATATATCCAACAAAGAGTGGACAAAAGACACATAAAACCCTCCCAAAATGTCTTAGAAACACCCTCATATGTTTAGGAACCTTTAGGGGGAAGTTTGGTAAAGTTTCATGGCCAAATAGATGGGTTTGGAAGGGTTTCGCAATTTCTGTGCCGGAGGGGTCGACCCTGGGGGTCGACCCTTGCATTTCCTGCATAAAAAAAAGGCCGAGACAGCACTCTGCCTGGAGGGGGTCGACCCTTGGGGTCGACCCCTTCAGGTGGCTGGTCTGTCTGCTGTGCAGACAGAGTACAACCCAAGGGGGGTTGACCCTAGGGGTCGACCCCTTCCCTGAAGGGTCTGAAAACTTCATTTTGAGCCCCGATTAACCATTAAAAAATATCCAAAAATCAAAATCCAATAACCATGCATTCAACAAAGTATTAGCACCATTCAAACCATATTCCAACAAGTTTTATGAGAGTAGATTAAGCACATTAAAAACCCCAAAAATCTCATTTGTAAAATGCATGAAACACTTTCAAAGCATCAAGACCTCGTGGAAGATAAGCATGAAAACCACCCAAAAATTTAGCCAAAGGTGAAATGACTTAGACAAGCATTTATGCAATACATGTGAACATCAAATACCCCATTTTCATCAAGTGAATAATTTTTGTATTAAGCATCATTCACTAAAAGCCAATCATGGTTTCTTCATAAAAGCCATATACAAGCAAATCATTCACTCACGAAACCATGGTAATTCGATCAAGTTCTTTAAGCAAGCACACATTGTTTGTTATCAATAAAACCAAATTTCATAGTCAACTAGGGGACCCAACAATACCCATTGCCAAGAGGGAGAAATGGAGTTCTTTTTTTTCTTTTCCTTGTTAGTTTAGAATCTCATCCTTCTTTCTTCCCCTAGTCTAGGTCACTTACTTTCTCCCACTTTTGCTCCTCTTCTCCTCCTTCTTTCATCATAAAAGTTCTTCATCGTTTAGTTCTCTTCAATTTCTTCTTCTTCCTCTTTAGCTAGTTCTACACGGTTTTCAAGTTATTGTTTATTTTACTATTCTATCCTATGTGTTCGTAAAATAGCATTGTTTCTCTGTTCTTTCCCATTTTCTTCATATTTTGATCTTTATCTCATCTTGCTCCTTTTACAAACATTGTTCATCTCTCGGTCCTCTACAATTTCTTCTTCTTTGTCATCTTCTAATTCCTTCTACTTTTCAAGTTATGTTCAACTTTTCAATGCTCTATCTCTGATTTTAAAGCCTTCTTCTTCTTCCATCCCTCTCTCTCATCTTATCTCTTCTCATATCCCAAAGGCGGATATTCTACTTCGGTCTTCTAAAGGTGGCGTCTATCTCCACAGCAGGGCGAACATCTCAAAAGCTCGACACGGTGATTGGGCGGTGCTACTCTTCCAAATTCCCTGGCTTTATTTTCTTCCCTTGTTCTTTTATTTTTATGCAAGTTGTAAATTTCACTTTCATAAAGTTGTAATCTTTCATCTTAAGCAATAAAAATTCATCTTTTACAATTATATTTATCTAGTTCTCTCTCTATCTTCTTCTAAATTTCTCTTCTCCAACCCTCTCATATTCTTTAGATATGTTTATTTTATTTTATTCCCATATTCATGCAATTTTATTTCTGTTTAGCATAAACTCACTCAAATTCAAATATCTCAAATATAGGGGTTTTCCAATTTGTGATTAATTAAAAATATTCCTCTCCGTGGGATCGACCCGTTCTTACAACTCTACTTGAATTTTAAATCTTTTTAGTGAGTGAGTGCGGTAATTTTTAAAATTGTGGCACGACATTTTAACGACGAGTGTAGTGCACATCAATTTTTGGCGCCGTTACCGGGGAGAAATTATTTTTTGATAGTTAAAAATTCTTGTATTTGATATGTATATTTGTATACTAATTTTTCTATTTTTATTTTCCAGTAAAAATAAAAAAAATAAAAAAAGATGAAATTCGGACTTGAAAATTACAGAAAATCATATGTCGCAGAAAATCAAAAGCGTCGCTGAAGGGCTAGAACTGTCACCAAAGGGAGCAGATAATCAGAAATTCCTCAAAATTAAGCGTCGCCAAAGGTCAGTAAGCGTAGGAACAGGTTGTATTTTATATATTTCCAGTAAAATCTGATTTTTTTTGAAAAATCTAAAAAACCATAAAAAATCCTACAAAATCCAAAAAAATCAGAAAACTAGAAATCCCAAAAAGTATGATGTTCGGCTTTATTTTCAGTATATTTACATATTGTTTGGTATTTTTAGTTACCGATTGTCCTTTATTCATCTCTCTTTGAAAAAATAGAAAAAAATCTCTGAAAAAAATCAAAAAATAGAAAAAAAATTCATCATGATATCATACTTTCATCTTAGTTTCATCTCTTACATGCATTGTTACATTTAGTTAGTTCTTTTTTGTTCACTTGCATCATATGAAAAAGAAAAAGAAAAAAAATCATCATTCTCTTATTCTCTTTCTCCCTTATTAATAGCAATATAGGTACACCCCTCTTGGAATTAGAAAGACCCTCCATTGAGCACTTCGTCTCATTGGATCGGATCTCCTTTTCCAAGACTTCCATAAGTGCCCGCACCCGTGGATTCCCTCACGGACGTCGGGCAGGTTGTACCAAGAAGTACCCCGGAGTTAGTTTGCCCTTAGAAGTTAAAAAAAATCATCATTTTGCATGCATCATTCATATTGTTGTTGATTCATTGATTGCTTTGTTTTGAAAAAAAAATCAAAAGAACAAAAAAAATACAACACAAAGAAAATTCAAAAAAAAGAGAAACTTGAAAAAAAAACCCTTTGGATCTTGTTTATTTCGATCAATATCAATGTCCATCCATCAAGGAGGGAAACCCACGCCTATGAAGGAAAACTTTATTCCTTCTACTTATAAACCCTCAACTTGTATTGAACTACATGATATTCATGTGGATCATTATGATATTGACCCTAATATCATCCAAATGCTCCTATCTTTTATGGGAATCCCGATGAAAATCCCTATAGGCATCTTGATGACTTTTTAGAAATTTGCTCCCTAGTCAAAATCTAAAACTTTAGTGATGATTCCCTTAGGTTGATCTTATTTCCGTTCTCATTGAAAGATAAAGTAAAATGTTGGTTAAGGAGTTTTGAAAAAACTATTAGGACTTAGGAAGTTATGTAATTAGAATTTTTGAAAAAATTGTATCCCATAGTCCGGACCAACATCATGAGAACGGCGATTGTAGGGTTTACTCATCTCCTGGGAGAGCAGATTCATGAATCTTGGGAAATGTTGAAGGATTTGTTACGACAATGTCCACATCATGGGTTGCCCAAATGACAAGTTATGTATTTATTTTATGAAGGGTTATCTGATTATGATAGAGAAATGGTGGACATATATTGTGGAGGGGCATTCATGAACAAGAGTGAAGATGAGACTTATGATCTGTTTAAAAATTTGAGTGAAAATTCGATGAATCTTATCTCAATCTCATCTCATTAACAATATATAGGACCTTTCATGCAGGCTAGGCGTCGTGAGATAGAAAAATGGGTAGGGCTTGACTCCAAGATAGACGATAACACCATTGTCCAACCCTTATCAAGTCTATATGAAAGTCCATCCCAAACTTCTAAGGAAACCTGAGATTTCTGTGCCAGTCTTACTCACCATGTGAGTGAGTGTCCTATTATAGCCCGACTCCCACCAGTCATCTAAGCTCAAGTCCAATATGTCTTAGGGTTCTCTCAGCTCGAGTATTGTACCTTTTCCAATGATTATAATCTAGGCTGAAGCAATCACCCAAATTTTCCTTGGATGGATCAAACAATTCAAGTCCATTCATCTAAACTTTCACCCCAAGAAGTCCATAAGTAACCCATGTGTAATCAACTTTAGCCCAACTCATCTCACCCTAACTTCAAGAGCAACTTTGATACTAGGGGGGATTCACTAGGTCACTACTTTGAACCTCAGATTGTATATTCTCGGTTTACTTACCATGGCCCTCGTTCAATATTACACCAACCTCCTCAACATGTGAATGATGATGATGACGATCTTATACCTATCATTTTGGCTTAACATGTCAATAGTGAGAGTGAGGGGGAGTGCACTAGCAACACCATGGTGATGGAAGGGAAGGAATTGGGGGGTGGATTGAAGGCTAATGATGATCATATTGATATCATCACCCCATCCTATTAATGTTTTGAGGCTGAGAGTATCATTGTGAAGAATAGTGGCCCAAATAACTCATTTAAAGATATACATGAAGAGGAGGATTGCTTTGTGATTAATAATCGTGATGATTTAATGGAGACGAATTCTGAATATCCTCCTTCTTTTGAAGAACATGATGAAGGGGCCTTGTTAGAAAAGTTTACATTTAATCTATCCACCTCATTATTCAATAATTGATAATCTTAAGTCGATTGATGAGTTTAATGAAGGGGCCGTATTAAAGAATTTCACATTTGATCTAACCCATGAGCCTTGTCCCATAAAGCTAGAATCATTCGATGAATTAGATTCTGGGCTCATGCTTCCTTCCAACTTGATTCCCGAGAAAGTTAAACCTCTTCATTATGAGATTCTAAGACCTAAGGGGGATATGCTAATTATTTTCACCTTTGATTTTACTCCCCATCAGGAAGAACAGTTGATTAGTATTCTTAATGCACATGAGGCTATCAGTGAGGGGAGTGTAGCTAATAATGTCAATCTTATTCATAAGCCACCGGTTCCTGAGCAAGCTGACATGGAGGGAGTAGTCAATAAAGGGGACCGGTGGGTAGATACTGGGCAAAGGTTCCAACCAAATATTACAAGGTTAATGGCCATTGATTTGGATATGCCCCACAAGGAAGAGAATTGGTTCACTTATGCTCCTAATGTTCAAATCAAGAATGAGTGGAACCAAATTACTTTCAACCCATACATGTACATGCAAAATCTTATCTTCTTATGGCACAACTACTGGAAATTAAAAGCTGATAAGATAATATGGTGGCTTATTCTCAAATCCACATGTTGGTTATGAAGCTTGCACCTTTTATGCATGTGTCAGGCTGAAGACGAAAAACTTAGCGCTGTTGGGAGGCAACCCAATATTTTTGTTATTTGATGTTTTAGTTTATTTCAGTAGTCCAGTCAAGTCCAGGATATGGAGCTATCGTCGTCCATAACATTGATGGAGTTTCACCCCGTGCACCAAGTTGTATCCTTCCATCCTAACAGTATTCTCTGTTACATTGGTTCAATTGCATTCTATTGCATATGCCATTGAGGACAATGTCATTCAAGTTGGGAGGGGGGGAGTGAAAAAATTTAATGATGCATATAGTACAACCTGACATGAGTTCTTGCTTAATATTCTACATTTATTATCTGTCCTATATTTCTGCACAGAATTAAAAAAATGAAATCCCCAATTGAGTTTTCTTGTTTCATGCTTAAATTGAAAGTGATTCTGGAATAGGAAAGACTAGAGAGAAGGATGATGGAAAATTTATTCGATCTAGCGATGGAAAACTGATTTAAGAATCTCTTTAAAATTCATGTGCACTTTAGAAAAAGAAATCACTTTACACGCTAATGAAACAAGCAGGACAAGCCTTCTGTTATTTTGGAATGGTGTCTGATACTCTGCATTTCTTAGAGATGAGATCTTTTTAATATAGCTATCTATCAAAGTTATCCATCAAATAAGTGCAAAAGCACATTATTGAAAAAAAAGAACACCATGAAAAATGTCCCTAATCATAGTAACCGAGTCTACTTCACCTAACAAGTGTTGAGGTTCGCGTCAAACAGAAAAGTGACTCCTGATCTTAGTAACCGGGCCTGCTTCTCCTAAGACAAGAGTCGAGGTTCGCGTTAAACAGTGAAGGGATGTGCAGCAACATGTGTGTATTGAAAAAATGATGAAAAAAAGAAAAGAAAAGAAATAAGGTAGACAAAAGCTATTATGCTCAATGCTTTGATTAAGAGGTGCAGGGTTGAAAGGCACTATCTTGGAATAGCAAATGAGGGATGCAAATGTCTATGCTGTGGATTTAGTATTACACATGCACAAGTGCTATTGAACTTTAGTTTGTATTCTTAATCATGTACCTAAATTTCCAAACTAAGGCTAGTGTGCATTAATGCTTCCGAATTCCTAATCTTTGGTTGATTCTGTGAAGGGAGAGCTGGATATAAAGGTATGAACTTTGTAAACTCTTGTTGGTCCTAAATTTTAATCTAATTGCATTGCTAAGGGACTAGCAACGAGTAAGTTAGGAGGTGTGATGAGTGCTCATAATTCTATGATAATTCATGTCACAGACATCACTTTAAGTGCACATAATTAGACAATTATGCATATTTTATAGTTAAATTCAACCTCACTTGTATGAAGGCCTTTTATGCAAATTAACTTAATTTATGGATAATTAATGAATAACAAGGGGTTGAGGGGCATGAGGATTAATTTTACATTGCATAATTGTGAGCACTCATGGTTTTTATGCGCAAAGTAATAATTTTGTCTGAATTTAATTCAAATATTGTGTGTGCAGGAGACTCTCGGTATTTGTTAGAAGGGCCAGGGTGAATTTGTCACAAGAGCAAGGCAAGGGTTGCCCTAGGGCGCCCCCTTCACCTTTGAGCAAGTCAAGAGCAGCCGCCATTCCTTATTTTCTGTGAGAGGAGATGAAGGAAAGAATTATCTCAATTTATCTTGTGGAGAGATTTTAGGAGAAGAATTAGGAAGATCCCTCTCTCCATTAGGAAAGCCAAGGGGAGCCTCCTTTCCTTTCCTCATCCAAACCCTAATCTCCTCTAATTCTAGCCCTCCATCTTCACCAAATATGATCTCCACCTTACATTTGACCTAGTTTCCTTATAAATACCCCTTGCCAAGAGGGAGAAAGGGAGTTCTTTTTTTTCTTTTCCTTGTTAGCTTATAATCCTATCCTTCTTTCTTCTCCTACTTTAGGTCACCGAATTTCTCCCCCTTCAGCTCCTCTTCTCCTCCTTCTTTCTTCATAAAAGTTCTTCATTTTTTAGTGGTCTTCAATTTCTTCTTCTTTCTCTTTAGCTAGTTCTGCATGGTTTTCAAGTTATTCTCAATTTTTCACTATTCTATCATGTGCGTTCGTAAAACAACATTTTTTCTCTGTTCTTTCCCATTTTTCACCATCTTCTGATCTTTATCTCGTCTTGCTCCTTTTACAAACGTTATTCATCTCTCTTTCCTCTATAATTTCTTTTTCTTTGTCATCTTCTAATTCTTTCTACTTTTCAAGTTATGTTCGACTTTTCATTGCTCTATTTGTGATTTTAAAGCCTTCTTCTTCTTCTTCCATCCCTCTCTCTCTTCTTATCTCTTCTCATATCCCAAAAGCGGATCTTCTACTTTGATCTTCTAAAGGCGGCGTCTATCTCCACAGCAGGGAGAGCATCTCAAAGGCTTGGCATGGCGATTGGGCGGCGCTACTCTTCCAAATTCCCTGGATTTCTTTTCTTCCCTTGTTCTTTTATTTTTATGTAAGTTATAATTTTCACTTTCATAGAGTTGTAATCTTTCATCTTAAGCAATAAAAATTCATCTATTACAATTGTGTTTTTCTAGTTCTCTCTTTATCTTCTTCCAAATTTCTCTTCTCCAACCCTCTCATATTCTTTAGATAGGTTTATTTTATTTTATTCCCATGTTCATGCAATTTTATTTCCCTTTAACATAAACTCACCGAAATTCAAATCTCTCAAATATAAGGGTTTTTCAATTTGTGATTAATTAAAAATATTCCTGCCTGTGGGATCAACCCATTCTTACCACTCTACTTGTATTTTAAATATTTTTAGTGAGTGAGTGCGGTAATTTTTGACATTGTGGCACGGCATTTTAACGACGAGTGTAGTGCACATCAGTGACCCGTATGTGCACTTGAAGGAGTTTATTTATGAGTCGGCCCAGTTTCGACATGACCAATGCTTGACGGCTTATCTATTTAGTCTATCGTTAGAAGGCCCGGCTCGAGATTGGTTCTTCTCCCCCCCGCAAGATCAGGTTGTAAACTTTCAAATTGTGCAAGACATATTCATTCAACAGTATCAGGATCAGGTTGGGCCCAAGTATTCTATGGTGGATTTGGCTCATGAGAAGATAGAGCCTGAAGAGAATTTCTACACCTTTGCTGACTACTGGCGTCACCTAGCCGTGCAAGTCCCGGGGCACATTCTGCAGGGAGAGCAAATTAAGATGCTCATATCCAATGCCATGCCCAAGTACCGCTTCATATTCACCCGTAATGATATTACCTCCTGGCAACAACTTTACAACCGAGCCCGCTTCATCTGCCAACAACTCCACAATTCGCTTGACCCCGAGTCCCTTCCACTTTCTACATCCCCGCACACCTCACCTTCCACGTCTACCCCTTATGCCTCCATGAGGCAACCCTCCACCACCTACTCGCCCTCCACGAGTCAACCTTTCGCCACATATCACTTCGTGAGTCCACCTCCCATGAGTCAGCCTTCCGCCCCTACATACCCGTTCACTCCCGCATATCAACCTTCCACAAGTCAGCCTTCCACCCCCGCATATGCCCATCTGTCTCCCCCGCCAGTCAAGGGAACACCACACCCCGAGCAAGTGGATGCCGTCCACCACATACCTACCTACCCCGCTTCTCCTACACCTCCGTCGAGTCCCTCCACTAGTCGCCAGGCACCATTACCTACGCAACCTCCACTTCCTTCTCCACAACCCTCTCCACCGCCGTCTCATACCCCTCGACATCCCCCTTGCCCAAAGCACGCACCTTATCCTCCATTGTCGGAGTGTTTTTATGATATTTTTAGGGCTTTGATGACTACTCACGCGTTGCAGCTTCCTCCGGTTGTGTCTTGCCGACCCGCGATTGAGAATTTGCTCCAATTTTGTGATTATCACTACCAGCAGGGGCATTTGGTCGAGGATTGCTCTAAGTTCCAGGATTATGTTTACAGCTTAGAAGATCAAAAGAGGATCGATTGGACGACCATTCATAAAGTTGTTCTATATCTCCGTAGCAAGCAGCAGCAGCAAGCGCCACCCAGGTAGCCATCTCCATCTCTACAAGACCAAGGGCACCCTTGTGATTCGTCGTCTAGCGTTGCACCCGCTCCATTACCAGTCCCGTCACCTACACTGTCGCTTACCCCATTGCCCACTCCATCTCCATCTACCCCATCGTCTTCGCCATCTCCTACCTTGGCTTTGTCTCCTCCACAAACCCAGGCCTCTGCTCAGGCTAGTGCTTCCACTTCTTCCGTTACCTCGACTATCACTTCTGCTCCCGACGCTGCCCAACGCATCGTGTTGACACGCCGATGATGGACCCCGTGGCCTTCCTCTTCCTCTCCATCTCCTTCCCCTTCTCCATTATCTTCATTGCCTCCATCACCATCACCTTCATGTCCACCACCTTTGCCTTCCCCACCGTCTCCTTCATCCCCATCACCTCTGCTATCTCCACCATCTCCACCACCTTTGCCTTCTCCACACTCTCCTCCATCTTCCTTACCCGAGCCTCAGCAAGCTATGCCTTTGCCTTCGCCTTCACCTACACCCGCGCCTGTCGTTGCCATCATCCCTCCTCCACTACCTATCGCACCTCCTACCTCTTCTTCTTCTCCATCTACTTCCACCGCACGGGCGGGTGTATGCTCTCTTTGGTGCCTCTCGGATCTAGTCCCCAGGAAGATGTTGAGCCGAGTTAGGATGAAGCTCTGCCGGCCCTTCAGTTCAAGATTCAAGATTTTGTTTACCGCATGCCGATCCGCGTCCTGGATTTTGGCTATTTTGGGGATGATGAGCCTGCTCTACCGATGACGGTTGTCAAGAAGAGTTCCTTCGCCTTGGTGCCAGTTTCTTCTGAAGCGAGGCCGATAGTTATCTCTTTGCTTATCAGAGGTCTTACCATTGATGCTGTTATTTCTTCTCGCTCCATGGCTATTCAGTTAGCTGGCCATGAGGGGTTCTCCACCCGCATCGTTTTGACTCATACGGCTGCCAAGAGTTTGATGAATTCTATGTTCAAGGGGCAGTATGCTATATCTTCTACATTTTCGAAGGACATTCTGCACATTTTATGCGATCTCCCTCGATTTATCAGCAAGCCGGCCACGTAAACGCCGTACATTACTCTCCCTCAATTCCATCATGTTCTTTTATCAAGAGAGTTGTGCTTCAAGGCTGATTGCCGAGTGGAGTTGCCAAATCTCATGCTCCTTGTGCCAACTGACAAGACTCCATGATTTTATGATATTCGTCATTCTGAGGAGTCAGTTGTTCAAGAATGTCCATCTGATTATAGCACCAAGTGTCTAGGGGCAATCACCACAGCGAAGTTGCATATCCATAATCGGGCCAGGTCATCTACCAGATGGGCCCGCTATTTGAGAAGACATTATAGATTGAGAAGCCCGATGGTCCGAGCCCGTGCCAGGCGGGTCTGTGTTCAAGATATTTCGGATAAGAAGGGGTGGCGGCACAAGTTCAAAGGCCACCGATTGTGCACTCAGGGGATCACTTCTCCTTCTCCTTCCTTCCATTCATCATTTCTTTTGCTCAGCTCCCACCCTTGGGTGGTGTACCTTCCGCCCTCCAATCCTGTTTCTAGGATTTTCTCCTCCCTTCCTGGGTCCCTGAACCCCAACTCCTCTTCTTCCCATCCGGAGCCCCCAAATTTTGTCAAAAAATAAAAAGATGAATATTGTCAAAAAAATAGATATTGTCAAAAATCCAAAAAAATTAAATATTGTCAAAATTTCAAAAAAATCATAAAATTGAGAAAACCCAAAAAATGTGTCTTTTGTTCGTTTCTATCTATTTTGTCTTGAGAACAGATATATAATCTGTTTGTTAAGTGTGCGGGTTGTAAGTGTTCAAGCTTCTTGGCTCTTTATCTTTCGCTCTGCCTCCTGTTCACATCAACTTTCCATCTGTTCACCTCTTCTTCAATCTACTCCCTGATTTGTTCTGAAGTTTATGTCCTTCTTAGCTATTACCTTGCTTCATCATCATATCTTCATGAGAGGGCTTTGTCTCACCATTATGAACCTCGCGATTCTGCTTCATTTGATCTTGGGCTTTGGTTGAAGAGAGCATTTGTCGTGTCTTTTGTCCCTCCGTGTCGTCATCCCACACGTCTTTTGTCCCCCGTAGTTGTTGTCCCACGGGTTTTGTCCCGCCATGTTGTTTTGTTTTGCCATGTTGTGTTGTCGTCCCACACACGTGTCTTGTCCCACCATGTTCTTGTCCCACCGCGTGTGTTGTCCCACCGCATTGTGTTCGTTATCACTATGTTTCGTTCATCTTTGTCATGTTATGTTTCATTCATATTTGTTTTGTTATGTTTAGTTCATCTTGTTTATATTTTTGTCATGGTTGTCTTAACGAAAAATCAAGAAAAAAATGATATTTCACTTGGCAGGTAAGTCAGGTATGGCTCTCTATCCCTGCTCTTTTTTGTATTACTATATGGTATTTACATTATTATAATATCTCAAAGACCGACTGGTTCTCCGTGTGTTCTGAGATCTGATGTTCCGCTTTAACAAAAATGATGATGATCTAGGAGCATACGGTTAATCGTTGGATAAGCCATTAGTTTTAGTCGGGTGGGGGACGATGGACTCTGTCTCGCATGCCGTGGTTGCAATAAGACTCTTGACCCCATCTTGCTCGACCTAGCAATAGTATACTTGAGTACTTTCTATTTTATCTTTCTTTGCATTCATTTTGATGATTTCTTTATTTTAGCCCAACATGCATCATGTCATTTTTGAGCATTCACGTCTTGTGATTCTTTCAAAGTTTCTCCTCAGAAATGGTTAATTGCTCTTCAGTTCTCTTGGATAAGAGATTCCCCATTCCACTCTGAATTTGAACGTCTTCTCTGATCTGCCCGCTCGGTCTGGTTGGCCAACGTGATTCCTGTCTAGATTTTATCTCAATTTTACTTTTCCATTTCCAGCTTTCCAGTAGTGTTCTTATGATCCCCTCATTGGTCGTCGAATGTTTCCCCTAATGAGGTTGGTCGTGTTTCCTTTTCCTCCCTTAGTTAGTTCTCTAGACATGTCTCATCCTTGTTGAAGTCCCGTGATCAATGACACCTAAGAGGGGGGTGAATTGGGTGTTTACCAATTTTAAGAAAACTTTTGGCCTTTTTAAAATATGTGATAAAACACTAACTAGGAAGTTGAAATCTATCTAACTACAAGTTAGAATACAATGTACACTAACGTTCACACAGAATTGAGGTAGGAGAAATGAATCACACCACACAATCCAAATCACAATGCACATCAATTTTAAGGTGGTTCGGATGCAACGACGGCAATCCTACGTCCACCCCTCACCCAACCCGGTGAGACTTCACTCGGGGATAAATCCCCAAACGGAGACGACGCTCAAAACACACACGCAGGATGACGCCTGCCCACACACACGGGGACGCACCCCAACACACACACACACACATGGAGAGGAGGTCTCTAACACGATCCAACGACCGGATCAAGAAGACACACACATGCTGCGACAGATGCAGGACTCCACACACTAAGAATGACCGAATCTAAATAGATCCACACACACACATAGATCTAAGAAGATCCACACACACACACACACACACGAATAGAACACAATGACCATACACGACCATGGATCCACAACGATCCACACATACACAAGTGTTTACAGTTTATAAAGAACACAAATATAAGGCCCAAACCACAAAGACAATGAAGCATAGTTTAGAAGACTCCTGATTTGGCTTCCACTGAGTGTATGATGTAGAACTTGGAACGATACTTCCTGCTTCACTTGAATGGCTTTTGATGGAGCTTGAAAGGCTTGTGTAGGAATGAAGAGATCTTCCACGATGTACTGTTCACGGCTACAGTACAACTTATTCTTCCTTGGACAACTTTCTTGATCTCCTTGATGCTTGCTTGCTTCTTCTCTTCCTTTGAGGTTGCTGGCTTCAAATGGAGCTTGAATACCTTCAAGTGGATGAAGAGGTTGCTGGACGAAGTACTGTTCACGGAGGGTTGTAGTAGCCTTCTTCTTCCCTTGATAGCCTTCCCCCTTGATCTCCCTTGAAGCCCTCTTGGATGGTTAGGGTTATGAATCCAATGAGATGTTTTATAACCTTTGAATGGTCCATAGACAAGCCCTAGACCAGATCCACAAATTTCTCCTTGATTGGGGGCAGTGGGATTAAAGAAATGGGTGAAGATTCCTCTCCACGAGCTGGAAACACGAAGTCAACAAAAGGGGCCTCGGGGCTGTTGATCGACCGGTGGTGATGGGGCGGTCGACCGAAATTTTGTAGACGGAACATTTTTCAGTTCTGGCAAAACCGGTCAACCGGTCCTATAGTGGCGGTCGACTGAAAATCTGCAGACTTCCATCTTTCGGTTCTGTCAATTCTGGTCGACCGGTCATGGTGTGTTAATCGACCAAAATGACCCATACTTACAAAAATGAAGTGTTAGCCCAAAGAAACACATCCATAAGTCAATAGCTTCATGTTCTCATCAATTCCATGCATTTTGGGTTTGGTTTAACTTAGTTTGTACATATGGAAGGTTCAAGACATTAGAGCACTTGTCATTACATGAAATGTCCTTAAATAAGTTCAATGCTCACTCTTGAAGATTATGCATGAAATGCGTTTATGAACAATGCAAAAGACTTAGAGAACCTTAATTTGCAAGCCACATCCAAGCTAAAAGGTTTCATGTTTAAGGTTCATGAATTACATTCTCAACCCATTAAGATATATGCTACTATGTTCACACAATTAAGGATTGGAATAAGAAATTATGCATTCACATAAAACCAAGCCATGCAACCATTGTGCACCTTAAATGTCATGGATCAGGTGTATCAAGGAGTGTATAACAGGGTAGCCTTACCAATGGTTCTTGACAGTACATGACATATACCACCTGTTTTGGATTGTAGAAGAGCAAGGTGTATCCACACGTTTGGTTTACCAGGCGACTGCCATGATGTTTGATCTTGCAATCAAGATAGACAAGGTTTAATACCATGCTTGTACACATTAAAGAGGTTATGAAACCTCTTGCCGCTTGTTAAACCAACTCAATCAATCAAGGATCAAGACCGTGTAACCATTGTCATTTGCCATCTCAACCATGTGTGTGCAAGCAAATATAAAGTTTAGTCATCATTAAAAATATATGCACGACATATACAACAATCTCCCCCTTATTGATGATGACAAACTTTATGACTGACATAGACAGATCATAGTCAGACCATATTCTTCTCCCCCTTTGACATAATCAAAAAGTGGGAGGAAGATAAAGAAGTTCAAGGAACAGCAAGCAGATTCATAAGGCAAATAGGGACCACACAGAAGTGCAAGTGAGGAAATAGAAAAGCAAGGATACGGTGATCAAAACATGTTGATTCATGGATACCAATTGAATCTTATGGAGACGGAAAAGTATGCAGATTGAGTTCACAAATCAAGATGATACCATTCAAGGCAAATACATTCAAGCACGTATTGATACCAATTGAAGGTGATGGTTGGATTCAAGGATATGAACCAGTGGTGGAAGATGTGCTCAAGATGAGGTATTCAAGCACGAAAGCATTCAAATTTTAGAACCCATTTCAGAGTTTCACAATGTGCAAGAGCAGGATGGCACATCAAATGATTTTCTTTGATTTTTATTTTCTGGAAATGCATAAAAACTCAATGCAAGCAAATGATGACACTATGATGTATGCAATACAACTAAGCAGATATGATGACACTATGAATACCAATTGAAGGCAAATATCCCATATAGCAAGTAAAAGAAATTGAAGTCCAAAATTTTGAAATTTTATTAATTTTTAGATTTTTATATTTTCTTTTGAAATGCATGAAGCCAGTTACATACAAATGAAGCATATGAAATGCACACAATGCAACTAGACAGTTACATATAAACATTGGTGCGGACACCAGAGCACAGGAGCGGCACAAGCCGCCGAGCAACCGATACTGTACGCGGAGCACCACCCGAGCGACAGCGACTTCCATCTGGCTTGGAGACAGTCTGGAGACTCCCCCTTGAGTCTCGGCATTTATCACATTTACTGGGACTTATTTGTGTGTAATGTGTTTTTATTTGTCTTTATTTGGTTTGTAATTCGCATTGTAATAAGGGTTTATGTGCAAAATGGGACCACCCGGGTCCCACGGGCCCCCCATCCCTCCTCCCATTGATCCACCTCACTCCTAGGGCCCATGTGGGGTCATTCAACCTTCCAATGGTGGGCTTCTAGAAGAGTGGGCCAAGTGGGGGACAATTGGCTTAAATTGTCAAGGTTGGCCACCAACCTTGTCCACCTAGTCAAGGGGGCGCCTCCCTCTCACTATCACCCCATTTTATTCTTTGTAAAATGTGTGTAGAACTAATTAGTTCTACTCCTTTTTTTTATTCCCCAAAACCCTAGATCTAGGGGTAGTTGAGTCATTTGGCAATTCATATAAATGCCTTGTATTTCTCATTTTAGTGGAATTAATGCATTCAATTGGAAGAAAATCTTGGAGCAAGGCCTTGGCCGCCCCCTTCTCTCTCTCCCCTCACCCCCCTTTGCAGCTGGGAAGGCTGTATTCTGGAGGTGTGAAGCCTCCCCTATCAGTTTTGGTGATCGCCGCCGCCGCCACGTGCCGCCATCGCTCCACCACGATTGCTGCCGGTGTTCTGTCCATCCAGGATAGAGGTGCCTTCCACGAATTTCTGCTCTCCACCCCGACGCCTTCTTGAGCTGGGATTTTTAGGGTGTCTTCGAGAGGTGTTCCCCACGTTCCACAAAAATTGGTTGGTCATCTAGATGTTAGGGTGCTAGGCCCGGATACAGAGGGGGGGTGAATGTATCCCTCTAGAAAATATAGCCCAAATTAAAACTCTAAAGCTCAGATATGTGGAATAAAGACTAATGAGCTTTCCAAGATGAAATGATAAGGCAACAAATGAACAAACAGTTGGACTGCACCAATGCAGCCACCTGAACAACCAGAAACGAAGGCAGAGCTAAACAACCCAAACACACTTAGCAGAATATAATGCTCAAAAATAACTCTCTAGATAATGCAACTAGCCAAGCATGCACAACCTGTGAATGGGAGGTAGAAGATATGGAGCTAACACAAGGCAAACCACTGCACAAATAATTTTAAGGTGGTTCGGTCCTCCAGACCTACATCAACCCCTCACTCCCAACCGGAGTGAGGCTTCACTAGCCAATGCTAGAACCAAGCAGACTCAGTCTGCGAACAGTTGCTGCCACACAGCTTGACCAGGGGAACAGCCTCCCCTCTTCCTCCCAACCGGAGGGACACCCCAAGTGACTCCCAGCCACTTGGAAACCAGAGACCGAAGTCTCTCTTCCTCCAGACCGGAGGGACCCCTGGACTTGCTACCCACAAGCCCAGAACCGGAGACAAGTCTCCCTTCCTCCAAACCGGAGGGAACCCACAAGTAGCTCCCAGCTACTTGCAACCGGAGATCAGATCTCCCTTCTCCTGACCCACCAGGAGGAACCCGACCTCAATCCAGAGGTTCGGAAGAACACAGTAAATCAGATCGAATAAAAGGAAAAATAAGAAACGAAAATAACACAGTAAACATAAGCTGTAAATGAAGGAACATCAGATGTGGCTCCCATGGAGCTGACTGGCCTGGATTTGATCCACGGTCCAGTAGATAGATCTTCAGTAACTTCTTCCTTTTTCTCCACGAACTCTCTCTCTCTCTATCTCTCTTTCTTTCTCTTCTGCTCTCCTTTTCTCTCACGCTGTTCTCTCCTTCTTCTCTTCAACTCTTTTTCTTCTTGCCGGCTCACTCTTCTTCTATTTCTTCTTCTTCTCTTTTTCTTCTTCTTATTTTTTTCTGGATCGAAGGGCTTTCTGCTCTCCATGCTTCTTCTTCGATCAGCCTCCATCTGAAGATGAAGGCTCCAATATATACCAGCAGCAGTAGGGAGATAGGGCGTTTGCTTCCCACGCCTTTCGTCCAGAAGATTCCTCCTCGGATCACGTGCTCAGCACCCACCTTGGATCACGTGTCAGGTGCCAGCTTCAGGTCACGTGCCCATTCATCAGTACGCTCAGCAACTGGAGTTAGATGGCATCAACCCACTTGCTCCAAGGAGTTGACGCACCCTTCAGAGATCTTCAACCCTTTTTAACTGCTGCGTCGACGCTTCCAACCCGTGGCGTTGACACATTGATGCATTCCAGTGAGCAGGTCTTCAGCAGATAGACGTGCTGCGTTGACGCTCTCAGCATGTTGCGTTGACGCATGGAGCTGCAGCGTCGATGCTGCCAATGTACTCCAGAGGCTGCAATAAGGGATACTTGAACTGCTGCGTCCACGCTACTTGATCAATGCGTTGACGCACCAGTGTAATCCACAAGCTTCTTTCTTGATTGTTTGAACTACTACGTTCACGCCACTTGATCAAGGCGTTGACGCATTGGTGTGTTCCAGCAGCGGAAATTGGATGGCTTCAGCCCTCTTGCTTTAAGGGGTTCATTAGCCTCTTCAGTCCCTGTCAGACAGATGAAATGAAGTCATCAGTTCTAAGTTTGTGCATTGCATTGTATAGACTTTGCTGTGAAGGTAAAGGCTAAAGCAACGTACAGACTTTATGATACTTAGATGGAAAATAGGCGAAAGCAATGTAGAGACTTCAGACTGCAGGAACGTGTGAACAACTAATGTGTAGACTCTTCAATCGACAGGCTTTGAAGCACAAAGGCAATGTACAGACTTTGCCTTAAAACGAATGTAAAGACTTAGAATCAAAGAGGCATTGTGTAGACTTTGAACCAGTGTACAGACTTGGAAGCTTGAGCCAATGAATAGACTTGAGACGCTTAAGGCGATGTACAGACTTGTTGAGGCTCAAGCGGTGTACAGACTTCGAAGTTCCACTGTGGATGTACAGACTTGAAGATCCACTATGGATGTATAGACTTGAATGAGTGAAGCAATGCACAGGCTGTACATACTTGAAGAATGCTTGCAGAAGGCGATGTATAGACTTGCCTATGCGAAGCCACTGTACAGACATTGAAAACGTGAAGCCAGTGTACAGACTTGAAGAACAGTTCAATGTATTGACTTAGCGTTGTATAGACTTAGCTTTGAACGCTTGAGCTGAAGACATTGTACAGACTTAGCTATTCAACAGCCATTGTATGGACTTTGTACAGTGGAGCGTAGTGTACAGACTTTGAATCAAACCGATCTATAGACTTGAATGGGCATGGAGTGTATAGACTTGAGAGATTGAACTGAAGAGTCGACGCATCAGCTCAAGGAGTTGACGCACTACTGTGAGGACAGAGACAAGTATGACTGAAGGGTCGACGCATCAGCACAATGAGTTGACGTAATGCTGTGTAGACTGAGTTAAGTAGAGCATGTTATCTGACAGCCATATGAACTCCATTCACTTACATGATAAAACATGAATTAATCGAGCATATAAAAGAAAAGCATTATGATCAGAGAATGATTGAATAATAGCATGATGATACACACAGCAAGATGACTCACAGTGAATAACTCACTTCAAAGGCCAATCATCAAAACCACCATTAAAACCATCATCAAAACCACATGGGCACAACAATCTCCCCCTTTTTGATGATGGCAACACTACACAGTGAGTCAGTCTGATGACTCAAACTATTCTCCCCCTTTGACTTCATCAAAAAGAAAATAGTTTGAGAAATTAAAGCATGAAAAAAAATCAGTCAATTCCTCCCCCTTGCAAGAACAACATTCTCCCCCTGTAAGAGTTGCAGCAAAAACATGAGTTAGAAATGATCAAAAGGAGCCAGCATGCAATGATTGAATGAAAATCTCCCCCCTTTTGGCAAACAATCTCCCCTTTTGGTAGAATCATAATAAACCATGGGAAGGGGTATGAATGTAGATGCAGATGCCAGAAATATGAATGCAAGAGCACAATTCTTCTCCTTCTATGCAGCATGATGCATATGACAAGGAGGCTCCCCCTCAATAAATGGAATCTTATGAGATGGATGAGAAGAAAACCATAGGGGCATACAAGGATAAGTTCAGGTCAATGAGCCAAGGACAATGAGCAGAAGAGTTTCAAATAATCAGATTTCTCAAAAAGGCTTCAACTACAAGAATTTCAGTCAGATTTTCAAGGAAATGTCATTCTCATAAATCCAAATCAGAATATTTCAAAGTCTTCCATTATAAGGGTTTATGAATGAGCTTTATTGAACAACATGGTTTAAACATGATGTATGTAGAGTTTATCAATAAAATTCTGTATTGATATCTAAAACCATGGTTTAATAAAAATGAACCAAGCCCTCATATTTATCTTGACAAAACTCCCTTTCTCTTACATAATCAAATTTATTGACTTCTTTCGGAATTACATGCATCAGTATTGAAATCAAGCAATTATGAAGTCATATGATTTTGTCTAGGGTTGTAGCAATTTGATTTTAGCATCAATATTCAGATATTTCAATTCGTTCAACAATTTTTCATGCTACAAATTTTACGAGCACTCTAGTTCAGTGCACACCTTGTAACTAGAGGATATACCTTGATCAGAGGCCAATATTCCTAAGCACTTAGTGTGACTAACTGTCATGCTTTATATGAACAGAGATAATATTTTCACATCATGACACACTGTAAATCATTTCTTGATGAGTGAGTTGTATTTCTCAGTGTGCATGCCATTGCTCTGCCTGATTGTCAATGAGATTTTATTCTGCAGAGTTGACTAAGACACCTCATGACACAGTCCTTTGGACATGGTTTCTCAGTGACCAAAGTCATTGCTCTGACAACAATTACCCTTTAGACAATTCAGACAAATTCCTTTGCTTCAAGTCAATAATAATTTCATGTACTTAACCAATTAAAGCCATGAATTCAATAATGCAGATTTCAGAAGATTTTACAAGATACAGCATAAAATAGATGGTTAAGGTTTATTAAACATGCTTCAGATATTTTTAAGAGATTTTAAAGTCAAACTCCATGAATACATTAAACTTAAACCACATGAGTTATTTCAGACATTCATAAAAACGTATAATAGAAGATTTCTAGTTCAAAAGTTTTCAGATTTATGATCGAGATAGCCCATTGAAATCTTCATGAGAGACTGATAGAATTTTGAACCCAAATGATACCAATTGATAGGAGAAATACCGATTGTTAAGAGAGATTGTGAAGCTCAAGGTTTTCAGAATATGATTAAGGTTTGTCACTTAAAAATAATGAGGAAAAGGTTATGCACAACAAGCAAGATATCAGGAGGTCTGGCAAGTTTCAAGATTTCCAAGGATAACATGTAGTGAATTCTGACAGAGATGTATGCACTTGACCACCTGCATGCAATGCATTGACTCCCCCTGACACTATGCATTCAATTACCCTTTTTGGTATTTTCAATGCAGTAAAATGCAATGCAATTAACTACATGCATGCAAAGACTCAACACTGAATGCTATGCAAGGACATGCAATTAACTCCCCCTGAAAATATGCAATGTTTGCACTGAAAACTGAACATATGATTTTGATTCATGCACATTCAGACTGTCCTAACCAGCAAGGTGACCCATGGTACTAGGCGGAGCACTTGGTCTAAAAGACCACCTCACACATAGTAAGAACCTCCAGACAGACTTCCCTGCCTTTTGGTACCTTACCATTTATATACCATTGAGGTCAACCATGATAATTCAACATGGGCAGCATGCATGGATCAAATTTTAGCTAATCAGATTTTTCAGAATGCAATGGACAGATTTTCAATGAACTATGCAATAGACAAATTTCAAGCCACATTCATAAGCAGTTCAGATTTTTCCAGAAAATTTGGAATGCAATTTATTTTCAGAGGTTATGCATTTCAATAATTATCAAACAACTACAAATGGCAGATATGCAAAAATTTCAAAATAGGAGATGCAAAGAAATTACTTGAAAATTTCAGAAGGGGTTTTTCTTTGAGTGCCTTGGTTTATTTCCCCCTTTTATTCCTCAGCTTCCAAGGCACACCTGTAGCAGACACATCATTTTGATGTAACAGGTACCCAAGAAACCTTGGGTCCTGGTTTAGCAGTGACACTCCTAGCAGGTTTTCTCAACAGATTTTTCGCATGTTTATCATCACAACACATGATATGAAAATTATACATGGAATGCCCTACCTGCCCACAATGATAACAAGAAATAACAGATTTCATGTTCTCCTTGTATACATCAGCATTGGCGTGAACATGATGTGAGTGAACATGATTAATTCTATTATTGACATGAAAATTTTTCTTTTCATAACCGGCCAGCCAACAGTTAACAGCTCTGTGGCCTGGCTTTCCACATTCAAAACATACAGTGTGTTTGCTTCTAGAACCAAACTTCTTTCTATCAACAATATTTTTATTATCAGGGAAATTAACAAATCCAGAGTTAGTTTTCTTTCCCTGAGCATGCCAGTAGAAGGCAGCAATGTGACCAAACTTCCAACAACAATAGCATTGAATTTTCTTTTCCTGATCAGTAGAATGTTTCCTAAGATGATTTCTAGGATACTTTCTAACAGCATTTCTTTCATCATTTATCAATGCTACACAGTTATGCATAATATGGCCAACTTTCTCACAATAGTGACATGTTATAGCCTTTTTATTCACATTCACTTGTTTGACAAGATTGATATTCTCATGAGAGTGTGAATGTGTGTGTGAGCAGTGAGCAGCATGCACATGTAAATCAGAGACATATTTGGACTTATTCAAATCAGCATTTTTCTTTTGTTTTTGAATCTTTTTCTGTTTCTTATCTGAATTTTCAGCCTTCTTAGTAGTGAATTGAAAAATAGAAGAACTAAATTGATTAGCTTGTTCAGAGCTTTTCACGAATACAGTTGACTTCTTCTTTTCATTCACTTTCTTATTAACATGCACATACCCAAGTCCTTCTTTCTGAAAATTCACTTTAGAACCAAGCAGCTTATTCAAATTGTCTTTTCCTTTAACGAATTTTGACAAAGAATTTTTCAGATCTTCAATCTCAGAATTTAATGAAGCAATACTCACTTCATACTTGGATAGCTCAGATTCACAAACAATCAGCTGTTGTTGCAAAGCATTATTCAGGTTCTTCAGAGTTTCATTTTCTTGTTGAACTATTATTTCAATGTTGTTCTCATTTTCCTTCACAACAGTTTTTTCTTTTTCAATTGACAACCATCTTTCAGAGAAGACAGTATTAAGAACCATTAGCTTTTTATTTTGATCTTTCAAGTAGACATTTTCTTCTTTTAAAGATTTGATTTGTTCTTTTTGAAAACTGTCATCAGAATCAAAATCATTAATCATGTCTTCGAGAATGGCACATGTTTTGCAAGAATTATTTTCACCGATGAGTTTGTTTCTAATATTCTCATTTTCAGATTTCAACCTGTTTAACTCATCTTTTTCTTTAATCATGTCAGATTTCAAGTTTTTATTTTTAGCTTTCAGACTTCTGACTTCAGAATTTTTCTCTTTTCTTAATTTTCTCTTTTCTGATTTAACTCTTTCATATTTTTCCAGTAGATGCTCATGCATGGCAACTAAATCATCATGACTAATATCCTCGGTCTCAGAGTTTACCTGGGATGATGACTCATCTGATTGATCACTCTTTCTTGCCATGAGACATTCTTCTTCCTTTCCATTGTGGATGCGAAGCAATTTATCCAATATTTCCTTTGCCGAGCTACAACCTGAGAAAGAGGATAAATCATCAGAACCGATTACAGCCTTCATTAGATTTAGAGCTCTCACATTATCATCATTTTTCAACTTGTGAACATGAGTCCACTTGGACTTATCCTTAGGAAGTTCATGTGGACTGTGAGAGATAACCTTCCACAATTGTGGATTAATAGAGTTAACATGCTTGTGCATACGATATAGCCAGAATTTAATATTTGAACTACTGAATGGTGGAGGATGAGCCATGAGAACACAACAGATTAATGCAACAGGAATATTGATGCACTAAAAATAAATTAGCACTGAAAACCAGAGATCGAATCTGCAGGTCGCTGGACCTTATATGCAGACACCGCTCTGATACCAACTGTTAGGGTGCTAGGCCCAGATACAGAGGGGGGGGGTGAATGTATCCCTCTAGAAAATATAGCCCAAATTAAAACTCTAAAGCTCAGATATGCGGAATAAAGACTAATGAGCTTTCCAAGATGAAATGATAAGGCAACAAATGAACAAACAGTTGGACTGCACCAATGCAGCCACCTGAACAACCAGAAATGAAGGCAGAGCTAAACAACCCAAACACACTTAGCAGAATATAATGCTCAAAAATAACTCTCTAGATAATGCAACTAGCCAAGCATGCACAACCTGTGAATGGGAGGTAGAAGATATGGAGCTAACGCAAGGCAAACCACTGCACAAATAATTTTAAGGTGGTTCGGTCCTCCAGACCTACATCCACCCCTCACTCCCAACCGGAGTGAGGCTTCACTAGCCAATGCTAGAACCAAGCAGACTCAGTCTGCGAACAGTTGCTGCCACACAGCTTGACCAGGGGAACAACCTCCCCTCTTCCTCTCAACCGGAGGGACACTCCAAGTGACTCCCAGCCACATGGAAACAAGAGACCGAAGTCTCTCTTCCTCCAGACCGGAGGGACCCCTGGACTTGCTACCCACAAGCCCAGAACCGGAGACAAGTCTCCCTTCCTCCAAACCGGAGGGAACCCACAAGTAGCTCCCAGCTACTTGCAACCAGAGATCAGATCTCCCTTCTCCTGACCCACCAGGAGGAACCCGACCTCAATCCAGAGGTTCGGAAGAACACAGTAAATCAGATCGAATAAAAGGAAAAATAAGAAACGAAAATAACACAGCAAACATAAGCTGTAAATGAAGGAACATCAGATGTGGCTCCCATGGAGCTGACTGGCCTGGATTTGATCCACGGTCCAGTAGACAGATCTTCAGTAACTTCTTCCTTTTTCTCCACGAACTCTCTCTCTCTCTCTATCTCTCTTTCTTTCTCTTCTGCTCTCCTTTTCTCTCACGCTGTTCTCTCCTTCTTCTCTTCAACTCTTTTTCTTCTTGCCGGCTCACTCTTCTTCTATTTCTTCTTCTTCTCTTTTTCTTCTTCTTCTTTTTTTCTGGATCGAAGGGCTTTCTGCTCTCCAGGCTTCTTCTTCGATCAGCCTCCATCTGAAGACGAAGGTTCCAATATATACCAGCAGCAGTAGAGAGATAGGGCATGTGCTTCCCACGCCTTCCGTCCAGAAGATTCCTCCTCAGATCACGTGCTCAGCACCCACCTCGGATCACGTGTCAGGTGCCAACTTCAGGTCACGTGCCCATTCATCAGTACGCTCAGCAACTGGAGTTAGATGGCGTCAACCCACTTGCTCCAAGGAGTTGACGCACCCTTCAGAGATCTTTAACCCTTTTTAACTGCTGCATCGACACTTCCAACCCGTGGCATTGACGGATTGATGCGTCCCAGTGAGCAGGTCTTCAGCAGATAGATGTGCTGCGTTGACGCTCTCAGCATGCTACGTTGACGCATGGAGCTGCAGCGTCGATGCTGCCAATGTACTCCAGAGGCTGCAATAAGGGATACTTGAACTGCTGCGTCCACGCTACTTGATCAATGCGTTGACGCACCAGTGTAATCCACAAGCTTCTTTCTTGATTATTTGAACTACTGCGTTCACGCCACTTGATCAAGGCGTTGACGCATTGGTGTGTTCCAGCAGCGGAAATTGGATGGCTTCAGCCCTCTTGCTTTAAGGGGTTCATTAGCCTCTTCAGTCCCTGTCAGACAGATGAAATGAAGTCATCAGTTCTAAGTTTGTGCATTGCATTGTATAGACTTTGCTGTGAAGGTAAAGGCTAAAGCAACGTACAGACTTTATGATACTTAGATGAAAAATAGGCGAAAGCAATGTAGAGACTTCAGACTGCAGGAATGTGTGAACAACCAATGTGTAGACTCTTCAATCGACAGGCTTTGAAGCACAAAGGCAATGTACAGACTTTGCCTTAAAACGAATGTAAAGACTTAGAATCAAAGAGGCATTGTGTAGACTTTGAACCAGTGTACAGACTTGGAAGCTTGAGCCAATGAATAGACTTGAGACGCTTAAGGCGATGTATAGACTTGTTGAGGCTCAAGCGGTGTACAGACTTCGAAGTTCCACTGTGGATGTACAGACTTGAAGATCCACTGTGGATGTATAGACTTGAATGAGTGAAGCAATGCACAGGCTGTACATACTTGAAGAATGCTTGCAGAAGGTGATGTATAGACTTGCCTATGCGAAGCCACTGTACAGACATTGAAAACGTGAAGCCAGTGTATAGACTTGAAGAACAGTTCAATGTATTGACTTAGCGTTGTATAGACTTGGCTTTGAACGCTTGAGCTGAAGACAATGTACAGACTTAGCTGTTCAACAGCCATTGTATGGACTTTGTACAGTGGAGCGTAGTGTACAGACTTTGAATCAAACCGATGTATAGACTTGAATGGGCATGGAGTGTATAGACTTGAGAGATTGAACTGAAGAGTTGACGCATCAGCTCAAGGAGTTGACGCACTACTGTGAGGACAGAGACAAGTATGACTGAAGGGTCGACGCATCAGCACAATGAGTTGACGCAATGCTGTGTAGACAGAGTTAAGTAGAGCATGTTATCTGACAGCCATATGAACTCCATTCACTTACATGATAAAACATGAATTAATCGAGCATATAAAAGAAAAGCATTATGATCAGAGAATGACTGAATAATAGCATGATGACACACACAGCAAGATGACTCACAGTGAATAACTCACTTCAAAGGCCAATCATCAAAACCACCATTAAAACCATCATCAAAACCACAGGGGCACAACACTAGATTCCATTTCATATTTTTACATTTTCGTCCGCCTGTTTCTTCCAGATCTGTCTATTTTCAGTCCAGATCCATATCCACCCCGAGTTTCCAATCTCTGACCCACCTTTTGATTTTTTCTGGAGCTTCCAAATTTACTGGGAGTTCTGTGCACCTTCCTCACCATCCCCAATTTTTTTGTGGAATTTCTACAGGCCTCCACTTATTTTCTAAAAATCATCTTCAGATGCATCTACAGTTCTATCAGCCAATGTCCAGATCTGACCACCAGTCACTGTAAAATCCATATCAAATCGAGACCTCCACCAATCCCTTCATAAGACCTATTGCCGTTTTCCTCTCTCTCCCCTCCATAACCTTCATGAAGAGGTCGACATCTGAATCGGAGGTTTGGTTTATGGTCAAAGGCAGTTCTCAGGAAACTACTCTGCTGTTCTGAGAGTTCGGGTACTGTGCAACAGAAACTTCAAAAATAGTTTAAGGCCAGATTCATGCAGATCCAGTTCATGTCTCTGGGTCTATATTGAAGGACTTCGAGAGAGATTTCCAGCGGTACCTCTTGTGCTTCAATCCGACATCAGGATTGGTCGCAGCGTCCGATCTCGCCAGAGCGCGCGCTGAAAAATAGACGCTTCAGTCCGTGGACAGTAATTCCACAACTTGGCGATCGGAGCCGATCGGCCTCCGACCGGTACTTTCGGCCGACCGCCGTCCAGGGAAGCGCTCCACCAGGGGTCCCCATCATAGCGGGCCCCACCCCACCAGAGCCAGAGGTTGGAGCGGGCCGTTGGCCCCACGGACCCGTAGATCGCGCCGTCCGGACAGCACCACAAACGCGTGTTCGGCACCGCCGGGCGACATCAAGATGTTGCCCATCAACCCAATTGTCGTGATTCCCGGGCCCCACATGTGACCTTTTACCTCCTTGCGTGGAGTGGGTAAATTTATTGTACTACTGTAATAATTGTTAACTGGGGGTCCGTGATTGGTCGGGGTTGTCTTCCCCACACCGGGAGCGTGGAGGTAAAGATCGTAACTTCTTGGCATTTACTTGCTAGTTTAGTATATGATCTTAGGCCGCTGCCGAGTGCGATAGGAACTAGCCCGTGAGTCCATGGCACCGCTGTGAGTGTGAGAGTAACCCATCCCGTGGCTCGATCCGAGTCCGGAAGTGAGTCGACTACCCTTGAACTTTGTCGGTTCCTCAACCGTGCACGATCCGCGTTTCCCTCGCTTGGGACGACGAGTGAGCTTGCGGTTCTGTTAGCGACGTATAGCCCATAGGAACTCATAGTGTCGGGCCGAAGTCTCCCCAATTTGTGTGTTGCTGGTCGCATCTCCATCTAGAGTCCGAGGTCCGCATCATATAGAGTCGGTCTCCCGTGTCCGTCCCGCATCAGTTTGAGTCGGCTACCCTTAACTCTGTCAGTTCTTCAACCGCGCACGATCCGCGTTTCCCTCGCTTGGGACGACGAGTGAGCTTGCGTTTCTATTAGCGACGTATAGCCCATAGGAACTTACAGTGTCGGGCCGAAGTCTCTCCAATTTGTGTGTTGCTGCTCGCATCACCATCTAGAGTCTGAGGTCCGCATCATATAGAGTCGGTCTCCCGTGTCCGTCCCGCATCAGTTTGGTATCAGAGAGAGTCGAGTCTAGGGTAGTCATTGCATAAGTCTTGCATGCATCATGGTCTAAGTCGAGTCTAGGATCATCGTTATTTTTAAAATGAAAAGAGTGTTTTAAAATTGCATTTCATCCTGATAATTCGATATATTAAAAGGTGTTGTCCGAACGTTAGGCTAC
Source organism: Amorphophallus konjac (assembly GCA_022559845.1). Lineage (NCBI taxonomy): Eukaryota > Viridiplantae > Streptophyta > Magnoliopsida > Alismatales > Araceae > Amorphophallus > Amorphophallus konjac. The sequence continues at coordinate 134,856,698 of CM040129.1, forward strand.
GCCTATCGGAAAGGCCGCACACTTGCGGGAGTGATCTTCGGATCGATTAACTACGCCAAGTACCGTCCATTGGTGTCTAGGAGTAGTCGAGTCTCATTCCAACCATGCATTGTCCAGTGTTTGTCTCCAAGTGTCAGCATGTCTAGCAAGTAGTTCCCCCCAATTTCCCATGGATTCCCCATCACCCGGGCAATATGGCCGTTGGTCCACCCATGGGCTTGGCAACCACCCTCTCCCCTTCCGTAGGCCCGAAGCCTCAGATTTTTATGGTTCTAATGACCCGGGCGACTACCTCAAGTGGGAGGCTGCCATGGACAAATATTTTGAATGTTACACCATGTCCGATGCCATGCAAGTCAATTTTTCCCAAGATAGGTTTGTCCACAAAGCCGCCTGGAAATGGGAGAGCATTGAGCGCATGAGAGAGGTTAGGAGGCAAAGGCCCATCGAGTCGTGGCATGAGATGAAGGGCGAACTTAGGAAGGTCTACCTACCCGGCCCGATCACCTCCAACCGACCCCACCCAATCACCTCCACCCAAGTGGGCCATAATCAAAGGCAAAGCGCCGCGCATGTAGAAGAGCCTAGGTCCAAGACTAAGCCGAGTTCATATGGGAGAGTCCATCACATCGCTCCTACTCCAAATCCCACCATTGCCGAACTCTTCCAAATCATTTTGGAAAGAGTGGATAGGAGGTGTGCTGATATCGAGTCCCTGGTTTCCCCTTGCCTACCCCCTAGACAGAATGGGACCAAGCACGAGCCTAAAGAGGTAGCAACCGGTAGCCCCAACCCGATGCCATCTAAGGTGCCATCCCAAGGTCCTCTCCCCATCATAGTGGATCCTCTTCCCCCACCCACGAGAGCCCCATTGCCTGCACCCCCTGTCCGTCAGGAGGGTAAGGGTAAGGACACACTTATCAAGGAGCGTAGTGGATCACGACAGCAGTGTTATCGCTGCCAGGGGTTCGGCCACTTTGCCAGACAGTGTCCCACTCGGACATCTCTAGCCCTAGGGGATAAAAGGGGTGGAGAAGCCTCACTCTCCGATCTTTATTTGGAGCCACCTCAGCCACAGCTACCCGTGTTTCTAACGGGAAAGCTACTTATAGCCGAGCCACTCCTTAGCTGGCTTAAGAATGGCCTGGTCCCATCTCCCCTCCCATCTATGGACCCTATCCTACCTCTGGTGCCAATAAATTCATTTCACACCACTTTCCAGTCTAGTCACTATGTGGATACGTTGGATGACCTTCTTAAAGGGTTAGACCGGCAATTGACATTTACGCACTTGTTGGCTCTAGGCTTCGACCGACCCACAGGTCGTAGTTTCACTCATCCCGCTTTAGGGTCCATCACCTCCGTGTACACCGTGGGTCATGTTACCACGGAGGTTCTTCTACTCCTCCCTATGCCGGCCGAGCCCGACTTCATTCCCATTTGCCCAAGGGAAGAGTCTTACTTTCTACCTATGACTGTCGTCCCACCTCTCACAATGAATGAAGGTGATCATTTACACCTCCAAGATTTCCAAATGTGGGACAGTGATTTGTGGAAGCTTAGTCCGAGGGGTCATACCTTCTTTGATCCCTTCGACCCATTCTCTTGTGGACCCCGTGACCCACCATATTTACTCCACCTTTTCGAGAGAGTCCACCATCATACCCCTTCTCCACGGGACGATCCATCTACAACCTCCAAACCCGTTCATAATACTCCTACATATCGGGGTGATGTAGAAGATGGCCCGCCCAAACCACCCAAATCTAAAAGGCCATCCGTGCATGAATGGATCACTTTAGGATGCCTTCCACAATCCATCAACTTCTGGTTGCCTCTAGTGTATACATGGCACACATTCGGATGTCCTGGACCACCTTGCATATGATTGGGTCGGATTAACATTAGGTTTGTGTAGGGTTGTGTGTGCATCCGTGTGTTTTTTTCTTTTGCTAAGCATGTTAGGAGTCTGCATGACGACGTCCGTTGTCACATGGAGGCCAGCAATGCATGGTATAAGGAGTTAGCCGATGCCCATCGACACCACTGAGAGTTCCAAGAGGGCGAATATGTCATGATCAGGGTAAGACCTGAACGGTTTCCATCTGGAACCGTTAAGAAACTGCAAGCTCGCGGAGCCGGTCCATTTAGAGTATTGAAACGCATTGGATCCAATGCGTATGTTGTGGACCTGCCCGAGGAATATGGTATAAGCTCTACTTTCAATGTGTCGGATCTAGTTGCATATAGGGACCCAGTGGTGATCCCTAGTGAGTCTTTCGAGCCATCCCCTCCCATTGAGAGTGATCCCACTCCTGAGTGTCCACCTCCAGCCCCTTTTCCACGGCAGTGAGAGCATATAGATCATATACTAGATGAGCAGGTGACAGTTACCAGAAGTGGATCCTACCCGCGCTACCTAGTGCGATGGAGAGGACGGCCCGCCACCGAGGATACGTGGATCACCCATGGAGAGTTACAGCGGATTGATCTGGACCTACTGGAGCGGTACCACAGTGATGCAGACCCTTACTCGACAGGGTCGAGTTTCTCCCACCCGGGGAGAATTGGTGCGGACACCAGAGCACAGGAGCGGCACGAGCCGCAGAGCCACCGATACCGTACGCGGAGCACCACCCGAGCGACAGCGGCTTCCATTTGGCTCGGAGATAGTCTGGAGACTCCCCCTTGAGTCTCGGCATTTATCACATTTACTGGGACTTATTTGTGTGTAATGTGTTTTTATTTGTCTTTATTTGGTTTCTAATTTGCATTGTAATAAGGGTTTATGTGCAAAATGGGACCACCCAGGTCCCACGGACCCCCCATCCCTCCTCCCATTGATCCACCTCACTCCTAGGGCCCATGTGGGGTCATTCAACCTTCCAATGGTGGGCTTCTAGAAGAGTGGGCCAAGTGGGGGACAATTGGCTTAAATTGTCAAGGTTGGCCACCAACCTTGTCCACCTAGTCAAGGGGGCGCCCCCCTCTCACTATCACCCCATTTTATTCTTTGTAAAATGTGTGTAGAACTAATTAGTTCTACTCCTTTTTTTTATTCCCCAAAACCCTAGATCTAGGGGTAGTTGAGTCATTTGGCAATTCATATAAATGCCTTGTATTTCTCATTTTAGTGGAATTAATGCATTCAATTGGAAGAAAATCTTGGAGCAAGGCCTTGGCCGCCCCCTTCTCTCTCTCCCCTCTCCCCCCTTTGCAGTTGGGAAGGCTATATTCTGGTGGTGTGAAGCCTCCCCTATCAGTTCCGGTGATCGCCGCCACGTGCCGCCATCGCTCCACCACGGTTGTTGCCGGTGTTTTGTCCATCCAGGATAGAGGTGCCTTCCACGAATTTCTGCTCTCCACCCCGACGTCTTCTTGAGCTGGGATTTTTAGGGTGTGTTCTAGAGGTGTTCCCCACGTTCCAAAAAAAATGGTTGGTCATCTAGATTCCATTTCATATTTTTACATTTTCGTCCACCTGTTTCTTCCAGATCTGTCTGTTTTCAGTCCAGATCCATAGCCACCCTGAGTTTCCTATCTCTGACCCACCTTTTGATTTTTTCTGGAGCTCCCAAATTTACTGGGAGTTCCGTCCACCTTCCTCTCCATCCCCAATTTTTTTTTGGAATTTTTAAGGGCCTCGACATATTTTCTAAAAATCATCTTCAGATCCATCTACAGTTCTGTCAGGCAGTGTCCAGATCCGACCACCAATCACTGTAAACTCCATATCAAATCTAGGCCTCCACCAATCCCTTCATAAGATCTATTGCCGTTTTCCTCTCTCTCCCCTCCATAACCTTCATGAAGAGGTCGACGTCTGAATCGGAGGTTTGGTTAACGGTCAAAGGTAGTTCTCAGGAAACTACTCTGCTGTTCTGAGAGTTCGGGTACTGTGCAACAGAAACTTCAAAAATAGTTTAAGGCTAGATCCGTGCAGATCCAGTTCATGTCTCTGGATCTATATTGAAGGATTTCGAGAGAGGTTTCCAACGGTACCTCCTGTGCTTAGATCCGACATCAGGATTGGTCGCAGCATCCGATCTCGCCGGAGCGCACGCTGAAAAATAGACGCTTCAATTCGTGGACAGTAATTCCACAACTTGGCGATCGGAGCCGATCAGCCTCCGACCGGTACTTCCGGCCGACCGCCATCCAGGGAAGCGCGCCATCAGGGGTCCCCATCACAGCGGTCCCCACCCCACCATAGCCGGAGGTTGGAGCGGGCCGTGGGCCTCACGGACCCGTAGATCGCGCCGTCCAGACAGCACCACAAACGCGTGTTCGGCACCGCCGTGCGACATCAAGATGCTGCCCGTCATCCCAATTGTCGTGATTCCCGGGCCCCACATGTGACCTTTTACCTCCCTGCGTGGAGTGGGTAAAATTATTGTACTGCTGTAATAATTGTTAACCGGGGGTCCGTGATTGGCCGGGGTTATCTTCCCCACGCCGGGAGCGTGGAGGTAAAGATCGTAACTTCTTGGCATTTACTTGCTAGTTTAGTATATGATCTTAGGCCGCTGCCGAGTGCGATAGGAACTAGCCCGTGAGTCCATGTCACCACTATGAGTGTGAGAGTGACCCGTCCCGTGGCTCGATCCGAGTCTGGAAGTGAGTCGACTACCCTTGAACTCTGTCGGTTCCTCAACCTTGCACGATCCGCGTTTCCCTCGCTTGGGACGACGAGTGAGCTTGCGGTTCTGTTAACGACGTATAGTCCATAGGAACTCATAGTGTCGGGCCGAAGTCTCTCCAATTTGTGTGTTGCTGGTCGCATCTCCATCTAGAGTCCGAGGTCCACATCATATAGAGTCGGTCTCCCGTGTCCGTCCCGTATCAAACATACATGCAACATATCTCCCCCTTACGTATATAAGAAGGGAATGGGTATAAGAAAGATGCATGAGTATCATGACAACCGGAATGCACATGTGTAGCACATGAGAGATTGTGCAATCATATAGGAGATTCATGCAATTGGTAAGGTAGTCAATCAATTTTCTGAATACATAATAAATTAATTTTTTAGATGTGTAAGCGAGTAACATGAAAAACGATAGTTGCAATATGGATATTCAGATTTTCAGATCAACACAAGGAGACATTTTACATACTGCACTTCAATTTTTGAGAACAGCGTATTGGAGGCTGCACTCTACCTCAAAGATAATGTCACATCACTTTTCAATGATTTCACAGGGACAAACATAATTTTTCTAAGGATGACCAGGTTCAAATAATTCTTTTTTACACGAGTAGACTCGTGGAGCTCATGCCAGAATCCCCGGTTACTCAGAATACTGAACCATTTCACCTCATTTTGAACAGAGGTACTTTAGTTATCACTTTTCAGAAATGAATCACGTCACGTCTCATGTGACATGTGCCCACTTTACTCAGTGAGACGAAGCATTGCTCTACCTTTCATTTCATTCCAGATTTTTCAACAAGGATAGGTAGGCAGCTTTTTCCTCAACTGTCTCTTCAACATACATGCAGCAAGTTTAACATGTCGAGAGTGTTGAAAAGAAATTCATATATTCTTATCTTTAACAGTCATTTTCACATTTTGTACATGAAGTGTACAAATTTGATTCAGCATGTATACCGAAAATATCATGAACACATAACAATGCAACTCCCCCTAAATAGATGCACTTATAAAATATGAACTCCCCCAGAGTGTATGGCATGAAACACTCCAATAATGACTCAAATGCAGCATTATTTATCAAGAAGGCATAAGGTCATAGAAATTTCAAAGGATGGGGGTGAATAACATATATAAGCAGGCAAGCACAGATTGGGAGTTAATGCTATATGCAATGCAAGATGAAAAGATATGTAATTTGAATCATTGGCCCCAAAGCTATGCAAGCTTAAAATGCCAACTATGTAATAATGGTACACGATGAGCTTCAAGTTTCAATTGCACTCTGTGAATGATATGCAGAAAATGATATGCACATATGCAAGGTGATGCAGGATTTCAGATTTTATTTGAAAATTCTAAATGCATGAAAAGTTTTAAGACATGTGCGAAATGCATTTTGCCTGTATTTCATTTGAATGAGCTGAATGTATGTAATGCATGAACTCAAATGTATGCAACATATGACGACATGAGAATGCAATGTTAGATGCAAAAGTAGGATGTAAAATTTGATTTTTAGAAATTCTAGACAGTTTTCACATGAGGGCATTCACATTCAAATGATAATAATCAAGCATTTTCCATGACATGGTCTTCATGAACAAGGGTGCATATATGATCAAGAACAAACAATGCAACCCAATTGTTTTTAAAGATTTGTTCCAAAAATAGATTTTCAAGATCATTTCACAAGCTAGAATTGAGAAATCATCTACAAGCCAATTGTTTGGATCATATGAGCAAAAACAAATTTTCAATTCAAATAGCTCAGTTCAAGGACTCATTCACAAATCAACAATTTGACTTTTCTGAGTTCTAGTATGAGGCGGAGAACCTTGATCTAGAGACCAACTCACGCATAGTGAGAGTTTCCAGGTGGACATAATCCACCTTTTCACTACTCAGTATTTGATATACCAGATTCTCAATTAAGCTCAAAAGACCTCAATCAATTTTTTTTTATTTATTAAGCACCGACCAACAGAGTTAATGTCCAGTCGAGTGCACCATCCCCCAGCAGGGGACAGTGTTCTCACTACCCCAGACTAACACTGTGGCCATAGAATTTTATTGATTTTTGTAGTGAATACAGGCTCATCGGGGCATACCCCTGAATAGTTACAGTTTGCAGCCATGAAAGAATCTACAAACCGTAACCTGTTACAAGTTCCAAAAATGAAAAGAGTGAAGTCTATACACTGCACTCCCTTTTGCTGCTGAAGTCTGTACATTGTGAAACAATGTGAAGTCTGTTCGCTGCTGAAGACGGTGCAGGGTTTGTGAAGTCTGTACATTGTGAAGTCTGTACATTGTGGTGCATAAGCTTTGTGAATTCCATACTGTGAAGTCTGTACATTCGCAGTTGAAGACGGTATAGAGTTTGTGAAGTTTGTACATTGTTGAAGTCTGTACATTATGCTGGAGCTTTGTGAGGTCTATAAATTGTGAAGTCTATACACTGCATTCCCTTTCTCTGCTGAGGTCTGTACATTGTGAAGTCTGTAAAATGAGAAGTCCATACTGTGAAGTCTGTACATTCGCAGCTGAAGATGATACAGAGTTTGTGAAGTCTGTACATTGTTGAAGTCTGTACATTATGGTGCATAAGCTTTGTGAAGTCCATACACTGCATTGCATTCAAAGTCTGAGCTTTGTGAAGTCTGTACATTATGAAGTCTATACACTGCACTCCCTTTCGCTGCTGAAGTCTGTACATTGTGAAGTCTGTACATTGTGCTGGTACGAACTAGTGAAGTCTGTGCATTGTACTGGTATACACTCGAACCCTGCCAGATCTACAAACCCAAAGGTCATCTGTTACAGATTCGAACAGTAGGAAGACCTATTTTATCCACTCGGAGAGCACCCCTAGCCAGCCGAGGGTGCCCACTAGTTTGAGTGTATATGTTGTTGCTGTGAGTGTTACAAGCAAAGGAAGCTAGTGCGTCAGCAACTTGATTACCCTCCTTGAAGATGTGCTGAACGGAGCAGCCACATATGGTTACTTGATCAAGAATTGCCTTCCACCAAGGGAGGATACCTCAAGCAATTCAGATTGAAAGATATTCAATAATCAACAACATCTTTAGGAATTCCAATTCCATTCAAGCAGTTTGACAAGTTCCTTTCATAATGCTGGAAGAATAACAAGTCAAATTTTTTAGATATGAATACCTGTCAAATGAGCAATATCACCATAGCAGGCTGGATAAATGACAATTCAAATTTTAGAATCAATACCTGAGTTCAACATGTATCACCATATGCCTTCAATCATGTTACCTCAGCAATAGCCTTAAAAGAGACTAGCATTTCATTATTAGTCCCAAAAATTAAAGTCCCGAAACTCACACAACAATGTCATTATCAACTCAGATATGGCAATTAGTATGAGATGCATTTCCACAAGGATGAGCTCAATTCTCAATTCAAAATCATTCACTCAAGAATACATGCATTAAAATCATTACCCATCTCCTGGTAATAGTTGAGAAAGTTCTCATCATTTTTCATCCTTGCAACCATAGCTAGCCCAATCGCTCTTGTATCTTGGGGGGTGTGATCTGCATTCAAAGTTGAGAAATTTGATTTGTCAATTTTGATTTAGATCTATTAACAATAACATGAAGAGCTCCTTTAACAACTAACATCCCCTTAAGAACTCCAGACTTGATGCATGACTCAGGAATGGGCCTATGCACTAAATACACATGTTTATGCTGGGAACTCCCCCTTAATTGTGTAAGAATATGAAATGTTCAGTGCAAATTTCAATGCCATGTGCGATCTTTAAGTAATTGACTCATAGTACCGGGGGGAGAACTTAGATCCGAAGATCACCTCACGCGTAGTGATAGCTTTCAGACAGGCGTAACCTGCCCTTCCACATGTCACCATTTGATATACTATGTAGTCATGGATGATGAAGGTAGGAGGATTGCAATGCATTATGACACAGATACATAAAGTTCAACTTTTGCATGACAGAGTGTGAAAATATATGCAAACTCAATATATGAAACATCACTTTTGATTCGAAGATTTTCAATCTCCATTTCAACAAGATGCTATAAGAAGATGATATGCAGACGACTATGGATGGAATTGCATGCATTATCACAAGATTCAGCACAAAACAAATCAAGACATAGCACCTTTTCTAGAGTAATGAGAGGGATATCACCTGAGCATTCAGATTTCAGTTTTTGGATTTTCTTTTAACCTGACTTATCTCGCTTGGCCCGTGTGCCTTACCTTCTTGACTGAATACATGTTTCATGCTTCTTATTTCCAAGGCACACCTACAAAACAAATTTCTCATTTTACATTCTTAGGTACCCAGACCATCTTGGGTCCTTGTGGGTTAGCATCACTCTTGGCACGTTGCATCCACTTCTTGACAACATTCAATTCATTATTTTTTTTTAGAAAATAATCATGCATGTTATGCCCTGATTTGCCACAGCAACGACAACATGACTTTGAAACCTTAAAGGCATGAAACTTAGTGTAGACACGCCAAAATTGACGTTACTTTGAGCACATCTCGTATTGCCTCGCAATGCCCCAATTTGACCCTCAAATTAATTTTGTTTGAGTGATTTTCCTCACTTTTCTTGGATTTCTCATTTTTCCTCCATTTTCTCATTTTTTCTTATTTTTCTTGATTTTTTGGGCTTTTTTCTCTATTTTTATGAATTTTTCAGAATTAACGGCGTGAGAGGGGGAGTCATTTATTATTAAGAAAATTAAAAAAAATAAAAATAAAAATGACGCCACTTTGCAGAGGCGTCAATTTCTCTCACTTTCCCATTTTTCTGATTTTTCTGAGAATTGTTCGGAATTTTTCTAGAACTGACGACTTAGAAAAGGACGTTGTTTTGATTTAAATTAAATAAAAAATGAAAAAAATGGAAATCACGACATTGTGCATGGCTTCAATTTCAAATTGAAATTTTTTTAATATTATTTTTGACCCACTTTCAGAGGTGATTTGGTGGCCTTCTAGGTGTCAGAAAAATATAAAAAAATAGTCATTGGAATCAGCACAGTTGGATGCACGTTCACCTAAAAAATGGAAAAATAATATTGAGAAATGAAAAATGGCCCTGTTTTACCTATTTTTAAATAACGACCCTCTCTCGGACGTCAATTTAATTGACGCCCAAATTTCCGGTCGTCCATTTCTTTTGGCTTTTTATATTTTTTGATTCACGACGCTGTGCAAGTCGTCATTTTTAATTGACGCCCCTAGTCAGGTCGTCATTTGCATTGCCATATTTTGAGCTTTTGAATCCGACCGAAATTCGTATTAAATTCTAAATAGCGCCCCTCTCAAAGGCGTCAATTCGTTTCAAATTTCGGAAAGTCCGAATCTGTCTCGAAAGGCCTCCAGAATTGACGACGCCGCCGAGGGCGTCATTTTAAGAAACGACCGTCTGTTCGGTCGTCAATTCTTGTTCAATTCCGAAGCCTTCTTCTTTCCCAATTTTTAGCCCCTTTTCACTTGGGGAAGGGTTCCTATGACTTTCTAATATTGAGGGGACACTTGGGCAATGTTTATCTCATTCTAAATCCCACTAAAACATGTTTTCCTAATTTCTCTTGGAATTAACTCTAAATTTCACCCCTATAAATAGGACCCCTCTCTCCCTTGTATAAAGAACATCAAGATCAATTCAAGAGGAGGTGTTGTTGGACCAAAGGCTCAAGGAGGAGACTCCCATGTACCTTAAAGCTTCATCCATGGAGTTCTTCTTCCTCCCTTGAAGATTTGGAGCCTCTTCATCCTTTGGAGCTTCTTCCTCCATTGAAGATCTTGAAAACCTCAATTGGAGAAACAAAACCAATAAGCCTTTCTCTTCCCCTCTTCTTTTATTTCATTCACTTAGCATTACATGTTCATGCATCATGTCATACTTTTCTTATTTCTTTTCATCTTGATATTGAGATCTCCACATTGTGCACACTAGCACACATCCAATTGTGCAACTCTTGCACACCTCCCTATTTGCATATCATTCATCATATCTCCCATAACCTTTTGCATAGGGGTTCAAGGGCCAACACCCAACAAGGTGTGTTCTTATACATAATTTTCATGCTCATCTTTATTGTGAATTCGATGCTACACTCACCTTGGTTCTAATCCAATCTTTTTATTGATTGTTGTCTTTGATCTTTGCAAGGGTAATCAACAAGAAGAACTCTCTTCATCGGCCGGCCGATCGGAAGAGAAAGGTGCACTCACAATCTCCCCCGCATTTTGAGGTATTTATATTCGCGATCCCTCCATTGATTATTTGTTATATCCTTTGAGGCCCTCGCGTCTCTGGCGATCACATTCCCCTTAGCATCAACGCATGCTCCCCTTTTCTCCCTCTTTCCTCTTCTTCTTTTTAATTTTTCCTTTTAATTGTTCTAAGTGGATTTCTTAGAATCTACAAATTGGCGATCACGGTGGGACTCCTTTTATTTTTCTTTTGATTACCCTTTCCCCTTGGGCACCCACGTGTGCCATCTCCCCTTTTGCACCCACGGTGCGCCTCCCTTTGTGCTCCACGTCGCACTCCCCCTAAGTGATTGGTTAGTTTGATAGATTTTTTAGAAATTCCATTTATCCATCTCTAAAAAAAATGATGAGCATGTTATATCTCATTTCATGTTATTGATTGCCATGATTCTTATACTGTGATTGTGAGTGTTGTCTTGTCGATATTTTGCACTGTTTGAGCTCTGTGGCCGTTGAAGCATTGAAGGAAAAAATGCCCCTCTCAGAGGCGTCGTTTTCAAGTATAACTCCACACACCAAGGCGTCATTTGTTTGCCATTACATTCTGACGCCCCTGTCAGAGGCGTCTTTCACTCGTATAGCGCCTTACTGGAAGGCGTCATTTTGATTATCATTGTTTATTCATCTTGATTACTGATATTTGACTCCCCTGCTCACGGGCGTCCATTCTAGAGAAAGCGCCTCACCCTAAGGTGCTATTTTACTCTGCCTGCACTTTTCACAGTGATTAGCGATTGACACTCAGGCGCTGCTTTATGATATAGCGACCCTTCCCAGGTCGTCATTTGGTTTTTGTTCTGTGATGATGCTGATATTGTCTGCTTGATATCACCTACTTGCATTCATCCATTTGCATTGGTTTGGGAGACCTCCTCTCCCCACACTTTTAGGAGTCACACCCCCCTCTTGGTGAAGGAAGGACCCTCCATTGAGCACTCCGTCTCATTGGACCGGAAATTCCTAAACCAAGCCTCCGTAATTCCCCGCACCCGTAGATTCCCTCACGGACGTCGGGCAGGTTGTACCTTTGAAGTACCGGGTTTAGTTGGCCTATGCGTGGTGAGAGAGTGTTCCTAGTTGGCACCGGAGTTAAACCACATTCGAAACTAGGTCCCCCCCTTGCGTGAATCACTCCAAAGTTTGTTAAAAATCATTAATTCACCAAGGTTCAAATAAATAAAAATCAACGGTAACTATTCCAACTTGTGTGCTTCTTTGTAAATTATTTTGCTTGAACTTTGATTGCATAATGGCTTACCTTGATAGACAAAATAACATGTTTAATCTTAATTGTGTTCATGAGGATGCACAACCTAGCATATCATATAATCCTCAATTCCATAATTCTCACCACAATCATTCTAGGGGACCACGCCCTCATTCTTATGGTGTTGCCCGACCCATGGGCAATGTCCAATCTCATGGTCCCTCGCCTCAATCGCAAGCCACTATTCCTTCGGGACCGCCTCCTCCCAACGACGAGAAGGTCTCTCAAATCATCCGTGGACTAGATCATTTCACCCCTCAACAAATCCGAGACCTTAAGGCCGTTGCTGAGGGTACACCTCCTTCGTCCACGCATACTCCTATTGGGGTGGCCCATCACCCGCCTCCTTCATCCACACCTACTCCTATTCGGGTGGCCCATCACCCACCTCCTTCATCCATACCTACTCTTATTCGGGTGGCCCATCATCCGTCTCCTTCATCCACACATACTCCTCAGGTGGCCCATCACCCGCCTCCTTCTATTTCTCATCATTCACGGCCCCAAGGTCCATTTGTTCCTTGCAACCCAGCCCGTCCGGATCCTTCTATGGGTCGGCCCATTAATCCCCCTCCACGGCCGTCATATCAAGCCACCCCTCCAAGGCAATCATGCCAACCTTCCAATGTTCATGTTACACCCTTCCAGCAAAGCCTCTTTGATAGACTTGCTTCCATGGAGGAACAACTTAAGAGGCTCACTAGCCCGCGGCCCGCTCCTCCTCCATCTTAAGTCAATCCTCTTCATGATCTCATGAATAGCATCGCTAAGATAGAAAAAAATTGGAAGGAGATAAGAGAGAATGACATCAATGATATATTTAAGCGAGAAGATGTTACAAGTTCTGTGGACGCCGTCCGCCCTCCACTCATCTGCACTACGCATTTACATGCCTCTCCGCCTCCATATACATATTCGCCTCCTCAAAATCCCCCACAACACCATACTCCACCACTTATCATTTCGCCTCCACCACGGCGTCCGTTGGATTTATTTAATGATGAAGATTTAGAGACGGTACAAGAATTTGAAGCTCCTCGAGATGCACCCCTTCCGAGTTTCCTTCGCCATCCTCTTCCTCCACTGCCAGAAGACCCCTATGCTCAGGACTATGCCACAGTCCCCGATCCAACCCCCATTTATGAGACCTCTTGGTGTTACAATGATGGGTCGATACTCCAATCACCCATACCGCCGCACCATGAGTCTCCTCCTCTCCCCAATACTTGGTGTTACGATGATGGGTCGATACTCCAGTCACCCACACCGGTGCATCATGCGCCTTCCCCTATACCTGACACCTCTCGCCCCATCCGGCATTTTCAGCGCACCAAACCTTCTCCTTTTACACCATTAACCTCTATTCCATCAGCCTCCGCCAAACCTCCACTAATCTCCACTCCACCGGCCTCCGCCGAACCTCCATCACCCTCCACTACGCCGGTCTCTACCGAGCCTTCTATTACCCCTTCTATTTGTTCGCCACCTCAACCCTTCATTATCCCTTCAACCCCAAAACCCACTATACCTATAACCCCTATTCCACTACTTAACCCTTCACCCTTACCCGTGGCTGGTCCTAAGCAGAATCCACCCCTTTTTGCACTCGAGCCAACCCCGACTGCTTCCGAGCAAAGGGGGAAGCTCGACGTGTTTGAACCTTCGCTTCCACTCACCCTTTTTCCAACACCTTCCATTATACCTCCACCATCCATGGAACCTTCCGCCTCCGCTTCACCCCCCTTTACTACTCGGAATGGGAGTGCTTCTGTAAGTATTTATATCGAAGATGATCAAGAGCCGGGCAAGAAAGATTTGGCCACAGCCATGCTGTTCAAGATGTAAGAGTTTATTTGTCGGATGCCAATCCAGGTTGTTGTGCCAAGCATGGTCGAAGAGGCCAAGTCACTGTCACTGCTCACTAAGAGAGAATGTCAAGCTTTGATGCCATGTAGGCTTGTGCCCAAAGGACGGGCAGGGCACCCCTTGTTCCAACTTTCAAATCTTGAACATTTTCTTCCATACAAGGGGCGAATGCCCATTTTGTTCAACACTCTTTATATGTCACAATCAATGGGCATGGCGATACTTCCTATCCCAACTTTCCAACTCTCTCACACTGTTGCTTTCCACTCTCCAAGGGAGTTGTCATTTACCATTGAAGCTTCATCATGGGCTTGTACTTTATCCATTGGGCCAATTGACTATACACTTTCACAGCCATGGAGGGGCGGTTACCTTGGTGCCAAAGGGCTTTCCACAATTCTACCCACCTTCCATTCAACTCCACCCATATTTCCGTCTATCACATTTTCTTCATGGGCCACTCCAAGGGTAAGGAGGAGGATCTCATCCTCTCGCCCTTCATGTTCTTCATATTCTTTGCATCTCATGCATTCTGTTGCATCCATGCATTCATCGCATCCATTCTATTGCATCCACATGCATTTACACTTCTTCCTTCCCGGGTTTCCAACCCGTATCTTCCCCGCCTTTTGGAACCTCCGGATCCCCCACGTTTCCTATATCTTCCGCCTCTATCTTCGGGATCTCCAGGTCCCCTTACACTCACCGGGCATTGTGCCCCCTCCGATCTTCCCTCAGGGCATCGCGCCCCTTTCCAGCTCTTGCATCCGCACTCCCCGGATTTCTCTCCCGTCCTCCTTGGGCATCGCGTCCCATGGTATCTTCCCCCTCCGGAACCTCCAGATCTTGCTCTTTGGGCATCGCGCCCCTACACACCCTCAAGTCCTGATCTTCTGGGCTTCTTACTGATTCTCCCAGGGCATCGCGTCCCTCGGTATTTGCTTCCTCCGGAACCTCCGGATCCTTCATACCTCTCTTTATCCCTTGGGCATCGCTCCCCTTTCCATCTTCTTCCTCCGGAACCTCCGGATCTTTCTCTTCTCCTTGGGCATCGCGTCCCATGATATCTTCCCCCTCCGGAACCGCCGGACTCTCTTTCCTTCCTCCCAGGGCATCGCGCCCTTTTCCATCTTCCTCCTCCGGAACCTCCAGATTCTCCATCTTATTCTCTCTATCTTCTTTCGGGGCATCCCGACCCTTCTGATTCCATTCCTCCGAAACCTCCGGACCCTCCATCTTTCCTCCATTTCATCTTCTTGCTCCTCTGGGATATCATGTCCTTTGTCCTCTTCTTCCTTTTTCATCATCTTTTTGCATATTTCTTCCCAGGGCATCGCGTCCCTCGAGATTCTTCTCCTCCGGATTCTTCTTCCCCTCTTGATTCTCCTTCTCCCTCGAGATTCTTCTCCTCCGGATTCTTCTTCCCCTCATGATTCTCCTCCTCTGCCTTTTTTTTTTCCAGACCCTCCAGATCCGCCTCTTTCCATCTATCAATTTCTTCTTCTAATTCCTCCTGATCTCGGGTCTGATCCAACTTCTTCCACGTCCACTGCCTTGGGCATCTACCCTTTCTCCCACTACTTTCGAGGCTTTGGTCCTCACCTCTCTTCTTGATATTTCACTTCTTCTGTAGACCTTTCATGTAATCAAGGTCTCCGCGCCTTAGCGAGGGAGTTCTAGCCCTCGCCTCTCTTCCTTTTCTCCTTATTCGTCTGAGTCTGGTCTGAGCACCACTCCTTCTTGTTAAGTCACTTTCAAATCCTTTGCTTCCACTTCTTTTATTCGCCAAAAAAGGACTATCCCACGATGATCAACCCCGCCTCTCGCGGTAACTATTTCAAGAAAGGTCGCAAGGTAATATATTGGTGTAAGTACGCATTTTATGATATCATTACCTCATTTGCTTCACGCCTGATTTTCAAAATAAAGTGATTCTTAACAAGATTAAGAGTGGTAGTTAAGACCTTTATCCTAGGTCGTATCTTTATCTTTACTAAATCATTGTCAAAAGAGTCTTTAGGCTTGCTTTTGCAGCACCTTTGGTTAATAAGAACTCCGCGCTGGGAGTATGATGTTCTTTCCCTGCTTGTTAAGAGCAACCCTCAGCTGGGCACCGCACACACTTCACGGCGCCCTTTAGCCGGCCTCCTATGGTTAAACACCGTTGCTACTTTGGCCATGCCATGAGTATACCTAAAAGTCTTTTCTCTTCTTTACTCAGCCGAATGCAGGGGCAAGAGGTTGACGGATGAGATGACCAACCTAGGTAATCCCCAATATGAGAGAAGTCTCAAATAGGGGCAGTCTTGACCTAAAATAAAATAAAATTTTATGATACATCTAGCCAAAAAGGGCTATTATGAAAAATCAAGTCAAAATTTTGATAAATGCAAAAGTATGAATTATGGCATGACAAGAGTGACAAAGTCCCCACAGGGAAAACCCTAGTCGTATGCATGTCAAGGGTCTAAAAATCAAAGGCATAAAGCCCCGGCGCAACAGACCACCTCTTTGAGGAGAAGTACCTTAGAAGGAATTCAAGTCCTGACATCTCCCATCCTGCATAAAGTTTATCCTCAATTGTTCTTCTCTTCTCCCTCTAAGATCGAATGTTTCTCGAGTATGGCCTTGGTAGGGGCACCGTGAATCAAGGACAGTCGGCTGTAGGGTGCCACCTTTAATGCACGCTCGGTTTTGGGCAGTTTTAGCGAAAGGGGAAGGAACGAGGACCCCTAACCAGTGGTTCAAAAACACCCTTTGATGCTGCATTAACAAAGTCTAAACCAAAATCCAAAAAAAAATTTCCTGATCAAAATCTAAAAAAAATTGAATATTTCCTGATCAAAATCTAAAAAAAATTGAATATTTACTGATCAAAATCCAAAAAAAATTGAATATTTCTGATCAAAATCCAAAAAAAATTGAATATTTCCTGATCAAAATTCAAAAAATGAATGCTTTTAAAAATCCACAAAAAAATTCAAATATTTTCAAAAAATCCATAAAAATTTGAATATCTTTTTCAAAACTCATAAAAATTGGCATATTCCAAAATCTAAAAATTTACATTGTATTTTCTGATAGTGTTTTTGTAGGAACAATAATTTTACAAAGGATCAAGAGCACGAGATGAGTCCTCTCCCTTCACCGCTATCAATCTTTTGATTCTTCCCAATATCATCATAATTCGTCACTATGGACACTCCTGATTGTCATCTCTCTATACTGGGCATTAATTGATCGTTCATCTCCCAAAATCTTTTAATAAACTCCTGCTGATTTCACTTAATCACTCTATACTGGGCATTACTTGATCCTGATCATCCAATCTCAATCTCACATGCCAAGATTGTCATCCTTATGACAAACAACAAACAATGATGCTTTGCAATGCTATGATTTAACTCATGCTATTCATGCTAAACATGCTTCGCTTTGATTCATGCTTGAATGCTATCCACACCAAGCTTTAGTTGCTTTGATGTCTATATTGATGCTTTGATTCATGCTATGCTTGCTATGCTTTATTCATTGCTTGTTATCTTTTATATCTTGGCTAATGAAATTTTGAGCACAGGATAAGAAGCCCTTGGTCCCACCGTCTGGGCATCATCATCCAAGCCCCACGGTGTTTGCACCTCATTTCTTAGTTCCCTCATGCTCATTGCTATCACCATCCCCTTGTATGCATTTTTACTTTATGTTACATACGCTACTAGATTATATCAAGGACCTTGTGGCTTTGGTAAATCTGGAATTTAAGTTCCCCTTCATCAAAAACAATGATGATTCCAGAGGAGTCTTAGTCACACGGATAGGCCGTTGAGCCGTCCAAGACTGGGGACGATGGTTCCGTTTTACGAGTTGATGCGTGGATAAACGGGATTCGGCTTAGTATCAGCTCGCGAAATCAATTTCTTGACCCAGTCTTGGCAGTTTAACAATATTATCCTTGATTATCTTATATTTTCATTTGTTTTAATTTTTCCTTTTAAACCCAGCATGCATTCATATAGGACTTTGAATCAACGTTGGAAAATCATTCTGATAAGCTGATTTGGATAGTCAAATTGATCTTAATCTTTCCAGATATGAGATATTCTTGCTGAATGGAATCCTCAGTTCGTTTTGTCGCTGTTTTGGGTCATTTTCTCGAAAGCT
This sequence comes from Amorphophallus konjac, assembly GCA_022559845.1. NCBI lineage: Eukaryota > Viridiplantae > Streptophyta > Magnoliopsida > Alismatales > Araceae > Amorphophallus > Amorphophallus konjac. The sequence continues at coordinate 134,874,944 of CM040129.1, forward strand.
CTTGTTTAGATTTCTATCCTCTTATTTCAATCCTTTTCCTTTGATCCACCTTGGCTGCAGCACGTCCACATTGGCTGGTAACCGCTCCCCAATGGTGAAACCTACAGGTTTGTGACCTGGGGTACTTCCACCGCGTTGGAAGTTGATCATTCTCCTTCGTGCCCGCGTGCACACTCCCTCTTTTATCCAAACATCGTTGATTTCATTGAATTTCTGGAGATTGTTTCATCTCGAGCTTTTGATTGAATTCTCATCAAGTGATGTTGATTGCGTGTCTCATCACACCTTGACATCTACTTTTCAGTTTGCTATGCTCCCTTGCAAAGCAGACGCCAAGGCGGAGCAGCTGTAGACATGCCAAAATTGACGTTACTTTGAGCACATCTCGTATTACCTCACAATGCCCCAATTTGACCCTCAAATTAACTTTGTTTGGGTGATTTTCCTCACTTTTCTTGGATTTCTCCCTTTTTCCTCCCTTTTTTTTATTTTTTCTTATTTTTCTAGATTTTCTGGGAAATTTTTCTCTATTTTTATGAATTTTTCAGAATTAACCGCGTGAGAGGGGACGTCATTTATTTTTAAGAAAATTAAAAAAAATAAAAAGAAAAATGACGCCACTTTGCAGAGGCGTCAATTTCTCTCACTTTTCCATTTTTCTGGATTTTTCTGAGAATTTTTCGGAATTTTTTTAGAACTGACGACTTAGAAAAGGACGTTGTTTTGATTTAAATTAAATAAAAAATAGAAAAAAATGGAAATCACGATATTATGTAGGGCGTCAATTTCAAATTAAAATTTTTTTAATATTATTTTTGACCCACTTTCAGAGGTGATTTGGTGGCCTTCTAGGTGTCAGAAAAATACGAAAAAATAGTCATTGGAATCAGCATAGTTGGATGCACGTTCATCTAAAAAATGAGAAAATAATATTGAGAAATGAAAAATGGCCCTGTTTTACCTATTTTTAAATAACGACCCTCTCTCGGACGTCAATTTAATTGACGCCCGAATTCCCGGTCGTCCATTTCTTTTGGCTTTTTATATTTTTTGATTCACGACGCTATGCAAGTCGTCATTTTTAATTGACGCCCCTAGTCAGGTCGTCATTTGCATTGCCATATTTTGAGCTTTTGAATCCGACCGAAATTCGTATTAAATTTTAAATAGCGCCCCTCTCAAAGGCGTCAATTCGTTTCAAATTTCGGAAAGTCCGAATCCGTCTCGAAAGGCCTCCAGAATTGACGACGCCGCCGAGGGCGTCATTTTAAGAAACGATCGTCTGTTCGGTCGTCAATTCTTGTTCAATTCCGAAGCCTTCTTCTTTCCCCATTTTAAGCCCCTTTTCACTTGGGGAAGGGTTCCTATGACTTTCTAATATTGAGGGGACACTTGAGCAATGTTTATCTCATTCCAAATCCCACTAAAACATGTTTTCCTAATTTCTCTTGGAATTAACTCCGAATTTCACCCCTATAAATAGGACCCCTCCCTTCCTTGTATAAAGAACATCAAGATCAATTCAAGAGGAGGTGCTGTTGGACCAAAGGCTCAAGGAGGAGACTCCCATGTACCTTAAAGCTTCATCCATTGAGTTCTTCTTCCTCCCTTGAAGATTTGGAGCCTCTTCATCCTTTGGAGCTTCTTCCTCCATGGAAGATCTTGAAAACCTCAATTGGAGAAACAAAACCAATAAGCCTTTCTCTTCCCCTCTTCTTTTATTTCATTCACTTAGCATTACATGTTCATGCATCATGTCATACTTTTCTTATTTCTTTTCATCTTGATATTGAGATCTCCACATTGTGCACACTAGCACACATCCAATTGTGCAACTCTTTCACACCTCCCTATTTGCATATCATTCATCATATCTCCCATACCCTTTTGCATAGGGGTTCAAGGGACAACACCCAACAAGATGTGTTCTTATACATAATTTTCATGCTCATCTTTATTGTGAATTTGATGCTACACTCACCTTGGTTCTAATCCAATCTTTTTATTGATTGTTGTCTTTGATCTTTGCAAGGGTAATCAACAAGAAGAACTCTCTTCATCGACCGGCCGATCGGAAGAGAAAGGTGCACTCACAATCTCCCCCGCATTTTGAGGTATTTATATTCGCGATCCCTCCATTGATTATTTCTTATATCCTTTGAGGCCCTCGCGTCTCTGGCGATCACATTCCCCTTAGCATCCACGCATGCTTCCCTTTTCTCCATTCATCCCTTTATATTTTCCCTTTTCTTCTTCTTTTTCCTTAAAAGGATTTCTTAGAATCTACACTTAGTTGAAGCATGTGACACCACATTCATTCTTCTCATTTACTTGATCATTTTATGTGTGTTGGCATGATGTGTTGAATGAAAACTCTTTTTCTTCATTAGTAGCCAGCAGTGTGAAATTGTATGACCTCTTTTACAATAGTGATTGCAATGCATGAAAAATTTTGTGGTAAACGATTGCTTTGAACTTTTGAAGCCAGTTCTGTTCCTGCAAGCTTTCAAATCATCATTTTTCATAACGAAACAATCATGCATCATGTGTCTAAGTTTTCCACAGTAGAGACAAGAACTATTTATTTTCTCAGGTGCATGGGGTTTTACATGAAAGTTTCTTTCATGCATATTTGAGACAGTCACGCTGTTTCTCGAATTATGCTGAGTTCTTGGCATAGTGTGTTGCTAGGAGTTGGATTTGGAGGTGGTACGTATACATGTGCTATGAACAAATGAAGTGTATAACTTGTTTTCAAATTTCTTTTTGTTTACAAGATTATATCCCAGCCCTTCTTTTTGAAAATTCACTTTCATTCCCAGCAATTTGTCCAAATTTTCTTTGCCATCTACAAATGTAGACAACGAATTATTCAAGTCAAGAATTTCAGATTGAAGAGATGAAATGTGCAATTCAGCATTGGCACGTTCTTCTTCACAAGTAGAAAGGCTAACATTCAACACAGCATTGGTAGTCTTAAGGCATTCTACTTCTTACTTTAATTCATCCACATTTTCATATTCACTTACAACCACATATTTTTCTTTTTCTAGAACCAACAATCTTTAGTAAATGGCCTTGTTCAATTCCTTCAGTTTCTCATTTTCTTTTACAAGCTTTTCATCATGAATGAGTTCATTTATCAAGGTTTGATCATCGGCCATTGAATTTAGTTTTGCAGTCATCTCCTTATTTTCATTTCTTAAGGCGTAAATTTGATCTTTATGAAATTCAATGTCAAACACATGAGTCTCAATCATTTCCTTTAAATGTGAACATTTTTTACAGGAGGAAACACAGTTGTTTTGTTCAACCTTCTTTTTCAATTTTTTATTTTCAGATTTTAGCTTCTTGTATTTACTAGCAATCTCATCGTATGCAACCAATATATCATCAAGAGATATATTTTCAGAATCTGAATGTACCTCTGAGGGTGATCCATTCTGCTGATCACTGCCGTGATCACTCGTGCTTGCCATAAGGCATTTATCTTCATGTTCTTCATGGAAGCCGGCTAAGCCATCCAATATGTCCTTTGCGGAGCTACAACGGGAGACAAACGGAAAACTATTAGCATTAACTGCAGCGGTGAATAAACTTAGAGCCAAGCAATTTTGAACATATTTGAACTTATAATCTTCAGTCCTGACAGACTTGTCTTTAGGCAACTCATAAGGACCATGTGTAATAAGCTTCCATAGCTTAGGGTCGTATGAGTTGACTAGACTACACATCCTTCCTAACCACAAATCAAAGTTAGAACCATCAAATACCGGTGGAGAATTCAAGGTATACATTTTGGTAGTCATTGATCTGGATCGCTCTAGATCGTTAAATCTATGAAAAATCGAGCCTTGACTCTGATACCAATTGAAGTCCCGTGATCAATGACACCCAAGAGGGGGGTGAATTGGGTGTTTACCAATTTTAAGAAAACTTTTGGCCTTTTTAAAATATGTGATAAAACACTAACTAGGAAGTTGAAATCTATCTAACTACAAGTTAGAATACAACGTACACTAACGTTCATACAGAATGGAGGTAGAAGAAATGAATCACACCACACAATCCAAACCACAATGCACAGTGATTTTAAGGTTGTTCGGATGCAACGACGGCAATCCTACATCCACCCCTCACCCAGCCCGATGAGGCTTTTTTTTTTAAAGTAAAGCCCTGCCTAGGGATAGAAGGTGGATTGTCCACCATCGTATCACTAGGGGGTGATTTTATGCTAAGAAAGGGTAATTACCATTACATCAATCGAATGCTAGGCATACCTAGCTTATCAAGCTGATCTGCACCCTTTATGTGAGAGGGAAGCTCATTGTAAGAATGGAAAGCATTACATTTACAGGTGCAAGCTAAAGCAGCCAAAGAGTCCGCGACAGTGTTGCCTTCTCTGTATATGTGGCGAATGGAATCCAACTGAGTAAGAATGCTCCAAGTATCTCTGACATATGTGAGGATGGGCCAAGGGCAGGATACTTGTCGATTTATAATCTGGACAAGAATATTCGAATCACATTCAATAAGGGCAGGATTAGAATCAATGGTACGTAAGTATTGAACACCATCAAAGAGAGCTCGGGCCTCGGCTATGAGGCTATTCGACTTGCCATAATAGTGTGAGAATACAAGTAGGATGTTTCCTCTATGATCTCTGATAACACCTCCTCCTCCAGATTCTCCAGTATGCTTGGAAGCACCATCGGTATTGAGCTTTAAGGATGGCCATGGAGGGCAAAACCATTTGACAGTCAGCAGCTTCTGATGTCTTAGTTTAACATTGTCCAGACCAAAAGCTTTTAAAATCCTAATATTGCTGTGCTTAGTTTCATGGAGAGCAGCTGTGATGCAGACTTGCTTTATTTTGAAGCTAATACTGTGAATGAGGCTCTGTTTTGAAATTAATCTATCATCATATTTTGCTGAATTTCTAGCACACTAGAGTTCCCACATACCGAACCCAATTACTACTAGAGTGAAGAGGCCGAAGAGTGACTTTTGCTGGGTTTCTTGGAAGGTACTTATAATAAAAGCTTTGAATGTATTTCCTTCAAGATGCATACCAAAGGATCTAAATTAAGACCATATATGGGCAGCCAATTCACTGTGAACAAAAAGATGGTTGAGGTCTTCAGTTTGAGGAACCTTATAGCAAAAGTATTTTGAACAGAGAGAGATTCCCACTCTTTGTATCAGGGAGTCAATTGGCAGGCTGTTGCATAAAATCTTCCACAAGTGGACTGAGCTCTTGGTAGGGAGCCAAGGAGACCATAATCGATTCCACTAAGTTTGCGTATGAGAAATGATACTACTGAAAATTGATTTGTAGGTGGATGCAACACTGCAGTTCCTCGAAGAAGAGAGGCTCCAAACATCCAGATCCTGGTTCTGATTCAGAGAGATATTCCTTAAGGCATTTCTGATTTCAGTAGGAAATATGTTGTCTTGTAAAGCTTGATCTTCAATAGTCGGATGCATTAGATATTCTCGGACAGTGCTAGAAGGATTTGGAATACTATGTGCAGGGACTAAATCAGCCATGATGATATTGCCAAACCATTTGTCAAACCAGAAATTGGTGTTATTGCCATTACCCACAATTTTCCTCTTGTGTTGAAGAATTAGACTTTTGGCCTTGATCCAACTTCTTCTGGCCAGACCTTTCATGTTTTTGAATTGTACCTTAGATAAGGGCGAGTCACGGATGTATTTAGCTCTGAAGTAAACAGCCCACAGGGAATTAGAGTGTAAGACCTGCCACAACATCTTAACCCTCAAATCCAGTTCCATATGCCTGAGTGACATAATGCCCAAACCACCATGAGAGATCGGTTTGCAAATTGTCTGCCAAGACCTCCAATGTTTTTTATTACCATGAGAGGAGGATCCCCAAAAGAAATTGGCAAATGCCTGTTCCAGAACTTGATAAGTACCAATGTGGAGAGGTGAAGCAGTTAAGAAATAAATTGGCAGTGATGATAAAACATGGTTGATAAGAACCAGCCTAGCACCCTGAGATAGCAAATTGGATTTCCAACCATTAATACGCTTCTGAATGGAAGTGATAATTCCAGCATAATGTATTTTCTTACATCTACCATAAATCAGAGGAAATCCTAAATACTTGTGGGGGAAAGAATGTCGAGGAAATCTAGTGACATCTTGAATCCTTTTGACAGTATGAATGTTGGCCCCTGGGTGCATGAAAAAGCCACTTTTGGCAACATTGATCAGTTGGCCTGAAGCCCTTTCATAAGTTCTGAGAACATTGAGAAGGTTTCTGACAGAAACAATACTAGCCTTGCTGAAAATCAGTGTATCATCAGCAAAAAGGAGGTGTGATATACTCGGGCATCTTCTAGGGCCAGAGAGCCATTCCACTCGACCACTGTGGTATGCTTCGAGCAGGGATCTGATCAAATCCTCTTCAGCAATAATGAAGAGTGAGGGGGTAATGGGATCACCTTGCCGAACCCCTCTAGTAGATTTTAAAAAACCAGCAGGACCCCATTAAGAAGAATTGAGAACAAATAGTCATTCAACATTTTTTCAACAAGGAGAATGAACTGATTACTGAAACCAAACCTGTGCAAGACAGTCAATAAAAAGTCCCATTCTAATCGGTCATAGGCTTTGACCATGTCTAGTTTGAACATCACATTTGATCCCCTTGTTTTCTTGCCCAACTCATAAGTTAGCTCTTGGGCAAGAGCTATATTCTCAACAATTTGTCTGCCCTTCACAAATGCAGACTGCTGTAATGAGATGATCTTTGGAAGAATGTTAGCAAGTCTGCTATTTAAGATTGAAGAAATAATCTTGTAGAACAAATTACACAAACTGATTGGTCTGAATTCGATAATGTTTGTGGCATTAGGCTGCTTAGGAATTAAAGTCACAAAAGTTGCTGTAACACACTTGGGCATTGCTTGCTGAGTTGTGAAAAACTCCTGGACTGTACTGACAATAGAGGTGGAGATAATGTCCCAAGCTATTTGAAAAAAGGCACCTGAAAATCCATCAGGCCCTGGGGCACTATCAGGGGAAAGTTTGAAAACAGCATCATGAATTTCTAAAGCAGTTGGAGTAGCACAAAGATGATCATTATCCACCTGATTCACCAATCGAGGTATGCAGTCTAGAAAGTTGTTCTCTATATAGTGATCTTGGGTGGTAAAGGCCTTTTGAAAGTGGGAGATTGTAATTATTTTTATTTCTTTAATATCCAAAGTGAGAAAACTAGCAGAGTTCCGAAGCTGGGAGATACATTGCTTTCTTCTGTTAGCCATGGCAGTTGAATGAAAGAACTTGATATTCATGTGTCCTTTAGTGACCCAGCGAACCCTTGATTTCTGTTTCCAATAGCATTCATGTTGAATCAATTTCTCTGACAAATCTGATTTAGCCTTTTCTAGAATTGTAGAATTTGTAGTCGAGGGCAGAATGTCATAGGAGTGTTCAGCTTTGATTACAGTGGTGAGGCTTCACTCGGGGATAAATCCCCAAATGGAGACGACGCTCCAAACACACATGTAGGACGACGCCTGCCCACACACACGGGGATGCACCCCAACACACACACACACACACACACACACACACACACACACACACACACACACACACACACACACACACACACACACACACACACACACACACACACACACACACACACACACACACACACACACACAGAGACGAGGTCTCCAACACGATCCAACGACCAGATCAACAAGACACACACATGCTGTGACAGATGCAGCACTCCACACACTAAGAATGACCAGATCAAGTGGCCTCGGGGCTGGAAACACGAAGTCAACAAAAGGGGCCTCGGGTCTATCGGTCGACCGGTGGTGATGGGGCGGTCGACCGGAATTTTGCAGACGGAACATTTTTCAGTTCTGGCAAAACCGGTCGACCGGTCCTATAGTGGCGGTCGCCCAAAAATCTGCAGACTTCCATCTTTTTCGTTCTGTCAATTCTGGTCGACTGGCCATGGTGTGTTGGTCGACCGAAATGACCCATACCTGCAAAAATGAAGTGTTAGCCCAAAGAAACATATCCATAAGTCAAGAGCTTCATATTCTCATCAATTCCATGCATTTTGGGTTTGGTTTAACTTAGTTTGTACATATGGAAGGTTCAAGGCATTAGAGCACATGTCATTACATGAAATGTCCTTAAACAAGTTCAATGCTCATTCTTGAAGATTATGCATGAAATGCATTTATGAACAATGCAAAAGACTTAGAGAACCTTCATTTGCAAGCCACATCCAAGCTAAAAGGTTTCATGTTTAAGGTTCATGAATTACATTCTCAACCCATCAAGATATATGCTACTATGTTCACACAATTAAGGATTGGAATGAGAAATTATGCATTCACATAAAACTAAGCCATGCAACCATCATGCACCTTAAATGTCATGGATCAAGTGTATCAAGTAGTGTATAACAGGGTAGCCTTACCAATGGTTCTTGACAGTACATGACATATACCACCTGTTTGGATTGTAAAAGAGCAAGGTGTATCCACACGTTTGGTTTACCAGGCGACTGACATGATGTTTGATCCTGCAATCAAGATAGACAAGGTTTAATACTATGCTTGTACACATTAAAGAGGTTATGAAACCTCTTGCCTCTTGTTAAATCAACTCAATCAATCAAGGATCAAGACCATGTAACCATTGCCATTTGCCATCTCAACCATGTGTGTGCAAGCAAACATAAAGTTTAGTCATCATTAAAAACATATGCACGGAATATACAACACTTGTCACCCATTCCTGGTGGTTAGTTCAGCATTTTCGGGAGAATTCCTGTCGCTTGTTGGTTATGATGAGTGTCTTTTACCTTGATGCCCGCTTTTCAGTTCTTTCCGCTTCATCTCTGCTCCATCTCCATTTCATGTCGCTATCTTTTGCTCTATCTCCTTTCCATTCCGCCTCCGCCCCACTTTGGCTCGCTCCTTTGCAAAGCAGACATCAAAGAGGGGCATCTGTTGACACCCATTTTTAGCCTACAACTTGAGTTATTTCTCTTATTCATCTTTCGTGATGCCCTGAATTATACCTTATTTTGGAACCTTCTTTGAATATATTTCAAGCACATTTCTTGATCATTTTTCAAGCCCATTGAAATTTGGAAGCTTTTATCTTTGATCCCCCCGCTTTCGGGACCATTTTGGGCTGTTTAGAGCATCAAACAGGCATCTGGATTAACCCCACGCAAGCCCTGCAATACCTCTAATTGCCGTCTCCTATATTGTGTCTCGTCTAGATTTGTTATTCTGTTTTGATGCTGGCAACAGTGTAATTGACCTTTAATTCTGATAATGGCAACACTGTGATTATTTTGTAGTCTTTCTTAAATCAGATTGAGTTTTTGTTCTTTATCAAGTCGATGCATACTCATACCATTGCATTATAAGGTTGACGGATGTCCATGCATTGAGAGAGTCTAGTCGGTGCATATATTCATCTCAGTACAAAAGGTCAGTGCAAATGCAGAAGTGTTACAATATAAGGTCGATGCATCTCCCACTGCATTGAACAAATAGGTCGATGCATATACGTAGTCTGACCTAGAAGGTCGGTGCACCTTATACTAAGTCGATGTTGATAGGCATTATATGCTAGATGATGGTTTATCAAGTCGGTGCATATCATAGGTAGGTCGATGCTAGTAAGCCAACGTTTAAAGCATAAGGTCGGTGCTATAGTTGTTATCATGCTTAAGGACAATGCACCCTGTGCATGTGATATAAAATCAGGTCAGTGCACCTCCTACATCTACCTGAAGTCAAGTCGGTGCAGCGGTGGTCTATCTCTATAACTCATGCTGTTGCTCTCCTTCTCAGGTCGATGTACCTTGTTTATGCACCAATGGATATGAAGAATTTGTACATATGATTTGTCTGAACCTGTGAAGCATCTGAGACTTCATTCTTCAGATACTTATCTTCATAAGCCTCATATTGATTGGACTGTTAATAATCTCTACTTTTTTGTCTTGACAGGACAAACCAAGTCATCAAGGACTAACCCAGACTCATGCTTGAACACCTGGGTTACATTAAAGGCAGAACTCCTGACTCTCATGTGGACTTGAAAGCGAATGAATTAAGGGCACATTATCCAAGGTAGGAGACTGAACTGAGTATTCCACCACGTGGATGAGCTTATCTTCTGCATCAGACACGTAGACTCCAGCGATGCCTTTTTGATAAAATCATTGGGCGGGAATGTGCTTTCCACGCGCCCAATTCTGAAATGCATGGGGACCACAAGGATAGTGCTCGTCAAATTATAAAAAGGGACTTTGAGCGCTTAAAATTCAAGGAATCCAAGGATTCAAGCATATCAGAAGAGAGCAATCAGAAGCATAAGAGAGTAGAAGAGCAAGAGTTCAAGATGAGTTTCAGGATAGTTTGATATAGAAAGAGCCTGTTGCAGAAAGTGAGAAAGAAAACAGAGTGTCGGAAGTCTGAGATAGGAGTGAGATTGAGCTGAAGAGTGGTTATCTTGACTTCTAGATCAAATCCAGAGTCAAATTGCTCCAGTGAGAGCTACAATTTTCTTCTGCCATCGTTTCTTTTTTATTCTATTTCAATTTCTTTCTGAATTTTCTGTAAGATGTGTATCAGCGGGATAAGCTGTGTGGCAGCGGCGAGGATTCAATCCTTGGATAGCAAGCTGTGTTGCTCAGGGGAAAGCAAGCTATGAAGCTCATCTGTTTGTAAGGATTGGATCCCCGAAGCTGTGGATCAACGGAGTTCAAGCTGTTTGGCAGTGGAAGCCTTACTCAGTTGAGTAAGGGTGGACGTAGATCTCAAGCTTGAGATCGAACCACCTTAAAAATTGATCTATCTTGTGTGTGATTGCATATCAGTTCATTACTGCGTCTAGATGAATGCTTAGGATCATATACGGCAAATCCTTGACTATTTTGATATATTCATCTGTGACCTCCGCCGTGTACCTACTTTGGTTGATTGACTGTTATCAGAAATTATTTGTGCTAGTTCATTATAATATGATATTATCCTGAATTGTTCTGAAATTTCTCCATCTTATATCTGATTTGTGGTCGGTAACATAATGGTATATAAAAAAGGCTCAGTGAGAAGGATAGATTACATCTATCTGGAAAACTGAACCTTGCGTGAGGAGATTTTCAAATCAAACCTCCGCCAGGTACTATATTGAGTTGACTCATCTATTATCTTTGGAGTTTTCAGTGATTGACAGCTATTCCATACCAGATTTCCTTATTGTTAATTCAAATTGTTTTTAGTGGTTCTGTTCACAGTAGTTTATTTTAATTCCGTATTCTCATTAACTGTTGTAGAATCAAAAAATTGGGATAGATCTATTCACCCCCCTCTAGATCTGTAATTCATCTGTTCTCACATCACGTGGTATCAGAGCCTAACTCTCCTTAAGGGTTTAACATCCCGGAGAGATTTAGTAAATGGATGGTAGAGGTCTAGCTGCTGAGGGTCATTCCACTAATAAGCCGCCTTTCTTTGATGGAACTAATTATGGTTACTGGAAGAACAAAATGCAAGTTTTCCTTCATGCAAAGGATTATGAGATTTGGAAGGTTGTAAGTCGAGGTCTGTTTGAGCTCCCACAGGAGGATGATGATGATGATGTAACTTCCCCTTGTGAAAACTATACACATAGTGATTGGGAAGAGGCCTATGCTAAGATTTTAGATAAATATGATGATGTGTGTAGGGAAAATAGGCATTTGAAAAGACAGATAAATTCTTTAGTGAATGAAACTTCCCTAAATGACAAAATTGCATGCCTTCAAATAGAAAACAGTAACTTGAAGAATTCTCTTGCTAGATTTGAAAACTTTAAAACTGTTTTGAATAATCTGAGATGTGAAAACAAAAATTTAAAGAATGTTATTGATGAACTCAAACTCAGGATGCAAAAATTTGAAGAAGACACAAAAACAGCAAGAGAAAAATATGATGTTGTAAAGGGGGTAAATGAGGAATTAAAGAAAATAATTAAAAATCTAGAAAAAGAAAACATTGATAAGCAGAATTCCCTTGAGGGCATGACAGAAGGAACTGAAAATTTGAATGCCATTTTGGGAACCAAAGTAAACTTCAGAAGGGAATGATTGACTCTGGAATGGGGGTGCACTCTCCCTTCGTCCCATTAGATGATTTGGTCAAAAAAAAAAGAAGGGAAGGATTGGGTTTTAACCCAACCAATAAGAAAAGGTTTAATGTGAAGATAATCTCATTTGTTGCTGAAAAAGGAACATCCAAACCTTTAATAAAAATGAATTATGAAGAAAACTTCAATGAAAAATCTATGAAAAATAATAAGCTTAGTGCCAAGGACAAGGGCAAAGGAAAGGTAGAGGTGCAAGGAGGATCCAGTACACACACTACTGTACTTAAGTCTATGGGACAGGTTAGGGGTCAGCTAACCAAAACCAAAGTCCAAGGAACCCCTAAAACCAAGGTAACCCTACCTCAACAGAAAGGTCGATGCAACAACCAACCTGCACCGACGCATACTTCCTATGGGTTCAGGTCCTTTAGAAACCAAGGTCAAAGCAGGGGTACCTGAGGTCAATGCTACTACTATAGTGCATCGACCTATCCATCATTTCATAATTCCTATCGTTACATCTTTGGTAGGAAAGGTTGAGGCAGCAGAATGTTTAGAATTCTTATCCTAGTCAGGTGCATCGACCTTACCATTGGACTACCTCTGTGCAACCTAGCTAGGTTCAGAACCTTCATGAACCAGAACACATATGGCTTTGTTCATCCTATGTCTGTTCAGCCTAGGATCTATAGTGCACACACACCTTCCAATACCCAATGGACTAATTACTGGCACAAAAACAATCAGGCAGTTAAGAATAAGAATGCCACACCAAAGAAAAAGACAACAGAAACTCAGAGTGGCAAGAAAAGACAGATTGAGCAGAAAGTTATGAAATCTACAACCCAAGTCAAGCAACAAAAATAAATGTGGATACCAAAACAGTTGTTGTCTTGTTTGCATGATTTAAATGCTGCTATGGGGCCTAAAAAGTTTTGGGTTCCAAAATTCTCTACTTGATCATGTTTGTAGGTATGCCTGGCAGCTAATCACAACAGATGGTATCTTGACAGTGGCTACTCTAGGCACATGACCGGGGATAAAAGAAAATTCTGAATGCTGGTGGAAAAAGATGCTAGTCATGTAACTTTTGGAGGTAATACAAAAGGGAAGATCATAGGATCAGGTAAGTTCGGTAAGTGTTCTTCTTACTGTATAGAAGAGCTTTTACTTGTTGAAGGTCTTGCCTATAATCTTCTAAGTATTAGTCAATTATGTGTTAAGGGCCATAAAGTTATTTTTGACTCTCTTGCATGCACTATTTTTGAGCCCAATTCTGAAACTGTAAAATTTACTTAAAAGAGAGTCAATAATATCTATATAGTAGATTTAGATGATGCAACACATACTGATTTGTGTCTTACTGTAAATAAAGATGATTTAGCATGTCTTTGGCATCGCAGGTTAGGTCATGCTAGTTATAATGTGTTGCATAAGTTGAATAAATATAACATGGTAAGATGTTTACCTGAAATATCTTTTCAGAAAAATAATAAAATCTGTAAGGCCTGTACCCAATGCAAACAAACTAGGAAATTATTTACATCCAGAATTGAGAACATGTCTTCTAAGCCTTTTGAGCTGATTCATATGGATCTATTCGGACCCACTAGGTCAGCCAGCTTATCTGGTAGAAGATATGGATATGTTTTAGTATATGATTTTTCTAGGTTTACTTGGGTATTCATTTTGACTCACAAAAATGATGCCTTTGAAGAATTTTAGGCATTCTTCAACCGAATAAAATAGAATAGTGAACAGTCTATATCTAATATTTTGTCTGACCATGGTGGTGAGTTTGAAAACTCACAGTTTGAGTACTTTTGCAGGGAAAATGGGATAAATCATAGGTTCTCTTCACCAAGGACTCCAGAACAGAATGGAGTGGTTGAAAGAAGAAATAAAACCTTGGTGGAGATGGCTCGGACCATGCTAGTTGAAGGGAACTTACCTAGAAGGTTTTGGACAGAGGCTGTAAACACTCCTTGTTATATTATAAATAGAGCCCTGGTAAGACCTTCCAGTCAAAAGACACCCTATGAAATACTTAAGGGTAAGAAACCTTCACTAGCTCATTTCAAGGTTTTCGGTTCTAAATGCTTTATCCATGTTAACTCTAAAAGAGACCTTGATAAATTTGAAGCTAAAAGTTAACCAGGAATCTTTCTTGGTTATTCTGAAATGTCTAGAGCTTATAGAATCTACAATATTAAGTCACAAACTATTGATGAATCACCACATATTATATTTGATGAGACATCTAATAAACCTGGAATTGGTTTCTGCAGGTACAAAGTTGATGGAGAAATTCTAGAAAATAAAAAAGAGCAGGATGTAGAACCAGTTGAAGAAAGTGAGATAGAAGGATCTGGAATTCAGGGAGAGGTAAGTGCAAATTCAGGTAATCAGCTTACCAACATCAGAATTCTTAGAGATCATCAACTAGAGAATATGATTGGAAATTTGAATGAACCCCCTATTACTAGATCACATTTCAGAATAGAAAATGAATTGAATTCTTTTGCACAAGTCTCACAAGTAGAACCCAAGAACATTGAATATGCCTTAAAAGATGAACACTGGATAAATGTCATGCATGATGAACTGAATCAATTTGAAAGGAACAAGGCATGGCACCTAGTTCCAAAACCCTCACATGGCTTCATAATAGGCACTAAATGGGTTTTTAGAAATAAAATAGATGAACAAGGAAATGTTGTTAGAAATAAGGCTAGGCTAGTGGCACAGGGGTACAATCAAAAATTTGGGGTAAATTTTGAAGAGTCTTTTGCCCCTGTAGCCAGACTAGAAGCCATTAGGATACTTCTTACTTTTGCTTGTAGCCTAGGAATAAAACTCCAGCAGATGGATATTAAATCTACTTTTTTAAATGGCTTAATAAAAGAGGATGTCTTTGTTAAATAACCTCCTGGATTTGAATGCATTGACTTTCCTGATCATGTGTATAAGTTAGATAAGGCACTTTATAGACTGAAGCAAGCTCCCAGAGCATGGTACGACAGGTTGAGCTCCTTCCTCACGGGTAAAGGATTTTCAAGAGGTGAGTTTGACCAGACTCTATTCACCAAGGTAAACAATAAAGATATCCTTGTTGTTCAAATCTATGTAGATTATATAGTGTTTGGGTGAACTAAATCTTCTATGTGTGAGGAATTTTCTAAGTTAATGACTGATGAATTTGAAATGAGCTCAATGGGAGAACTGAAACTTTTCCTTGGATTGTAGGTCAATCAAACTTCAGAGGGAAGCTTCATCACGCAGTCCAAATACATCAAGGATCTGTTGAAGAAATACAAGTTGGAGAACCTCAAGGCTATCACTACACCAATCGGTACATCAACTAGTCTTGATGCTGACCCAAAAGGTAAATTGGTTGATGTAAAATTATACAGAGGTATGATCGGATCCCTGTTGTATCTTATTGCATCTCGTCCAAATATATAATTTTCAGTGTGTTTATGTAATAGATTTTAGGCTAGTCCTAGGGAATCACACATGAGTGCTGTGAAGAGGATTTTTAGATATCTATCAGGCACCCTTGACTTAGAACTGTGGTATCCTGCTAGGTATGCGTTAGAACTTGTAGCTTACACTGATGCAGACTATGCAGGGTGCAGGATAGATAGAAAGAGCACTAGTGGATATTGTCAATATCTAGGTGGTTGTCTAGTGTCTTGGGCATCTAAGAAGCAACACACCGTTGCTCTTTCCACTGCTGAAGCCGAGTATGTTGCAGCAGAGAATTGTGCAGCCCAAGTCCTCTTGATCAAACACCAACTTATTGACTATCACATAAAACTTGGATACATTTCTATTCTTTGTGATAACACTAGTGCTATATCCTTAACTAAAAATCTTGTTCATCACTCTAGGACTAAGCATACTGAAATAAAACATCACTTATTAAGAGATGAAGTAAGAATGAAATTGAGCTGAACTTTGTACAATCAGAAAAACACATTAAAGATATATTTACTAAACCTTTGGGAAATGAAAGATTTAAATTCTTGAGAAGAGAACTCGGTTTATGTAAATTTCAGCATGATGAGTGATTCTTCAAGTTCATTCTTGTCTGAAATAAATGCCTTCTCTATGATGTTTTATATGCACATGATTCAGTCTATTAGTGGTTGTCATTGCAAACAATGCCTTGCATAGTGTCCATCTTGATCTCAGAGGTATATCAATTGGTATGCTGGGAGAAGGGCATATCTCTTCTGTCTAGAATATCACACTATGTGTAGAGGCTAGTCCTCCGCCAGGTATCCTGAATCAAGAACATGTGACTATGTCTTGAGTTTCATTATTTGTTCATAGATCAAAATGTTGTGTCAAATAATAATGCATATAGACAGGGGGAGTCTCTTGCATTTTGATAGGGGGAGTTCATAATAAAATTGAGTCAGATCAGGTTCATGGTATCAGTTCAAAATAAAATGTTGCTGTCTCTGAAAGAATGTCGACACCCAAAGTCGACCCCTTTGTGTATACATTCTGTCAATCCTGATTTCACCTTTTTGATCAATTGAAACCCCTATTGTTCTTTAACTGAAATCTCAGTGGCACATTGTCACTAAGCATTGCTTGGTATCAGATTCTCTTGACACCCTTGTCTATTCCCATCTTATGGTATCAAATTCTTGAAAAGTCCTTGCACTTTCTTTGAATCTGAATTAATGACAATCTGATAGTCAGTTCATTACTCTAAGCTGCTAAAATCAGAAAACTTCTCTTATAAGAATCAGTGATGTACCATGAATGAACTGATGGTTTAAACTTAATAAATTTTAGAGTCTAAAGACAAAACTCAATGAAAAAGATTGTTGATTACACTTAATAGCTCTCAACCATTCTTACATGTCGTGTCTAGTTGTAACGACCCAACATCCGGATCTTGGGTGCCTTGCGGTCTAGGGGTAGATCGCTAGGCACTGTGATGGTCTAGGGAGGATCGCCACTTTGTTTTCGGCGTTAGATGTGTTTTGTTGGGTCGTGCGGTCTCCGGTCGACCCGGTTGTGACCCAGTGGTTGACCTTTGGCCTCGTGAATGTCTCGGACACCCCGTTGGTTCCGTGACTATGTTTCTGGGATGTCTGGAGGTGCCGAGTTACCTTGATTAGCATGCCCATGGGTTTTGGGGATCCGGGTGACCCCATGTGTTTCGGGCTTCCGTGTTCTTGCTAGATCGAGTCGCTGTCTATCAGCTTGAGTGCGGTGGGGGCTTCCCCGCACATCCGGAGTTCTTCCGGAAAGCGGTTTCTGAGTGGGCCATGAGTGTGGCATGTGGACTGTGAGTCCAATTACCCAGCCTAGGGATGGAGGGTTTCTTAGTTCCCTTTTCGAGGGAATGGTCTCAGCAGTTGTAAGCTACCTCGTGAGACATTGTGCCGAGGTTTCTGACCCTAGGGTTAGGGCAGATTGACGGCATGGATCCGTTCGGTGCAACGGTCTTGACCCCGAGTCTCGTGACTCAAGGACCATTGGATTTAGTGAGTCTAGAGGACTGTCCAGAGTCTAGTGGCTCAGCGCCACTTGATTCTTCTTGACTTTCACGCAGGGTGCGTGCCTATTTCTCGGAGTTCTTTTAAGAGAGTGGTCACATCAGTGACTCCCCACTAGTCGTAGCCTTCCGATACACGTGTGGTCCCACCAGGGAGTGGTGGCGAGGCTTTACCCTAGAGAGACGGCTTTAGGCTAGTTGTCGTAGGGCCTCCCACAGTGGCGGCTTGAGTCCGGGCCGGGAGGAATACCAGCTAGAGGGCCTAACGTAGCGCAGTCAGTCAGTGTGTGCACACATGGTCGGGGACTTCGGACGCGTGCTGATGAGCACGACACCGCCTAGACCCTTGTTCTATGTTCTATGGTTACTTGTATGGTGTCTAAGTCTTCTCTTGGGGCGCCACAGCGAGACACCTGGGGCTGTGGACTAAGTCGTCAGTGGACGCATTCAGCCTTGCTTCTGGTGGGCAGGTACCCCTGTCACGCGAGATGTGACTCTCCTATTTTTGGGTTTCATTTCCCATCTGCGAGACGTGGTTCCCCCGACTATTTCAGGGAGTGTTCCCGAGGTAGAGGTCTAGGGGTTTTTCCGGTGAGCATCACCGAGGGTTTTCACTAGATGATATTAGGTCCACGACTACGAGGTCGTGATGGTTTCTTCTGACGACGTAGCCAGAGGTTTTCCCGTTAGTTCGGTAGTCCCCCGACTGTGAGATCGGGGCATGTTTGTCCGGTACAGTAGGAGTAGCTGTAGTGCCGAGTTTTGACACCCCACTGGTTCGTTGTTCCTGCTGTAGTTGTAGCTATTTTTCCTTACCATTACTGCCGTTGTTCTCGGTTGGGGTTCCGCGGGATCCTACTGAGCCAGTGATAGGAGACTCACCCCTACTTTTCAGATGCGGCGGTTCTTCCTCGAGGTTTGAGGGTGTTGTTCGACGGTTCTTAGTTGCCAGCTCGTCGGGCCGAGTATTCACTCGTTGTTGGGTATGTTTCCTACCTTAGACTGTACTTTCTATTGGACTGGACTCTGTTGTTATAGTTGTTATTTATTTCTGTTAAATGTTAAATTGTTCTCCATTATTTCCTATTTCTTTGTGCCTCCACACTCCTTTTAACCCTTCCGAGCCCTCCGGCTCGTGGGCGGTGGGCTAGGATTTGAATGGTATCGGGTTCTTTCCGGTATTCGGATCTTGGGTCGTTACACTGGTGGAGTCTTTCAGAACCTGAAAATCTCTAAATTCATGATATCTTGGTTGAGAAACTTGAAACTATGTATTATTTTTAAACAAACTTTCTGTATAACAAATGGGCAGCTGTGTCAAAATAATTGAGCCAAAAACATTGAAGGCAGAGCAATGGCTGAATGCATGGAGAAACTGGGTCCTTTATCAAAGAAATAAGGTGAACCCATGTCATGAAGTACTTTAGTTAACTCTGTTCAAAAATGAAAATTGAAAGGCTAGTTTCACTGAGTAACTTGGGGTACAACGTGTACCCTTATGCAAAAAGGTGTAAACTATACCTGAAAGTCTTAATAAATGAAACAAAATGGTAAATCCTACTGAGTAACTAGGGGTACTGACGTCTAATCAACGTATACCCTTACGCAAAAAGGTATGGATTATACTTGACTGTTATGAAAATAGTGAACAAAAGAAAAATAAAAATCTTGCTGTAACCCTGAAGTGATATATCATAATTGTAAAAATTTGTTTAATCTCAATATATGTTCTAGTCACACCTAAGAAATTCATTGAATTTTAGGTAAGTAAGATGAAGTAAGACTAAACCTGACATGCTTTATGTCTTTCTGGTTTATTTCTATTAAGGGTTAATGTAGACTTCTTCAAAGAGTGGAGTTGCTAATCTCTAACCTTCATCACTCTTAATCCACATTTCTTTCAAGGATGCATAATATGAAATCTTATACCACAAGAGTCTGAGCTATGTATGCTTGGTTAATGAAAGATAAGTCAGTTTGTCAATCAGATCTTTTCTGTAATTTCACTACTTTGCTAGTCTCATCTCCTTTTTGTTACTTCCCTTTTAAGCTTCACTTGTCTCTATCATTTTTTTACTAATGGCAAACGGGGAGAGATTTTGATGGCATGTTAGTTGCATTGCATGTTAGTTGCATTGTTTGGCAAAGGGGGAGTGGTTACTGATTAATTGCATTAATTGGCAAAAGGGGGAGAGTGTCTTGATTGTGACCTTTGCATATTCTGACTCATAATGAAGTTTGTGTTGCCATCAAAGTATAACAGTGTTACCATCATCAAAAAGGGGGGAAATGTTGTGTCTCCTCTAGATTTTTTATTCTGTTTTGATGCTGGCAACAATGTAATTAACCTTTAATTCTGATAATGGCAACACTATGATTATTTTGTAGTCTTTCTTAAATCAGATTGAGTTCCTATTCTTTATGAGGTCGATGCATACTCATACCATTGCATTATAAGGTTGACGCATGTTCATGCATTGAGAGAGTCAAGTCGGTGCATATATTCATCTCAGTACAGAAGGTCAGTGCATATGTAGAAGTGTTGCATTATAAGGTCGATGCATCTGCCACTGCATTGAACAAACATGTCGATGCATATACGTAGTCTGACCTAGAAGGTCGGTGCACCTTATACTAAGGTCAATGTTGATAGGCATTATATCCTAGATGATGGTTCATCATGTCGGTGCTCATCATAGGTTGGTCGATGGTAGTGAGCCAACGTTTGAAGCATAAGGTCGGTGCTATAGTCGTTATCATGCTTAAGGTCGGTGCACCCTGTGCATGTGATGTAAAATCAGGTCAGTGCACCTCCTGCATCTACCTGAAGTCAAGTCGGTGCAGCTGTGGTCTATCTCTATAACTCATGTTGTTGCTCTCCTTCTTAGGTCGATGTCTCTTGTTTATGCTCCAATGCATATGAAGAATTTGTACATATGATTTGTCTGAACCTGTGAAGCATCTGAGACTTAATTCTTCATATACTTATCTTCATAAGCCTCATAATGATTGGACAGTTAATAATCTCTAATTTTTTTATCTTGACAGGACAAACCAAGTCATCAAGGACTAACCTAGACTCATGCTCGAACACCTGGGTTACATTAAAGGCAGAACTCCTGACTCTCACATGGACTTGAAAGCGAATGAATTAAGGGCATGTGATATAAGGTGGGAGACTGAACTGAATATTCCGCCATGTGGATCAGCTTATCTTCTACATCAGACACGTGGACTCTAGCGGTGCCTTTTTGATAAAATCATTAGGCGGGAATGTGCTTTCCACATGCCCAATTCTGAAACGCATGGGGACCACAAGGATCGCACTCGTCAGGTTATTAAAAGGGACTTTGAGCGCTTAAAATTTAAGGAATCCAAGGATCAAAGCATATCAGAAGAGAGCAATCATAAGCATAAGAGAGTAGAAGAGCAAGAGTTCGAGATGATGAGTTTGAGGAGAGTTTGAGAGAGAAAGAGCCTGTTGCAGAAAGTGAGAAAGAAAATAGAGTGCCGGAAGTCTAAGGAGGAAAGTCTGAGATAGGAGTGTGATTGAGCTGAAGAGTGGTTATCTTGACTTCTGGATCAAATCCAGAGTCAAATTACTCCACTGAGAGCTACAATTTTATTTTGTCATCGTTTCTTTTTGATTCTATTTCAATTTGCTTCTGAATTTTCTATAAGCTGTGTATCAGCGGGTCAAGCTGTGTGGCAGTGGCGAGGATTCAATCCTTGGACAGTAAGCTGTGTTGCTCAGCGAGAAGAATGCTATGAAGCTCAGCTGTTTATAGGGATTTGATCCCCGGAGCTATGGATCATCGGAGTTCAAGTTGTTTGGCAGTGGAAGCCTTACTTAGTTGAGTAAGGGGTGGACGTAGATCTCAAGCTTGAGATCGAACCACCTTAAAAATTGATATGTCTTGTGTGTGATTGCATATCAGTTCATTACTGCATCTAGATGAATGCTTAGGATCGTATATGGCAAATCCTTGACTATTTTGATATATTCATCTATGACCTCTGCCGTGTACCTACTTTGGTTCATTGATTGTTATCAGAAATTATTTGTTCTAGTTCATTATAATATGATATTATCCTGAGTTATTCTAAAATTTCTCCATCTTATATCTGATTTATGGTCGGTAACTTAGTGGTATATAAAAATGGCTCAGTCAGAAGGATAGATTACATCTATCTGGAAAATTGACCCTTGCGTGAGGAGATTTTCGAATCAAAGCTCCTCCAGGTACTATACTGAGTTGACTGATCTATTGTCTTTGGAGTTTTCAGTGATTGACAGCTATTCCATGGCAGATTTCCTTGTTGTTAATTCAAATTGTTTTTAGTGGTTCTGTTCACAGTAGTTTCTTTTAATTCCGCATTCTCATTAACTACTGTAGAATCAAAAATTTGGGATAGATCTATTCACCCCCCTCTAGATCTGTAATTCATCCATTCTCACATCATCCTAGGAGACAGTGACCTTGAAGTTGCAGTCTTCCAGGAGATCGCGACGTGATGAACAATGGTTTTTTTTATATGGCTAGTTGCGGTCTGGTGGAGACCGCCACTGAAGGTAGCGGTCTCCCCCTAGACCGCCTTCTCAAAAACTTCTCTAGAGGCTTCCTGGATGCCTCGGCTCGGTCCTCGGACCCCTTTTATGATCCTACCAAGTTGCGGTCACCTCATGACCATTTTATGAAGGTTGCGGTTGGGCGATAGGCCATCTTTTGGTTGCAGAGTTCTGATCGATCCGGGCCCCGGTTTCTTCGCCCGGGGACTGTTTGGACACCTTGTTTGATCCATTTTCGAGGGATACATGCCTCTACCTCAATTTTTATCCAAACTAGGGTATTATCCTTGATATTATCCCACGATTTATCAAGCTATATCCCAGTTTTTGGGTGTTTATCTCAGATTTCATCCCAAGGGTTTCTGCAACCTCTATATAAATCTGCACAGTTCACATGCGCGACGGGGGGACTCTTCTTCGGTTCGGGGCAAAGCCATGCCGCATCGCCACCTCGTTTCTTCAACCTTAACCTGAAGAGGGAAGTATTGGGTTCAATTTCCAACGCTTAGGGCTCTTTTTCATTCTCTCTCCTTTTAGTTCTCTGCTCCTACTTTTCACAAATCATCACAGTTATGCACTTTTCTACTCTGCATGCATTTTTCCCATTTTACGTCGCTTCTCCCTGCAGTTATACTGCGTGTTAATTCATGTTCTTCATACACATGCATTCACAATACACACACCTATCTTTTGCACCCGTTTATAGGGGTTAAAAATCTCCCCCCAGTGCATTCTCCCTCAATCTTTGCACCTACTTTACGCATCCGAGATAGATATTACATGCATGGATCTAATGGGTTTTTATCTCTTGTTTTGGCTTTGTTTTGTAGGAGAGCAAGGATAGAACGTGAGACCCTCTTCTTCTAGCCGTCTGGAAGGTGAGGAGGTGCAATCCCCGACGTTTCCCGCATCCCGTTCATCAAGCGCGATCATGTTGTAGCGGTCACCTTTGACCGCGGTTTTCTTCTTATTTCCAAAGGTATGCAGTAGGTTTTATGTTCTTGTAGAATTTCTTTAATATTGCTAATCCTTGGGTGGCGATCACGGTTCATTCATATATCTCTATCGCCCCTTTTCCTTTCATGCTTTTATACTTATGCACATATATATGTTCATGTTGTGACGACCCAAACTTTGGATACCGGGTAAACCCGATACCACTAGGATTATGGGAGGCCTCCCAAGAGCGGTAAACCTCCAAAGGGATAAAAAGGAGTGTGTGAAGTACATTGAACTTCCAGATAAAGCTGTAAACAATTAATTACTATGATCAGGATTGCTAAAATAGTAGAAATAAAATTACATTTTCTATAAAAATTAAAACTAACAGAGTCCAGTCCAACTAAAGTACAGTACAATTGGAAAGAGAATGTGCTTTTAAGTCGGGGGTAGCCCGACACTGACAAACGTTGTCAACTAAGAACCACCGCATTGCGCCTCTAAGCACAAGGAAGAACAGCTACACCATAAAAGTCAGGGGTGAGCCTCGTCTCACTGGCTCAAAAGGGGTCCCGTAGATTCCCACCATGAAACAAAAGCAGTAAATAGCAGTGCTAAACAACTATAGCAAAGCAGTAATAGCAGGAGCAGGAACAATAGTAAAAGTAAAGAGGAAAGCTGTACTGAATAGAAACACGACAGCTGATAAGACCTCAGCCCTCTAAACCATTCCTAATCCACAAAGACACGGATACCTAGACACATAGTCAGGAATCACTAAACCGATGCAAAGGACTCTGGCTACAAACCAAGAAACATCATGACACCTCAGTCGTGCAGGCTCGTCTACATAGACAACAGCCCAACTCAAGACCACACGATCTAAAAGCACCAATACATACACGATCTCATCGTCGTGTACGCTATAGTAACCGTAACCTCGGCGGAAGCCAAATACAGACTACCCAACAAGTCACGTCAACCATGACAGAAAACAGTCACGAAAGCCACAAGTCATGTGTCATGTTACAGAAGCACCTCCTCACTAGAAGAACAGCCAGATGCATCCACTGACATCTTACACTGTCCCTCAAGCATCTCCCACTCACCTAGAATGGCTATAACTAAGACACACAACAAGAACCAAGTACCAAGTAATGAGTGACTATTCAGGGTCACGCCCGTCGGCGCTTGTCCAATGCCCCTGACCACGTGTCCACACAAAAGCTCAATGTCTTGAGCCAAGCCTCTAGCTGGTTTTCTCCTCCTATAGGACTCTCACAGCAAGACAAAGGGACCCACGGCAACCAGTCTACAAACCGTTTCAACCGGGAACTCACCCCACCACCACTCCCAGGTGGGCCGACACACAGGAAAGTGTCGTCAGGCTACGACTAGTGGATGCTCACTAGATATAGAGACTCAAAACAGTGAAGTACAGATAGGTCACATACGTACCCGTCACAAGTATCACGAAGCACAAGGTAGCACACCAGACTACCGCCAGACTCAAGACAACCAACTAGACCTGCTAACACAACGATCTTTGAGTCACAAGACTCAATCAAGATCGTCACACATCACGGTAACACACCGTTAATCAGCCTAGTCCCTAAGCCAAAATCACGGTAAACACATTATGGAAGTGGCACAGAACATCCAGATCTATAACAGCAATAATGATGAGTCCTCCGCCCCTAGGCCGCACAACGGACTCATAATTTCGCATAACACGAAACACGGAACATGAGAGATCACCAAAACTCTTGAACTACGTGGACATACAAATCGAGGTATGATGATACCTCCAAGCGTCAAAAATCATGTCTCGATCCTCACAGGATAGATAAGACACTCACGAGGTCACGTGTCTCGTTCCTGGAGGATGAAGGTCTCGTTCCTGGAGGAGTTCTTGCCGGAAGAAAACGAGGCTCCGATTTAGACCTTTCGTCTGGGTCGGAAGAAAACCGAAATCCTTGCGTTGATGCAATCCCAGCGTTGATGAATCCACTTTATGCGGCACCCTTGTCGGAAGCTCCGATTCAGACCTTTCGTATGGGTCGGAAGAAAATCGAAATCCTCGCGTTGATGCAATCCCAGTGTCGACGAATCCACTTTATGCGGCACCCTCGTCGAAAGCTCTGATTTAGACCTTTCGTCTGGGTCGGAAGAAAACCGAAATCCTTGTGTTGATGCAATCCCAACGTTGACGAATCCACTTTATGCGGCACCCTTGTCGGAAGCTCCGATTCAGACCTTTCGTCTCGGTCGGAAGAAAACTGAAATCCTCGCGTTGATGCAATCCCAGCGTTGACGAATCCACTTTATGCGGCACCCTTGCCGACAGCTCCGATTTAGACCTTTCGTCTGGGTCGGAAGAAAACTAAAATCCTTGCGTTGATGCAATCCCAGCATTGACGAATTCGCCTTATGCGGCACCCTCGCCGAAAGCTCTGATTTAGGCCTTTCGCCTGGGTCGGAAGAAGATTAAAATCCTTGCGTTGATGCAATCCCAGCATCGATGAACCACCATTAATTCGGCGCCTAAGGCCTTTCTGTTGCCTCAATCGTGCGATCCAATCTTGACTTTTCATCCAAGTCAGAGAAACTTGAACCCCTCCTTCTTGCTTCGGCACTCTGCCATGCCGAACACCAAACCTCCACTCAGATATGCCAGTCCGTGTGCATGTGCGGTGAAGCGATCCCCTCATCCCTTTGCTGAAGGAGTGAGTGCTTTCCCGTGAATTCGCACCGGACTAGCATCCCACTGGCTCGGAAGAACAGACGTCCTGTCGAAGAACTCTACACTCGCGATCCCCGCGCACTCATCCCTCGCTTGCGCCACCCGCGAGTGGGGGGCATTTGTGGACGTCGAAAAATGTCGATGATGATCATACGGCATGCACGTCTCGACACTCGAGAGCAAGCCGAAGATGAAAATGCCAAATAAACCTCATGTCTCGCCCGATCAGGATGAGGACTCGCTTGGTGGTCCGCTAGCCGATGAGGGAGCCCCCCGGGCGGAAGATATGGCCACAACTCTACAGCCGGCCGTGCCGAGAGCGGAATCAAAGAAGAGGCGGGAACTCTGACACAGCCCGACGTGCACCGAAAGTCACGCAAAGTCTGGGACCGAGCCCCAAAGGCTGCGAACGGAATATTGCAGAGGCCATATATCGCAACCGGAACATTCCGAGAGTGCAAACATTCATATAAACGGCCACGACTTCGAAAAGAACCCATTCGGTGCTTAAAACGGCACGGAAGGGACTTAAAGCAGCGCGCCTTAAAATGGCGCGCCCTCTTGCTTATACGGCGCGCTCACTTTGATTCATGTCCCCCCTTGGTCATCTTAAACCGGTGCGCCCTTGAGTTTGACAAAACCGGCGTGCCCCATTATATGCTATATCATGAACTCTCTCGCTTTTGTTAAAACGGCGCCACCCCTTTGAATGCACTAAACCGGCGCGCCCATTTTGGAGTGCTAATACGGCGTGCTTAGTTTAAAAGCAATCTTTTCTATGAAGTATTCACCCGGCGCCGCAGCCAACCCTTCCCGTCATCAATGCGGTCCCTTGTTTCCTGGGAACGGCATGATGACGAACAAGCCTAAAATGGTTAAAGCTCCCACTTCGATCCGGCGGGCAACCGAGCATATGCTGTGAATGGAAGTCCTCGAGCCCCATCCCGCCGAACGCTCATTCCGTCGATCGGCCGCCCATCCTCCGGCAAATGATGATAGCAACGTGGCTCGCGGTGGATGTGCCAGCGGAGGAGGAGGCTATGCCTCTGCCCCCCCCTCCCGATCACACTATAGCCTCGCCGGAGGCGACGTTGACAGCAGCAGCAGGGCAACGTCACCAACGTTAGCAGCAGCAGTGGTGGTTGTGGGAAACAAGGAACCAACGGGAGGAAGAAGAATCCAGAGGGCATCCCTCCAAAATAGGGCCTCCGGCCCCTATAAAAGGAGCGCCCAGGCAAAGCTTAAATCGGTTGGAAGGTTGAAGGGGGAGAAACTCCTTGAAGCCCGAAGCCAGTGTTCCTGTGAGAGCGAAGTGAAGTGAGAAAAGAGAAGGAGAGAGCGGAGAGTGAGGTGAGGGAGATACAGCTCTCCCCTCCCCTCTTGTTTCTTTTTCTTTCCTCCGATGTATTCTTCCCTTTGGTTCCTTTCTTTAGATGCATGAAGAGCCCATGTATTTGCACCCCCTTGTGGTGAAATGAAAATGATCCTTCGGAAGATCCCTTTTTTTGATATGTTTCTGATCCCCTTCCCCACTTGTTCCCCTTTGAGGGATCATTGCCCGTGAGTCGTGAGAGCTCTTGAAGGCTAGTCCTCGAGCTTTTCCACACTCACACTTGGGTTATCGGACCGCGTGAGGTCTACATTTTGAGGTTCACCCTGGAGCAATCCACTTGGTGTTCCTCTATTTTCTCTGGCAATCGTCAGCCTGGGGGAGGTGCTGCCCAAATTTTCCCAGAGGAAGAACATGTAAGAACAGAGAATGCATAAGAACAGACAGACAAACACACTAAACCACTGAGACAAACTAAACTTCCAAGTTCCTGCACAGCAAACTGTTCTAATAAAACACTCGAATCATCACGATAATCCACCTGAGTAAACAATTAAAACACTTAAACCTCCTTTCCACAGACGTAATCCATCAATAAGATGAACAAACCAATCAATAAATCAACTTGCAGTTGAAGGAAAGAAGAAACAGAGCATAAACGGGTTGAAAGGAAGCTATACAATGCTTAATCCGGCGCCCCCTAATCCGGCGTGGGTTAATCTGGCGTGCTACCCCCCCCCCCCCCGCGCCGGTTTAACCCCACACTCAAAACCCATTTTATTTTCCTTGTAGCTATCCGGCGCACCCCCTTGCATTAGCCCATTAAATCGGCGCGCTATACTGTTCATTGCCTATTCCGGCGCGTCCTTGGAACCTCTTCCTATTTGAGCCTTAAACCGGCGCGCCCCCTTCCTGGACCTTAACCGGCGCCCCCCCCCCCCCCCCCTTGAACTCCCTTAAACCGGCGCGCCCCATGGATGCCTCTACCCGACGCGCCCCCTTCATATCTTGACCCGGCGCCCCTTAACCGGCGCGCCCATCTTCTTGCAACGTGCCAACACGGCGTGCTAAAAGAAAACTAAAAGAATGAAAGGAAGAAAGAGAACTATTGAAACTAAAGAATAAACCAGAGGATAAGGATTAAATCAATAAACAAAATGGAAAGAATGGAATGGGAATAAAACACTTAACTCAATGATCGAACAATGACAATAGCATACCCGCGCAGGTCGATCCGCGTGCGAGGGCGCACGTTCTCGATTTTTGGCTTTACACTTAACAACCCGCTCCCCCGGACTCTGCAATGATGCCCCGTGGTATCGGACATGGACCTCGGGATCCCCGACATGGTCATGATCCGTGCACCTCTCGGGCCGATAGTTCATCAGCTTGACCCACTTCTTCCGGGATCCGATCCCGCACCCACATGAAACGCGCCGTACCTACGGTAGATATCCGAATGTCTTTGTTCTTACCTTCGATGCTTTGAATATGGACTCTCGACCGAACACTGGATGGTCCGTTAGTGACTGATATATATATATATACCGGGATCTAATCCCGCACTTGCATTAAATTTGCCGCACTCACAGCAAGTATTCGTATGGTTTTGAACGTCGTTTTGCATACCGATGCGGAGGGTTTAAATCATGTTAACCCAAATCGCATGCCTTAATGAAAAATTGATGTTTGGGCCATGAGGCCCCTTTTCTTGGTGATTAATCAGAGGTCTTCCCCTCTCCGAGGGGATGTAATTAACGTCGCGGCCTTTATGGCGCGGCGGGTCTCCAGTCCCGACCCGATATCCACAATCATCTAATTAGTCAGATGGAGCGCACCCCGGGCTTCGGACCACTCCAGTCTCGAAGCCCGAACACATTGTCACCTAGGTGACTGGCACGCCCTCGCACTAGATAAATCGATAAAAAGAACACCAACACCCCGATACCTTCACACAAGAATTTCAGTGCGTTCCACATAACCCCTTCCCCCTCTCTCAGCCCGTGTAACCCAAGCACCACCATTCACTTGGGTTTACGCAGACCAACTCACCCCCCTTAGCTGGTCCGCGTAATCCCCCTGTGACCCTTAAACTTCCCCTATAAATACCCCTTAGGAGCTCAAGGGGTAGATACACAGCTAGATACGGACATCCAGACTCGGACTACAAGAAGCCCCGGGACATCCGTCCTTCTTTGAGTGACTCCGGACAACGAGCTAAGGAGAATTGTGTGTGGGTGACTTGTTCGTTGGCTTAGTACGCCGGGGGTATGTCGTTTACGCTTCCCTCACGCCATATTTAGCCGTGACATATAAGTCAACACCCACCATGTGCGAGACATTATGACAAGGGCGAACGTCCCCTCATGCCGGGATTACCCCTCACGTGCCCGTCGGTTGCCACCACGCACGTAACATGACGTCACGCTCTTCCGCAGTCACGAGGCCGCGTCCGACCGCTCCACTTGAGCCGTGACCGGCCCTCACCCAGATATCGGATCGATGCATCCCTCCAGTCGTCCAGTCATAATCCCCCGCCAAGCATCATGGCCCTGGCCCACGCCACGGGAGGAGCCCTCTGTATAAGGCATACGTGTTCATTCATCACGCATCGACCTGGGGACCGACTAGGACGTCGGAGTTGTCCCGGGGCATGCGCCAGTTGTACCTTGGCCATTACAGCTTTCCTGTAAAGAAGTATACACCTCAGTATAACACCGCCAATTGGACGAATGCTCTCGCATCCACATTCAGGCCCTAAGTTTTCTATCTACACCACTCGGCATCCGTGCCTAACAACCCAGCCCCAGTAAATACCCCTCAGTCAAAAGCGCACCCACAGCTACTGAATGCTTCGGCCCTCTACCCACGGCTTCAGACATATATATAGACTTTTCTTCAGCTCAGAACGAAGTATTCGGATTCAATCCGATGTAAATAAACATCGGTTGCTTGCGGCCGGTGGGGAAAGACGTCCAGTACATGATTCCCACAACCGCCTATGCACTCGCACCCGTGGAACCCCTTTTCTCCACGTGTCGCCCGATCGCTCGAGCCCACGTGCCGCACCCTAGTGGCACTTCCCCGGTCAACCCTTCGTTCCATAGGTGATTGTCCAGAAATTGACTGGCACGCCCGCACCCAGTCCGGTTAACCCGTACCCTGACATTTCTGTGCCATTCGACCCTTTTCGACTTTCCGTAAGAGGAGAGTGCTTGATACCGCTGTAAGAGGCATGCAACCATTAGGAGGATACCCGAGATACATCAAACTCCCGTGTCTTCCTTCCTCGCTGTATCTCTTCCCTCACCTAGGTTAATCGGCATCCACAGAAACCCGCACGACAGAGAGGATGGCACGCCCGGTGGGACGTCTCCCACCTTCCTTCTTTTTGCTAACAAAAAGTCTGTGCCAGCCCTGAAGCCCTGGTGCCCATTCCCTATCCTTGCAGGCGAGGCAGAGGAGGGTACTTGCGCGCGCATTCTCTAGCAGCTTCTGGTTCATGTTCTGATCGTCAGACCGCTCTCAGTGACTGTCAGCAATCGTCGCCTCCACAACACTCGGCACTCCAGCAACCATGGCGGCCATCACCTACGGCCCCAACATCATTGCCACCCATGCCCGGGTGGGCTACTTGGCGATGCTGATCGCTTTTGGCAGCTTCTCCCATGTTATCGGATCACCCTACTTCTTGGGTGTGATCCCTGTGACTGCTCTTCAGCCAACCCCAATTTCTCCATTGGCCCCTGCGGCCAAGGCGCCGTGTGCACTTCTAGCACCAGTGTCCCGCCTGAGTGCCGGGCACCCAACCACCACTGGCCCCGACAGGGCCCCCGGATCAACCCCGGCTCGGGTGAGCGTTAGCTCCCGAGGCCAGCCTTGTCCGATCTCCAACACGGGCCCCACGCCCCAGACTTCGGTCACTACTGCAACATCCTCCTCGGGGCTCCAACCCCGAGCCGCAGCCAAGCTGGCACCCAACACGGGCTCCCTGCCCCGGGTCCACGGCTTCCCAGCATCCTCCTCGGGTTCCCAACCCCGAGCCGCAGCCAAGCCGGCACGCAACACGGGCTCCCTACTCAGGGTCCATGGCTTCCCAGTGTCCTCCTCGGGTTCCCAACCCCGAGCCACAGCCAATTCGGCACCCAACACGGGCTCCCTGCCCCAGGTCCACGGCTTCCCAGCATTCTCCTCGGGTTCCCAACCTCGAGCCGCAGCCAAGCCGGCACCCAACATGGGCTCCCTGCCCCGGATCCACGGCTTCCTAGCATCCTCCTCGGGTTCCCAACCCCGAGCCCCAGTCAAGCCGGCACCCAACATGGGCTCCTAGCCCCGGGTCCACGGCTCCTCAACACCTTCTTCGGGTTTCCAACCCCAAATCCCGGCAAAGTCGACTCTCAATACGGGCTCTCAGCCCCGAATTCGCGGCTCTCCGACATTGCACTCGGGACCCCGGTCCCGGGCTCCAGTTTAACCGGTTCTCCCCGCGGGTCTTCTACCTAGGGGGTGAGATTCCTCAGCACCCTCCTCGGGTCCTCCGACCCGAGCTCAGATTACGCTGACACCTACTACGGGTCCTCGATCCAGGGGCGTCGGCACCTTACCATTTCTGACGGCATCGCCTCTCTGTGTGAGAGTGTCGTCCCGAGCATCGGCAACACTCCTATCAACGCGGGCAAAGGCCTATACTCGGATTGCCCAGCCATCGACTCCCGGCGTGGGTTTCATACCTCGGGGGCCATCCCAGTCCCTCAGACCGACAGCTCTACGCTGCGGGTCACTTCCGACTGAGTTTTCTCGGTCTACCATCTTGGGGCGGAGTCTTCCTCAGCTCCTCAGAAGAAGCGTCGCCATGGCCGCAGAGGAAGGCAGATCGTTGCTGCAACCAGCAACTCCGACAGGACAGTCCTTGTTGGTGACTTGCGGATCCACCTCGACGGGGGTGAACCAATCATACCCTAGGAACGGACCGTTCCCACCATCCCTACCTCCAATCGTTTTGACCTCTTGGGTCAAACACGAGAGGATGGGGAGAAGCTCAAAGAAGCGGGTTCCTCGACAATAGTCCGGGGGCATCCACCACAGCCCGATACGCAGCCGCCCAAGACAACCCGTTGGAAAGGCGGCGACAAGGGAGACCAGCAATCTGACTTGAGGAGAATCTGGGTCACCCCAGAAGAAGCTCAAGCCATTCGAAGGGCGCGTATCAGAAACCCCCTCCGAGTGCTCAGATGCGGCATCAGACGGGATGCGATTGGCCTCACAGTAGCATCATCTAACGACGCTCAGTCGTCCATTGTCCCCCGCACAAGCAAGCGGAGACAAAGGTGAGCCTGTTCTCGGGCCCTCCAGTAACCTGTCCAGGGGTCTCCTCTGACTGATGTCGGGAGTGAGTCCCCTCTACAACGCATCTCTATCTTTGATATACTAGGGACGCATGTCCTCCCCGAGCGGCACACGCGCAGGAAGCAGACGGCCCGGTTCATTAATGACGCGGTTCGAGTGTTCGCGTGCTACACCACCGGACACCAGCCAGACACCCAGTCTGATGACTTGAATCAGCCTCTGTCCCACTTCAGGAGGCCATGCCACCAGGCTCCGCCGCCTCCCCCAACATGTCACATCGGCACTTCTACCGGACCGCAGGCGTCGGAAAGCGCGGAAGAGGTCCCGGTGGAATACCGCGACCCTCCTGTCAATGTAGAGCCGGTCAATAATGACCCTCCTGTGAACGAGGCTCAAGAAGTGACTCTCGACACTCTTATGAAGGAGAACCAGAATTTGAAGGCCCTCGTGCAAGAACTCCTCCAGGAACGAGACCTTCATCCTCAGCAACCTGCTAGGCCCTCGTGCAAGAACTCCTCCAGGAAGACCTCCATAAGTCTAAACCACCAAAGGATGCCTACCACTAACACACATAACCTCCCTGGCCATGTCAACTACCTCATGAAGGCCTTGACCTATGCCAATGAGCGGCTTGATAACATATCGGGTCGACTCAACCAACTTGGAGAAAATGGGCCCGCCCCAAGGACGGATGATAGAAGGACATGTCCCCCACCTCCCACTTTTGATGGAACTCAACCTAGTGACTATTTAGAGTGGGAAGTCTCGATGGACCATTACTTCACTTGGTATCCCATGTCCGAGGATGAGAAAGTCTAATTTGTCAAATTGCAACTTAACAAACGGGCCCACACTCATTGGTTAAAAATTGAAGGCTTAAGGATAATTAGAAGGGAAGCTCCCCTCACAACATGGGGGGACATGAAAGAACAACTTAGGGCTAGATATATTTTCCCCTCCCATTTCGAACACCAAAGCCCAAAGAGCATTTCAACTCCTTCATTTCCCCTTGGCCAACCCAAGACCCTAATCACGCATTCCCCACCATTTCCCACCTCACCTACTCCAACCATAACATCTACATCCTACATCCAAGTCCTCACCACAACCATATGTCCACATACCCAATTGGACCCCATGTCCACCCCTCCACCTAGGCCCATAATGGCCACCACCCCCAAATCCAAATCCCCTCACCAAACCCGTACCCCACAAGCCCCCTTGGCCACCACCGCAACCTCACCATCGTCCCCAAAAAGGGACACATCTCCCAAAACCCATCAACCCAAATCTTGTAACCCAACCCACCTTCCACTTCCAACCCCAATCCTACCCCAACCTAGGCCTCCACTACTTTCACTCCCAAACCCCACTCTATCAATCCCAATCCATGTTTCCCTTTACCCTCCACCCCGGGAGCACCACACACTAACCCTCATCACCCCAAAAGACCCCCTCACCTCCTTAGTAGAAGAACTCATACCCGATCCAATAGTTGTGAGCACTCCAAACCCACCCCCCACCTTGGAGGAAACTCAAGTCCAAATTGAAGAAGAAACCTCACACGATAGTCTATACCTTACACCACCCTCTCTAGTTGGGGCAGAGCTCATCTTAGGAGGACCCATTGTTAGTTGGCTAAAGAAGATCCCAATTAGAGAGATCCCGGCCCATGTTTTCCCTCCCATAGAACAAGACCTTCCCATAGTGCCCTTCTTCTCCTATCACACCACAATCCAAGCATCCTATCAAGTGGAGACCTTAGAGGACCTTGTCAAGGGCATAGCATGGCAATTAGAGATGACTAGCATGTTGACCCCTATGGTTGAACAACCTAGGAGCCTTAGCCTCCTACACCTATGCATAGGGTCTATCACCTCGGTTTGCACCATTGGTTGCTACACTAACGACCTCCTTCTATTCCTCCCTACACCCGAGGAGCCCAACCTTCTCCTCGATTTAGAGCTTCTTATCTCGGGTAGAAAGCCAAGCCCTCCACTCATGGCCGACCCACTTACCAAGAACATTGACCCAACTATCATGGAGAAGGATGACTTAGCACCTTTTGAGGATGTTGAGGACATGGAGTCCCTCCCCTTAGGTAACCCATTTTATGATCCATATGATCCATTCCAATGGGAGTCAAGAGACTCGTGTGACCCAAACACTTTATCCACCACCCACCTTTCCCTACACCAACTCACCATGTTTGACCCAATTCACTCCATCTTAGACCCGGGTTACACCTTGGGAGCTATGACCTTGGGCCACATATCCCTAGGTAATGAGGTTGTGCTCCACCCCATGATGACCACCTTCTTAGATCCATTCGACCCTTTCCAATGAGAGTTCAAATGTTGTCCCACACCTATACACATGGAAGTCACCCATAGGAAAAACATGCATGTGTCTAGGCTTACCACACCACTTGGCATGGACACTAAGTTGGGTCCATTCATTCATATCACCCACATGTCAAGTAGAAAGCATGAGTGGTCCATATTCAGATGTATTGGTCCACCCTCATTCATCATGGGTCTTAAGCATGTCAAAAGCATCTACGGATGTCCGGGCCCCCCGACATTCATCACCACTTTGCATGATAGGTTCACATATGGTTGCCCCGGCCCACCTAGGCCCACCAAAATCTACATAATAACATTGCATGATAAGTCCACATATGGTTGTCCCGGCCTTTCAAGGTTCATCAAGGTCCATATGGCATCATGGCATGATAGGTCCATCTATGGTTGTCCAGGTCCACCCATAACCACTAAAAGGACAGCATTCACAAAATTGCATGATAACCTTGCAAGCGCATCAACAAGAGTCATGAAATCTACAAAAGGCCGACCGACTCAATGGCGTCACCAAGAAATCCAAATGGGTGATTCCGAGATGTTGAGGAATGAGAGGCTCTCACATAGAGACAACACAAGATTGAGGTTTTGTGGGATCAGCCCCTTCTAGGTTTTGAGGTGCATTATCCCCACTACTAAGTAGGCCTCCTCAAGGGATATGAAGTTAACTTCAGTTTCAATGTGGAAAGCCTTGTGCCACACAAAGGACCCACGGTGGCACCTAGTGAGGATTTCAAGCCACTTCCTTCCTTGAGAGAGCACCCACCCCACCCTATGAGAGCATCGTCAGCCCAGAGAGCCCGACGTAAGAAACTTGAGAGAATATTGGATGAATAGGTAATCATCACTCGGAGCAAGGTGAACGGGCTCTACCTCGCTAGGTGGAAGAATCGGCTTCTTTCGGAAGACATGTGAGCGGTACCACCTCCTACTCGACGGAGTCGAGTTCTCCGCACCCCGGGAGTATGATGGGGTCATCACCATCCGTCCTGACACTCTCGACCATTCTCGTCACCCCGGAGGCGTACATCATGGTCTAGTCATTTATTTTGAGTCCTATGTGTGTTTCTTTATTTTATTTGAGTCATATCATTGTAATTTCCCTTTTATTTGAGTCATGTCCCTAGGTCTTGTGCTTATTTCCCTAGGTTTGAGTGTCATTAGATTTATTAGTTAGCTATTGGACCCAATTCATTGGGCTTGGCCCATGGGCGCCCCTATCTTACTGGTTATTAGTCAATGTGTCAAAAGTCAGGGTCTTATTGTAAATTGTGGGATCCCTATAAATAGGACCCCACTCTCTCCATTTTGAGGTAATGAATGATTAAAAGAAATTTTGAAATTCCACTACAATTGTGAGAATCTCTCTCTCTCTCTCTCTAAGGGGTGGATTCCTCTCTCTCTCTCTCTCTCTCTCTCTCTCTCTCTCTCTAAAGGGGGCGAACCCCATTCTCTCTCCTCCCCACCCTAATTTTGAAATTTTTCTCTCACCTCCCTTCCCAACCACCTCCACTCCCCACCTACCCCATTAAAGCCTCTTCCCATTCCCCACAACCCTCATCAATACTCCCCCCTTCCCAAGACCCCCTCCACCAATCCTCTCCTCACCACCCAACCCCCAACTACCCCTCCCACTTTCCCAAGCACCCTTCCCACTACCCCAAGCACCCCTCCACCTCCCTAGGCCTTTGAATTTTGAAATCCCCCTTCCCTCCACAGCCCTAGGTCGCCCCCCCTCTCTCTCATCTCCTGCACTCTCCCATTGTTCTTCTCCATCACCCCC
Source organism: Amorphophallus konjac (assembly GCA_022559845.1). Taxonomy (NCBI): domain Eukaryota; kingdom Viridiplantae; phylum Streptophyta; class Magnoliopsida; order Alismatales; family Araceae; genus Amorphophallus; species Amorphophallus konjac. The sequence goes on from CM040129.1 coordinate 134,911,695, forward strand.
ACCTTCCACCATCTAGACTGGCGACCTGCAGAGGATCACCTGCTAGCAGCGGCCACCCTGACCACCTCCCTACGCATCTGAAGGCCCAAGAGATACCCACGGAAGCGTCTGCCTGTCTTCTTCGCAACGAATGTGGTTTCGTTGTCATCCGAGCACCGAGCTGCCCGGGAGAGCCGTTCTCCCTCGACTGCGCGAAGCTCTCCTGACAGAGCACCTGAATGTGATTGGAAGCTCTTCCATGACAAATCCAGCGTGAATCAGGACAAAAGTTCTTCTGGAAAGATCTTCTTCGACCTGTCTACTTTCAGAATCAAGAGGCGGAATGCCAATCGGCATCCATTCGCAAGAGTTATTAATTTCTTCCTCCAGGCGCTCGGATCTACCTCCACTCAGTCTACACTGACCCCTCCTCAGTGTTCAGAGCCCACCTATCGACCCTAACATCAGCTGGCATCCCCGTTGGTCTTGCTTCGAAGAGGACTTGTCAACGGTTCCAACGACTCCAGCGGTACCTGATTCTGAGCTTGGGAGCAGTCGTGGCACCATCTTCTTCCTGCTGTTGGGAACCTAAAACTGTCAGATCCGAGGGTCTGCCACCCTGTTCAAGCCCCCACCCCGACCAGCAGTGGTGCCTGAAGAAATTTACAAAATTCTGGAGTCATTCTGTTCTAGATACGAAGATTCTCCAAGTGATTTCGTCCCCAAAAAAATTTGGGGGAAGTCACAGAAGCAACATCTTTGACTGACTATCAGCACTCGCAGAGAGAAGACTGAACCGATCTCGGTCTTCATTCGGCATACTTTCCCCGTTTCTCCCCCCCCCCCCCCCCCCCCGCTTGGCCGGCTGAAGGCCCCTCCCTGCGTGGAGGAATATTTTTGGTTGTAATTTGAACCCCCACCCCTAGTCCAACCCCCTTGCAAGGGGCGTAGTGCATGTAAATCTTAAATTTCAGGTTCGAAGCTTCATCAGCGCGGCGTGTGGAGAACACACGCTTCCCCGCTCGCCCACGTCTCCGACCGGAGCCGGTTTCTTCAAACCGGCTAGGTAAAATCTCGACCCTTGCTCTCAATTATCCTTGTTCATTTAATATTCTCCAATTGCGCCGTCGGTAAGGAAGAGAGCACCCGATCTTAAGGCTCCACCGCACTTTGTGTGACCACCGTGGGTGTGAGTGAGTGATCCGCATCCCTAGGCCAAGGCCAACACATTGAGTTGAATATCCTCACCTCAAGGGGAGGTTTCACTTAGACTTCGCTGGCCCTCTACCAGCAAGGGGCTTGTCCCATTCCCTCGACTCGGCATCCCTGAGTTACCCCCAGGTTAAGTGTGTGCGCCATACGAATGGCCACTTACGTAGGCTTCTTAGCCTTGTGGTTGTGCTTGCATACTTAGGTCCGAGGAAGCATTGGTCTTGTGACTATCACCTCAAGGTGGTGTCACATCACATCTGCCTCGTGACTCACCCGTCTCTGCCGAAGCGTGCCATAGCTGCAAGACAGGGCACCCCAAAAAGATAATCAGTATACCAGAAAATCAACACACACAACACAGCAAAATAAAGACATATGAAGCGCCAAAATACAACTACAACAACTTAGAAGGAGGGTTTCATGGGCCGTACTCCCTCGTCTCCACCTCCGACGCACGACCTGTGGGGGGCACTTGTTGTACCCGGACTATTTCCCAGCTAAAATAATGGGGAGTAAGGGTTCGGGCATTTCCCCAAACACCTTCAAGGCACGGGCTATCTAACCCTTTCTACAACCCTGCGGGTCCCTACAGGGGTCCTGACCAACATGCCGTGACACGCAGTGACACAAGCGATCGTCCGGGGTCAACCTCGGCAACTCACATACGGGCTTTGCCCGTATCCTACATGGCAGCCCGGGACCACCCGGGGGCGCCCCCGACGTTAAGCCACGCCACGTGGCACCCAGTGAAAGAGCCGCGGGCCCACTCCGAGACACTTTATTCAACCCTCCAAGGTCAAAGGGAGACCCGAGCAAGTCAACCACAGGCTTTGGAGGCCCGCAGCACGTGCATACGGCTCACACACGCGTGTTCGGCATATTTCCGAACACCTTGTGGGTGCATATGTTCCAGCCCTTCTACACAAAACCACGGGCCACCCTGTGGTTTTAGCATACTAATGGGGTCCTACAACGATCCCCCAGCAAGTCGGGGCCACCCCCGACCCTCAGATACATGGCAACAAGCCACTCAACTTTAGCACTCGGGCCAACCCGAGGCTACCCTGTCAACCCACCGTACAACGTGGCACAGAGCCCGAGACATTACCCACATCTACAAAATGGCCCCTCTTAGCTCCCACGAACTCCTATCCTCAATCCAAGGTCCACCGTGCGGCCCCTCAATCAGCTACCCAAGTCGTTCAGCAATCCGGGATGTGTCGGGCATTTACCCGAACACCTTCCGGGCGACTACGACAACCTGAAAAACAACGGTCCACATGGGCCCATCCCAGCCTCCCGGAGCTCAACATCCATCAAAGGACAACCCCAAACAACATAAGAAGACCCCTGGGGGCCGTCCCCCGGGGTTACGGCCGGCCCGGGGCCAGCTCGCCCAGGGGCGTGGCCGCACGCCCCAGGGAGGGCGAACTCCCTGGGGGCCGCGCCCTCCCTCCAGCCCGATGGTCCTACGACCCCGCTCAACACCGGTTCGTTCAGTCTACGGTCCTACGACGCGGTTCGTGTGCCATACCAGTTTGAGAAGTCAATGCGTGGACGCGGGAGTGCAAAGCGGCAGCACGTTGGAATTCCATAAGTCAACGCGCACACAAGCCTCCACGTATCCTCCCAGCCAACTGTCCTTTTCTTTCTTAGTCAAATTAGGAAGAAAATGCCCCAAAAAATCAAATTTTATAGGGTGGGACCGCCCCCCTCTCTCCTTGGAGCGAACCCGCCTAAACTCCCCCATGGGGGGGTTTACGCGGACAGGCTCACCCCCCCTGGCTGGTCCACGTAAACCCCCATTCAATTAAAAAAAATTTAAATTTTTTTTTTCAAAAAAAGAAAAACAAGAACCGGCCCGCCTAAACGCCCCCTGGGGTGGCCCAGGCTGGTCCGCGTAAACCCCATCCAAGGTGGGTTTAGGTGGACCAGCTCAGCCCCCTGAGCTGATCCGCGTAAACGCCTTCCCCCTCTCTCAGCCCGTGTAACCCAAGCACCACCATTCACTTGGGTTTACGCGGACCAACTCACCCCCCTTAGCTGGTCCGCGTAAACCCCCTGTGACCCTTAAACTTCCCCTATAAATACCCCTTAGGAGCTCAAGGGGTAGATACACAGCTAGATACGGACATCCAGACTCGGACTACAAGAAGCCCCGGGACATCCATCCTTCTTTGAGTGACTCCGGACAACGAGCTAAGGAGAATTGTGTGCGGGTGACTTGTTCGTTGGCTTAGTACGCTGGGGGTATGTCGTTTACGCTTCCCTCACGCCATATTTAGCCGTGACATATAAGTCAACACCCACCATGTGCGAGACGTTATGACAAGGGTGAACGTCCCCTCATGCCGGGATTACCCCTCACGTGCCCGTCGGTTGCCACCACGCACGTACCATGACGTCACGCTCTCCCGCAGTCACGAGGCCGCGTCCGACCGCTCCACTTGAGCCATGACCGGCCCTCACCCAGATATCGGATCGATGCATCCCTCCAGTCATCCAGTCATAGGCCCCCGCCCAACATCACGGCCCTGGCCCACGCCACGGGAGGAGCCCTCCGTAAAACGCATACGTGTTCATTCTAGGGTTATGAAGAAAGTGCCTTGTTATCTCAATCCTAGTTCCTTTGACACTAGATAACAACATAGACTGATCAAGATCATAAACTAGACGGTTAAAGAACTCAACAATGAGTCTAGGATAATAGATTATGTGTTTGCTCAAGAACCTTTTCCATCTCTGAAATTTGACAATATCAACCATTTCAGAAAATTTTTCAATCATCTTGTTGTCATGAAAATCTATGAATCGAGGAAGCACAATTTTTCCTGTTTCCAAAATAATTTTCGCTTTGCTAGAAGGTTTTGCAGAAGTACCTCTTTCTTCTGAAACTTCACCTACTTTTTCTTTTCCCTTTCTCTTCTTTCTTTCTGGAGCCTCTTCGCTTGGCTCAACTTTAACCTCCTCTTGTAGCAAAAGCTCTGCAGCCTTTCTTTTTCCTTTGGCTGAATCTTTCTGAATGGGTTCGGAAGGAGCTTCTTTTGCATGTACCTCTTTGGTCTTCCTCTCGCAATGTCGAACCTCTTCAGACATTTTAACTTGAGGAGTTGTAGGCTGCTACTCCTTAGAAGCCTTCTTCTTCCCCTTGCTCTCTGTTGCCGGAGAAGACATCGTGAAGAAGGATGATTGAGAGAAATACGATGCCTTACGAGAATGATGAGGGAAAATGATGAAGCAAGTGGAGAGAATGTGAAGAGGCGAGTAGAAGAACCGCGGAGAGGTGAAACCAGAGAAATGCTCACGGCGGAGAGTCGTGAGTGCGGGAATGACTTGGCTTGAATGCGGGGACACAAACGACACTTTAGGGTTAAACAATATATAGAATATACTATCGCCTTTACCCGATAAACATTTCATACCCAAACTACCCCTCTCGTATATATAAAATACTTTTCTTCTCCTCTTTTATGGTCTTCGGCGTATTAAGCTTATATCTTATACATTTGGTCCTCTAAAAATCATCTTTTAACGCACAATCAATGGAGATAAACATTTTAATCATAGTATAATGCCCAGTAAGTATGAATCATCAATTTTACTTATTATTTTCATTAGATAAAACTGGTTTCAAAATAAGTCTTATATTACGTTTAAGTCCTGTTTCAGCTTCTGAAGTAGAACCAGAGTCAACCATATCAACTTTTTCTTTTCTTTTCTTTTCTTTTCTTAATAGGAGCATTCCGAAATAACTGGCCTTTTTACTCAAGGAGACATGTTTATCAGACACCAGAATCCTTGGTTACTCAGCACAGTCTACCTTTATGCCATCTTTTATGAACAGGGATAGCTCATTTCTTCATGACATAATTTCTAGATTTCTTTGATCTAGATAACTAGTTTCTCAAAAAATATGTCATTGCTCTTCCATATTACATTTATTTTACTTAATGGCGTATTCCCTGGTCTACATCCAGATCAGCTTGAAGACATGATTTAAAACACCCTATAAGACATCCTCTTCTACCAGATTATCTTATTACTCACAATTTTCAGATTGATGATTTTTCTTTAGCTGGACACTTCCAGTTATTAGAATGTTTTCATGATGTGACACAATATGCAGCGGAGGATAATGATACTAATTTGATGTGACGTGACTCCCTTGGACCTAGGATAGCAAGCAACACTATGAGTCGGCAACGTCACACATGCGGTTTCGCTCGCGGAAGCACGCTCGGATCTATAGGAGGACCGGCGATGGGGGTTAGGGTCCGAGTTTGGACCTCGCGGTTGCAAGGGTCGGCCGGATAGGGATAGATCCCAATGGGACAGGGATGCCCGATTTCAAGGGCGGCCGGCACGCCGAGGGCGTGGGATGCAATGGCTCTCTCTCAACTTGCTCCGCGACGAACACAAGAATTGATTGAATTGCGGGTCGGGCGCTCCTCTCACCTCCGACGGACAACTAAAAGCAATACTAAGCAAGCAATGGTAATAACCAGCAAAGAAGAGTGGCCAACTGCTCACCTGATCGGCATGAAGACGCCGAACCCGGGCGGAGACGAGGGCGAGCAGGGAAGTGTGGTCCCCGCACACTGCGCCGGTGTAGCTTCAAAAACCTGCCAAGAGTACAATTACTACACCTCGCGCAGGAGGGTGATCTCGGGAGTGGGAATTGATTAATTACAGCAAACACTACCACCACGCAGGGTGGGGCGGTAAGCCGGCCAGGCGGGGATGGGAGGACGGACCGAAATGGTAGAAAGGAAATCAATGTGGGTTCAGCTGCAATTTGGATGGCTGGACAGGGTGTTGTTGTTGCCTCTGTCCCGGGCTTGTCCGGACTCCGAATTGAGCGAAACCACCTCGCAATGCTTCCTGACTTGAAGCCGGTGTTGTCTGAATTTTGGGGCGGCCTTTGGAGTCAGGGAATGGCAGCACTGGCGACTGAACCAGGACAGTTGGTGTGGTCTCTGGCCGGACCTGTTCTGTGGAAGTAGGTTGCAGATGCTGTCACGGGCGCTCCCGAACTCCGATTCGCACGAAATCAGCGGTGTCGTCTCCGTGGTCAAGGTAGCTTTCAGCTGGAGTTGGTGGGCCTGCGATCTGAGGCCGTGGACGAACGGTGTGCCCTGAAGAGTAGGCACTGGTCGCTGTAGGCTGCTGGAGGCAGATCCGCGCGACAGAGGGAGAAAATTCGGAACTCTGGCCCCGGGATGCCGAATGAGGTTCTGTTTCTTTCTCCTGCTTGGAGACAGATGGAGGAAGAACTTTGATGAAGGGCCATGGGTCTGAATCCTCCACAATTAGTCGTGGTGCAGCGACGAGCCGGATTGCAGACTCTGGCCGCAGTGACTACGAGATATGAGCAGTGGATTGCAGAAGTTGTCACGGCCGGTCCCGGATGCCGAATCACAAACCGTCGGAGCCGCTGGAACCATGGACGAAGCCTCTACACAGAAAAACTGACGGAAACACTTTCTGAAGTCGGGGTGGGCAGGAGGACGCCGATGAGTGGGAACAGGTCGCTGTAGACTGCAGGAGGCAGACCCGCGTGACTGAGGGAGAAACTTCGGAACTCTGGCTCCCGGATGTCGAATGCAGTTCCGCTTCTTGCTTCTGGTCGTGGACAGATGGAGGAAGAATTTTTAAGAAGAGACTTCAGCCTGATTCCTTCGCCGTTGGTCGTGAAGCAGCTTCCAATCGGGCTCAGGCTTTCTGCAGGTGGTGTCTGGCGCAGTCGGGGTAGGACAGCTCTCACGGGTGGCCACGAACTCGGAATTGCACGATTCTATCTCGCCTGCGTAGGGGACTGGATGACCTTTCCAGAAAGGTAAGATACGCCCTCAGATGTCACCGTACAAACTCGGGGTAGCTTCTGCAAGACGGGTCTTCTTCTGCTACCTGCAGACTTGACTAGGTAAAGGGGTGGTGGTGGAGCTTGGTTAAAGGGAATGGTGATGTAGCAATGGTGGGAGGGCTGGTGGTGATGGTAGGGGGAGTTTAGGGGTGTGGAGAGGAGTGGAGCAGGGGAGATGGAGGTCCAAGAGGGTGGAGGGGAGGGGAGGCCGCAGCTGGGAGAGAGGGGGATGGGGTGGTCGGCCAAGGCAATGGAGGTGGAGAGGGGTTGAGGGGTTCGACCCTAGGAGGGAGGGGAAGGGGGTGGACGACCTAGGGAGTTGATGGGCTGTATTGGGGAGAGGAAGAGTCTTCTAGGGAGGTGGATGGTTGCTTGGGGAAGGGGGATGGATGCTTTGGGAAGGTGGAAGGGTGCTTGGGGAGGTGGAATGAGTAATGGAGAGAAGTAATGGGGCCTTGGGAGTTGAAGGGACTTGCCTAGGTGGCAAGTGAGGTGGCAAGGGGTGAGGAGAGAGGGGAATTTCGAAATTTAGAGAGAGAGGGAGGGAGGAGAGAGAGGGGGTTCGCCCCTAGGAGAGAGGGAGAGAGAGAATTAGAGAGAGAGAGAGCTAGAGAGAGAGAGAGAAGACTCAAGGGGATTCAAGTGGGTTTAATTTTCATTCATTCATCAATTACCCTCTTCAAGTGGGGGATTGGGGTCCTTATATAGAAAACCCACAATTTACAATAAGTCCTCACATTGTGGACAACTGACAGAAGACAAAAGGTTGGGGAAGGGGGCGCCCATGGGCCAGGCCCAATGAACAGGCCCAATAACCTACTAAGCTAGTTAATGAAGCTTGGACTTAGGTAAATGACTAACTAACTTAGGTAATAGACTCAATAAAGGGAAAATTACATAGATAAGACTCAAGAAAAATGAGAGAACTACATGGCTATACTCAGAAAATGATGGCGAACAAAATGGCGAGCAGCAGGACCATGTGAAGGGGTAAGCGATGTCCCCATCATACTTCCGGGGTGCGGAGAACTCGACTCCGTCGAGTAAGGGCCCACCGGGGAAGCAGCTCAGGGTGACCTGCAATCTCCAAACCCATCCTGCACCTGCGACCAGGGGACGGCTCTTCATCCTCTCAAGGCGGCCCGGACACACCTTCGTGCTGGCGTTGGAACCCTGCTTGCATAGTATTGCCCCTCTGTGTACACGTCGGGCTCTCAAGGCTGTTTTGTGGAAGCACTCCGGGGTGTCCCTCTTAAAGGAAGTTATAGGCTCAAAGTACTCACTGGGATTCACCGCGGTGCCCATGTAGGGTGCCGGATCAGCCGCATGATAATTGGGGTATATCCCATAGCCCATTAGTAAATCAAATCCATAAGCCAGGTTTGCCAAAGCCACTCGGAACATGAAAGGTCCAAGTCCTCGTGCCCTTGATTTGGAGGTGGCCCTAAGATAGAGTCGTTCCAATGCCACCATCGCAAGGTTTCCTCCTTGGATTTCAAAGTGCCACCCGTGAGTTATAGCCCGCTCATTATGATCGTCACTACCCATATTTGGATGCTTGCTTGACTGAGTATGCTTTAAGTGATGGTGCGGTGGGGGTGGGAAGTATGTGGTATGCAAAGGGGGACCGGGGCAACCATACATAGACCTATCATTCATGGATGTGATGAGGCATCTTGTGGACTCAGGGGGGCCTGGGAAACCATAGGCGGATCTATTGTGTATGGCTGTGAGAGTTACCGGGGGACCCGGACATCCACGTGTGCTCCATTTAAGTGCAAGGGCTATGAAGAATGTGGGTGGACCAGTACAACCAAATGTAGGCCAGTTATGCATTGACCCTAAACTGTGCGTGACATGCATGGGAGGGCTGGACTCGTGACCCTTGTCGAATGATGTGACATACCAAGGTGGGTGCTTTCTTCTCCTAGAGATGATGACCATGTGTGTGGGTTTGGGGTGGCTTTTAAGCTCCCATTTGTAAGGGTCGAAGGGATCATAGTCGGTATGCATCGTGGGGTGGGGCACTACCTTGTTCCCTAGGTGTATACTGCCCATGGTTATGGTTCCCTTGGTGTGGACTGGGTCTAGGACGAGGTGTGTTGGTTCAAGCATGGTTGGTAAGGGTAGGAGGGAGTGGGTGGTGGGTAGGGCGGCCAGGTCCCATGGATTCATTGTCTTCCACGGGGTGGGATCAAAGGGGTCGTGGAATGTGTTACCAAGGGTGAGGTATTCTTTCACCTCAAGGTCTCCAAATGAGGGTGAGTCCTCCTCCTCAAATGTAGTAGTTGAACCGAAGTTCGAGGAGGGTTGGTTGGTCATGTTTGGAGGGCTTGGCATCCTACCCGAAAAAAGTAACTCCAATTCGCGGATAGCATCGGGCTCTTCGGGTATGGGGAGGGATAAAAGAAGGTCGCTAGTGTAGCAACCCACAGTGTAAATGGAAGAGATGGACCCGATACATAGATGTAGGAGGTTAAGACTCCTAGGTTGGTCGGCTACCGTGGTCAACATGCCAGTTAGCTTTATTTGCCAAGTTAGACCCTCAAGAAAATCCCCTAATGTTTCCACCTGATAGGATGATTGGATTGTGGTGTGATAGGTGGATACGGGTACTATAGGAAGATTTTGCTCCATGGGTGGGTAAGCATGGACCACGAGATCTCCCAATGGGTTCTCCTTTAGCCAACGTGAAAGGGGTTCTCCTATGATAAGCTCGGTCCTTATTAAGGAGGGTGGTGTAAGGTGAAGACCACCATGTGAAGTTCCTTCTTCTTCCTGGACATGGGCGATCTCTATGGCGGGGGTTGGTGTGTTCACCTCTATGGGGTCGGGTATGGGAATCATGGGTTCCTCTATCAAGGAGGTGAGATGGTTCCTTGAGGGTGGGGTGGTGAGGGTAGGTGTGTGGTACCCCCGGGGTGGGAGGTAAAGGGGCACTTGGTTTGGGATCGGTAAGGGGAGAAGTGGAGGCCTAGGTTGGGGTTGGATAGGGGTTGGTAGTGGAAGATGGATGGGTTGAGGAGGATTGGGTTGGTTGGTTTTAGGGGGTGTGTCTCTTTTAGGGGAAGATGGAGGGGTGGTTTTGGGGACCAAGGAAGTTTGTGGAGTGTGGGTTTGTGGGAGAGTTTTGGGTGGGGTGGTGGTGGCCATCATGGGCCTAGGTGGAGTGGACATGGGGACCACACGGGTTGGAATGGTGAGGGTGGAGTGAGCCATGATGCTTCCCCCACTTGGGTTGGGAACTTCTTGGCCTAACCCATGATATTGTGATTCATACTCTTCTTCCCAATCGGGGGAGGCCTCATATTCCTCAACTTCAATCTCATTCCTTTGTGGTGTGGGGGTCTTGCTCTCCAAGGGAGTGGGAAGGCCTTTTGGCGATGGGGTGGTACAAGTTGGAATTATTTGGGGCGGTGGAGTTTGGACCCTAAGGGAGGTCTTGGGTTGACTGGGAGGGGAAGGGGGAGTGGGAGTGCTCCTCGAGTGATGATTCACAAGGTGGGAGTGGGTAGGTTGGGGAGTGAAGATCTTCCTAATCTCACTCCTCATCTCTTCCAATGAGTCTATGGGTCCTTTGGTTTCCCATCTAAATTCATCCCGAGGTGACTAAGCTCTAGGGTCGTGGTTCCTTTTTGCTTCAAGCCGGTCAAGTCGGGTGGTGAGGGTATCAAGATAGTTATGAATCTTGTTGGTGAGAGTGTCAAATCGGTCCATGGATATTTGGGACATCTCCCTAGGGTGGTCATGCAACGGAGTGATGGAAACCATGATGCAAGGGAGACTCAAATGATAATGCCCAAGGACTAGACTCGTAGAGACAAGTCTAAAACTTGCTCTGATACCAATTTGATGTGACACAATATGCAGCGGAGGATAATGATACTAATTTGATGTGATGCGACTCCCTTGGACCTAGGATAGCAAGCAGCACTATGAGTCGGCAACGTCACACATGCGGTTTCGCTCGCGGAAGCACGCTCGAATCCGTATGAGGACCGGCGATGGGGGTTAGGGTCCGAGTTTGGACCTCGCGGTTCCAAGGGTCGGCCGGATAGGGATAGATCCCAATGGGCCAGGGATGCCCGATTTCAAGGGCGGCCGGCACGCCGAGGGCGTGGGATGCAATGGCTCTCTCTCAACTTGCTCCGCGGCGAACACAAGAATTGATTGAATTGCGGGTCGGGCGCTCCTCTCACCTCTGACGGACAACTAAAAGCAATACTAAGCAAGCAATGATAATAACCAGCAAAGAAGAGTGGCCAAGTGCTCACCTGATCGGCGTGAAGACGCCGAACCCGGGCGGAGACGAGGGCGAGCGGGGAAGTGTGGTCCCCGCACACTGCGCCGGTGTAGCTTCAAAAACCTGCCAAGAGTACAATTACTACACCTCGCGCAGGAGGGTGATCTCGGGAGTGGGAATTGATTAATTACAGCAAACACTACCACCACGCAGGGTGGGGCGGTAAGCCGGCCAGGCGGGGATGGGAGGACGGACCGAAATGGTAGAAAGGAAATCAATGTGGGTTCAGCTGCAATTTGGACGGCTGGACAGGGTGTTGTTGTTGGCTCTGTCCCGGGCTTGTCCGGACTCCGAATTGAGCGAAACCACCTCGCAATGCTTCCTGACTTGAATCCGGTGTTGTCTGAATTTTGGGGCGGCCTTTGGAGTCAGGGACTGGCAGCACTAGCGACTGAACCAGGACAGTTGGTGTGGTCTCTGGCCGGACCTGTTCTGTGGAAGTAGGTTGCAGATGCTGTCACGGGCTCTCCCGAACTCCGATTGGCACGAAATCAGGGTGTCGTCTTTGTGGTCAAGGTAGCTTTCAGCTGGAGTTGGTGGGGCTGCGATCTGAGGCCGTGGACGATCGGTGTGCCCTGAAGAGTAGGCGCTGGTCGCTGTAGGCTGCTGGAGGCAGATCCGCGCGACAGAGGGAGAAAATTCGGAACTCTGGCCCCGGGATGCCGAATGAGGTTCTGTTTCTTTCTCCTGGTTGGAGACAGATGGAGGAAGAACTTTGATGAAGGGCCGTGGGTCTGAATCCTCCACGATTAGTCGTGGTGCAGCGACGAGCCATGTTGCAGACTCTGGCCGCAGCGACTACCAGATACAAACAGTGGATTGCAGAAGTTGTCACGGCCGCTCCCGGATGCCGAATCACAAACCGTTGGAGCCGCTGGAACCGTGGACGAAGCCTCTACACAGAAAAACTGACGGCAACACTTTCTGAAGTCGGGGTGGGCAGGAGGACGCCGATAAGTGGGAACTGGTCGCTGTAGACTGCAGGAGGCAGACCCGCGTGACTGAGGGAGAAACTTCGGAACTCTGGCTCCCGGATGTCGAATGAAGTTCCGCTTCTTGCTTCTGGTCGTGGACAGATGGAGGAAGAATTTTGAAGAATAGACTTCAGCCTGGTTCCTTCGCCGTTGGTCGTAAAGCAGCTTCCAATCTGGCTCAGGATTTCTACAGGTGGTGTCTGGCGCAGTCGGGGTAGGACAGCTCTCACGGGTGGCCACGAACTCGGAATTGCACGATTCTTTCTCGCCTGCGTAGGGGACTGGACGACCTTTCCAGAAAGGTAAGATACGCCCTCAGATGTCACCGTACAAACTCGGGGTAGCTTCTGCAAGACGGGTCTTCTTCTGCTACCTGCAGACTTGACTAGGTAAAGGGGTGGTGGTGGAGCTTGGTTAAAGGGAATGGTGATGTAGCAATGGTGGGAGGGCTGGTGGTGATGGTAGGGGGAGTTTAGGGGTGTGGAGAGGAGTGGAGCAGGGGAGATGGAGGTCCAAGAGGGTGGAGGGGAGGGGAGGCCGCAGCTGGGAGAGAGGGGGATGGGGTGGTCGGCCAAGGCAATGGAGGTGGAGAGGGGTTGAGGGGTTCGACCCTAGGAGGGAGGGGAAGGGGGTGGACGACCTAGGGAGTTGATGGGCTGTATTGGGGAGAGGAAGAGTCTTCTAGGGAGGTGGATGGTTGCTTGGGGAAGGGGGATGGATGCTTTGGGAAGGTGGAAGGGTGCTTGGGGAGGTGGAATGAGTAATGGAGAGAAGTAATGGGGCCTTGGGAGTTGAAGGGACTTGCCTAGGTGGCAAGTGAGGTGGCAAGGGGTGAGGAGAGAGGGGAATTTCGAAATTTAGAGAGAGAGGGAGGGAGGAGAGAGAGGGGGTTCGCCCCTAGGAGAGAGGGAGAGAGAGAATTAGAGAGAGAGAGAGCTAGAGAGAGAGAGAGAAGACTCAAGGGGATTCAAGTGGGTTCAATTTTCATTCATTCATCAATTACCCTCTTCAAGTGGGGGATTGGGGTCCTTATATAGAAAACCCACAATTTACAATAAGTCCTCACATTGTGGACAACTGACAGAAGATAAAAGGTTGGGGAAGGGGGCGCCCATGGGCCAGGCCCAATGAACAGGCCCAATAACCTACTAAGCTAGTTAATGAAGCTTGGACTTAGGTAAATGACTAACTAACTTAGGTAATAGACTCAATAAAGGGAAAATTACATAGATAAGACTCAAGAAAAATGAGAGAACTACATGGCTATACTCAGAAAATGATGGCGAACAAAATGGCGAGCAGCAGGACCATGTGAAGGGGTAAGCGATGTCCCCATCATTTCAGCTCCATTGAAAATACTTTCAAGAGTCATTTTGAACAATTAATTATAAGATATAATCTTTATAGACCGAAGATCACTTAATTGGGAAGATCAACATTTTTTATACAAGAAAAGGGGTGGTTTCAATAACCAATAATGTATAATAGGTAAAGATAATAGAATTCCATATATTACTTCCCCTAAGTGTCAACATATGAGAATGAATAGTAGGAATTGGGTGAGAAGAGATAGGCCATGGGCAGATTACACGGATGGAAGATGAGGGAATAGAATGTCTAGCCACATAAGAGCAAGTGTCCAATTCGATATAGGATTACAGACAGCCTTAGACTTCAACATCCTCAGCCTTCACTTGACCCAAAAACTTCAGATTAGCTCTAACAAAACCAGCTCAATATAAATAGTGATCAGCTCAAACTTAGCAGCTCAACATATCAGCTCAACCAGCAACAACTTCCAAATCCATGATATTCAGCATACAATCCACTGATTTAAATCTGACCAGATCAGCTCTGCTCCCCCTCACGAAGTGCAGAGATTCTAATCAAACATAACTTTACTTTTCTTGCAGATACACAGAGATGTAGATTCTATATGCATGTTTTATTTCTAGATGCACGAATAAGCAATCAACTAATTCTTTTTGGATTTTTAGGGTTTAACGATATACAATAAACTCGGTTCCTAAATGCAGCATGCGGGGAATTTAACAAATCATGCATCATCACATACACTTATCTTCGTGTGCATTCATTTGAGGCAGATAAATTCAGAAAGTAGTGTAGGAGCAGAGATTTTAAGACTGACCTGAAAAGTGCAGTCATGGGGTGTTCTTCTCGAATGCCTTGGTTTATTTACCTACAAAATAACACTTATTTTGGGCAGGCAAGAACCCAAGCAGTCTTGGGTCCTTAGTTAACTTTTGCACCTATAAAGGGTGCTCTCCACAATTTTCTAGCATTAAGGTCATCAGATTTCAACAAATGATAGTAGGACAGGACATGACCAAACCATCCACAATAGTGACAGGAAACACTAGATTTCATGTTCTTTTTATAGGGATGAGCATGTGCATGAATTGGATATGATTGAACATGATTTCTACTTCTGTTAACATGAAAACTTCTCTTTCTGTTTACACTAGAATAATTCTTTTTCTGAACATGCCAATAGTCTTTGACTAAGTGGCCAGCCTTCCCACAATGGGAGCATTCAATGTACTTGCCTCTAGAACCAAGGTAAGTTCTATCAGAGACATGATTCACATGAAACTTATTCAGGCCTGAGAGATTTCTTTTTGCAGGGAATGAAACAAATTCAGACTTAAGTTTCTTCTCTGGAGCATGCCAACAAAAGGCAGCAATGTGGCCAAACTTGCCACAGCAATAACATTGAATTTTTTTTTCTGGTCAGTAGGAGGTTTCCTAGGAAGATGATTTCTAGGATACATCCTAACAACATTTCTTTCATCATTTATCAATGTTAAATAGTCATGCATAATATGTCCAACCTTCCCACAATAGTGACATGTTATTACCTTTTTATTCACATTCACTTGATTGACAGAACTAACATTCGCATGAGAATGTGAATGTGTTTGTGAGCAGTGAGCAGCATGTACATGTAAATCAGGGACATGTTTGGACTTATTCATATTAACATTTTTATTTCATTTTTGAACCTTTTTCTGATTTTTATCTGAATCTTCAGCTTTCTTTGCAGTGAATTGAAAGATGGAAGAACTAGATTGGTTAGCCTATTCAGAACTTTTCACGAATACAGTTGACTTCTTCTT
Source organism: Amorphophallus konjac (assembly GCA_022559845.1). NCBI lineage: Eukaryota > Viridiplantae > Streptophyta > Magnoliopsida > Alismatales > Araceae > Amorphophallus > Amorphophallus konjac. The sequence continues at coordinate 134,927,163 of CM040129.1, forward strand.
TTCATTAGTCTATTTGTTGACAGGCACATAACCGAGTACTTCTTTTTAAAAATTCACCTTAGAACCAAGCAGTTTATTCAAATTATCCTTTCCTTTCACAAATTTAGACATAGAAGCCTTTAGATCATCAATTTCAGTTTGCAATAACACAATGTCACCTTCACATGAAATTATTTGATTATGCAAACCATCATTGAGTCTTTTCAAATTTTCATTTTCCTGTAGTATCTTCAAATTCTCATTAGCTTCTTTGTCATTCAGAATTGCCTTACCTTTTTCAATGGATATCAGTTTTTTAGAAAGTACAATGTTCAAAACCATCAGTTTCTTATTTTGATCTTTCAAGCAACCATTTTCTTCAAATAGTTTTTCTTTTGCAAATTGTCATCATAATCTATATCATTAATCAAATCTCTGAGAACGGCACTGTCATTGCAAGAATCATTTTCTTTGATGAGCCTATTCCTTAAACTCTTATTCTCAGACTTCAAGTGTTCTATTTCATTTTCTTTTTCGTTCATATCTGACTTTAGGTTTTCATTTTCCACCTTCATACTTCTGACTTCATGCAGCATTTCTTTTATTAGTTTCTTCTTCTCAGATTTAATTTTATCGTACTTCTCAATTAAATGCTCATTCAACACAATCAAATCTTCGAGGCAGAAATTACCAGTGTCAGGGTTTACCTGTGACAAAGTCTCCTCCATATCACCCTGGTCTTCGTCTGTTGCCATGAGACACTTCACCTCATCCTGACATTTTGTGGTTGCAACCATATCAACAACTTCTGACGCACTGCAACAATGAAGCACACATCGAAACTTGTCAGTATTTATAGCCCTTCGAGTTAGCTCCAGGGCCTTCTGATTCTTTATGAATTTCAAGTGGTCCGATGTTTTCCATAAGGAATTATCCTTTGGAACTTCATAAGAGCTATGTGCAATTATTATCCATAGATCTGGATTAACCTGCATCACGTACTCTCTAAATTGATTAAACCACTTGTAAAAACCTAGACCCTCAAACCTCGGAAGATCAATCATGAATTCCATGCTCAGATAGAATCAGAATTCTAAATAGAGAAGAGATCAAAACAATGCAAGTGGACGGATCAACTCAGATTGCACCGAAGTCAATTACGGATCGGATCTGTAGGTCGCTAGTGTTGATAATTTTATCTCTCTTTCCTTTACCCCGCCCCTAACTATGCTAATAACATAATAGCATGAAAGGCATGGAAGATGATGAACAAAGGGGGATGAGAGATAGAAACATATCGTGATCGCCACCAAGGGTTAACAATGCCACAAGGATGAAGAAAGGAGAGGAACGGCGCCGTGTACCTTGGAACTTAAAGACTTGATCACGCTTAAAGAATGGGGTGCGGGGAACGGTGTGGGATCGACCTCCTCTCCTTCTAGCTGGCTAGATGAAGAGGGCCTCACGTTCATGTCATGCTCTCCTGCAAAACAAAGCCAAAACACAATGGAAAAAACCCATTAGATCATGAAGTGTAGTATCAATCTCAAAGTGATAAAATATAGGTAGAAATTGAGGGAAAACTCACCGGGGGAAAGTTTTTAACCCCTGTGGAAGGGTGGAAAAGATAGGTGTGTGTATTGTCCATGCATGAGAGTTGAAATCACGGAATTTGGTTGAGAGAATAGAGAGAAAATGTTGATGCAAAACGTGCAAAAGTGCATGTGTAGGAGAAAAGTGCAGGGAACTGTGATGATTTGTGATTTTGAGGAGACTAGAACTAAGAGTATAGATAACCAAATTAAGCCCAGAAGGATGCAATGGAAAGTCAATACTTCTCTCTTCAAGCTGGGGTCGAAGTTGTGAGTTGGAGTTGCAGCATGGCTTCGCCCCACGTCTGGAAAGAGCCCTCCTTGGCAACTGCGAACTGGGCAGTTTATATAGAGGTTACAGAAAACCCAGAAAGTTCTCCCAAGATTTTAGGAGAAAGAGTCCACCAAAATTCATGTTCTATGGATCAATCTTGAGATAATACAAAGGATAAGAAGTAGGAAAAAGTGGGACTCAATTTGGTGGAAGGATCTGGAAGATATGGCTTCTAGAAGGGAACCCCGGAGCTTAATCTGCAGAGTTTGTGTTGAACGAGGACGCATAAACCCCCAACTTTCATCCGTGTTTTTGAGCATGATAGCCAATGAAAATCTAAGATCTATGGATCAAATTCAAGATAATATAAAGGAGAAACCATAGGAACAAACATCGCTCAATTCATAGTAGAATTTAAGAAGTTATGGGCTCTGCAAGAGGGCCACGGCGCACAGAAACGGAGCAGAGTCCAGCACGAATTGGACTCTCGGTGTTATCTGGCGGTCTATCGTAAGACCGCCAGAGGCAACAAATGGTCTAAGGTAGGACCGTAAGGCTCTGGGGGTTGAACGGGATGATTTTAGGCAAGTTTAGGTGTAACGGTCTATTAATAGACCGTCACTTGTGTTTTGGCGGTCTTACAATAGACCTTCACATGGGCTCTGGCGATCTAATAATAGACCTTCACATGGCTCTGACGGTTTACTAATAGACCTTCACATCGATGAAGGAACATTTTGGGCAAACTGCGCGCGACTTCAGAAATTGAAGAATATCTCTCAAACGGTGTAGAACTAGCGAAAGTGGTAGAAGAAGGAATTGTAAATAATGGAAAGAGGAACAACTTTCATAAAGAGAGTAAATGAGAAAATGATCATAAGAAGGTGAAAATGGGGATACAAAAGAGAGAGAAAATTTTGGGACGTAGGTGAACATCATAGCCTTCTGGAAAAATGCCAATAGCTCACAATCGGGGCAGAACTGGCCAATGGCGTAGAAGAAGAAATTGTAGATCTTTAAAAATTGAACAACTTTGGTGAAGGGAACATTTTGAATAGAGGGCTAGAAGAGGGTGAAAAAGAACCACTTTCAGGACTATACAGTGAGAGAGAGCCGATTGCTTGATGGAAGCCGACCTAAATGGACCGTAAGTCGACTTAGAAGTCAAAAGTTGATAAGATAAGCTCTAGGGACTCTAAGAAATCATGATCTCTAGGGCTCAAAGGGAATGGAACAATGAAAATTGGCTCGAAATCTATCCAAGAAGGCTCCAAAATAATGGCTAATTCGGGACATCAAAAATGATGAATAAGAGAAATGACGCAACTTACAGGCTAAAAATGGGTGTCAACAGTTGGACCTCCTTGATGTCCTCTTTGCAAGAGAATGAGCGAAAGCGACGCGGAGGCGGAATGGAAAGAAGATGGAGTGAAAGCGACAGTGACTTGAAATGGAGATGACGTGGAGATGAAGCGGAGAGAAATGATAAGCGGGCATCAAGGCAAAAGACACCCGTCACAACCAACAAGGGATAGGATTTCTCTCGAAAACGCTGAACTAACCACATGAAATGATTGACAAGGATGAGACATGTCTGGAGAACTAACTAAGGGAGGAAATGAAACACGACCAACCTCATCAGGGACACAATCCACGGACAATGAGTGGGTCGGCAGGAAACACAGCATAGGAGCTGGAAAAGGAGAGATAAGACTGAGATAAAATCCAGACAGGAATCACGCTGGCCAACCAGACCAAGCGGGAAGATCAGAGAAATCGTTCAAATTTGAAGTGGAATGAAAATCTCTTACCCAAAATAAGCACAATCAACCATTGCTAAGGAGAAATCATTGAGAGAATTTTGAGACGTGAGTGCTCAAAATGATATGATGCATGCTGGGCTAAAATAAAGAAATCATCAAAATGAATGCAAAGAAAGTATAAAAAAGAAAGTACTCAAGGATACTATTTCTAGACTAAGTCAAGACAGGGTCAAGAGTCTTCTTGCAAGCACGGCGTGCGAGATAGAGTCCATCGTCCCCCACCCGACTCAACCGAGCGGCCTATCCAACGATTAACCGTATGCTCTTAGATCATCATCATTTTTGTTAAAGGGGAACATCAGATCCCAGAACACACGGACAACCAGCCAGTCCTTGAGAGACTATAATAAGGTAGATACCATATAGTAATGTAACAAAGAGTTGGGATAGAGAGCCATACCTGACTTACCTGCCAAGCGAAACGACATCTTTTTTTGATTTTTTGATTTCTGCTTTTAAAATTTTTATGAATTTTCAAATAAGACAGACATGACAAATAAGCAAGTATAAACATAACGAATATGACGTGGGACGAATCCCGGTCGGAGGCTAGGACCTACAGCCAGCAAATTCGTGAGCAACTACGCCTAGACGAAGAGACAACCACGCACGCGACTAGCAAACTCAACACGGGCAACGAAGTGATGGCTAGGCGAGCAACGGCTCGAGGGGCGTCGGACACGGTCTTAACAGTGAGAGGGCTGGTAGAGACCACCCGGGGAAGCTAGGAAGGGGCACCGGATGCAACCGGGCAGACCGGTACCGAGGGAACCGGTTCAAGTGTGCGCTCAACTCACCCGGCAACAAGTCACTCTAATGTAGTGGAATATGAGGGATCGGGCACTCGTCTCACCGGCGCGACAAAGGAATCAATACTAAACCAGCAGGGAGGGAGTGGCAACTGAATGTACCTAGCCATCCGAAGGATCGGCTCCGGTCGGAGACGAGGGTGAGTCGGGAGCGTGCGCACCCGGCGGACACGCTGCGTCGCTGTAGCTTCTGGTGGACCTACTAGTACAACCAAACAAATGCCTCCACACAGAGAGGGGGAACTAGGGGATGGGGTAATCACTACATGCACTACCCTCACGCAGGAGGGGGGACCATGGGGAGGGGAAGACCGAGGTGCTGGTTGGTGAACTGGCCTGCTGGGATGACGCCCCTTGTCCTACACGGTATGCTGAGCACGGACGTCCAAACGGAGTGCCGTCAGCGCTCAGACGAAGCCTGGGGGGTTCTGGGACATCCCTGAGAATATGATGTTGATCTGAGATCTCTGGAGGGCGGGGCCGGCCGGAGAAGTGGACCTATGCGATTCTGTCCCGCAGGATAGGGTTGCGCAGTCGTGGGGCAGTCACCGGTACGCTCGTTGTAAAACTTCAAACGAGGTGGGACCAACTCGGGGGGATAGTAGACAGGGAGGTCTACGAACCCTCAAGAGATGGCGGCCATTGGATCACCGGGCCGGGCGTGGTTGCAGAAGTGGCAAGCCTCTGATTCATGGGCGAGCAGCCGGATAGAGGTGCAATGGCCGTGGTGGAACTTTCTGCACGGACGTCGGAACGAGATGAAACCACCTGGGTTGCTTTCGTGTCGTCAAGGGGCACAACGTTTCTGAAGACGCCCTGGGCCGATGGCGAATAGGTTGGGCGTGGCACGCTCTGCAAGGTAGGCACACAGTCTGGGCAGACTGGGTTGCACCTGATCTGCATAGTGGTGGGAGAACAAACGCCACGACCAGTGCCGACGTTGAAACGGTACGAAACAACCTCTGCTGCGAAGAGGGATCGGAGATGAACGAACCCAATGAAGGGGTCTCGGGCAGATTCACACAGGGGACGGCGGTGTGGCTGCTGTAAAGTCGACCAAAGTTCTGCCTCAAGTCTGGGAGCAGCAGAACAGAGGAGATCTTCAACGCCGGTGTCAAGGATGAAGCCGTGGGATGCCGGGGATGCTATGGACGAACCTGGGGTGGGGAGAGGGTGTGTTGCAGAGGGGAGGGGTGGCTGGTGATGGCTGGGACATGGGAGACATGGGGGGGTGCGAACTAGGGTTTGGGGATGGGGGGTTGCGAACTACGGATTGGGAGAGAGGGAGGCCGCGGCTAGGAGTTGGAGGATGGAAGAAATTTGAATTTTTGGTAAAACTTTCCTAAAGAGAAGGAGGGATTTTAGGAGGGAGAGGATAATAGGATGGAATTTTGATGAGATTTGGAGGGCTGAGATTTAATTTGAAAGGGATTAGGAAGGTGATAAGAGAGGTAGGAGGGAAATAGGAAACTAGATGAGGGAAAGGAGGAGGGAATCAAGGGGGATAAGGCTGATGTAGCAAGGTGGAGAGAGGAAGGGGGAAGGGTGGCTCACGGCCCAAGGAGGGAGGAGAGAGAAGGTAATTTCTAATTCCCAAGGAGAGAGAGAGATCTGGTCGCAAGGGGGAGAAAGAGAGAGAGATTTCGTAAGAGAGAGAGAGAGAGAGGGGATCACACACAATTTGTGCTCAACTCAATTCAAATTTTCATTCTTCATTAATTCTAAAACAAAGCCCTTGGCATCCTATTTATAGGGAGAGGCCAGGGTTACAAATGTCCACAATTGCCCTTAACAAATAGAAAAAGACTCTACTATCCTAAGGGGTAAGCATAAGCTAACCGTGACCTATAATTGAGCTAATCTCAACAATTGGCCTTTTGGGCCTTATTTAGATAGCCCATTAAGGCTTACATGACTCAAATGGAAGTAAAATAGACTCAATTAACACTAATTGCTAATAATAGGAGAACAATAATCGGAATAGATAAATGGAGGCTCCAATGTGCCTCGCCAGGTCCGCCCGGGATCTTCTGGGACCTGATGTCCCCATCAATTCTCCCGGGCTGGGGAAGAACTCGACTCCGTCGAGTGAGTAGCTGCGCTCCTGGCCGGGGTCGCCCCAGCACTACCTCTAGATCTCGTACCCGGAAGCGTAGCCTCAAGACAAGCCAAGCGTGAGCGGTGGCGTTTCCTTGATGTCTGCTTGCCCAATATGAATCCCTTATGCCTGCGCCGCTCTCGGGGATGGGGGCATCTCTCATGGTGTGGGTCCTGCTCCAAGGAATGATCTGGCTCAAAGCACTCACTAGGTCTTGCTGCCGCTTCCTCGAATGTCACAAGGTCAACCCGATTGAACACGGGCCCCAACTTATATGCTCTGGGAATATCTAACACGTAGGCATCGGCGCCTACTCTCCTCACAACTCGAAAAGGACCGATCCCCTCGACATCCGCTTGCGGCGGAATCCGAGATGGAAGCATGTCTGCCCGAACTACCACTAGTGACCCTATCTTGAGTTTGCATGGCCGATCTCGCCGCCTAGAACGTTTTGTGCTCACTGTTGCCGGCATAGGCTTAGGTTTAGTTGGAGGGATCAGAGTAGCAGACTCACTATGTTTCGGGGAACTAGGGCCTGGACGGACGGGTGTTGGGATAAGCTTGGAAAATATGGGGAGAGGGGATAAAGGCGGCTGCTGGCGGGCCTCCCGCTGAATGATGGTGGTGGCAGGAGGAGGGAGTGCCTGGATCACGATGGTCTCCCCTTTATGCAAGAAAGTGCAAAGATTGGCTCGACCAAAGTATTGGATATCTACGTCATACATCCAAGGACGACCAAGAAGAACGCCCCGGTTGTCCATGGAGAGGACATCACACCAGACAATTTCATTGTACCCACTAAACTGAAGGGGAACGGGGAAAATCATGTCAACTGATCGGGAAGTGGCATCGACCCAGCTGACTTCATAAGGCTCTGGCTGAAAGAAGACCGGAAGTCCGGTGAGATCAACGCATTCAGAGGAGACGAGGTTGACGGCACTGCCAGAGTCAAGGAGGATGACATATGGCTGACCTCTAATCACAGTCACAGTGTTGCAGAGGCCATTCCGGTGCCAATCTGATGAGGTAGTAGATGGTGGGTGGGTGACGCCATGGGGTATGACAGCCCCAACAGAGACAGGTGGGTGGGGAAGCTCCTCCTCCATGGTATCGATCCCCTCGAACTGATCAATCAAAGATTGTTCGGGGACGTACTCGACGGTCTCCTCTCCCACCGAATCTTGGGATGGATGCTCGACCTGCTCTTCAATGACAAGGCTAGAGAGACCACGGTTGGGGCAGTGACTCGCAAAATGACCGAAGTCTCCGCACTGATAGCAGGAGTTCCTAGCGACCTGTGGTGGAGGAGGGGAACTACCAACAATACCCTTTCCCTTGTCATCCCGTCTAGGGGATGGAGCCATGGTGGTTTGTTGTGGGACTGGGTTCCCGCTAGGCCGGGGAAGTGGGGGCCGAGTAGGGGTGGGAGACGGAATGGTAGGAGTGGCAGTAGGCCTCGGAGTGGAGTGAGTGGTGCTTCCAGAGCGGATGATGACTTGCCGGGGATCAGCCGGCCGTGGGGATGAAGTCCGAGGGAGGGCATGGAACCTTTCGGTGTCGCGAGCTACCTGATATGCATGTTCCAGGGTGGTAACCTCGCGTAAGTGAAGCTCCCGTCGAATATAGGGGGTCAGCCCCTTGCGAAAGCGAGAAAAGGTGACCGCGGTATCCTCCTGTATGCTGCATCGAAGAAGGTAGCTATCAAAAGCTTCAATATACTCGGCGACAGTCTTCCCATCTTGAGTGAGACTATGCCACTCATCTAGGAGATCCTGATAGTAAGTGGGCGGGAGATACTTTTGGCGGAGAGCAACCTTCACTTGATTCCATGTTTCTATGGGGTTCTCTCTCCGGAGGTTCCTAAGGCTCTCGACGTTAAGCCAGTACGTCTTTGCAAGACCTTGAAGTTTGTACTTGGCATAACGCACCTTCCTCTCATCGGGCATGGGATACCACTCAAAATACTGATCCAGGGAGGACTCCCAATAAAGGTAAACTTGGGGTTTGTGGGACCCCTCAAAAGTGGGAGCATCCAGCTTGATCAGCCGATGAAGGGGGTCCTCTAAAGGACCACGTTGACGCCGGTCTAGACCCTCCATGGGAGGTCGTCCTCTGGGAGCCTGGCAAGGGTAATCCTCCTCGTCCTCTTCATCGAGGTATTGGTTGGGTTGGGGGTACCCCTCGGGCTGGGCTTCCTCCATATGGGCCAAACGGGTATCATGGCAGTCTAATCTGGTGACAATGGTATCCATGCGTCCCCCTAACTGTCGAAGTTGGTCAAGAAGAGTGTCAAGTAGGGACGAATCTCCCCTCGTCATAGGAGGGTTGGGTCGTGGGTGTTGACCCTGAAGAGGCTCACCGGAGGTGAAAGAGGTCTGCCCTTGACTGGGGAGCGGGTGCTGTCCCAAGAGGGACTCTCCGGGGGGAAGGGATGACTTGCCTTGGCCCGCCATGGGTGGCTGTCCTGGGGGTTGGTATGGAGCACCACTGCGGGTGGACATGAAGGATCGTGGGTCTAGGGCAAGTTTGACAACACGGAGTGATCTAAGGCCTAGGACTCGACAAGCAGGGGCAAGTCGAAGAACCTGGCTCTGATACCAAATCTGATGCGGGACGAGCGAAAGCATAGGAACGTCGACGACGGCTTCCGAGCGAACCTGTGAGTACAGCCTTATGGCACTACACTCCACGCAGGGAGGGGATCAAGGGGATGTGAATAATTATTACACAACTACCCTCACGTAGGAGGGGGGAGCAAGGGGAAGGGAGATATGCAAATAAATGCTAGACGCTGCCCTGCTGGATAGAACTGCAAAGCTCTGAAAGGTACGCCACGCGCGGGACTCTGAATGCAACGCCGCTGGCACCAAAACGTTTCTGGAGAAGTCCAGAGGCGCTCCTGAAAGTTTGGCATTGCTCTGAGGTCGCTGGAGGACGTGGCCGGCCGAAGAAGAGGTCCTGCACGAATCTGTCCTACTGGACAGATCTGCGTAGTCGTGGTGCAGTCGCCGGTACGCTCGCTGTAGAACTCAAAACAAGGCGGGACCAACTTGGGGGGATAGTAGATAGGGAGGTCTACGTACCCTCCAGAGATGGTGGCCATTGGATCGCCGAGCCGGGCGTGGTCGCAGAAGTGGCAAGCCTCTGATTCCTGGGCGAGCAGCAGGACAGAGGTGCAATGGCCGTGTTGGAACGTTCTGCACGGATGTCAGAACGAGATGAAACCACCTGGGTTGGTTTCGCGTCGTCAAGGGGCACAACTTTGCTGAAGACGGCTTGGGCCGATGATGAACAGGTTGGGCGTGGCACGCTCCGCAAGGCGGGCACATAGTCTGGGCAGACTGGGTTGCCCCTGATCTGCGCAGTCATGGGAGAATAAACGCCATGATCAGTGCCAATGTCGAAATGGTACGAAACTGCCTCTGCTACGAAGAGGGCTCGGAGATGAACGAACCCACTGAAGGAGGCTCGGGCAGATTCGCACAGGGGACGGCGGTGTGGCTGCTGCAAAGTCAACCAAAGTTATGCCTCTAAGTCTGGGAGCAGTAGAACAGAGGAGATCTTCAACGCCGGTGTCGAGGATGAAGCCGTGGGATGCCGGGGCTGCCGTGGACGCACCTGGAAGGGGATGGGGCGTGGGATGCAGAGGGGAGGATTGGCTGGAGGAGGCTGGGGCGAGAGAGGCTGGGGTTGGGGTGAACTAGGGTTAGGGTAGGGGTGGGGTGCGCACTTAGGAAGGTGGGAGAGAGAGATGCGGCTGCTAGTTGGGAAGGGGCGAGAGAATCAAGGTTATCTTCCCTAGTTTGGGGCTGAGGTGGCAGGGATTGAGGAAGGTTATTTGAATTTTGAAAGGGGGAGGGAGAGAAATTAGGAGGAATATGATTTTCTTTGGGAGAATAGGAAAGGAAAAGGAGGAAAAGGGAGGAGGCTGTGCAAAGGAGAGGAGGGGCTTATGGAGGTGGCTGCGCAAGTTGGAGAAGGAGGGGAGGGAATCTAGGGATAGTGGCTGATGTGGCAAGGAGGGATAAGGGAGAGGAAGGTGGGCTGCGACCCAAAGAGGGAGGAGGGAGGATGGTGCGATCCTAAGAGAGAGAGGGAGATAACTTTGGTTGGAGGATTAATAGGAAAGGAGAGTGATTGTGGGAGAGAAAATAGGAGAATGCCTAGGAGTGGGGATTCTCTTGCTGATGTGGCAAGAGGAGAGAGAAAGGGAGGGATGGGGGGTTCGACCAAGGCTGGGGAAGAGAGAGAGAGAGCTGCGCCCTAGAGAGAGAAAGAATGAGAGAGAGAGATGTGCGACCGAGAGAGGGGGGGGGAGAAAATCCTAGATTTCTTTGAACACAATTTTCTTTTCATCATTCTCTATTTCACTAACTTCAAATGAGAACCCTTGGACCCCTATTTATAGGAGAGGCCAGGGTTTACAAATGACCAAACATGCCCCTAACAAATGAAGAAAGACCCCGCTATCCCGGGGGTAACAATAAGCAACCTATAACCCTTAACTAGACCCACTAGCTAACTTGGCCTTTTGGGCCCAATTAACTGACCCACTAAGAACTAAATGCTAATAAAAAGAAAATTACATCGTAAATAAAAGAGAAACCCAAAATTTAGACGGGCCTGGCCTAATGGGCCATGGAGCGAATGCGACCCCTCTACCAACAGGGCCGGTCCACTAAGTGCCCACTTTGATGTCCCCATCAGAAGATAACATAACCATCAACTGAACGATAGACAACACAACATAACATAACGATCAAATGAATGGAAAATAATCCAACATAACATAACAAAGACAAACAAGCACACATATGCAATGGCATGAACAAACCACATGTATGCACGATGAACATGGTGGGACAAGATAACAATGCGGTGGGATAACACACGGTTGGGACAAGAATATGAGGGATGACTGTAGACACGCTAATTTTGACATTGTGGCGAGTAGATCTCGTATTATATTATGATGCCCTAAAGCGGCCCTCTCGGTCGAATTTTCTAAATGGTCTTCAATTTTCTGACGAAGTTGAATAATGATGAAATATGCATTCATGGTCCGAGCACATTGTTGGTCTGAGCATATGTACAAAACAAAGGTCCGTGCATCTTCATAGCAAGTCTATACATTCCTCAAGTCTATACATTCCTCTAAGTCTATACATCCCACCAAAGTCTATACATTCCCCACCAAAGTCTATACATTCCCCACCAAAGTCTATACATTCCCACCCAACCAAAGTCTATACATTCCCAACCAAAGTCTATACATCCATCTCAAAGTCTACACATTCCCCACCAAAGTCTACACATTCCCACCTAACCAAAGTCTATACATTCCCCCCAAAGTCTATACATTCCCACCCAACCAAAGTCTATACATTCCTAACCAACCAAAGTCTATACATTCCCCCCAAAGTCTATACATTCCTCACCAAGGTCTATACATTCCTCCAAAGTCTATATATTCCCCACCAAAGTCTATACATCCATCTCAAAGTCTATACATTCCCCACCAAAGTCTATACATTCCCAACCAAAGTCTATACATCCATCTCAAAGTCTACACATTCCCACCAAAGTCTATACATCCCCAACCAAAGTCTATACATTCATACCAAAGTCTATACATTTCCCACCAAAGTCTATACATCCCCAACCAAAGTCTATACATTTCCAACCAAAGTCTATACATTCCTCACCAAGGTCTATACATTCCTCCAAAGTCTATACATTCCTCACCAAGGTCTATACATTCCTCCAAAGTCTGTACATCCTCCCAAAGTCTATACATTGGCTTCCTCAAAGTCTATACGCTCCTATCTTTGCCTACGTTACAAAGTCTATACATTCATCCTCAGAGTCTATACATTGGCTTCTTTAAAGTCTATACGTTCCTATCTTTACCTACGTTACAAAGTTCAAAGTCTGTACATTCGATCTTCAGCAAGTCTGTACATTCAAAGTAAAGATGTCTCAAATGAATAATCAGAAAATATTAGAAAAATACAAAAAAATGAGAAAATTTTAGTAAAGAAAAGAGCTTATAAAAAAAAATTCAATAAAAAAAATTAAAATCACAAAAAAGGTTATAAGAAAATACAAAAAAAAATCGAAAAAGGAGGTTATTAAAATACACAAAAATTCAAAAAGTTATTTCTAATACATAAAAATAAATAATTTTATATAGTAAGGAGAAATCAATAAAAGATATATACTAATACATATTGTAGATGTGCATAAAATCTTCCACACACAAAATAATGATAAAATATCAATCACATGCAGTAAGAATCATGATGAAAACAAAACTAAATAAAGGGAAAAAGCATGCACGTGGTGCAAGAGTGGAGATGTGATCGCCAGAGGGGTTACCTCAATATTAATAGGGAGAGATCGCAAATACCTGGTAAGAATGAAAACGCGGGATTGTGTGAATTCTTTCCTCCTTCTTCAATCGGCCGGCCGAAGAGAAGGGTTTTCTCTTTGATTACCTTGCAAGACAGACAGTAAAACAAACAAGAAGAGAGGGATCAGCCAAAGTGCAGTAGTATCAATCCAAATAGAACATATGATGATGAAATGACATCAACGTGCGCACCTTTCTTTTGGTTTTTTTGAAAACCCCTAGAAGAGAACTAGGGAGGGGATATGATATGATGATACTTAATAAAAGCAGACGGTGGGATGATGGTAATGGTATGCTAAGCACAAACGAAGTAAAACAAATATATAATCGGATAAACACCCTGCTGTCCCTGATGACAGTAAAGGGAAAACCGAATGAATATGTTGATGGAACAGCAATAGACGTAGAGGACGAAGCACTGGACGAAGCACAGTAACCCAATGGATGAAGTGGAAGCAGCGGATGAAGAAGCAGGGCACGGGAAGCAGTGGAACACCAAAACAACCTCACAGAAAAGGGAACAAAAACCTCTGCCTGCAACGTTTTCTCTGTGGAAGTTTTGGGAGTTCTGGATATTCGAGGGTTCAACTGGTGTCCTGAGGGTTCAAGGCCTTCAACCTTCAAAACGATTGATATGGATCCTCTTATATAATGTTCAATCGGATGTGATCAAACAAGGTAAGATAAAAACGGGCAATGAGGCATCCAGGGAAGGATCAAGATCGAGTAAGAGGCCATGGATGGTAGGGAACTGTGAGGGAAAGATGGAAAAGGAAGGACTCTGGGGTGAAACACGACTCATGCCAGGGCGTCGATTTATGAATTGACGACCTGCCACAGGACGTTTCTTGAAACACGACCTAAGAAAGGCCGTTTCTTCCTGGATTTAATTTTGGAAATAAAACCTTCTTCATTTAAAAAAATGTTGAAAGACGCCTTAGATCAAGGCTTTTATTAAAAACACGCCCTGAGGAAGGACGTTACTCATAAAATTCATCTTATTTCGCTTAATTTTTGAAAAAATGATATTTCCAGGAATTGACGCCCTGACTCATGGTCGTCCTTATTTTGAAAACGCCCTATGACAGGTCGCTACTTTGAAAATAACGCCCTTCTTCAGGTCGTGAATCACGAAAATGCAGGAAAAATGCATAAAACTCACAAAAATAGAAAAACTTCATTTTATAGGAATATTGAAGTCCACTTGGGGCGTTTATATAATGACATGAATTTGATCAACATAACGTCAATTTTGGCGTGTCTACAGCTGCCCCGCCTTGGCGTCTGCTTTGCAAGGGAATGAGACAGAAATGGAATGGAGTGTAATGAAAGGAATGAAGTGGAATGAACTGATAAGGAGACGCCAAGGTGTGATGTGACACGCCTCAGAACACTAAGCATTTGAAATCTTTCCAAGATTCTGAGTGAAACAACTCTGAGTGGTTCCAAGGAAACATCGATTTGTTGGATAAAAGGAGATTAAACTAAGTAAATAAAGGGTGTGCGCGTGGGCACGACAGGGAAAGACCATTGGAGAGCGATTACCAGCCAACGTGGACGTGCTACAACCAAGGTAAATTTTGCAGAAAAGTAAAGAGAATTGGGATAGAGATCCAACAAAAGGGACACTTTCAAGGAATCAGCCTGAACGGCTTCAAATAGAACGAAGTACTTGATTTGAAGTGGAATATCTCATGTCAACTCAATCAAGAGCGAGTGAACTTCATTATTGCCATAATATGAAGATTTTCAGCATGAAACTCAAAGTCCTACATGATGCATGCTGGGCTAAAAGAAAAGATTAAAACAATCTAAAATAGAAAATAATCAAGGATAATATTGCTAAGCCATTTAGATCTGGTCAAGAATCCACATCTCTGAGCTAACACTAAGCCGAAGCCCGTTTGTCCGCGCATCAACTCAGAAAGTGGAACCATCGTCCCAAACCTTTAACAACTCAACGGCCTATCCGTGTGATCAAGACTTTCCTGAAATCGTCATCGTTTTTGATGAAGGGGAACTCAAATTTCAGGTTCATCAGAACCACAAGGTCCTTGACATACTATAATAGTGTAGATATCATATAGTAATAATGCTTACAGGAACGAAATACAAGGTGACACGACGTTACTCCCATGAGTGGTCCAAACGCCTCGAATCCTGCAAACTTCTGCACTTGAAACTTATTAGCCTTCATCCATCAATTCAGAACATGACATGATCATAAGTGCTTAATCATAAACAATTTCACCAAAATAATAGCACTTAAGTTCATTAAAGCGTCAAAGCATGGAGAGGTCAAAATCCGTAAGCCAATAAAACACGCCTAAGAATAGGGCGTTAACAGCATGAAAGGCGCCTGACAATAGGTCGTTTAACATTTAAAACACGCCCTACTCAAAGGCGTAAACAGTAACGGAAGCTTAGAAGAAGACGCCCTATGTTAGGGCGTTAAATATAACACGACGTTAGTCAGGTCGTCAATTTAAGAATCGACGCCCTAACCAACGTCGTTAATTCAGCACGAACATCGTTTCCTAATTAACAGCACAGTCCTTAACCCAATCAAATTTCTAACTTCCAACAACCTTACGATTCTCTAAATCTCTATTAAAAGGAGGCCTTCCTTCAACAGAATCAACCAAATCCCTGCAGCCGGCCATACTTTCTGTTCTTCTTCTTCTTCATCCGCTCTGCAGGTTGCAGCCGTCCAAGCTTTCCTGACGATGGATAGGGCACTGAAAAGGCCAAAACTCTCAACTCCCAGGATTAACGATATCCAAGGTCATATAAGCAACAGGATATGCATGAATCAGGTTAGCTTCAACTTTCTTCTCTGTACATATAACCCTTTACTGTTCTGCCGAACTGCTCATATATTTATTTCTCTGTTACTGAACTCCTCTGTCCAACATTTCATATGCTCATGTACTTCTATTCTTTGTTTTTATTTTTTCTTTCCTTCTCACAGGAGTACCCGAACCTTCCAGGAGCTAGAAGATATATAAAAATCAAGTGGTTGCCCCTCATACTTTCCAAATTCTCCTCTGACATGAGGGTCTTTGTAGCTAGATGGCATCTCTTAGGATTGATAACCCATGCCAAGCATTATGACCAAATCCATCTTGATTGGGGTGCCATGGGAGCATTGATTGAAATATGGCATCCTTCCACCCACACCTTTCTATTCTCCACTTTTGAAGCCACCATCCTATTGGAAGAAATAGAGATGATCTTGGGTTTGAAAAGAATGAAACAAAGTGAAGAAGAACAGATGGCCATCATGCCAAGACCCATATCCCCTCATGAATTGCTAACCTCTTTGATATCTAGCCCAAACATAGTGAACCAAATCAAGGTCACTAAAGGAATCAACCTCTTGAAACTCGCCTCATGGGTATACAAGAGAGCGGATCAAGCTAAAGAAGAGGAGGAGATAGCAAAGATAGCAAAGGCCTTCGTGGTGTGCATAGCAGGTGCACTACTATTTCCATCCACGGAGGACTTCCTTGAAGAGAGTCAAATAAGTGCAGTGGTGAGCTTATGGGAAGGTGAAAGAGTTGGGCCGGCCATACTAGCTTACCTCTACAGCGGGCTTACATCGGCGGCCATGGGGCGGCCCATATACGGCTGTATGCTAGCCTTCTCAAGTTGGGTGGACCTCCACTTTAAATTTGATCCATGCCATGAAGCCCAACAATCGTCAAGGATCTTCTCCAAAAGTCCGCTTTCTTACATCGCCGGCTCGTTGGGAATAAGCAATAGGGTGACGAACCGCATTCCTCAAATCAAGAAAAGGGCGGAGTGGAGAGAACACCTTAAGGTAATGCCCAAAAACCTCTTTACTTGCACTCCGGGAATACTCAAAATGCAGGAACTCCGCGCAAGATTCTCCATCGGCACAGACCTTCGACTTATTGGCGCATCCGAGCTCATCTTGTACAATGCACACCGGTGCCTTCCTCAGCTCGGGCTTCCAAGGCAAGTGCTAGAAGACATCTCCCATCTTCCTCCAATCAAATCAAGGGATCTAGGCAGCAATGAAGATGGAGAGGAGACAATCACCATACAAGCTCTGTGGAAACTAAGCAAGCTTCATCACCCTGTAGAAGACTTAGAAGAAGCCAAAGAACAGTGGAAAAATTATGTGATAGCATTGAGGAAATTAAGGCCCAAGGTGGCTCATTAGGCATTGTAATCCTTTCTTTCAAATAATAAAGATTGCTTTCTGATTGAGCCAATTATCACTGTGATTATGATCAAAATCATCCAAAACCTGCGTTTCTGTTGCAAATAACGCCTCAAGGAAGGACGTGAATCAACTGAAAGGCGCCTTATCCCAGGGCGTCTCCTCTTCAATTTGACGCCCGCAAAAAAGGGCGTTAATTAAATAAAACCTTCAGACAAGGCGTTAATCTATTCAAATCTCAAAGAATATAATCGTTGAATCATAAAAATAACGCCTTTTCCTTAGCCACGTTTCAAAGGTAACACGCCCTGAGCAGAGGCGTCACTCAAAACCAGCAATGATGACTTTCATCAAATCAATCAATGCCCATTCAATGCGTCTGACGACGGTTATCGTTCCCCATGCAAAACAAATTAACGCTTTAATCAACGTCGTCCATTTCTATAAAACGCCCAAGGCCTGGTCGTGAATTCCATTAGAAACGCCTTCCCTTAGGGCGTGTCTTCTTTTCAAAACCCAAAAGTCATCAGCCCCCTTCTTCTTCCTTCTCTCGTTCATTCTCTTCCCAGCAAACCCTAACCGAAGCCCCCCCCGAAGCCTCTCTCTCAATCTACCATCCTCTTCTCTCATTCCCCCAATCTCTCTTTCTCTCCTAGCCCCAGCCATGGTCAAACGCCAAAGGGTGAGTGCCCCAGAGGTGGTCGATCTCGACGCCGTCCACGCCCAAGAGGAAGAAATCGCCGTGGAGGAGCTCGCCGTCGTGGCCGTTGAAGAAGAACCGGTGGTGGCCGGCATTGACGAGGCCGAAGGAGCAGCAGGTGAAGCAACAGAAGAAGGAGGAGAAGACGAAGGTGGAGGAGAAGAAGAAGAAGGAGAAGATGGCGGACCACCGCCCACGGCGGCGGTCGCTCCCCGGGGTCAACTCTGGCGGCCCAGACGGCCACTGCCTCGACCACAACCCCAGAAGCACAAAAAGGTAGGTTCCCCTCCCCAATTCCATTTTATTTTATTTTATTTTCATTTTATTTTATTTTCCTGATTTTCCATAGCCCTCGGGCACGAAACCTGCAACTCAGAAAAGAAACGCCTCCCATGGGGGCGTTATTCACAAACGAAACGCCCTGACCGAGGGCGTAAATTCCTTTTATTTTCTGAAAATTAATTAACCTTCATGACAAACGCCCTGCAGCATGTCGTTTCTTCAAAATTATGATTTTCCATTAATTCCATGCCCATTAAATGTTTTCATTAATTATTTCGCATGCTGTCATTTTTATTTGAATTATCTGAAAATCATGAAAGCCACGCCCCTCACCAGGGCGTGATTTTAACAAGAAACGCCCAAACCAGAGGGCGTCTCTTCATTAATTCTCTATTTAAACTGAACGGTCCCAAATGGAAAACGCCCCATCCGAGGGCGTGATTTGAAAAACATTTTAGGATTTTAGAAATTAACAACATGTTCACGCCCTTCACAGAGGCGTTTCAAAGATGGAAAACGCCCTCAGCCAAGACGTTACGTCAAACCATATTTAGAAAAACGCCCCCTTTAGGGGCATGAATTTACTAAGAAACGACCTGAGGAGGGTCGTGACTTCCAAAACATTAAAATCAATGCCCAGGCAAAACCAAATGCAATTACACATGATTAACCAAACAATTAAGCAAAATTCTTCTCTTTTAATGCGTGCAGGGGCTGATGAGGACCCGTATCTCATGGGTCATGGTCTGGGCAGCATATCAGGGTCTCCCCGACTTCCAGAGGGTTAGGGTAGATGCTATGGGGTTCGGGGCTTTCCTATCCATTGAGCCATTTAGACCCGACCTAGCACTTATCCAGGTTTTACGGGAACGTTGGGATAGGGTGAGCCGGTCCTTCCTGATGCCCTGGGGGCACATGGTTCCTACCCTAGAGGATGTGACTAGGATTACAGGGTTGAGGGTGGATGGTGAGGCTGTGAGTGGGTTCACCTATCCTGACTACACGGAGATGGCCCAGAGGTTACTAGGGCTGGATATGGTCTATGAGGTACCGAGCGAGTGTAGGACCATCTTCCGTACAGACCTGACTACGGTGATGGGTTTAGGAGATGCCAGGCACAGGTCAGGGGAGACCTTAGGTGAGTTTGCACAGAGGCTGACCGACGGGGTGAGAGCGGTATGCTGCCAGGACCCGACTGACCATGAGAGAGCGGATCGAGACCTGAGGAGGTTCCTGCTGCTGCTGCTCGGGAGATTATTGCTGGGGACGAAAGCCGACGTCATCAACTGCCGCTTCTTGGGCATCCTTGAGGACCTGGAGACAGTTGGCACTTACGCTTGGGGTGCAGCGCTGCTGGCACACCTGCTGGCGGACCTGTCCACGGGGACAGGACGTGAGACGACCGTCAGTGGCTTCTCACCTTTTCTTCAGGTATTTATTTTCCTTTTTTTCCTTTTCTTTTCATGCAAATGAATGCCTTACTAATGCAATGCATGGATGCAGGTGTGGAGCCACTTGTACATGCCGATGGGGCGCGTCGACCCACGGCCAGGAGCTGAGGGATCCTTCCCTCTGGCGCGACGCTGGTTACCAGTCATCTTCGGTGCCCCACTCGACTACGAGTTGTGGGTTCTACGGAGAGAGTTCCGCGACTTCCCTCCCTCGCTGGTATTATGAATAAATGATATGCATTTCTTTTGAGTTGATTTGAATTGATTATGATGAAATGATAATGATACGTATGAATGCAGGTGCAGTGGAGGCCTTACGAGGATATGACGGATGAGGGCCAACCTTGGGTCGTATCGGGGCGACCTCGCTTTGGGCGTGAGCTGTGGCTGCACTGCCTGAGCGAGATCGAGCCGTTACGGCTCAGGTTGGTGATGAGGACCCTGGGCTTGCACCAGGAATGGATCGAGGTCGGGGAGCCTCGAGGGATTGGCAAGAAGACCCGCGGTCGCACAAAAGCGATCGACTGGAGGGTTCGGTTCGCGGAGCAGTACGGAGATTGGCAGCGAGGCGGGACCCGAGTCACCTCCCAGGCGACAGACAGCTCCGAGTACCTCCGGCGCTACTGGGAGGTTTACGCCGGCAGACCTCAGATGAAGGTCTTAGGGGTATGCATGAATGCAATTATTTCTAAATGCCGATGCTTATACATGTCTATTATGCAACTAATATGTGATGAATGCAGGATGCGCGAGATATAGCGGCTATGGATGCCCAGGCCCATCTACACGGCCTGGAGGACCAGCTGGCCGCCACACGGGCAGACCTGGAGACCCTGGTGAGTGTTTAAATTATTCCTATATGCAAATGAATTTTTGTTGAATTAATGATTAGCCACTGACGGTCTTAATGAATGCAGCGTGCCCAGCAGGGAGCAGTGAGGAGAGATCCGGGGGAGGCCTCCAGCTCGAGGGGTCCTAGTGCAGAGGTGACTGCACTAACAGAGCGGCTGGCCGGCGCGATAGCGCGAGCCGAGGCGGCGGAGCGCGACCTTGCTTCACGGGTAGATTCTGAACTCAAAACCTCATTCAAATAATGATTAGATATAAATTGTGCACTGCTGAAATTTGTTTTGCAGGCCGAGGAGCTCCGAGCAGCCATGACCTGTGTGGATGAGGGCTTCCGCATGACGAACTCTCAGGTGCGTGATCTACCTTCAGCCACATGTTGTTATTTCATTTCATGAATTATTGAACTGTGGAACTGATGATTTGTTTACCTGTTTGCAGGCTGCTCAGCTACAGGCGGCACGTACCGAGTTGTCGATCCGCGATCAGCAGATCGTAGAGCTTCAGAGGACCCTGAGGCGACGCAGTGAGCTGCCTCAGGACGTGGCTGAGCTGCGAGTTGCCCTAGAGCTGGAGAGGAAGGAGTGTGCTCGGGAGCACGAGGAGCGGGCTCGTGAGCGGGAGGAGCACCAGGCGGAGCATGCTCGGGAGCGCGAGGAGCGGGCTCGTGAGCGGGAGGAGCACCAGGCGGAACGTGCCCGGTTCTAGGAGCAGCTGGCGGCACGGGAGCGTGAGCTGGCGGACTCAAGGACCCAGTTGATCCTTTCCCAGGAGCGGCTGCGAGTGTCCGAGGAGCGGTTGCAGCGAGGCCGTGAGCGAGCACGGGCTGCGGGGTACTCCTTCACCAGCTCCACCTTCGTGGCGGGTTCTTCCCTCCGAGAGAGGAGCGAGGCAAGGGGGACACGTTCGGGTTCCGGCTTCTTCACGGGGGCCTATGCCTCCTCCACCAGCGCCAGCTCGGGACGGTGAGGAGAGGTTGAGAGCAGGAGAGTAGAGAGGGTGGAGGCGAGAGCTGAGAGTTTTGTACTTGTACTCCCCCACCCTCACACCTGTACATGATAGACATGAGGATATATATATATATATGAGATTTGAGCTTTTGTTACCTGAGCACTTGTGTGGTTGTGGACTTGTGTTTGTGTACTTTTTCTTTCCACGTTCCTCGTGTTTGCTTTACTTTGCCCTGTATCTGCAGCTACGATTTTCACTTGAACAAACAGGTTAATTCATCTGTTCGACTTGGCCCCTTGCCCGGTGAGCAAGGGGTGTCAATATTCTGACCTTAATAATGGGTCAAGGGGCCAAGCCTTTAATCAAGATAAGGAAAAAGGAAATAGCTGATAGCGGGATATGCATCATGCAAAGCACACATATGCAAACTATAAATAAAAGATGCCCATGCAAAAGAATGCAAGCATACATCGTGAAGAAATGCATTTTTTTCTTTTCACTTATATATATATATATTTTTTGAATTTTTCTTGAAAAATGCGCCTTAGAGTAAGGCGTTAATCGAAAAAGACGCCTGGGGGGACGGCGTTAATTCTAAAAGGAAATTTAATTTTTTGAAAAAGACACGACCGTCTAAGAGACGTTATTCTAAAGAAGACGACCTAATCTAGGACGTTAATTCCAAAAAAGGCGCCTTAGCAGAAGGCGTTAATTAAATTATTCTGCAAAGGCTATCAAGACCACGTGTCCTACACGGTCACCATTTAAAATTCATTAACCTTTCTTGAGTAATTAAAGGGGAGTCGACGTGCTCATAGTTGACTTGTATTCGAGATTTCGCACAGTGCAACTTCTTAAGTCTGTCTTGACCATCCTGCCAGTTCGCGACTTTACCACATAGAAGGGATGGAAGAAAATATAAGGGAAGCCCATAAGGGATTCTGGAATGCTCAGGGCAAAGTTACCTCCCCTACCCTATGCCTGTTGGGGTTCGGTCTTTGGCGTAGGGAAAATTTATTGCCCTTATGCCCTTGTTATATTGCATGCATACGCCCAAGGTTTTCCTTGCGGGGACTTTGCCCTCTTGACATGCTTTTCTTTTCATAACTTGACTTTCACTTTGGAATTGATTTGCATTGATGAAAATAAACCTAATTGTACTTGGGCTTGTGGCATTTGCTCCCTTTTGGGAGGTGACTTCCACCTACTAGGGCGGCGGATAGGCTTGGCGCATCTGCCTCGAGGTCTCCCTTCCTCCCCTATGGGCCGAAGAAGAAGAGAACGGGTATTGTCTTTCACTTTTAGTCAGGTTTTTGACTTTCCATCGGATTTTGCACTGCTTGATCTCAAGAATAAAGCGTGTAGTGTGTGCGGGAGTCAACCCCCTTTTAAGTTAGCAAGACTGATGAATGAATTCTGAATTTTGACCTTTCGGACATTGATCCTTCGTGTGCCATGGCACCAATTTTGATCTCTTTCTTTTTTGTTGTTTTTGAAGAATTTCTATTTTTATTCTCTTTTAGAGTTTCTATTTTTTTTTATGGTTTTCAGAGATATTTCTTTTTGTTTGGATTTTTGAAGACATATATTTATATTTTTTTTAGATTTTTGAATCAAGGGTAGTATTTCTTAAGATACAAACCATTCCAAGGGTGATTTAACTCTTCCCCTTCAGCATTAACCAGTTTATAAGCATTGCTAGGATAAACATCTTTTATGATAAATGGTCCTTCCCAATTGGGTTGGAGTTTTGAGCGAGGGCCACCCGGCTTTACAAAAATTCTCTTGATTACCATCTCACCGATCTTAAATTTTCTCTCAATTACTTTCTTTTGATAAAAACGTGAGAGCCTGTTTTGATAAACGCGCGCATGCTCAGCGGCAACCAGACGCTTCTCATCTAGGAGCTCCAATTGGGCCAGGAGTGAATCCCGACGTTCATCAATAGAAAATTCTTTATCCAATTGCACTCGTAGAGAGGGAACGAGAATCTCATAAGGGACTACTGCCTCCATTCCATAAGTAAGGGCGAAAGGGGTTTGCCCAGTGGGAGTTCGAATGGAAGTGCGATAGGCCCAAAGAGCGTCGACTAGCTTGTCTGGCCAATCCGAAAATTTATTAGCCTCACACGTTTTCTTAACAATTTTGATTAAAGTTTTATTAGTGGCCTCTGCTTGGCCATTGCCCTGCGGATAATAGGGAGAAGAATGATGCAATGCAATGTTATACCTGTTGCAGAGATCCTTGAGCTCTTGAGAGATGAATTGAGGTCCATTATCGGTGACGATGGTGCTCGGGATGCCGAACCTCGTGACGATGTTCTTCATGATAAATTTGCAGACGGTTGATGCTTTAATTTCCACGTAAGCTTCTGCTTCCGCCCACTTGGTGAAGTAGTCCGTTGCCGTGAGGATGAATGACTTTTGCTTGGTCAGGAGATTCGAATCACCAAGAGGTCCAATGATATCAAAAGCCCACATGGAAAAAGGCCATGGGGAGACGTAGGATGGAGTGAAGAAGCAGGAGAATGAATCTTGTCGGCGTGCAGTTGGCACTTAACACACCTTCGAACATAGATAGAACAATCCTCCTCTAGAGTGGGCCAATAGAAACCTAGCCTAAGAATCTTCTTAGCTAGCATCTGGCTATTCA
The DNA here is from genome assembly GCA_022559845.1 of Amorphophallus konjac. Taxonomy (NCBI): domain Eukaryota; kingdom Viridiplantae; phylum Streptophyta; class Magnoliopsida; order Alismatales; family Araceae; genus Amorphophallus; species Amorphophallus konjac. Next base: position 134,951,221 of record CM040129.1, read on the forward strand.
CATGACCACCACATACTCCCGAATGCGCCTCTTCCACAACTTTCCATGATTCATCATCGTCGAGGCATCTTAACAAAACACCGGTGAGCCCCCTCCTGTAGAGCACACCTCCAATCAAAACATATCGTTGAGCCACTCTTCTAATTACTTTCTTCTCTTCTGCAGTGGCTTCCTCGGGATAGGACTGATCATTACAATATCTAGCAATCTCATAATACCAAGGCTTCTCTTCGTCAGCCAAATCTTCTTGCCAATCCAAAAGCATGACTTCTTTTCCCTTAAGAACTTCCTTCAGCTTAACCTTCTCAAGCACCTGATCCCTAATATCGAGGAATGCGCGATCCTTAATAGCTGGCGTGTCATGCTGATGAATCAGGGGAACATGAAAATCACGCTCAGGAGGGAAAACTAAAGCGGAAGCCAAAGAGGTGAGAGCGTCAGCCAAGATGTTCTGGCTGCGAGGACATGGATGAAGATTAATTTAGTGAAGAGTTTGGCGTAAGCTGAAGCAAGTTCCTGGTAGGGCTTGAGCTTAGGATTGATGGTGCGGCACTTGACCAACACCTGGCGTAGAATGAGCTGACTATCACCCACAATCCTCAAATGAGTGACACCATATCGATGAGCAGTTTGAAGACCGGCCAAAAGAGCTTCATACTCGGCTATATTGTTGGTGACGGGAAAGTGAGCCGAGCAGCAAATGGAATGGTGACCCCTTCCGGTGTTAAAAGAACCATGCCGATCCCTCTTCCTTGAGAATTAAGAGCTCCATCAAAATGTAATGTCCACATAGGATCGTGGGGTTGATTAACGGACATTAATTCTTCATCTGGGAACTCTGAATTGACAGGATCAAAGCGGGGAAGAGGGTGGTGAGCAAGATGTTCGGCAATGGCATAACCTTTGATAGCTTTTTGCTGAATGTAAGTGATGTCAAATTGAGAAAGGAAGCTTTGTCAGCGTGCTAATCGATCAGTGAGGACAGATTTTTCAAGGAGGAATTTAATTGGGTTCATGCGTGCAATGAGGTGAACCTCGTGAGCTAGGAAATAGTGTTTTAATTTCTGAACTACCCAAACCAAAGCTGCACAAGTCTTCTCCATGGCTGAGTACCTCTGCTCACAGGGGTTAAGAAGTTTAGACAAGTAGTATGCTGCCCTCTCCTTACCTTCCTCATCTACTTGAGCTAAGACAACGCCTACAGAGTCATCCAGGACAGAAACATAAAGAACAAGTGGTTTGCCTAGAATTGGCGGCCTCAGGACAGGAGGATTGGCCAAATAATCCTTCAATCCGTCAAAGGCTGCCTGACACTTGTCATCCCAACTAAACTTGACTCCCGTCTTAGTAAGCTCGTAGAACGGCCTACACCTCTGTGAGTACTGAGAGACGAAGCGGCGAATGAATTGCAACCTCCCGATTAATCCTCGAACTTCCTTCAAATTCCTGGGAGGAGGCATATCTCTTATGGCCTTTGCCTTATTGGGATCAACTTCAATTCCCCTCTTGTTAACAATGAAACCAAGCAATTTCCCTGAAGAAACGCCAAATACGCACTTCTTGGGGTTCATTTTCAATTGATATTCTAGGGATCTCTGCAAAACCTTGGCCAGAACCCCAGGATGCTCAATCCTTGTCCTTGATTTCACAACCAGGTCATCCACATACACCTCAATATAAATATGAATCATGTCATGAAAAATTGCCATCATAGCCCTTTGATAAGTGGCTCCAGCATTCTTAAGTCCAAAGGGCATGACCACATAACAATATGTGCCCCATGGTGTAGTGAATGACGTTTTCTCTTGATCCTCTTCAGATAGGCAAATTTGATTATAACCTGAGAAGCCATCCATAAATGAAAGAGTCTCAAATCCTGCCGTATTATCAATTAGAACATCAATATGAGGGAGGGGGAAGTCATCTTTAGGACACACTCGGTTGAGGTCCCGGAAGTCTATGCAAATCCGAACCTTCCCATCTTTCTTCATAACCGGGACAATGTTAGCCACCCAATTGGGGTAAAGGACAACTCTAACAAATCTAGCTTTGTGGAGCTTATCGACCTCTTCTTTCATTTTTAAAGCCATATTAGGGTGGAAACGCCTCAACCGTTGTTTGACCGGTACAGACCCTGGCTTAAGTGTAAGGCGGTGTTCAACGAGCGCAGGGTCTAATCCCGGCATATCTTCATAACTCCATGCGAACGTGTCTTTGTATTCCTGAAGAACTAAAATGAGCGCCTCCTCCTCGGAGGGCGGCAAATTCTTGCTAATGAGGACAATCCTAGGGTCTTTCTCAGTACCCAGGTTAATTTCCTTGGTAGGTTCTTCTATAGAGGCTGATGGTTCGTCGAATCTTCTCATATCACTAGCAAAAGCATCAGCCTCGTCCTCATATTCTTCATAACTTTCATCCCCCTCTTCAATAGGGTCTTCATCATTCATAATTTCATAAACGCCCAAACCCTCATAAGAAGCATCAGCATCCTCATATTCTAACTCCGGTAGGATAATTGGCTCTTTCACAAACTCCGGGAGAGCTAAACAAGCTTGGCATCTGATGGCCAATTCCAACAAAAATCTGCGAGGAATCTGCTTACCCTTGGCCTTCTTGTGTGAATCTACCCCATGAATTTTATTAGAAGAAGAGGAAGACAAAGAAGAAGAGCAACTAGGCTGATTAGAAAGGAAAGAAGGAGGTGAAAAAGTGGATACAGGAGGTGATACAGAGGAGGACCCCTCACCAGAGGGGGAGAAAAGACTTACCAAGGAATCTTGGAAGAGCGGCCCCTGGGTCGGGACGCACTCGGGAGAAAGATAGGAGGTCTCCTCAATAGAAATGGAGGATTGGAAAGTTGGAAAATCGGCGTTTTTTTTCATTTTTATCTTTTTTTTCATTTTTATTTTCTTTTCCAAGTAGAAAGCAATGTGAAGGGAGAATAGCAGGGTGAGTGGAAATTGCAAGATCAGAGAAAGCTTCAATTAGTGATGGCCCACGCGGGGGCGAGATAGAGAGTGTGGAAAATCGCTCGTGGAGCGAAGGAGGAATCGGGAGGGAAATCTGAATTGAATCGGGAGACAAGTTGATTATGATCGGTGGTGGTCGTGGCACGTGGCCAAACCAACGGGAATATAAAGAAGCCAGCAAAGATGGATGCACAGAAGTGAGGGAAAAGAGGCCGGGCCACAGCCTATCCACGGTAAAACCTTCTTCAAAAGGGACATCTGGCTCCCCTGTATCTGTAAAGTCACTTAGCAACTGCCTTTTGTTTGCAATCACAGCTGGCATCTCAATCAGTTCTTGAATCAGTGGCGGCCATTCTGGATCTGTCGGCATGAACAGGCGGGTTAAAGAAATAGTGATGTCATTCAGGTCGAACCACCTGTACCAATCACATTCCGGATCGTCCATTTTCCTTCTTTTGTCCGGCCTTAAAGACTCCAGGGCCTTGTAAGTAGCCAGTGGTGCAATATGACGAGCAAACTGTCTGGCGTGAACATCCTGACAATCCAGCAATGAAGTAATCATAGTCGTCTGCTCATCATTATGAATGCCACCCGTGACAAAATGTGTCTTCAATGTCCAGGTGAGTGGCTGGCGATCTGGCTTTAGAGTAGAAGTCATAAAAGCCCATGGCTCTTCTTCATTTTTACCGGGCCCTTTATAGCCCAAGCCGCCTCGTACAAGCAATTTCTGCGGCTTAATGGGCCTAATCCTGCCCTGACAATTGGCGCCCAGGCCCTTGCCGTCTTGATACCCCATTTTCAACAGAATGTTCCAACCAGGGGTGTTAATCATATTCTTTTTCTTCTTCCCCTTGGAAGGTAGGGGCGTCATAGCAACTGTGGTGACGGTCTCAGACGGCCTCGGTTGCGGACGAGGGACGTCCAGCACAGACAAAAGTGGCTTGTTGGCCAAATGGAAGGAACTGATGAAGCTGCATGAATATCTTCCTCTGGTAGGATCGGCATACTGGTCACCTTGATAATGCGGCCCTTGTGGGGGAATTTAATACACTGATGATTTGTAGATGGCACCGCATCAAGCTGCTGTATGTAGGGGCGGCCCAGAATGCCGTTAAATGTTGGATCCATGTCCAAGATGTGAAAATCTGCTGTTATGGAAGCTGGACCCAAACTTACTTTTAAAGTGATCATGCCTAGAGGAGGCTTCTTGGTATTATCATAGGCGGTGACCGTTATAGTGGATGGCCGAATTTGATCTTCCGGAATGCCGCACAGCTTTAAAGTGCTCGGTGGTAAAACATTGATGGATGCCCCAGTATCCACCAAACACTGCTTGACAGCCACTTTGTTGATGTCGACTGTGATACAAAGAGCATATTTTCTTGCCTGAAGAGGTGCTAGTTCATGCTCATGGAAGGTGATTGCCGGCTGACTGCTAGCAGGTGTCAAGACTGTAACTATTTGCTCGACCGGAATGTCTTCGTTGACCATGACCTTCTGCAAATATTCCTTTAATCAATTCAAGAATAGAAATCATGGCCGGAGTGCGGTCCAAGTGCTTTAACATATCATACTGAGTCCCTGGCACCGATTCTTGTTCCTGTTCCTGCTCTTGCGGCCCCTGCACGGACTCTAGCTCTCTTTGTGGGAAAATACGGTGGAATATCCGTCCACTGCGGAGCGGCGCCACGCCTTGACGCGCCTCTGTCGGGGCAGAAATAGGAGGAGGGTTGGAAGAAGAAGAAGGAATGTTGGTAGCAGAGACCCTGCTGGGGGAAATCAAAGGGGAATTCAATGAAAAGGATGCCCTCGTAGGAGGCACGGTAGTGGTGTTTAACAAAGATGCCCCCGCGGGAGGGATGGGAGAAGTATTTGACGAAGACGCCCGCGCAGGAGGCGTGGGAGAAGAGAGGGATACCCGAATGCGAGGAGCGTTAGTGGGTGGTGGAATAAGGAGAGATCGGGGCACAAAAGGTGGTTGCACTGATGGTGGAGGTACCCTTGCCGGTGGGGGAGTAGTGGTGGCGGGTGTTACCGGTGCTGACGGTGAGCGAAGCAAGAGCGACCTGGACGGCGCGGGTGTGGGATTGGTGATGGATGAAGAAGTGGCAGGTTGCGGGGGTGGCAAGCGGGTAAGAAGAGAGCGAGCCGGCAAGGCCGTGGAATTGATGGGGGTAGATGGGTTGACGGGGCGTAAAAGAGAACATCCTGATTGAAGATTGACAGAAGAAGAAGGAGGGGTGCGCAAAAGGCGCGGAGTTTGATTTTGAGTTGGATCATGGTGAAATGCCCCGACAGAGGCATTTTCTTCGTGCCATCCCTGCCCTCTCTCCACCTCGTAGAGAGACGTGACAGGGTTCACGTGTTGATTAGGAGCGTGCTCCGGCAGTGGATTACGGACGATCCCCATATCCTGCTGGGGTGCTGGAGCTTGCTGTGGCTGAACTTGCTGCGGAGCTGGCTGCTGTTGTTGCTGATTTTGCTGTTGCCGAGGAGGCCTTCTTTCTTTCATGGTGGCGATGAATTGCCTCATTTCATCCCAATTAATGCCACCCTGGTCATTCAAATCATAAATATGATCTCTGAAGTGGAAACAACGATCAAGGTTGTGACCAGGGGCGCGGTGAAAAGCACAGTAACGGGATGTGTCAACATTGGCGGGCCACACCATTCTTTCTTTTGGTAGGACGAGCAGGTTGGCGGCCATCAAAGCATTAAAAATATCAGGGAGACTCTCTGGGAGCGGTGGATAATGGGCCCTCTTGGGGCCAAGCGGTGGTCTCCGTTGTTGTTGGCCATAGTTGGTAGGCGGAGGGACTTGATGGTATTGTGGTGGTGCTGGAGGGTCGGTGCGGGGCGCTTGGCTTGGTGATGGAGCAAAAGAAGGTTGGGGTGCGAAGTGGTGTTGTGGAGCGGAGGCAAAATGGGGGTTTTGCTGTGGAGGTGGCGGAGGTCGTGGGTTTGATTGGTGGTGGGGGTGGCCAACTACGCGAACCTGCTCATTTGTGACAGTGCCCTCAGTCGTGGGCCCGCTGTTGACATTTGTATTCTTTTTAAATAGCCGAGGCTTCGGCTCAAACATGCCCATGATGGGCGAGTCCTTCATTTGCGTTTGTATATAACGAGCTCTTTCATAGAGCTCTTCCATAGTTGTCAGCCGATTCATGGCCAAAATATGCCGGAATTGAGGAGTTGCGTTAGAAATAACCATTTTCACTTGCTCCTGTTCCGACAATGTGTCCTTCAATTTCTCGGCCATAGACCGCCACCTATCAGCAAATACGATGAAGTCCTCCTCGGGCTTCATTTTCTCAGCGACTAGATCTGTAACAGAAAGGGAAGGTCCCACCCGGTCTCTGTACTTCTGCAAGAATTTTCTTTGAATAACATCAAAATCGCCGGCATCAGCTGGCTCCAGAGAATAAAACCATTCGAGGGCTGGCCCCTCAAGAGATCTCCTGAATAAGTAGGCCAGGGAGGCCTTATTGTCTTGCCAGAAGGAAGTCTCATATCAGAAATCCTTTAAATGAATGAATGGGTTGCCCGTCCCATTATATCGCCGAAAATTCGGCATTTCAGAAGGTGGTAAATGGAACACCGGCAACGTAGGAAGAGAAATTTCCGGAGCATTCTTAGTCGCTGTAACCTTCTTGAGCTGCTCCTCCATGCTGGCCAGCTTCTGAAGCAAGAGAGTGTTGGTATCAGGCTCGACCGGGGCCTGATTCTGAACAAAAGAATGCGGTATAGGCGTTCGTAGAATCCGAGGAGGTTGGGAAGATTGGTGCCTAACCACTGAATAGCTCGCCTGCTGGGCCGGCATGGCCGCAGTAGGCGTTTGTGGACGAGAGGAGGGGGGATGCAAGACCGCCTGGTCATTAACAATCTGATGGCCGCTCACGGCCGGAGGGGGATTAGAGGAAGACGAAGGGACGGATTTCCCCTTCAAGGCGGCCTGAATGGCTTGCCGCTGGGAGTCATCCAACTGGGAGAGAGCTTGGATCAAATCTGTGACATTAATGGATGGGGAAGGGTTCCCCGAAGTGTTAGAAGATGGAACTTGAGACGAAGGGTCCGCCTCATGAATAGTGGTATCAACCACATGAACTTGTGAGTAATGAGGATGAGGAGGGAGATAGTTTCCCTCATAATAAACTGAATCTTGGAAAGGGTCACCATATTGACCAAATACATTCTCATGCTCATCATCATAAGAGTACCCGTTGCCCGACATGTTGATGATTTTACCTGAACGGAGTTTCATTCTTAAGAGAGAGGATGTTTAATGAAGGAATTACCACAAAAAAGGGCACTTTAATCAAACCAATTTAATTAAATCAACCCAACCAAGTTATGCAAACAATGTTGGAAAGCACGGAAGATTTTAATGTTTGGATGTTTGAGATTAAAGTGGATGATTTATGAATAGTTCACTCTTTTGCCAAATGAAACCTAGTTTGATCCAAGTGTGACCTCCGGGTCAACTAGGTTTTCTCTCTCTTCACCAACGAATAGGATATCTAAACTCCGGGTACTTCGAAGGTACAACCAGCCCGGCGTCCGTGAGGGAATCCACGGGTGCGGGGACTTATAGAGGTCTTGGAAAAGGGATTTCTGATCCAAAGAGACATAATGCTCAATGGAGGGTTGTCCCGATTCCAAGAAAGGTGTGTGGAATCCTAGGCTAGAGAGAGGAGGTCTCTCAACTAAAAAAACCCACAAGTAAAATGAAGCCAATGTAAATCACAGCAATATATCAAGACAGATCAATATGACAAGCAGTGAATCACAAATAAGGCAGTAAGCAGCGTGCAGTGGAAACTCAGGAAGGACATGACCTGGAACAAGCCGTTACCAAAGCAGGGAGAAAAACACGACCTGGGAAAGGTCGCTACCAAAACAAGAAACGGCAGCATGGCTGTCGTGAAACTCTGTGAGGGGCTCACAGGGAGAAGAAAATCACGCCTTGGAGTTAGGCGCTGTCATGAAAGGACGCCTCCACCGGAGGGCATCAAATGAATAATACACGCCCCAATGACAGGCGTCAATACACAATAAAACGCCCTGGATGGGGGCGTGACTTCTCAGACAGTGCAAGATAGTATGAATAAGGCAGGAAAAATGAATGAAATGCCCTGATGACAGGCGCTAAAAAGAAATGGCATGCCCTGGGGTGGGGCGTGAATTCTCAGATAAAATAATTAAGTGGCAAAGCAACAGGAGATATGCAAAAGACGCCCACTTGAAGAGGCGTTAATCAACTAAAACACGCCCTTCAGAAGGGCGTGAAATCAAAACACGCCCTCGTGGAAGGCGTTAATTCTGGGAGATATCCAAACACTAACTGGCTGATCCCGGAGTGTGCAGTGTGCACAGTGGGGGGTGCCCGAGGGGCACAAAGGAAAGGGTACCGAGGGTACCAAGGGGAAAGGGCACACGAGGGTGCCAAGGGGAAAGGGCACGCGAGGGTGCCAATGGAGATGGTAATCAAAAAGAAAATAGTGGAGGTCCCACCGTGATCGCCAATTTGTAGATGTGCATAAAATCTTCCACACACAAAATAATGATAAAATATCAATCACATGCAGTAAGAATCATGATGAAAACAAAACTAAATAAAGGGAAAAAGCATGCACGTGGTGCAAGAGTGGAGATGTGATCGCCAGAGGGGTTACCTCAATATTAATAGGGAGAGATCGCAAATACCTGGTAAGAATGAAAATGCGGGGTGATGTAGAGTTACTTCCTCCTTCTTCAATTGGCCGGCCGATGAGAAGGGTTCTCTTCTTTGATTACCTTGCAAGACAGACAGTAAAACAAACAAGAAGAGAGGGATCAGCCAAAGTGCAGTAGTATCAATCCAAATAGAACATATGATGATGAAATGACATCAACGTGCGCACCTTTTTTTTTGGTTTGTTTGAAAACCCCTAGAAGAGAACTAGGGAGGGGATATGATATGATGATACTTAATAAAAGCAGACGGTGGGATGGTGGTAATGGTATGCCTAAGCACAAACGAAGTAAAACAAATATATAATCGGATAAACACCCTGCTGTCCCTGATGACAGTAAAGGGAAAACCGAATGAATATGTTGATGGAACAGCAATAGACGTAGAGGACGAAGCACTGGACGAAGCACAGCAACCCAATGGATGAAGTGGAAGCAGCGGATGAAGAAGCAGGGCACGGGAAGCAGTGGAACACCAAAACAACCTCACAGAAAAGGGAACAAAAACCTCTGCCTGCAACGTTTTCTCTGTGGAAGTTTTGGGAGTTCTGGATATTCGAGGGTTCAACTGGTGTCCTGAGGGTTCAAGGCCTTCAACCTTCAAAACGATTGATATGGATCCTCTTATATAATGTTCAATCGGATGTGATCAAACAAGGTAAGATAAAAACGGGCAATGAGGCATCCAGGGAAGGATCAAGATCGAGTAAGAGGCCATGGATGGTAGGGAACTGTGAGGGAAAGATGGAAAAAGGAAGGACTCTAGGGTGAAACACGACTCATGCCAGGGCGTCGATTTATGAATTGACGACCTGCCACAGGACGTTTCTTGAAACACGACCTAAGAAAGGCCGTTTCTTCCTGGATTTAATTTTGGAAATAAAACTTTCTTTGTTTAAAAATTAAGGGAACACGCCTGAGGTAACGGCGTTGATTAAAAACATGCCCTGAGGAAGGACGTTACTCACAAAATTCCAAAAATTAACGGATAATACCAGGAATTGACGCCCTCGCTTATGGTCGTCTCTTCTTTTGAAAACGCCCTATGACAGGTCGCTACTTTCAAAATAATGCCCTTCTTCAGGTCGTGAATCACGAAAATGCAGGAAAAATGCATAAAACTCACAAAAATAGAAAAACTTCATTTTATAGGAATATTGAAGTCCACTTGGGGCGCTTATATAATGACATGAAATTTGATCAACATAACGTCAATTTTGGCGTGTCTACAGCCATCACACCTTGGCGTCTCCTTATCAGTTCATTCCACTTCATTTCTTTCATTACACTCCATTCCATTTCTGTCTCACTCCCTTGCAAAGCAGACGCCAAGGCGGGGCAACTGTAGACACGCCAAAATTGATGTTATGTTGATCAAATTTCATGTAATTATATAAACGCCCCAAGTGGACTTCAATATTCCTATAAAATGAAGTTTTTCTATTTTTGTGAGTTTTATGCATTTTTCCTACATTTTCGTGATTCACGACCTGAAGAAGGGCGTTATTTTGAAAGTAGCGACCTGTCATAGGGCGTTTTCAAAAGAAGAGACGACCATAAGCGAGGGCGTCAATTCCTGGTATTATCCGTTAATTTTTGGAATTTTGTGAGTAACGTCCTTCCTCAGGGCATGTTTTTAATCAACGCCGTTACCTCAGGCGTGTTCCCTTAATTTTTAAACAAAGAAAGTTTTATTTCCAAAATTAAATCCAGGAAGAAACGGCCTTTCTTAGGTCGTGTTTCAAGAAACGTCCTGTGGCAGGTCGTCAATTCATAAATCGACGCCCTGGCATGAGTCGTGTTTCACCCCAGAGTCCTTCCTTTTTCCATCTTTCCCTCACAGTTCCCTACCATCCATGGCCTCTTACTCGATCTTGATCCTTCCCTGGATGCCTCATTGCCCGTTTTTATCTTACCTTGTTTGATCACATCCGATTGAACATTATATAAGAGGATCCATATCAATCGTTTTGAAGGTTGAAGGCCTTGAACCCTCAGGACACCAGTTGAACCCTCGAATATCCAGAACTCCCAAAACTTCCACAGAGAAAACGTTGCAGGCAGAGGTTTTTGTTCCCTTTTCTGTGAGGTTGTTTTGGTGTTCCACTACTTCCCGTGCCCTGCTTCTTCATCCGCTGCTTCCACTTCATCCATTGGGTTGCTGTGCTTCGTCCAGTGCTTCGTCCTCTACGTCTATTGCTGTTCCATCAACATATTCATTCGGTTTTCCCTTTACTGCCATCAGGGACAGCAGGGTGTTTATCCGATTATATATTTGTTTTACTTCGTTTGTGCTTAGGCATACCATTACCACCATCCCACCGTCTGCTTTTATTAAGTATCATCATATCATATCCCCTCCCTAGTTCTCTTCTAGGGGTTTTCAAAAAAACCAAAAAAAAAGGTGCGCACGTTGATGTCATTTCATCATCATATGTTCTATTTGGATTGATACTACTGCACTTTGGCTGATCCCTCTCTTCTTGTTTGTTTTACTGTCTGTCTTGCAAGGTAATCAAAGAAGAGAACCCTTCTCATCGGCCGGCCGATTGAAGAAGGAGGAAGTAACTCTACATCATCCCGCGTTTTCATTCTTACCAGGTATTTGCGATCTCTCCCTATTAATATTGAGGTAACCCCTCTGGCGATCACATCTCCACTCTTGCACCACGTGCATGCTTTTTCCCTTTATTTAGTTTTGTTTTCATCATGATTCTTACTGCATGTGATTGATATTTTATCATTATTTTGTGTGTGGAAGATTTTATGCACATCTACACATATATTAATATTACTTATCTTTAATCTAATCTTTACTATCACTAATCTATCTCTATCATTCTTAATCACCCCTCACCGTCACCTCTCTCTTTCTTTTCCAGCCACCCAACATAAAGCATCTCCCTCTCTCATGTCTCTAGCTTTCGTTTGTTTTTTTTTTCTATTATTCTATCGACAGAGAGCATGAGCATCTGGACACCTCTCTTCTCATCTCCTTGTCTCCCACAACCCCACGTGAACCCCACACACCCTACACTGTACACATCCCTCTCACACACATACACACACTACTGTTATCACCCTCACTCTCACGACACACACATTCCCTTTCTCCCCCCGTGAGTCCCTCAGTACCACCTTCAGGCGGCCACCCTCGACCCCCTCGAAGCCCACTGAAACTCACTCCCATTCTCCACTCTCACCCTCCCACGACCCAACTCTCCATCTCCCATTTTTCTCTTTTCCTTCCAACCAACACACCGCAGACCACGCCGGCAGCTCCACTCCGACCACCACGCCGCTTCCCTCCGACTACCGTCAACCGCCACTGCCACCTCCGGCTACCACCCTCACCTCCACCGTCTCCCCTCCCTCTTTCTTTGTTTTCTCCTCTGCAGCCACCCAATCGCAACACCACCTTCCTTTCCTCTTCCTTCTCATCCCCCTCCACAGCCTTCTCCCTCCACCCAGCGCCCTCCTCGTCACCGTTGTAGAACCCTCACTAAGCCATCCGCGACCACCACCTTCGGCTAGCCGCTGTCGCCACCACCTCCGGCTAGCCAACGTTGTCCTCCACGACCACCCCCTCCGACCGTAACTGCAACCTCCGCGGCCACCTCCCACGTCGCCCGTGAGCATCGCCACCGTCTCCACGTCGCCCCCACCTCCAACTACCGCTGCTGTCGTCACCGTCGAGCTCACTCCACACCCGCCGGACGACCGTCGCCGAGTAGCCCTCCTCACCCGCGACCGTCGCCGTCGCCACCGGCCGCCCACCGCCAGCCTCTGTTCTCTCTCTCTCCCGTGTTCTATCTTCCTCTCTCTTTCTCCCTCTCTTTTTTTTTTCTCCTCCCGTCTCTCAGTTCTCTCTCTTCTCCTCTCTCCTCCCCCTCTCCCTGTTTCCACCTCTCTCTTTCTCTCCCCCTCCGTTTCTTTCTCCAGGCCGCCACGTCTCTCTCTCCCCCTCTCACTCTATCTCTCTCGTCCCTCACCCGCTCTCCCTCTGTTCTTCCCCCTCCTTCAACCTCTCTCTCTCTGTTTGCATTTTTTTTTAAAGGGTTTTTCTTGAGTTCGCGCGGGGGGGGGGGGGGGGGGGGGGCCTCGTCGCCCGTGCCCCCCCATTAGGAAAAAAAAGGGCCGTTGCGGCCCTTCTTCCCCGACGCCACCACCGCGACGCCGCCCGCGCCCCTCGCGACGCCGCCGCCCCCTTGCTCCACGGCCGCCCTGCCCCTCTCGCCCGTCGCCCAGCCTCTAGCCACCTCCGGTCGCCGCTCCTGCCGTCGCTGCCGGACCCCCCCTCTCTCTCCCTTTCGCTCTCTCCCTCTCTCACCGCACTCTCTCTCTCTCTCCTCTCCCCCCGCCGTCTCTCTCTTCCCCACTCTCTCTCTCTCCCTCTCTCTCTCTCTCTCTCTCCCTCTCTCTCTCTCTTCCTCTCTCCCCCCTCCCACGTTCTCTCTCTCTCTCTCTCCCTCTCTCTCTCTCTTCCTCTCTCCCCCCTCCCACGTTCTCTCTCTCTCTCTCACCGTTTTTCTCTTCTCTTTCTCCCCACTGTCTCTCTCGCCCCCTGTCTCTCTCTCTCCCCCTACCTCTCTCTCTCCTTCTTCTTTTCTTTTATTTACTATTTTTTCTCTCCTCTCCCCCTCTCCTTCCTCTCTCTCTCTCTCTCTCTCTCTCTCTCTCTTCTCCACTCTCTTTCTCTATCTCTCTCGATCTCTCATTCTTCACCCTTTTTTATTTTATTATTATTTTTTTCCTTTTTTATTCCTCTCACCCTCTCTCAGTTTATCTTTTCCCATCCTCTCTCCCCTCTCATCTCTCTCTCTCTCGATCTCCCTCTCTCTCACTTTTTTCCCCTTTTTTTAATCCCCTCCACCGTCTCTCTCCTTCTCTCCCTCTCTCTGCGTCTCACTATCTCTCTCTCCCTCTTTCTCTTTTTCCCCCTCTCTATGCTTCTCACTCTCTCACCCCCCTCTATCCTCTTTCTCTCACTCTCTTCCTCACCCTCCCTCTCTCGATCTCTCCCTCACTTTCTCTTTCTTTTTATTTTTTTATTGTCCTTTTCTCCCCTCTCTCTCATCCTCTCACGTTCTCTCTCCCCTCACCCTCTCTCTCTTACCCTCTCATATATATATATATATATATATATATATATCTTCTATATATATCTTTTAGGTACATATATATCGTATATATATAAAAACTACAAGAAAAATCTAAAAAAAAGAGCTCTCTCTCTCTCTTGATTTTTATCTCGCTCTCTAATCCCCCTCTATCTTTCCACATATCATTAGTATTTTTTTTATTATCTATTTACTTACATCTTTAACCATCTTCTCCCACCTTTTATATATATTTGCATATCTTTTCTCACCTTGTACATATATACGTGTGTTTGTGTTCTCCATCTGAGCAGTCTCTGAAGTCCATTTTGGAAAGCTCCTTGGTCGTGCTGTCCTCATGCTGTTGAAGCCTTTGTCAAAGCTCGTCGTCGGTCTTCCCCAATAAGTTTTTCCCCCCTTTGTATTTTTAATTAGTCACTTAATTACATCACACGAATCATTTAGCATCCATGCCACGCCTTTCTCCCTGAGAGGGCATAGTTTATGAGCGTCTTCGTGTCTGTGCATTCCATCATATCATTCCCCCATCCTTCAATTCTAAAAGGGGTTTTAAATACTACCAACCAGGTTAGTACTCGTTTATGTTATTTTTTTTATGTCAATTTCTAAAGAATTGGTGCTACACCTCCGTCGTTCTTATTTGGTTGTTCCTCTTCGTTTGTTTTCCGTGCAGGGTTAACCAGTCCGGGAGCCCGCTTCTTCAGTCGGCCGAAAGAGTAGGAGGAGCAACTCACGTACCCTCAGTTCGGGGCTATAAATGCGGCCATCCCTCCTATTTTGAGGTACCCGACTATCGTCTCCCTCATCTATTCTGGTTTTTTCCTCATCATTGTTATTTGTTGTTAAATTGCCATCTCCATCATCCTTTACGTGTGGTTTTAAAATAAGTCTATCTCTTCTCCCTTGTTATCATCGTAAATCGTTAAACCTCCACCTCCGTTCTTCTTTGTTTCATCTAAAATAAGTTTCTTACTCTGTCTATATTCTCCTAGTAGTTTTCCTCTATATTATACTATCTTATTCTACCGTTTATCCCTCGATTTCTCTTTACCTTCTCATCTTTCTCTTAAAAAAGATATAAAAGCATAAAAAAATAATAAAAGCAACAAAACCCCAAAAAATATAATAACAAAAAGATAAAACACAAAAAAGAATAATAAAATCAGGGTAACCAAAGCAAGGCCCTCTTCGTCGGCCGGCCGATCGAAGAGGAAGAGAGGACCCGCACTGCTCCCGCTTCGGCGGCGAACGCGATCAGGACATTTCCTGTGGGGCTCTCAGCCCCTGGCGATCACACTTCCCTTCCCCTTCTCTTGTTATTTACTTTCTGTTTAAACCCCGTTGACGGAACCAGTTCCTCGTGGTGGTCTCATCTAACTGGTGCGGTGGGTTATCTCCCGCGACCATTTTATTTCATTAATTTAATTTCCGCATTCTAACATCCTAACCGTTAACTGTTTAACTCTAACCCTCCCCTATCATCGCTTCAAAATCCCGCAGAGAGTGACATCTCACGGCGGTTTATTTAATCCCATTTTTATTTATTCTAACCCCGATCAACGAATTCGTTCCTCGCGGTGGTTTAACTTCCTGTACATTCATTCCAACCCCGATCAAGGAATTCGTTCCTCGCGGTGGTTTAATTTTCTGCACTTTCAATTCCAACCCCGATCAAGGAACTCGTTCCTCGCGGTGGTTAATTTTCTGCACTTTCAATTCCAACCCCGATCAAGGAACTCGTTCCTCGCGGTGGTTTAATTTTCTGCATTCTTTTAATCTGACCCCGATCAAGGAACTCGTTCCTCGCGGTGGTCTTATCTAACTGGTGCGGTGGGTCATCTCCCGCGTCCATCTTCATTCCAGTAATTCAATTTCTGCACGCTAACCTCCTAACCCCTAACCATTTAATTTTCGCATCCCCCTATCATCGCTTTAAAACCCCGCGGAGAGTAACATCTCGCGGCGGTTTATTTGATCCCTTATTCTTTTCTTGTTATATATATATAATTATTATAATAAAAACCCCGCGGAGGAAAATACCTCGCGGTGGTCTTTTGTATATAGTTATACTTATTACTTATATCGCTGCGAAAACCCCGTGAAGGCCAATGTCTCGCGGTGGTATGTACATATGATATTTATTATTTATGCTGCAGTAAAATCCCGTAAGGCCAATGTCTTGCGGTGGTCTTAATATATATATATATATATTCATTAGTGATTGATATTATTGCATTGCTGTTAGAACCCCACAATGACTAATGTCCTGTGGTGGTACGTCTTTGTTTGCATTGTCCTTATAATTGTCTGGAGAATGATATACCGTTGAAACTTCTGAGTCTTTGTGCCTCTCCACTTCTGTTACATAGATTCTCAGATTTCCCGGTATATGAAAAACTGCTCGTGGAACGGTAAGTCACGCTTACCGGGAAGGGGTCAGCTTGCGCGAGAGGGTCTTCCGACCCCTATCTCCGCCACGTACCGGAGTTCGTTTCGCATCCCTCTTTCCTTTCTCTCCTTTATTTTCTTTCTCTTCTGGAGTTGATCTCGTCATTTCCATCTCCTAAGACAGACGAGGGTAGACGACAACTCCCGCCGCCTATACCTCTCTGGCGATCACCCTTTCATCATTGTCATTGTTATTATTATTGTTTATTATTTTTCCTTCCCTCGAGGGTGGACGACGCCTTCCTGCCGTCTACACTTTTCTGGCGATCACGGTGGGACTTCTTTTGTTTCCTCTGGTTACCCAAATATTTTCGGCACCCACGTGTGCCCCTCCACTCGGCACCCACGTGTGCCCCTCCACTTGGCACCCACGTGTGCCCCTCCTGATTGCGCCCTTGTGCGCTACATTTGTGTTTCCAGTAGCACTCCATTCGGCACCCACGTGTGCCCCTCCATTCGGCACCCACGTGTGCCCCTCCACTCGGCACCCACGTGTGCCCCTCCTGATTGCGCCCTCGTGCGCTACATTTGTGCTCCCAATAGCACCCCCTCCACTCGGCACCCACGTGTGCCCCTCCTGATTGCTCCCGCGTGCGCTACATTCGTGCTCCCAGTAGCACTCGTGCCATCGGCGCCCACGTGTGCCCCTCCACTTGGCACTCACGTGTGCCCCCCCTCCTGATTGCGCCCGCGTGCGCTATATTCGTGTTCCCGCTATCACTCTTGGCATTCCAATTACATCCCTCGTGCACTACGTGCATTACTCTAGAGTCCCCTTGAAGTCTGAAGAGATTCGTATCATTGCAGAAAAGGAGTGTTGTGATGTTTGTTTAATTTCTTTTATTGCATATATTTGTTGTCTGTTTATATATCTCCTGTTAAATTCAGCACTGCATTGCATATCATCTCCCTTTTATTTTTATTTCTTTTGTTCCATTTTTTTTAGGATCACCTTTTCCTGGTGAAGGAAGGACTCTCCGTCGAGAATTCCTCTCGACGGACTAGGATCTCCTTCACTGGGACCTCCGTAAGTCCCCGACATCGAAGGATTCCCTCTTTGTTCACTGGGCTGGTTGTACCACTGAAGTTCCCTGGAGATAGTTAACCCATTCGTGGTGAGTTGAGTGTCCTTAGATCACACTGCGGAAATCAATATTGCAACTAAGGCCCCCCTGTGGTGTGAACATTAGATTAGAAAAGAGAAAAAAAAGGGGAAAACCAAAAGAAAACGAAGAAAAAAGGGCGTTAAACATCAACTTGTCTGTTAATCTTTGTTATTGGTTTGAGTGTGTATGATATTGCGTTCTGGCATTAATCTCTGCTAAGTATTTGAGTGTGTATGTTATTACATTCTGATTAGAAAGAAAAAGAAAACAAAAGGAAAACAAAAGAAAACACAAAAAAGGTGTTAAACATCAACTTGTTTGTTAATCTTTGTTATTGGTTTGAGCGTGCATGATATTGCGTTCTGGCAAAATCTCACGTTCTGAAAAAGATCAAGAAATGTCCGGGAACGGTCAGAATCCAACCCCGAGTCACCAAGGGACACATGTCCCTGCTGAGGACACAGGTTCCTCCCGTGAACCCTCATATGAGGTGCGAGCCGCCGTCGGGGAAGCATCCCCGCCACAAGATATTTCCTCCTTGCTAGGTGTTCTCGTGAACACATAGCTCAATTCCGATCAGATCCGAGCCTTTCAGGCCGTCTTAAAAGGGAAATGTGTTGATTCTACTCCTCAAAATCCAACACCAGTTGCTCTCTCTATTCAAGAGCCCGCACAGGCAATCCCTTCCTCATTCCCTCTTGTGCAGACAAGTTTGCAGCCTCCCTCTTTCCAATTACCTCCCCAGTCTCAAGTTCCACCAATTCCTCATCCAACATTCCAGTCAATTCCATTTACCGATATGCCATGTCTACAACCTCCCTCTTTCCAATTACCTCCCCAGTCTCAGGTTCTGCCAATTCCTCATACAACATTTCAATCAGTTCCATTTACTGACATGCCACAACATCCCACTCATCCGGAATTCCCTTCTCAGGCTTCCGCAAGGCCTCAGTGGCCACCACAACCTGCTCCTTACAATGAGGTCACCCAATCTCTCCTTCATAGGATGAACAAGATGGATGAACAATTAAGAGATTTCAAAAAGATCGTGGATGTCAAATCCGCGCCTGAGATCTCTTTACCAATCCTTCCAGTATTCCATCTCCCTCCTTCTGAAATGCCAACGTATCGACGGTACACCGGCATAGGCAACCCCCTCATTCATCTGAAGGACTTTATGTATGAGTCCTCGTTTTGGCAGAACGATCAAAGATCCTTGGCATACCTCTTCAGGAGATCATTGGATGGTCCCGCCTTAGAATGGTTCTATTCCCTAGAACCGAGTGAGGCTGAGAACTTCGACGTAGTGCAACGGAAATTCATACAGAAATATCAGGATAGGGTCGGTCCCTCCTTCTCTATTACCGACCTAGTGGCTGAAAAAATGAAGCCGGACGAAGATTTCACCCAATTTGCCGATCGATGGAGATCCTTGGCAGAGAAAGTGAGAGACCCCATTTCAGAATCGGAGCAAGTAAAGATGGTCGTGTCTAATGCCACTCCACAATTTAGACACGTCCTGGCAATGAACAAGCTCACCACTATGGAGGAACTGTATGAGAGAGCTCGATATATCCAAACACAGCTGAAAGATTCTCCCCTCATGCATATGTTCGAGCCACCAAAGCCAAAGGTGTTTAGGAAGCCGGGCACGGTTGCCCAAGGTGGGGTGACAGAAGGGGTTGTAACAAATGAACAAGTGGGCGCGGTTGGCCATCCCAACCAGCAAGCTAACCCTAGGCCCCCACAAGCTCCACAATTCCCCTTTCATCAGGAGCAACAAGGTCAGCAACCCTATCGTCCTCCCCCACAAAACAATCCCTTCCAGAACAATATGCCTCAACCGCTCCATCTCCAACAACAACAGCAGCGACCTCCTCAATATAATCAGGTTCCACCACCCGGGGATTATGGCCTCCAACAATAGAGAAGGCCGATCGGCCCTAGGAGAGCTCATTACCCACCTTTGCCGGAGTCGTTGCCGGACATCTTTAATGCTCTCATGGCTGCTAATTTCCTCACCTTGCCTAAGGAAAAAGCCATATGGCCCACGAACGTCGACACTTCCGGATATTGTGTCTTCCATAGACAGCCGGGTCATACGGTGGAAAACTGTTTTCATTTCAGAGATTATATCTATGATATGAACGATGAACATCAAATAGATTGGGATGAAATGAGACGATGCGTCACCATGATGAGGGCCAGGAGACCTCCTCTTAGACAACAACAACAGCAACAACAACAACAACAACAACAACAACAACAACAACAACAACAACAACAGCAACAACAGCCTCAGCAGGCACCACAACAACAGCCAAATATGGGCATCCTCCAAAATCCGTTACCGGCGCACCAACAACCTAACCACCAAGTCAACCCCATCTCTTCCTTCCCAGAAGTTGGAAGAAGGCAAGATTGGCATACGGAAAGCGGCTCTGTCCTTGTCACCAATCACGTTCCTATCCAATCCTCACGCCTTATTCATCCCGCACCTGTCTATCCTCCACCCGCAGCACAACCCGCAGTGATACCTCACTCATTTCCACTGCTATCACGTCCTCTCATCCGCGTCTCTGCTGATGACCTCCCTTCGAGTCCCCAGTAAACACCCTCCACTTCCACCATAACATCGTTACCCTCGAAGCCTCTCATTATTTCTCATGTCTCCACCTCGACATCCACCTTCATTCCACCTCCACTAAACAAACCTCTCATTGTCCAACACCCTTCTGAGGTGCCCTCCACTTCCACCATAGCTTCGTTACCCTCAAAGCCTCTCATCATTTCTCACGCTTCCATTTCATCATCCACCTTTGTTCCGCCTCCACTAAATAAACCCCTTATTGTCCAACACCCTTCCGAGGCACCATCTACCTCCACCACAACCCCTTTACCCTCGAAACCCCTCATTATTCATCACCCATCCGGGGCCCCATCAACCTCTACTATGCCTCCACCTTTTAAACCCCTTATCATTCACCGTCCATCTGAGGATTCATCCACTCCCACCATGCCTCCACCTAACAAACCACTCATCAGAGCCCCTACACCTATTATTGCCCCCGCTTCGTCAATTGTTCCTCCACCACTACCCCTCGAACCCCTGCTAAACCCCATATCTAACTCTATAAAGGTGCCGCCAAAACCGCAAGCCATGGTGCTCCGTAGTGGAAGGATGTTCCATCGGGTTTTTTTCCAAAACAGTCAGGTCCCCGAGCAGTCTCAGCCAGAAAAGGACACTAAAGAACAGCCAGAGGAGTCTATCCCCGGGACACAATATGACCTGTTGAAACATTTGGATAAAACACCAGCTCGAATCTCCATTCTCGAGCTAATCAAAAGGTCAAAAACCCATCAAGACGCCTTGATGGAGTATCTCCAAAAGGTCATGGTAAACGAGGATCTCCCAGTGGAAAAGATCTCGTCGGTATTAACACCGACTGATACACAACCGGCTATTATCCTTCACCACCATGAGCTTGCCCCCAAAGAGGCTCAAAAATATGCTTTGTGTATTGCAGTCAAGATCAATGGGGTGTCTGTAGACCCGTGTTTGGTGGACACTGGTGCGTCTATGAATGTGATCTCTATAATCACCCTCCAATCATGTGGGGTTGACACGGAACAGATAAGGCCTTCATCAATTACGGTTACGGCCTATGATAACAGCAAAAGACCACCAATGGGGATGGTCATCTTGAATGTAGAATTGGGCCCTGCATTAGTCTTCACGGAATTCCATATCCTTGATATGGATCCCACACTCAAGGCCATACTGGGCCGCCCTTACATTGAGGTTATGAATGCGGTGCCTTCCACCAATCATCAGTGCTTGAAGTTTCCATACAAGGCTTGGATTATCAAGGTAAATAGCATGCCCATCTTTTCTACAGTGGATGCTATCAATACCTCTTTGCCTTCTGTTTGGCCGACTCACCGGCCAATTCTTTCACTGCTAGATATATGTGACCCTCGCCGAGCCCCTTTAACACAAAAGCCATTTCAGGCATCAAAGT
Source organism: Amorphophallus konjac (assembly GCA_022559845.1). NCBI lineage: Eukaryota > Viridiplantae > Streptophyta > Magnoliopsida > Alismatales > Araceae > Amorphophallus > Amorphophallus konjac. The sequence goes on from CM040129.1 coordinate 134,972,616, forward strand.
CATGTCACCCTTCCCATGCTAAGGGATGGGACATCATGAGAAACATTGGCTACCAACAGGGCAAAGGTTTAGGGGCACAATCACAAGGGAGACTGAGACTGCCAAACAAGATAAGGTTAACCCTTAGAGCCGGCCTGGGCTTTGAAGGGCCATTTGAAGCATCTGAGGAACCTCTTACATGGACCTTGTATTCCCATTTCAGAAAGGGGCCAGTGATGCAAATGGGAAATTATGTGCCGGAATCATACGGGAAATTGCATATTGCCTACTTGGCTGAAGATTGCTCGAGGGCTGTAAAGAAGGGGAAACACGATGATCCGGACTGCGAGTGGAACAAGTGGTTTGATATACATGATATTTCCATTGCGCTACTGTGGACGCACTTTTTATCACTTATTGTTCTCTCGTTAGTTTATTCGTTTATTAAGTGCGTGGGCGTGCCAGTCACCGAAGTGACAATTTATTCGGGCTCCGAAGAGCCCATGGTGCGCTTGATCTGACTTCGTCAGACGATTGTGTGGTTCGTGTCGGGACCAAAACCCGCCGCGCCATAAAGGTCACGACGTCATTTACATCCCCCGTACGAGGGAACACCCTTGATTAATCACCGAGATTCAGGGCCTCATGGCCAAGAAATTAATTGCATGAAAGGTCTATTATGAGGTATTGAAATCCTCGCGCGCAGGCGGGAAGAAAACCATTTGGGATCATGTCGGTCATGCGCTGACCATTTAATGTTCGGACGAGTGTCCGACACGGGAAGAGTGCGATCGTCATGGGAAGACCGGAGCATATGTATGCCAGGATATGGCAATTTATTGTTCAGAAGAACGGAAAACATTCGGCTAAACCTCGGTTAGAGCAGTCGGAAACTGGTAAATCTGTTGGCCCGGTGAAAGAGCAAGCTGCGACCATACTGCGGTGGGCCCCCCGCGGTCGAAACAAGACTTGCATGAGCGGCATTAGTATTTCCGGTGCTAAGGGGCAACGAGGGAATATCCCTTGAATCGGCTGAAAAGCCCTGTCTCCGGAGAAGTGGGCGTTCGAAACATGTCGGTCATTCGGGAGACCATTTAATATTCGGACGAGAGTCCGGCTTAAGAATATTGTAATCATCGCAGGAGGACCTGGAACATATGCATGCCGGGATACGAGAAGTTTATTATTCCGAGACACTGAAAACATTCGGTTGAATCTCAGTTATTGTAGCTGGAAACCAGCGAATATATTGGCCCGGTACGAGATCGAGTCAGGACCATATTGGGGGCGCCTCCCGTGGTCCGAACGGGGCTTGCGCGGGCATCATTAATATTTCCGGTGTCGGAGGGGAATGGGGGAGAGTCCCGGGACTAGACTCCAGAACCGTAAACGTGTTCGAAAGGAGCGGGCTGTAGACCGAGGATATGAGCCAGACGATGACCATGATCGGGACAGGCCCGAGGTCTGAGTGTGGCCCACGGAGGTCTTATTGATATTCCCATGGAAGGAGTCCGGGGGTGGCGAGAGCCGTCTCGTTCTAATTCGGATTCCGTCGGTCACTTGCCGACCTTTTCATGTTTGGGCAAGGGCCCATATTGAAAGTGCGACGCGGGCGGGAACAACCCCGTACAAATGTATGCCGAGTTTACGGTAATTTCGATGAAAGGGCGGGAACGAATCCCGATAGGAACGGGTCGAAATTGATGAGCTATTGGCCCGGAGCAATGCCGGCTCACAACCATATCGGGGTAGGAGCCACCGGCTATGCAGGTCGCTCACGGGCCTTTTCATGTTCGGACGTAGGTCCGTAATAAGAATGCGGCGGGAACCGAGGTGAATCCGTTCAAATGTCTGCCGAACGTGCGAAAATTTTAGTAGCGGCTCGGAAGGGATCCGGCCGGAGAAATGAGTCCGGTTTAATCGGAATGTCAGCCCGAGGCGAGGTCAGGCCATGGCCATTTCGGGATAATTCCCTAGACTCAGGCCCAACTCGCAAGGGCGGTATTGTTGTTCCTTCGGCACCGGGTCACGGGAGAGACGGGGCTGCGAAGCGGATCCCATTGTTTTATTATTATTTAAGAAATGTTATCATTATCATTTGTTAATTTATATATATATATCTTTGAGTGAATTCTTTATTACTATTTATTCATTTTTCTTGTGATTTATTCATTTACTATTGTTATTATTAGGTTTGTTATTATTTTTGTTCGTTTTATTATCATTCATTTGCTTGTCATTTTTTTGTTAAGTTTGTTATTATTACTTATTTATTTTGGTTATCATTTATTTGTCCATTTATCGTTATTATTATTTCTTTTAACCTTATTATTATTATTGCTTATTTCTTTATCATTCTTATTTATTTATTCACCTTTTTGAATTTATTATCATTTATTATTGTTATTTAACATTATTGTTTGCTATTATTTCTCTATTTTATTTTGAGTTTGTTATTATTATCATTATTTAAGTTTTGTATCATTATTTGTTTATTTATTATGTTTTCTTTTAGCTTATTATCTTTATTAATATCATTATTTCAGGTGTACCGCTGGGTCATGGGAGTGCGCCGCTGGAGGGCCAAGGGAGTGTGCCGCTGAGGGCCAAAGGAGTGTGCCGCTAGAGGGATAATGGAGTGTGCCGCTGAGGGCCAAGGGAGTGTGCCGCTGGGGGCCAGGGGGTGTACCGCTGGAGGGTTAAAAGGGTGTGCCGCTGAGGGCCAGGGGTGTACCGCTGGAGGGTTAAAAGGGTGAGTGTGCCGCTGAAGGTTGAAGCAGGAGCGTGCCGTTGAAGGGCTGAAGGGTGTGTCGGCAAAAGGGGGTAGAAGGCGTACCGCTGAAGGGCTAAGCGGGTGTGCCGGCGAAGGGCCATGAGGTATGTGCCGGCGAAGGATGGCTAGAAAGGTGTGCCGGCTAAGGGAGACAATAGGAGCGTACCGGCGAAGGGCATGGGGAGCCCACTCCTCCTCCGTTTCTTTTAAGGCTTTTCTTTTCTTCTGTTCTGATTTTTATTAAGTTTGCATGGGTTTCTTCTCTCTTTCTCTTGATTATCTTCCATTCTTTCTCTCTTGAGGGCGGATGTTCGAGTTACTTAGTCGTTATTTGATTCGGCTCTCTTTGAGTTGATTACAGTTCCCTTGCCTCGGTTAAAGCATTTTACCGTTGTTCTTTTTATTTGCTTGTTGCTTTCTTTTAGTCCTTTTTAACGTGTGGTCGTTCCATTTGTTTGTTGCTTCCTCTTATCCTTTTAATATGTTATGGTTTCTAACGAAAATTCGGCAGCATCTCCCCTTGACCCGAGCATAAGGGAGATACAGGGAACGCGCCCACATGGAGTGGCGGAACCCGACAACTGGAGGTGGGCGCCCGAGAGCGGCAACACCTTTAATAAAACTCCGGAAAACTCAGAGGCAACGGTGGGCAGGGGACCTCTCCAGGAGCAGCTGGGAAGTGTGCCGGGCTGAAGAGGTTGGGAATGTGAAGAGTGGCCTGGGCATGCCGGGGAAGGCCCGTAGGGGCGTGCCGGCGAAGGGGGTTCCCAGGCGCACCGGGGAAGGAGCGATTGGGGTGTGCCGGCGAAGGGGCTCCAAGGCGCACCGGGGAAGGGCTGGGAGAGCGTACCGGCGAAGGCCCGTAAGGGCGTGCCGGCGAAGGGGTTGGCTAGGGCGTGCCGCTGAAGAAGGCGTGCCGGCGAAGGAGGAAGCAAGGCAAAAATGCCCTGGAGGAAGCAAACCCTAACAAAAGGAGAAAGGGAAAGGGGGAGGGCGTGAAACACCGAAGGATGCAAACACGGAAGAAACGCTTTAGAAAGACGTTCAAGAGAAATACTTGCAAGCCTCCTACTTTTATTATCACAAAGAAAGTGCCCCGAGGGAGCTAATACATGGCGACGGGAAAGAACACAAGGGGGACAAAGAAAGAAAGAAAGAAGATATAATGGGGGGGAGCAGGGACTCCTCCCCTCCCGGTCCTCACTCTCTCTCTTCACTCACCCTCCTTCTCTCTCTCTCTTCACACCGATGGTGGTGGACGGGATAGCAATGGGGGAGCCGGAGCCTCCCCTCTCCTTCTTCTCTTCTTCTGCTTCTTCTTCTGCTCTTCGCGGGGACGACGATGGGCGGAACAGCAGGAGGGGGAGGCAGAGCCTCCCCTCCTCTTCTTCTTCTTCTCTTCTCCTTCTTCTTATCTTCTTCTCTTCTCCTCTTCTCTGTCTGCGTGTGGGTGTCCCTATGTGTATCTGCCTCTCCTCCCTTTTGTTCGCAGCGAAGAGGGGTTTTATACCCCGGGCAGCGGGAGCGTCCCAAGGTGGGAAGCGTCCGGAGGGCATTTAATGGGAGTTGACTCCCTTGTCCTGGGTGGCAGGAGGAGTAGGCAGCGCGGCCCTCTCCCCAGGTGACACCTCAGCAAGTCCCATTGCGTGCCAATGATCCATAGGGCATGGGCATCACGTCGTTCGGCCGTTGACGAGCCACTGGCAGGCTCAAAAGGTGTGCCGGAGGTGGGCCAAAAGGGCGTGTCGCTAAAGGTTGCCTAAGCGTGTCGCTGAAGAGGGCAAAAGGCGTGCCGTTGAAGGCCCAACGAAGCGTGCCACTGAAGTCCCAAATGGGCGTGCTGCTGAGGCTTCCTGGGGGTGCCGCTGGAAGCCATTGGGGCATGCCGCTGAAGACACCCTAGGGGTGTGCCGCTGGAGCCCAGGACGGGTGTGCCGCTGGGGGCAGGGCGTGCCGCTGAGGGGCTCCCATGGGTGTGCCGCTGGGCTCCCCAAGGGGTGTGCCGCTGAAGGCTGCAGGGAGAGTGCCGTTGAAGCCTCAAATGGGCGTGCCGCTGAAGGGCTAAATGGGCAGCTTTGAGCCCATTGTAAGCACGAGTTGCGGCCCATTTGATTTTCTTCGAGGCCCATGGATTATGAGCTTCCCGAGAGTTGGCTTCTCTTTGCTGTCGTGACTCTGGGGACGGCTTCACGGCAGTGTGCATATTTGGGGAGTCCGGACGACCAGTCTCTCCGGGGCTTCTTCACTCGGCGCCGTTGTTGATGCGAGGCCGGGTATGATATTTGGGTGTGCAAAAAAAATTTTTTGGTGTCCACAAATGCCCCCCACCCACGGGTAGCGCAGGTGAAGGATGAGCCGGGCGGTGCCCGCGGGTGTACTGGTCTCTTTTTTTTTCTCTTTGTCGGTGCCAACGGGGTGTCGGGAGCTGGCGTAGCATGCTTGTATCTTCTCTTCTTCATTAGTGCCGACAGAGGGTAGGGAGCTGCCGTAGCATGTTGGTCTCTTCTTTTCTTTTGCATCAGTACCGACAGGGTGTCGGGAGCTGGCATAGCATGCTTGTCTCTTCTCTTCTTCATTAGTGCCGACAGGGCGTAGGGAGCTGCCGTAGCATGTTGGTCTCTTCTTTTCTTTTGCATCAGTACCAACAGGGTGTCGGGAGCTGCCATGGTTTATCTATGTTTTCTTCTCTTTGTCAGTGCCGACAGGGTGCCGGGAGCTGACCTGGTTTGTTGGTCTCTTTGTCTCTTCATCAGTGCCGACAGGGTGTCGGGAACTGAAGCAGCATATTGGTCTCTTCATCAGTGCCGACAGGGTGTCGGGAACTGAAGCAGCGTATTGGTCACTTTGTCTCTTCATGAGTGCCGACAGGGTGTCGAGAACTGAAGCAGTATATTGGTCTCTTCATCAGTGCCGACGGGGTGTCGGGAACTGAAGCAGTATGTTGGTCTCTTCATCAGTGCCGACAGGGTGTCGGGAACTGAAGCAGTATATTGGTCTCTTGGTCTCTTCATCAGTGCCGACAGGGTGTCGGGAACTGAAGCAGTATATTGGTCTCTTTGTCTCTTCATCAGTGCCGACAGGGTGTCAGGAACTGAAGCAGTATATTGGTCTCTTCATCAGTGCTGACGGGGTGTCGGGAACTGAAGTAGTATGTTGGTCTCTTCATCAGTGCCGACAGGGTGTCCGGAACTGAAGCAGCATATTGGCCTCTTCATCAGTGCCGACGGGGTGTCGGGAACTGAAGCAGTGTATTGGTCTCTTCATCAGTGCCGATGGGGTGTCGGGAACTGAAGCAGTATGTTGGTCTCTTCGTCTCTTTTTCTTTCTTTTCTTCTCTCTTTTCTCTTCTTCTCTTTTTCTCTCTTTTTTTCCTTTTTGTTATCTCTTTTTTTCTCTCTCTTTTTGTTGTTTGTTTGTTTTTTTTCTCTTCTTCTCTTCTTCCCCCCCTTTTTTTTCTCTTCTTCTTTTCTTTTTTTTTGAAGAACTCCAGGTGGCTGCTGGCGCGGATGCCAATGATAAAAGAGATGTCGGCACATCGGCCGATAATTGAAAGCTGTTGGCATGGGAGCCAATAAGTGAAAGCTGTCGGCTCGAAGGCCGATGATTAAAAGCTCTCGGCTCAGGGGCCGATGATTGAAAAGCTATTGGCATGGGGGCCAATATTTGGAAAGCTGTCGGCTCAGGGGTCGATGATTGAAAAGCTGTTGGCATGGGAGCCAATAATTGGAAAGTTGTCGGCTCAGGGGCCGATGATTGAAAAGCTGTTGGCATGGGAGCCAATAATTGAAAAGCTGTCAACCCGAAGGCCGATGATTAAAAGGTTATCGGCTCAGGGGCCGATGAGTGAAAGATGTCGGCTCAAGGGCCGATAATTGAAAGCTATCGGCTAGGGGCCGATAATTAGATATCTATTGGCATAGGAGCCAATGATTGAAAGCTGTCGGCTCAGGGGCCGATAATTAAAAAGTTGTTGGCATAAGAGCCAATGATTGAAAGCTGTCGGCTCAGGGGCCGATGATTGAAAAGCTGTTGGCTCAGGGGCCGATGAAGGAGGCCAGAATAGACATGGCTGGAAGCGGGCTGCGGGAGCTGAAGTTGGGAGATTAACGAGCCGCGAGGGCAAGAGGTAGGCCATGGGGGCTAAGGTTGAGCTCTACGAGTCGTAGCTGGGAACGTAGGCTTCGATGGCCGAAATTGAGTTTATTGCATACGCACATTCTTGTTATTTTATTGTTATTATACTTTTTTTGTATTATTTTTATGTTGTTTTGTTTTGTTTCATTTTTTTTATCATTTTTTTAAAGCATGCAAGCATTCATTAGCAGGCATAACATAAATATAAGTAAGGCGGCTCCCTCTATAGGGGATAGGATAGGGACGTCGCCCGTAATTCGTAGATGCGGTGCGGGCCGCGAGGCACAATCGAGGGGTGGTGCACCCATCAAGAGGATATCGCACGTCATGCATGCATAGCCTAAATCCACGCATTTCACCCGAGGCAATTCTATGTGGCGTGGCAGTGCAAATGTGTGAACAAAGAGCCCTAACCACAGGGATATGCAGGCTTTCCTGGTGACACTCGAGGATCACTCTAGCGCCTACACATATGTTTCAGGCTTTCGACTTTCGGTAGCTTCACACAGCCCCCATCTGTTTATTTTGGTAGCAGATTTCACCGTTCAGCGTGAGTCTCCTCATATGTCTCAATGGGGATTCCCGGCTACTAGGATTCATCTTCATTATAATTCTATTACGGATTCCACCGTTTGACGCGAGTCTCCTCATGTGTCTCAATGGGGATTCCCGGCTAATAGGTTTCATCCTTATTATAATTCGCTTCACCATTTCGAGCGAGTCTCCTCATGTGTCTCAATGGGGATTCCCGGCTACTCGGATTCACGTGTCTCTCTTTTTTTATTTTTTTATTTTTTTTTCTCTCTCTTTTTTTTTTACAGTGGGGGTAGGTAGCTTTTTCCTCACGATTACCTTTCACGCGAGTGCAGGAATTCAAGCCACCGTAGAGTGCTAAGAAGAAATTCGGGCAATCCCTATAGTCGAAGGCTATTGAACACATTAAGTGCTAAGTGTGGGAGCGTTGCCTCAGGTTTATTTTGTGAGTTGGACTTAGCGATTCAGCCATGACTCTTCCCCTTGACGTGGGCACCTGCCATAATTAGGTTCCCTTCGAGCGTATGCCGTGACGCGCGCGCATCCGGAATCGGGGCGATATTACTTAGCAAGGAAACACGGTCCTAGAAAATTTCAAGAAGGTGTATTATTCTATATTAAGCAAGCATGCAAACAGGGCAATCAAGCATTCTCTTCTTTTGTTTCCGTTTTCTTTTTTTTTGTGTGTGTATGTTTTATTATTATTTTTTTGGGTGTTGTTTTTTTTATTTTTGTCTGTTTGTTTTTGTTTGTTTGTTTTTTTTTTTGCATAAGAAAATATTGTTGTTACGTATAAGTGTAGTGGTAGTAAAGGTATTAGGGAGGCAGACCGCAAAAGGGCTGAGAGGATATTAGGGAAGCGGGCTGCAAGAGCCGAAGTTATGGGATGCGGGCTGCGAAGGCCGAATTCTGGGAAGCAGGCTACGAGAGCCAGACTTGGGAAGCAGGCCACGAAGGCCAAATGTAAGCAGGCTGCAAGAGCCAAAGCTGGGAAGCAGGCTGTGAAAGCTGAGGGGAAGCAGGCTGCGAGAGCCAAAGTTGGGAAGCAGGCCACGAGGGCCGAATTTTGGGAAGCAGGCTACAAAAGCCAGGATCTGGGAAGCAGGCTATAAAAGCCGAAGGGAAATAGGCTGTAGGAGCCGAAATTGTGGGAAGCGGGCCACGAAGGCCGAATTCTGAGAAGCAGGTCGTGAAGGCCGAATCTTGGGGAGCAGGCTGCAAGAGCCAAGGATAATGAAAAGTAAGCTAAAAAGCCAAGGGATATTGGCGAGCGGGCCACAAGGGCCAAAGGTTGGGGGAGCAGGCTACGAGAGCCAACATTGGGAAGAAGGCCACAAAGGCCAAAGGGAAGCAAGCTGCGAGAGCCAGAGATAAGCAGGCCACGAGGGCCGAATTTTGGGAAGTAGGCTACATGAGCCAGGATCTAGGAGGCCTTTGTCGGTTTAACACCCCATTGGCGGAAGGTCTAGTCAGTTTAACGCCCCGTCGGCGGAAGGTCTAGTCGGTTTAACGCCCCACCGGCGGAAGGTCTAGTCGGTTTAATGCCCCGTCGGCGGAAGGTCTAGTCGGTTTAACGCCCCGTCGGCGGAAGGTCTAGTCGGTTTAACGCCCCGTCGGCGGAAGGTCTAGTCGGTTTAACGCCCCGCCGGCGGAAGGTCTAGTCGGTTTAACGCCCCGACGGCGGAAGGTCTAGTCGGTTTAACGCCCCGTCGGTGGAAGGTTTAGTCGGTTTAAAGCCCCGTCGGCGGAAGGTCTAGTCGGTTTAACGCCCCGCCGGCAGAAGGTCTAGTCGGTTTAACGCCCCGTCGGCGGAAGGTCTAGTCGGTTTAAAGCCTCGTCGGCGGAAGGTCTAGTCGGTTTAACGCCCCGTCGGCGGAAGGTCTAGTCGGTTTAACGCCCCATCGGCAGAAGGTCTAGTCGGTTTAAAGCCCCGTCGGCGGAAGGTCTAGTCGGTTTAACGCCCCGCCGGCGGAAGGTCTAGTCAGTTTAACGCCCCGTCGGCGGAAGGTGTAGTCGGTTTAACGCCCCGTCGGCAGAAGGTCTAGTAGGTTTCTGTTTGTTGGGTGGCTGAAGGTCGGAGGTAAAAGTCCATCTCGTGACTCTTCTTTCTCTTCTTTTCTTCCTCTTTTGTGAGGAGAGGCGGGTGCAAAAACCATGTTTGCCTCGTGATCATTTCCTTCTTTTCTTCTCTTCTTCTTTTGTGTGAAGAGGCGGGTTCAAGGACCGTGTTCACCCCGTGACTGTTCCTTCTCTTCTTCTTTTATGGGGAGGCAGGTGCAGAGACCATGTTCGCCTTATGACTGTTCTTTCTTTTCTTCTCTTCTTCTTTTCTGGAGAGGCAGGTGCAGAGACCATGTTCGCCTCATGTCTCTTTTTGTTTCTTCTCTTCTTCTTTTGTAGAGAGGCGGGTGCGGGGATCATGTTCGCCTCATGATCATTTCTTTCTTTTCTTCTTCTTTTGTAGAGGGGCAGGTGCAGAGACCATGTTCGCCCCATGATTACTCTTCTTCTTATTCTCTTCTTCTTTTGTAGAGGCAAGTGCAAGGACCATGTTTGCCTCATGATCATTTCTTTCTTTTCTTCTCTTCTTCTTTGTGATGAGGCGGGCTCGAAGACCACGTCTGCCTCATGTGTCTTCTTTTGGTTCTGCTCTTCTTCTTTTATGTGAAGAGGCGGGTCTAGGGACCACGACTGCCTCATGTGTCTTTTCTTCCTCTTCTTCTCTTCTTTTGCGTGATGAGGCGGGCTCGAAGACCACGTCTGCCTCGTGACTCCTTTTTTTCTTCTTCTTCTTTTCTTTTATGGGATGAGGCGGGCTCGAAGACCACGTCTGCCTCGTGTGCCCCATTTTTTTTCTTTCTTTTCTGCTCTTCTTTTCTCATTAACGCTTCCATGCTGGAGTGTATTTCTCTTAATATGCCCCCAGGTTGGGGTGTAGCTTCATTTGGTGTGCATCCCCCCTGAGGGGTGCGCTTTGCCTCTTTGCTTCTGTCCCCCCAGGCGGGGTGTATTTTTTTGGCTTCTATGTCCCCAGACCAGGGTGTGTGTTTTTTAATGCCCCCGAGGTGGGGTGTAGCTCTCTTCAAATGCCCCCATGGTGGGGTATACTCTTCACGGCTTCTATGCCCCTAGGTGGGGTATGTTTCTTCTTCATATGCCCCTAAGCCAGGGTGGACTTCTCTTCATATGCCCCTGAGCCGGGGCGTGTTCTTTATAGCTTCTAGGCCCTCGAGGCGAGGTATGCTTCTTCTTCATATGCCCCTGGTACGGGGTGTAGCTCTCTTCAAATGCCCCCCCTAAGCCGGGGTATGTTTCTTCTTCTTATGCCCCTGGTACGGGGCGTGTCTTTTGTTTCTTATACCCCCCATAGCGGGGGCGAACTCTGCTCTCTTTCTACCCCTGAAGGCGGAGGAGTGCTTCTCTTCATATGTCCCCGGCACGGGGGTGTATCTCTTGCTTCTTATGCCCCTCCTGAGGCCGGGGTGCATCTCTTTACGGCTTCTGTGCCCCCAGGCAGGGTATGTTGTTTCTTCAAATGCCGCTTGGGCGGAGTATATCTTTCTTCTTATGCTCCCAGATCGGGATGCATGTCTCTTCGTTTCTGTGCCTCGGGTCAGGGTAGATGCTTCTGTTTCTTATGCGCCAAGGGCGGAGTGTGATTTTTTTTGCCCCCAGGCTGGGGTAGGTGCTTCTGCTTCTTATGTGCCAAGGGTGGAGTGTATTTTTTTGTGCCCCCTGAGCGGGATGGACGCTCTGCATGTGTCCCCGGGTCGGGGTGCAGCTTTGTCTCCCATGGAGGGGGTGTGTTGTTTCTTCAAAAGCCCCCAGGCCAGGGTGTATTCTTATCTTTCTTATACTCCCGAGGCGGGAGGGGTTCTCTTCATGTGCCCCCGTGGTGGGATGTGCTTCTTTCTTCAAGTGTTCCCAGGCCAGGGTGAATTCTTTTCTTCTTCCCAGACACACCGGGGGGGATGTTTGCTTCTTGTGCCCCCAAGGTGGGGTGTATTGTTGCTTTTGATGCCCCCAAGGTGGGGCGCATTGCTGCTTCTGATGACCCAGAGCGAGGTATCCCTTTTTTTTATATATGCCCCCGGCATGGGGTGCATTCTGCTTCTAGTGCCCCCAGAGTGGAGTGTATTGCCGCTTTTGATGCGGGGTGTAGTTCTTGCTTTTTATGCACCCGAGGCGGGGTGAATTCTTCTTCTTTGTTTACATGCCCCCATATCGGGGTGTATTCCTCTCTTCATATGCTTCCCAAAGCCGGGGGATGTTGTTTGTTCTACTTCAGATGTCCCCCCCGGGGGGGTTAATGTTGCTTCATGGACTCCGAGCCTGGGGTATGCTCCTTCAAAGGTCCCTAAGCCGGGGTGGATTCTCTTTTCTTCTCATGCTCCCAAGGCGGGATGTAGCTTCTTCAAGTACCCCTAAACAGGAGCGGATTCTTTATGGCTCCTATGTCCCCTGGCGGGGTATGCTTCTTCTTCAAATACCCCTAGGCCGGGGTGGACTTCTCTTCATATGCCCCTGAGTCGGGGCGTGTTTTTTATAGCTTCTAGGCCCTCGAGGCGAGGTATGGTTCTTCTTCAAATGACCCCGAGACGGGAGTGTGTTTCTTGGCTTCATATGCCCCGGACGTGGGGTATATCTTTTGTTTCTTATGCCCCCGAGCCGGGATGTAGCTTCTTGGCCTCATATGCTGCCGAGGCGAGGGGTATGTTGCTTCATGTGCCCCCGGGGGGGATGCATTTTGCCTCTACTGCCCCGTGGCGGGGTATATCTCTTGGCTTCTTACGCCCCCAAGGTGGGGTGTGTTTTCTTCTTGTGCCCCCGGGGTGAGGTATGTTTCTTTTTGCACCCCAAAGGTGGAGTGTACTTATCTTCAAGTGCCCCTGAGTCGGGGCGTACCTGTGTCTTACATGCCCCCCTGCGGGGTGAGCTTGGCTTCTTGTGCACCCGGGGCGGGGTGAGTTCTTCTCCTTTGCATGCCCCTAAGTCAGGGCGTGTTCTTTATAGCTTCCGGGCCCTCGAGGTGAGGTGGGCTTTTTCTTCAAATACCCCCGGGACGGGGGTGTGATTCTTGGCTTCATATGCTCCCAAGACGGGGTGTATTTTGCTTCTTCTCATGACCCGAGGCTGGGGTGGAGTTCTCTTCAGTTACCCCTGAGTCGGGGTTGATTCTTCTGCCTCTTATGCCCCAAAGTGGGGTGCACTTCTCTTCATATGCCCCCTAAGCTGGGGTGCAACTCTGCTTCTTCTCATGACCCCAGGCCGAGGTAGTCTCTTCTTCTTATGCTTATGTGCTCCCGAATCGGGGTGTATTCCTTTCTTCACGTGCTCCCCTAAGCCGGGGAATATTGGGTGTTCTGCTTCAGATGCCCCCCGGGGGGGAGGGGGTATATATATGTTACTTCATGGACCCTGAGGACGGGATGTATTCCTTCTTCGAATGCCCCTAGGTCGGGGTTGATTCTTCTCTTCTTATGTTACCAAGGCGGGACGTAGCTTCTTCAAATGCCCCTAAATCGGAGCGTATTCTTTTATGGCTTCTATGCCCCCAGGCGGGGTATATTTCTTCTTCAAATACCCCGAAGCCGGGGTGTATTCTTGCTGCTTCTTATGCTCCCGAGGCGGGATGTGACTTCTTCAAATGCCCTTAAGCTGGGACGTATTCTTCATGACTTCTATGCCCCCCTGGCGGGGTATGTTTCTTCTTCAAATGCGCCTATGCCAGGGTGTGTTCTTATACTTTTTGCGCCCCTCAGGGTGAGGTGCATTCCTCTCCATATGCCCCTAGCATGGGGTGTGCTTTTGTTTCTTATGCCCCCAGGTCGGGGTACGTTCCTTCTTCATATACCCCTAAGCCAGGGTGAGTTTCTCTTTTTGTGTGTCCCCAGGCCGAGGTGAATTTTTCGGCTTCTTCCGCCCCAGAGTAAGGTGGATTCTTCTGCTTCTTATGCTCCCGTGGCGGGAGTGTGTGTTTCTTTTTCAAACACCCCTAGAACAGGGGTGTATTCTCTTATGGCTTCTATGTCCCAGACGGGACATGTTTTGCTTCTTATGCCCCTAAGCCGGGGTAGACTTTTCTTCGAGTGTCCCTAAGTCAGGGTGTAGCTTTGTCGTCTGTTGTGCCCCCGGACGGGGTAGAATCTCTTCACGTGCCCCCAGGAGCGGGGTGTATATCCCTCTTTTTTTTTTTGTCTCATATGCCCCCATGGCGGGGTATATCTCTCCTTCTTATCCCCCATGGCGGGGTATGTGCATGCTCTCTTCGAGAGTGGCGGCCGTGCTTGGCCTCATTGCTATAAAGCATTCCTCACAGCGGGAAGCCATTCATCAAGCTACAATTGTGGCTCCCTGGGTCCTTTGACAACCACTCGAGGGGCCGTTTTGTGCCGGATAGAGGCAGCAGAAAGGAGGGACGAGCCGGGTCATTACACCACGGACTCAGAGCCTCCTAGAGTCGGGCGGGACGTCGGGTTTCTTCTTGCTATTTTTGGTTGGCGATGCTGGCCGACTTTTCTTCTTTTCTTCTTTCTTTCTTTCTTCTCTTTTTTTTCCTTTTGTTTTTCTCTTTTTTTTTGTCCCTTCTCCTCTTCTCTTCTTTTTTGTATGATTGACCATGGTGGAGGTGCAGGAGAGCGCTCACCCCCTCAGGGAGGGGATGAGTGGTTCGCTCCACTGCATAAACCCCATAATGGTAATCTTTATTCAGCACGGGTCTCGGCGGACGTGGCCATACAACCCTTTCTCGTCGGCTCTCTCTCTTCCTTTTTTTTTTGCTTCTTTCTTTTCTCTTCTTTTCTTCTCTTCTTCTTTTCACCTTTTCTTCTTTTCTTCTCTTTCTTCTTGAGGGAAACGAAGGGCTTGATTTCCCCTCCCTTCTCTTTTCTTTCTCTTCTCTTTTTTTTGACAGCCCCCATGATTCCTGGAAGCTAAATATGCTCCGAAGCAGCGTCCTCGAGACCGCGAAGGCAGCTGCATCGAGTCTGGATTTTCTCCCCATAGGGCTGGCGAAGACAGCACCTGCAATTCATCAACGCAGGCAAACATCATTTATTAGGGGGCCATGAGGCCCTGAATCCCGACGAAGAGATGAAGGGTAGTTTAGGTCCCACCGGGCGTGCCAGAATTATGGACGCACTTTTTATCACTTATTGTTCTCTCGTTAGTTTATTCGTTTATTAAGTGCGTGGGCATGCCAGTCACCGAAGTGACAATTTATTCGGGCTCCGAAGAGCCCATGGTGCGCTCGATCTGACTTCGTCAGACGATTGTGTGGTTCGTGTCGGGACCAAAACCCGCCGCGCCATAAAGGTCATGACATCATTTACATCCCCCGTACGAGGGAACACCCTTGATTAATCACCGAGATTCAGGGCCTCATGGCCAAGAAATTAATTGCATGAAAGGTCTATTATGAGGTATTGAAATCCTCGCGCGCAGGCGGGAAGAAAACCATTTGGGATCATGTCGGTCATGCGCTGACCATTTAATGTTCGGACGAGTGTCCGACTCGGGAAGAGTGCGATCGTCATGGGAAGACCGAGCATATGTATGCCAGGATATGGCAATTTATTGTTCAGAAGAATGGAAAACGTTCGGCTAAACCTCGGTTAGAGCGGTCGGAAACCGGTAAATCTGTTGGCCCGGTACAAGAGCAAGCTGCGACCATACTGCGGTGGGCCCCCCGCGGTCGAAACAAGACTTGCATGAGCGGCATTAGTATTTCCGGTGCAAAGGGGCAACGAGGGAATATCCCTTGAATCGGCTGAAAAGCCCTGTGTCCGGAGAAGCGGGCGTTCGAAACATGTCGGTCATTCGGGAGACCATTTAATATTCGGACGAGAGTCCGGCTTAAGAATATTGTAATCATCGCAGGAGGACCTGGAACATATGCATGCCGGGATACGGCAAGTTTATTATTCCGAGACACTGAAAACATTCGGTTGAATCTCGGTTATTGTAGCTGGAAACCAGCGAATCTATTGGCCCGGTACGAGATCGAGTCAGGACCATATTGGGGGCGCCTCCCGTGGTCCGAACGGGGCTTGCGCGGGCATCATTAATATTTCCGGTGTCGGAGGGCAACGGGGGAGAGTCCCGGGACTAGACTCCAGAACCGAAAATGTGTTCGAAAGAGCGGGCTGTAGACCGAGGATATGAGCCAGACGATGACCATGATCGGGACAGGCCCGAGGTCTGAGTGTGGCCCACGCAGGTCTTATTGATATTCCCATGGAAGGAGTCCGGGGGTGGCGAGAGCCGTCTCGTTCTAATTCGGATTCCGTCGGTCACTTGCCGACCTTTTCATGTTTGGGCAAGGGCCCATATTGAAAGTGCAACGCGGGCGGGAAAAACCCCGTACAAATGTATGCCGAGTTTACGGCAATTTCGATGAAAGGGCGGGAACGAATCCCAATAGGAACGGGTCGAAATTGATGAGCTATTGGCCCGGAGCAATGCTGGCTCACAACCATATCGGGGTAGGAGCCACCGGCTATGCAGGTCGCTCACGGGCCTTTTCATGTTCGGACGTAGGTCCGTAATAAGAACGCGGCGGGAACCGAGGTGAATCCGTTCAAATGTCTGCCGAACGTGCGGAAATTTTAGTAGCAGCTCGGAAGGGATCCGGCCAGAGAAATGAGTCCGGTTTAATCGGAATGTCAGCCCGAGGCGAGGTCAGGCCATGGCCATTTCGGGATAATTCCCTAGACTCAGGCCCAACTCGCAAGGGCGGTATTGTTGTTCCTTCGGCACCGAGTCACGGGAGAGACGGGGCTGCGAAGCGGATCCCATTGTTTTATTATTATTTAAGAAATGTTATCATTATCATTTGTTAATTTATATATATATCTTTGAGTGAATTCTTTATTACTATTTATTCATTTTTCTTGTGATTTATTCATTTACTATTGTTATTATTAGGTTTGTTATTATTTTTGTTCGTTTTATTATCATTCATTTGCTTGTCATTTTTTTGTTAAGTTTGTTATTATTACTTATTTATTTTGGTTATCATTTATTTGTCCATTTATCGTTATTATTATTTCTTTTAACCTTATTATTATTATTGCTTATTTCTTTATCATTCTTATTTATTTATTCACCTTTTTGAATTTATTATCATTTATTATTGTTATTTAACATTATTGTTTGCTATTATTTCTCTATTTTATTTTGAGTTTGTTATTATTATCATTATTTAAGTTTTGTATCATTATTTGTTTATTTATTATGTTTTCTTTTAGCTTATTATCTTCATTAATATCATTATTTCAGGTGTACCGCTGGGTCATGGGAGTGCGCTGCTGGAGGGCCAAGTGAGTGTACCGCTGAGGGCCAAAGGAGTGTGCCGCTAGAGGGATAATGGAGTGTGCCGCTGAGGGCCAAGGGAGTGTGCCGCTGGGGGCCAGGGGGTGTACCACTGGAGGGTTAAAAGGGTGTGCCGCTGAGGGCCAGGGGTGTACCGCTGGAGGGTCAAAGGAGTGTGCCGCTGAGGGCCAGGGGTGTACGACTGGAGGGTTAAAAGGGTGAGTGTGCCGCTGAAGGCTGAAGCAGGAGCGTGCCATTGAAGGGCTGAAGGGTGTGTCGACGAAAGGGGGTAGAAGGCGTACCGCTGAAGGGCTAAGCGGGTGTGCCGGCGAAGGGCCATGAGGTATGTGCCGGCGAAGGATGGCTAGAAAGGTGTGCCGGCTAAGGGAGAGAATAGGAGCGTACCGGCGAAGGGCATGGGGAGCCCACTCCTCCTCCGTTTCTTTTAAGGCTTTTCTTTTCTTCTGTTCTGATTTTTATTAAGTTTGCATGGGTTTCTTCTCTCTTTCTCTTGATTATCTTCCATTCTTTCTCTCCTGAGGGCGGATGTTCTAGTTACTTAGTCGTTATTTGATTCGGCTCTCTTTGAGTTGATTACAGTTCCCTTGCCTCGGTTAAAGCATTTTACCGTTGTTCTTTTTATTTGCTTGTTGCTTTCTTTTATTCCTTTTTAACGTGTGGTCGTTCCATTTGTTTGTTGCTTCCTCTTATCCTTTTAATATGTTATGGTTTCTAACGAAAATTCGGCAGCATCTCCCCTTGACCCGAGCGTAAGGGAGATACAGGGAACGCGCCCACATGGAGTGGCGGAACCCGACAACTGGAGGTGGGCGCCCGAGAGCGGCAACACCTTTAATAAAACTCCGGAAAACTCGAAGGCAACGGTGGGCAAGGTACCTCTCCAGGAGCAGCTGGGAAGTGTGCCGGGCTGAAGAGGTTGGGAATGTGAAGAGTGGCCTGGGCATGCCGGGGAAGGCCCGTAGGGGCGTGCCGGCGAAGGGGGTTCCCAGGCGCACCGGGGAAGGAGCGATTGGGGTGTGCCGGCGAAGGGGCTCCAAGGCGCACCGGGGAAGGGCTGGGAGAGCGTACCGGCGAAGGCCCGTAAGGGCGTGCCGGCGAAGGGGTTGGCTAGGGCGTGCCGCTGAAGAAGGCGTGCCGGCGAAGGAGGAAGCAAGGCAAAAATGCCCTGGAGGAAGCAAACCCTAACAAAAGGAGAAAGGGAAAGGGGGAGGGCGTGAAACATCGAAGGATGCAAACACGGAAGAAACGCTTTAGAAAGACGTTCAAGAGAAATACTTGCAAGCCTCCTACTTTTATTATCACAAAGAGAGTGCCCCGAGGGAGCTAATACATGGCGACGGGAAAGAACACAAGGGGGACAAAGAAAGAAAGAAAGAAAGAAGATATAATGGGGGGGAGCAGGGACTCCTCCCCTCCCAGTCCTCACTCTCTCTCTTCACTCACCCTCCTTCTCTCTCTCTCTTCACACCGGTGGTGGTGGACGGGATAGCAACGGGGGAGCCGGAGCCTCCCCTCTCCTTCTTCTCTTCTTCTCTTCTTCTGCTTCTTCTTCTGCTCTTCGCGGGGACGGCGATGGGCGGAACAGCAGGAGGGGGAGGCAGAGCCTCCCCTCCTCTTCTTCTTCTTCTTCTCTTCTCCTTCTTCTTATCTTCTTCTCTTCTTCTCTTCTCTGTCTGCGTGTGGGTGTCCCTGTGTGTATCTGCCTCTCCTCCCTTTTGTTCGCAGCGAAGAGGGGTTTTATACCCCGGGCAGCAAGAGCGTCCCAAGGCGGGAAGCGTTCGGAGGGCATTTAATGGGAGTTGACTCCCTTGTCCTGGGTGGCAGGAGGAGTAGGCAGCGCGGCCCTCTCCCCAGGTGACACCTCAGCAAGTCCCATTGCGTGCCAATGATCCATAGGGCATGGGCATCATGTCGTTCGGCCGTTGACGAGCCACTGGCGGGCTCAAAAGGTGTGCCGGAGGAGGGCCAAAAGGGCGTGTCGCTAAAGGTTGCCTAAGCGTGTCGCTGAAGAGGGCAAAAGGCGTGCCGTTGAAGGCCCAACGAAGCGTGCCGCTGAAGTCCCAAATGGGCGTGCCGCTGAGGCTTCCTGGGGGTGCCGCTAGAAGCCATTGGGCCATGCCGCTGAAGACACCCTAGGGGTGTGCCGCTGGAGCCCAGGACGGGTGTGCCGCTGGGGGCAGGGCGTGCCGCTGAGGGGCTCCCATGGGTGTGCCGCTGGGCTCCCCAAGGGGTGTGCCGCTGAAGGCTGCAGGGAGCGTGCCGTTGAAGCCTCAAATGGGCGTGCCGCTGAAGGGTTAAATGGGCAGCTTTGAGCCCATTGTGAGCACGAGTTGTGGCCCATTTGATTTTCTTCGAGGCCCATGGATTATGAGCTTCCCGAGAGTTGGCTTCTCTTTGCTGTCGTGACTCTGGGGACGGCTTCACGGCAGTGTGCATATTTGGGGAGTCCGGACGACCAATCTCTCCGGGGATTCTTCGCTCGGCGCCGTTGTTGATGTGAGGCCGGGTATGATATTTGGGTGTGCAAAATTTTTTTTTTGGTGTCCACAGCTACAGCAGATGTTCTCGCCTCCAGACTTAGAGGGACCACTTTTGATCTCCGAGGTACCAAAAGATGTCGCTGACATTGCCGAAATTCCAAGTTTTCCTTGCCGAGAGGAAGTTGCCACTGACGGATCGCTTTCCGTCATTCTATCTGATCATTCTCCTCAGCCGTTGCTGCTGACTCTTTCTTGGACCCGACGTTTATCTGATGATATTCCGAGGTCCCCTTCTATGCTCACATTCTTGCGCGGGTTTTTCAGCCCCTGCCAAATTTTCAACCATGATCTGCTCAACGAGCCATGCAACCCCCTAGCTATAGTTCCCTCCTTCCATTCTCTAATTTCTTTCAATTGTTTTGTAATTGAAAATGAAAATGAAAAAAAACGTCGATTTTCAATCTCCTCAACAGTGCGTCTCCTTTGAGGAGACCTCCTACATCTCTCATGGGTGTGCCCCGACTTACGGGCCACTCATTCAAGGTCCCTTGAGCGACCTTCTTTACCCCTCTATCGAGGGGTCTCTTCCTGTACATTCTTCAACTTCTTCTTCGTCCGTAGAACAAGTCAGTCAGGTTAGAAATAATGAATCAAGGGTAGTTCCTAGAAGGAAGTCCAAGGGTAGGCAAATCTCTCGTCGATTTCTTCTAGATTTAGCCAATAGGTGTCAAACTTTTCTATCCATTCCTGAGTTGCTAGAAAATCCCATCCATCTGCCGGAGTTAGAATGTGAGGAGAATTGCACAATTGATGAAGGGTATGGAGTTTATGAGCTCACAGATGAAGAGTATCCTATTGAAGAAGGGGACGAAGAATATGAGGACGCGGCTGACGCATATGCTAGCGGAATGAGGAGGTTTGATGAACCATCAGCCGCTATAGAAGAACCCACCAAAGAGATTAATCTGGGGACCGAGGAAGACCCTAGGATCATCCTCATAAGCGATAATTTGCCGACATCTGAAGAGGAGGAATTGATCAAGGTTCTAAATGAGTATAGGGACACGTTCGCATGGAGCTACGAGGATATACCAGGATTGGATTCCACCCTGGTCGAACATCGCCTAACGTTAAAACCAGGGTCCGTCTCGGTAAAGCAAAGGTTAAGACGTTTCCACCCCCAGATGGCTTTGAAGATGAAGGAGGAAGTCGATAAGTTCCACAAAGCCAGGTTTATTAGAGTCGTCCTATATCCTCAATGGGTGGCAAACATTGTCCCGGTCATGAAAAAGGATGGAAAGGTAAGAATCTGTATCGATTTTCAGGACCTTAACCGCGCGTGTCCAAAAGATGATTTCCCCTTGCCTCACATTGACGTGTTGGTTGATAATACAGCAGGCTATGAAACTCTCTCGTTTATGGATGGATTTTCGGGGTATAATCAGATCCGTTTGGCAGAAGAGGATCAGGAGAAAACGTCATTCACCACACCTTGGGGAACTTATTGCTATTTGGTTATGCCATTTGGTTTGAAGAATGCTGGAGCTACTTATCAAAGGGCTATGATGGCAATATTTCATGACATGATGCATGTATATTTAGAGGTGTACGTGGATGATTTATTGGTCAAATCTAGGACTAGGGCAGAACACCCGAAAGTTCTAGCTAAGGTGCTGCAAAGATCAAGAGAGTTCAATTTGAAAATGAATCCAAAAAAGTGCGTATTTGGTGTTTCGTCAGGCAAATTGCTTGGTTTCATTGTGAGTAAGAGGGGTATTGAAATAGATCCCAACAAAGCTAAAGCAATCAGGGAGATGCCACCTCCGAGAAATCTGAGAGAAGTTCGAGGGTTAATTGGAAGGTTGCAATTCATTCGTCGATTTGTGTCACAGCACTCACAAAGGTGCAAACCTTTCTACGAGTTAACTAAGTCAGGAGTAGAATTCCTTTGGTATTCTAAATGCCAAAAAGCTTTTGAAGATTGAAAGAGTATCTGGCCAATTCACCCGTTCTAATTCCACCCACGCCAGGTAGACCTTTAATCCTTTATGTCTCAGTCCTAGACGACTCCGTGGGAGCTGTCCTGGCACAAGCCGATGAAGCGGGCAAGGAAAGGGCGGCCTATTACTTGTCCAAACTCCTCAACTCATGTGAGCAGAAGTATACGACTATGGAGAAAACTTGTGCCGCCCTTGTCTGGGTAGTGCAGAAGTTGAAACACTACTTCTTAGCTCATGAAGTCCATCTGATTGCCCGAATGAACCCTATCAAGTTCCTTTTAGAAAAATCTGTCCTTACGGATAGATTAGCACGCTGGCAAAGCTTCCTTTCTCAGTTTGACATCGTTTACATCCAGCAAAAGGCGATTAAGGGGTATGCTATAGCTGAGCATCTCGCTCACCATCCTCTTCCCAGATTCGATCCTGTCCAGTCAGAGTTTCCAGATGAGTAACTAATGTCCATCAACCAATCAGATGATTGCATGTGGACGTTACATTTTGATGGAGCTCTGAATTCCCAAGGGAAAGGAATCGGCATTGCCCTCTTGTCGCCTGAAGGCCTTACATTCCCACTGGCATATCAGCTCAAATTCCCCGTTACCAATAATATAGCTGAATATGAAGCTCTTCTAGCCGGCCTAGAACTCGCTCATTCCTTTCGTATCACCGAATTACGAGTCATAGGTGATAGTCAACTCATTCTTCGCCAGGTGCTCACCAAATATCGCACTCGCGATCCCAAGCTCAAGCCATACCAAGAACTCACTGCTGCCTTTGCCAAATTGTTCACCAAGTTGATCTTTGTCCATGTCCCTCGTCATCAGAACATTCTGGCCGATGCCCTCGCCTCGTTGGCATCATCTTTAAGGTTCCCTCTAGCAAGATGGTTTGATACCATTCACGTCTACAAGCGTCACGCACCTGCAATCGATGACGCTTCATACGTAAATATCAAGGACAGGATAGCGAGAAAGGCCCTACAGGAAGAAATCCTTGAGAAGAGGGAAGTCTTGTTGGCAGAATTAGAAGAAGAATTGGCTGATGAAGAGAAGCCATGGTTTTACGAAATTGCCAAGTATTACAAAGATCAGTCCTACCCTGAAGAAGCCACATCGGAAGATAGAAAAGCCATAAGGAGAGTTGCACAGAGATACATGCTGGTCGGAGGAGCGTTGTACAAAAGAAGTCTCACTGGTGTTCTTCTAAGATGTCTCGATGAAGAGGAAGTCTGGAAATGTGTCGAGGAAGCGCACTCTGGTGTGTGCGGTGGCCATGTGAATAGCCAAATGCTTGCCAAGAAAATCCTTCGGCAAGGCTTTTACTAGCCCACCATGGAAGAAGATTGTGCCGTCTATGTCCGCAGGTGTGTCAAGTGTCAACTTCACGCCGATAAAATTCATTCCCCATCTTCTTCACTTCATCCAGTATCCTCCCCATGGCCCTTCTCCATGTGGGCTTTCGATGTCATCGGTCCTCTCGGTAATCCTTACTCTCTCACTAAGCAAAAATCATTCATCCTTACTGCAACGGAGTACTTCACCAAATGGGCCGAAGCCGAAGCTTACGTGGAGGTTAAAGCATCAACAGTCTGCAAATTCATCATGAAGAACATCATCGCCAGGTTCGGCATTCCAAGCACGATCATCACCGATAATGGGCCACAATTCATTTCTCAAGACCTTCAGGACCTCTACAAAAGGTATAAAATTGCATTGCATCATTCATCGCCATATTATCCACAAGGCAATGGCCAAGCAGAGGCCACTAATAAAACACTGATTAAAATCATAAAAAAGACATGTGAGTCTAACAAGTTCTCAGATTGGCCAGAAAAGCTCATCGAGGCTCTATGGGCCTATCGCACCTCAATCCGTACCCCCACTGGGCAAACTCCGTTTGCCCTTACTTATGGGATGGAGGCGGTAGTTCCGTACGAAATTCTGGTTCCCTCTCTAAGAGTACAATTGGATAAGGACCTCCCCTCGACGAACGTTGTGATTCACTCCTTGCCCAATTGGAACTCTTAGATGAGAAACGACTGGCCGCTGCCGAGCATGCACGTGTATATCAGAATAGACTCACACGTTTTTATCAAAAGAAGGTCGTTGAAAGGAAATTTTAAGTCGGTGAAATGGTAGTGAAAAGAATCTTTGTAAAACCTGGCGGCCCACGTTCTAAACTCCAACCCAATTGGGAAGGACCGTACGTGATTCAGGCTGTGCATCCTGGCAACGCCTACAGGTTAGTCAATGCTGAAGGAGTCAAGTTATCTCACCCTTGGAATGGGCTTTATCTTAAGAAGTACTATCCTTAGATAAGTGTACATAGTGTCAAAAAATGATGAAACGAAAAACAATAAAAGAAAGCAATCCTTAGAAGTACTATCCATGTTGGGATAGGGCCTATTAAGACTTGGTAGGTTCCGGGTCTTGGTTTGCCAGAACCGTGGAGATTCCTGTCCGACTAGTTCGGCTTATGCCCCCCTAAAAGAAAGCAACAGGCATGAAAGATCGATAGCATCGCTTATGGTGAGGCCTCACCCAAAGGGTCTCCAGAAGGCTTAAATCTTTATTCTCTCTCCCTTCGACCGAATGAGACAGTCGGTGCCCTTAAAACGCTGAGCATGGGAAACACGAACACAACTCCTAGGGTGAGAGTAGGGTCCAATTCCTCGAGCATGGGTCAGAGTACGAGAAGAGGGCAGTGTCCCCGTAGGCATCCAAGAGGGATTCCATAATGTCAAGATATTATGTCCCTCGCAAAAATCTGTCAAGAAAAATCAGAAAAGAAGAACAAAATCAAAGTCAAGTGAAAAGCCTGGTCGTAACCATGCCTGATCCCACAAATGAAACCCCTTTGACTGAAAGTCAAATTCTATACAAAAGGGGTCATGATCATGAGATGTAAATGCTCGAGATTTGGTCTAAAGTTGCCCGAAAGGGGAAGTTAAGTGCGCCCCTACTGGCTCGCCGGGTTAACGGTTTTGCCGGTCCTCTCAGGAGGTTTGCCCCCTATACTCTTCCCTCTTCCTCTGAAGATGAAGGCTCAATGGAGTTCCTGAAGGGTGAAACTCACCAAAGTCTGCAACCACCTTTCGACACAAACGTATGGTTGTCCATCTTGAAAGCAGAAGTCATTGTCGTGAAAGAGTCTCCGCGTTTCTGGCCGGTCAAGACCCTTATCTACCATCTTAATTTCTTTTAGTCTAACCTCGGGCTTAGACCAATGCAAGCGTGTTACCTATGGGTGCGACGGCGTCTGATTCCGGGTCAGCGTCGCGCGGTTGGTCATTTGGGTTCAGGGTGTTCCATTACATATCATCTAGAGTTGTGAGGAAATAGACCCGGGTCGGGTAAATCATTTACCTCAAACACTTTTTGGGTGAATCCCTGTGGTCGGAAGCAACTGAGAGCCTAAGCATGGCATGACGGTATTGTCATCAGGGTAAGTCTTAGCCGGCGGGATTATCATTCGAGGAGTCTAGAGGCCCAAATCAACTTAGATGTGCACTTAGGATGCCTGGGAGGTTAGCAAGAAACCCTCGTCCTCATGCAGGTTAGATGTTATATCAAGTGGTCATCATGCATTAGCAAAAATAAAAAAAAATAAACAAACCAAAAACAAACAAAAAAATAACAAATCCAAAAATCCAAAAAAAAGCAAAAAAAAAATGTACATGCACAAAAAAAATGGAAATATAAAAGACCAAAAAAAATAAACAAACAACAAAATACAAAAAAATGAATACACCTGCAAAAACAAAGAAAATCACATCTTCGCATGATCGCATTTGTATGCACCATTCATTTTAAATTCTCGTTTGCATCCGTGTGCTTGTCTGTCGCATTCATTATCCTTTATTATTGCCTTTGTTAATAAAGGCTTGCCCCTTGACTCGTTATCAAGAATGGCTTCTTGTTTGATTTATGAGCAAGGAAGTCAGAGCATAGATGCTACTTGTTTGCTTAAGTGTATGCAGGGACTAGAGTGATCAAGAAAAGCAGAGAACCAAGCACGAACTAATTTATTCCACTCTCAACTAAAAACAAATAGAAGTCTACATCAGGTTTCACTTCTCTCTCCACATTACTTGTCCCGCCACCCTCCGGGCGAGACACTCTTGAGGGGGCTATCCAATCATGGAATGCGGTCCGTCTACCGCTTTGTGGGCCTCTTTCTATCTCTACTCCCCGGCGCCGATCTGCGGGGGCACCAAAGAAGCTGCTGACACGAAAGCCACGCTCTCGTGCTCTTCGGTAGCGTTCCTCACCGTCCTTTAGCCACTGCTCGGCGAGGCCGAGACTGGTCTTCAATTCAAATATTTGGGCCTCCAGGGCCCTCTTCTCCTCTTTCTCGGCCGACCTCTTGGCCTTTTCTCTTTCCTTGGCCTTTTCCTCTCAGCACGTTCTCTCGCTCTATCTTCCCTCTCCAGCTGAAGGGTGATCCTCAGCTCTATAGCGTCCCTAGAAAAGTCGTCACCTGGATGACGCTGCAGTTCCTCTTCTAGCTCGGCTATTCTAGCTTCCTTCTGGGCGGCATGCGCGAGTGCCTCCTCCGTTTCTTTCTCCTGCCAAACGTTTCATCTCAGGCTTTAACGCTTGAACAAGGGATATGAAATGGTGAGGCTCTCACCTGTACAGAAAGCATCCCTTCTACTTCCGCAGCCCGCTGGGTGGCATGAGCAAGCTGCTCGTGGAGTAGATCTAACTCTGAAGTGAGAATCCATAGAGTGGAAGAAACACCGTCTGCCCCCATCGCCGATGAAACTACATCGAGCTGGGCACGCTGCATATACATATGAGAGGTGACAGTTAAAGGGTAACGCCATTAATTTCAAATCATGCCAGAAGTATGTATATATACACTTACTGATGAACCCAGAGCCTGCTCGGGTGTCAGTTAACTCTCACTCTGTGTCCGTTAAACGAGCTTGTAAGTTCATTATTATGGTGTCACGGGCATCCTATAGCCATGGCTCTTGAGTTCACAAATAAAAAAAAAATGGAAATTATAAAAGACAAAAAAAATGGTGTTTTACTTTACCTCTATAAGCCCTCCAAGCTGGAGCCTCTCCGCATACATTGCCCTATAGAGCCATAGGTAATCTTCACTATCTTGCGCTTGCAATTCCACGAGCGTGCCACCCCGCTGCCAGTCTTCATACTGTTCGGGGAAGCGCACCCTCTAATCAACGCAGGTTGCCGGCCCACGCGTCTTCTTCCCGACGCTGGGTGAGGAGGTTATATCCACCCATTCCTGGGCAAGCCCGAGAGTCCTCATGGCTAATCGTAGCCTTAGTGGCTCAATTTCATTCAAACAATGAAGCCAGAGGTCCCGTCCAAACCGGGCACGGCTTCCAATTACCCATGGCTGGTCGGCATCGACCATGTTCAAGTAAGGCTTCCAGTTCACCTATGTTGGTTGTACATATCTTCTTAATTACTCAAAATACAAAAAAATGGTAAAAAATGAACAAAATAAAAAAAATAGAAAAGAGTATCCTACCATCGTTGCAGGGAATTCTTGTAGCTCCCGTCTCGATACCATCAGCTGGTAGGATAATGGTGCTGTACTCATGATGGGTTGCCACCGCCTAGCCAACGGGATCGTCACTGGCCGACAGTGTCGAGCTCTCCCCATTGGAATATAATAGTAGCTCCATAGCTACACCATCATGTGTCATTGGCATCAACAAATACAAGAAAAAAAAGCATAAAATAAAAACCACAAAAAAATAATATTTTACCTGGATGAAGGGCGTAAATCCATTTATTGTCACCTCTCGGCCTGTCCTTTGCGACAGACCTGTGAATAGATGCGCTAGTACGGCAGCTCCCCAGGCGTACTGTCCTACTCTCTCCAAGTCCACGAGCAGCTCCAAGAAGCGGCAGTGTATGTTGTCTCCCTTGGAGCCCAGTAGCAGCCTACCCATCAGAAAGAGTAGGAACCTCCTCAGGTCCATGTTGGTCCTTTCCCAGTTGCTGGCATCTGCACAGTATACAGCACGGGCACCTCTCTCTGCCCTTTCCATAAATTCCTCCAAGGACTCGTCATCCCGTGGACGGATGTCAGTAAGCCCTAACACCTCCAGGATCGATGTCTTGGCTACTGACCTGTTCTTCCGTCCATCGAGTTCCAGTCCTAACAGTTTCTGGGCACCTTCTCGGTAATCCGCATAAGTGACGCCGGTCACTGCCTCTCCATCCACTTTGAGGCCCGTAATGCGGACCATATCTTCCAGACTGGGCACCATGTGCCCCCAAGGCATCAGGAATGCCCGACTCGCCGGATCCCATCTTTCATGTAATGTTTGGATCAGGGCAAGGTCGAGCTTTATCGGCTCGATTCGGAGGAAGGCACCGAACCCCATCACGTCGAGCCTGGCCTTTTGGAAGTCCGGGAGACCTCGATACGCTGCCACTACCAGCTCCCACGAAATGTGCGAGCGCATCATGCTCTGCACATACACAAAGGTGAAAAAGGGGAGCATTACTAAGCAAGAAAGGAGAAGAAAAGGATGAAGGAAGGAAACCAAAGAAGCAACTTACAAGCTGTGATCGGGTCCTCTCACTCAGTTGTCCTTCGACTTCTGAGAGTCTCCTGGAACTGCTACCTGATCTGCTCCTCTTCGAGGAGTGAGAAGACTCACCTTCTGCTCTGAAGCTGGATTCACCCTCCATCCTAAAAAAAATGAGTAACACTCGCAACCTCCCTTCCTTACAAATTTTCACTCCTCAAGTCTGCTCTCAGGACCTTGGTGCTTCCAGGTCGAGAGAAAGGGGAGGTATTTATAGGATCGGAGAGAAGGTGATCTGGATCTATCACCATCACCCCTAGCAACAGCTCTTACGACAAGTCACCCTCTCTTTACTTTTACGGCCACTCTACCATGTGGAGTGATCGATTCGGAGGCGTGATTTGTTGACTTGTCCTTCTATTCGGTCCAAAGTTTCTCCGTGTTCATTGTCCCGTTGCGACTACTGCTAGCGCAACGAAAGAAAAATGAGGGACATTCATGTGGGGAAAACAGGACCAGGGGCCGATATTATTGAAATTGGTGATAGCTTCCCTTGCAAGCCATGACCCAGGTGTCCTCGGATGCCACTTTGCCATGACGGGTGAATGCTTCAGAGCCGTAATACGGTCTGAGGAATCCACGTGTCCTTTGTGACCGGGGCCGACACTATTGAAATTGGTAAAAGCTTCCATTGCAAGCCATGACCGAGGTGCCCTCGGATGCCACTTCGCCATGTCGGGCGAATGCTTCAGAGCCATGACATGGTCTAAAGATTCCCCGTGTCCCTTGTCCTATTGCGGCTACTTTCAGCACAAAGAAAGAAAATTAGGACATTCACGTGGGAATAGAGTACTAGAGGGCCGTCATTTCAAAGGCGGTGGCAGATTCTCTTTGAAAATCATGGCTATGGTAAGTCACCACTCCGTGTTTTAAGCAGAAATCTCGCCGAACATGTCTCGTGGTAGAGGAGAGCTGTAGACCAGAAGGAACGCATTCTAGGGCCAGCGAGCTGCCCTTGAACCGAGCTATTCCACTCACACATCTATATAAGGGTCCACGCCTATTATCAGGAAGGAGTGGGTGTAAAAGCCATTCATTAACCCTCGTCACCCTCCTGGTCACTCCTATTCTCTCTTCTCTCCGAAGATAAGAAGTCCCTCGGAGGCTTTCTATAGTCCCGTGACGCAGCAATCGCTTTGCCGTACCGTAAGTTCCCACCGGCTCTTTGGCGGTGCTCTTCATCATCCTCTTGCTTCTCTCGCGATCCCGATGGCCGCGAGGTTCTCAAAGTCAAGGCCGCTGGCTGAGCTACCCTCTGCTTCACAAAGGAGACTGCACCAACTTCAGGAGCTCCTCCACTGCGAGCTTCGATTCTGCCCTAATCTGTAACGACTCTGAGGAATTGATGCGTCCATTCGCTGCTTCTCCCAAAGCTTCATTGCCCTCCTTGTGCCAACCTCGATGCCGCTCCATCCTCGTCTCCCTCCACTCTTCCCCCTTACATCTCTCCTTGACACCCGGAGAGAAACCTTCAGCTCTAGGACGCCTCAGGGCAACCCCTCATGCTAGAGTTATTCTGGTCCTTCGGTTCCCGGCCGATGACGGCTAGCCGTCGTCCGGCGTCTGCCACTCCAAGTAGCCGATACCAAAAGTAAAAGGGGAAAAGGAGATGCTTGGGAAGAGGAGAGCTCCCGCCAAACAAATCACGAACCCTTTCATGAGTGCTTCCAAACGTTCATCGCTTGGCGGTCTTTCCAAACGTTCATAGTCCAATCTGCCAGCTTCTGTAGGTTGATTCCCCTCTGAGTCTGAACTTGTTTAATAACTTCGCAGGGCATGAAGCCTCTCAGAATCTCCTCAGGGGACATTTTCTTCCCCAGGCGCAAAATTTTTATTTTGCCATCATTCCTGAATCTTTTTAAGCCAAGCAGGAGTTCCACCTCCTCCAGAAGGATCGTTGATTCAAAAGTCTGAAAAATGAAGGTGTGGGTTTCAGGATGCCAAACCTCGATCAGTGCACCCACGGCTGCCCAATCCATGTAAATCTGGTTGTAGTATTTGGCATGGATAACCAGGCCTTGAAGGTGCCACTTTGAAATAAAAACCCTCATGTCGGTAGTGATGTTGGAAGTGAGCTTGGTAAGCCAGGGTAGTCAGGAGAATCTTCGAGGACCCGGAAAGAGAGGATACGGCTGAGAAGAAAGAAAAGGAAAAGTATAAGAAAAGACTCGTGCACGAAAAAAGAGAGAACTGGCTGAACTCACCATTTGTGAGCGGATCCTTTCGCACAAATGACCTCCGATGTCGGTCAATTTCTTGAAACCACGATCAAACCTCCCCTTTTTGGTAGGACGGGAAAATTCACCCTCCATCTCCACAGACTGAGAACTCTCTCTTCCCATCTCAAAAGCACATGACCTCCGTTGAATACATTTGGTTAAGAACCTAGGGAGGTACTTATAGGAAGAAAGGCGGTAAAATGGTAAAAGTAAAAACGTTAATGATAAGTTACCGTCACGAACTTTGACCGAGGAAATATGGTTTGCTTTGCATGGTGTGTTGGTAGTCTCTGTAAATCACTTTGGTGTGTGGATTCCTTTGTATAGTGGAATGCAATTTTATTTCTTATGCGATGATTGTGTGCTAACTGCTGATTGCAGGAATCAAAAAGAAACAAAAAATAATAAAAAATAAAAAAATAAAAAAATAAAATAAAAATGGGATCACACTGTCCCACCCTCAGTCACTCGGCCCCATTGTGTCATGCATCCTACTATATGATATCTACGCTATTAGATCGTACCAAGGACCTTATGTCTTGGACAAATCTGGAGTTTGAGTTCCCCTTCAACAAAAACAGTGATAACTTCAGAGGAATTCATGACGTACGGATAGGCCGTTAGGGTGTGATAGCTTGGGGACGATGGTTCCGTTCGATGAGTCGATGCGCGGATAAACGAGCCCCGGCTCAGTGTCAGCTCACCGCATCGGTATCCTGACCCACTCTTCACAACTTAACAATATTATCCTTGGTTATCTTCTATTTTATTTGGTTTTATATTTTTCTTTTAAACCCAGCATGCATTCATGTAGGACTTTGATATCATTGTGGAAGATCATTCACTTAACTTGATTGCGAGAGTTGCTGTGCTTGAATTCTTGAATAATACGAGATATTCCATTCTGAGTCCAGTACTCAGTTTCCTCGAAACCACCTTGGGTTGGTCCTCCGGAAGAAACGTCTGTTTGGATTTATCAACTGCTTTTTTTTACTCCATGGGGCCCACCTCGACCGCAGCACTTCCACATGGCTGGTAACCGCTCCCCGAGGTGAAACCCACGGGTCTACGACCAGGGTACTTCCGCGCAGAGAAGTTGGTCCCACCCTTTTATTTATGCTCAAGTGCACTTTTCCCTCTTTCCTTATTTCCATCCGAACAAGCGTTGACTTTGGAGGGCCCTCTTCAGGGTTGTTTTGTTGAGACTTTGGAAAGGCTCCAATCCTAAAATGTTGAAAGCATGTCACATCATACCTTGGCATCCACTTTTCAGTCCGCTCCATTTCATTTCATTACCCTTCATTACATTCCATTACATGTCGTTCCCCTACAAAGCGGATGCCAAGGTAGGGCAGCTGTAGACACGCTAATTTTGACATTGTGGCGAGTAGATCTCGTATTATATTATGATGCCCTAAAGCGGCCCTCTCGGTCGAATTTTCTAAATGGTCTTCAATTTTCTGACGAAGTTGAATAATGATGAAATATGCATTCATGGTCCGAGCACATTGTTAGTCTGAGCATATGTACATAACAAAGGTCCGTGTATCTTCATAGCAAGTCTATACATTCCTCAAGTCTATACATTCCTCTAAGTCTATACATCCCTCCAAAGTCTATACATTCCCCACCAAAGTCTATACATCCATCTCAAAGTCTATACATTCCCCACCAAAGTCTATACATTCCCACCCAACCAAAGTCTATACATTCCCAACAAAAGTCTATACATCCATCTCAAAGTCTACACATTCCCCACCAAAGTCTATACATTCCCACCCAACCAAAGTCTATACATTCCCCCCAAAGTCTATACATTCCCACCCAACCAAAGTCTATACATTCCTACCAACCAAAGTCTATACATTCTGTTGGGTCGGTGCAAGTATTCAGAGGGGGGGTGAATGAATATAGCCTATAAAAACTTTCACCCAATATAAAATTTCACTCAATTAGAATTTCGCTCACTCAACAGATTAAACACTTAGAACAAAATCTGATCAAATCATCTAATGAACCTGTAATCAAACACTTGGAGCGACCCTATGCAAACATCTAGCGGAAGCAAACCATAAGCAATCAAACCATAATGTAAGAGGGGTTTTTAGGTGGTTCGGTCAAGCAGACCTACATCCACCCCACACTCAACCCGAGTGTGGCTTCCACTAGCTCACGCTAGAAACCGCAGACTCAGTCTGCAACAGGTGCTGCCACACAGCTTGACCAGGGGAACAACCTCCCCTCTTCCTCCCAACCGGAGGGACACCCCAAGTGACTCCCAGCCACTTGGAAACTAGAGACGCGCAGTCTCTCTTCCTCCAAACCAGAGGGAACACACCAGTGACTCCCAGTCACCAGCAAACCAGAGGTCGAAGACCTCTCTTCCTCCAGACCAGGAGGGACACCTGGACTTGCAACCCACAAGCCCAGAACCGGAGATCAGATCTCCCTTCCTCCAAACCGGAGGGAACACACAAGTGACTTCCAGCCACTTGCAAACTAGAGGTCGCAGACCTCTCTTCCTCCAGACCAGGAGGGACCCCAACCTCAATCCAGAGGATCGGAAGAACAAAGCTAACCAAATAAAAAGGAAAAAATAAGAAGGGAAAAATACACAGCGATCAGAAAGCTGTAAAGAAAGATAACACAGATGTGGCTCGCATGGAGCTGACTGGCCTGGATTTGATCCACGGTCCAGTAGACAGATCTTCAGGTAAGCTTCTCTTCCTCTTCTCTTCTCTCTCACTCTCTTTTTCTCTTAACCCTCACGAGCTCTCTAACTCTCTCTTTCTCTTCTTTTCCTTCTGCTCTTCTTCTCTTTCTTTTCTTCTTCTTTCGCAGGCTATCTCTGTCTCTTCCCTTCTCTTCTCCTTCTGCTTTCTACTGCAGCTCTTTTCTTCTTCTGCTCTTTCACTCTCTCGATCTCTGCTCCTCTATTTTCTTCCTCTTTCCTTTTTCTGGATCGAAGGACTTTCTGCTCTCCAGGCTTCCTCTTCAATCAACCTTCATCTGTGGACAAAGGCTTGAATATATAGCAGCAACAGCAGGTGGATGAGGTGCAGACTGCGTGTGCCTCCCACACTTCATCCAGAACCTTCTTGCCACGTGCCTTTATAGCATTGGTTCCTTTAGCATCGGATCACGTGCAGCCCAGACACCGGTGAATGTTCTTCCTCGGACCTGCAAGGAGATAAAAACCATTAACACTGAGGGCCACAAGAACTAAAACTGCATGAGGTATGTGATAACAAAACGAGATGCACTTTACTGAGAACGACACGAGATACACAAGATTACTACAGTACGAACTAAAGAGAGAATGACACGAGGTCAGATTAAAACAGCACGAGGTAAAAAGAGACGACACGAGATACATACTAATAAGGCTAATACTACAAAGAGAACGACATGAAGGATCACTGTAACAAAACAACCACTATGAAGAGAACGACACGAGATACACAAGCAACACGAAGACACGAATACAAAAACAACACGACATAACAAACAGCAAAGAGAACGGTACGAGGTGAAACGACACTTTACTAAAAAGACTTGAATACACACGAAAACAACATGGACTAAAAATAACTCGAAGACGAAAACAGAAACTGACACGAAGTGTGGTCACAAAATAAGAAAGACACGAGGTCTAGGAAAAGCAACACGAAGATAGAAATAACAACGAAACGACTCGAACTAAGGACGACATGGAGACAACACAGTCAGACTCGACTTGAGACACTTAAAGCTTGAATTTAGAAAAGAAGGCACGAAGTAAAATCAACACGAAGACAGAAGACAGACACGGCTATCACGACACGTGATGAAGCAGTGAAACCAGAAAAAGAAACGACTCGAGGAACAACAGTAAGTGACACGAAAACACAAGAGCAAACATAAAGGATGACTCAAGATGAACAACTAAATACTGAGGAAACGACACGAGGTGGCACAGAAAGCAACACGAGGTGCTGTAATGTTCTGCACGCAATGGAACAAAACGACACGAAGACGAGCCTTGAAAATAATGTTTAGACTTCACGCTGTACAGACTTTGAGGAAGTGTGAAGGAGTTGAGTGTATAGACTTCGCGATGTGAAGACTTTGTCAAAGATAGCATGCCGATGTATAGACTTGAGCGAGTCAAGGTCTGTATAGACTTGAAGATCATTCAGCGACCAATGTATAAACTTTCCAATGGAAAGGCTGTATAGACTTGAAAAGTTGAAGCCAATGTACAGACTTGTTGATATCAAACGGATGTACAGACTTGCAAGTGCTGATGAACTATGTATGGACTTGGCTTGAGATGCTGCATGAGACGGTGCAGGATGTATAGACTTTACAGTTAAAGCACATGCCACTGAATATACTTGCATGAGACAGTCAGTGAGACGCTCAGCAATGTATAGACTAGAAGGAACTCCAAGCGATGTATAGACTTTGAAATGCTTGAAGAGGATGTACATACTTCAAGAGATGCAGCATGCTAGTGTATAGACTTCAGGTGGAGACCAATGTGTAGACTTCTCGTGAAACCCCAATGTCTAGACTTGACGCTGTACAGACTTTCCAAAGAGAACGTAACGCTGTACAGACTTGAACTGAAGACCAATGTATGGACTTCAAAATAGATGCTAAGGCCAAGAGGAGTGTATAGACTTTCACGATGTATGGACTTGGTCTCAAGAGATGTAAGCAATGTACACACTTAGCCAATGTGTAGACTTTGCCTAGACGTTAAATGAGACGCTAAAGTCTGTATAGACTTGAAGAACCTGAAACAAAGTGCATACTCATAGCGTTGACGCTGCAGACATGAGAATGCTTACAGCGTTGACGCTGCAAGAGACGTAGTCTGTACAGACTAAGCCTAAGACAATGCATGAACATATCAGCAGAGAAGCAATGCACAGAACAGAAATCAAGCACAAGCCAATGTGGTGACTCATTCATGTTGCTATCATTAAAACACCACATCATCAACAAAGCACAAGGGGCACAACACATTCCCCCCAAAGTCTATACATTCCTCACCAAGGTCTATACATTCCTCCAAAGTCTATACATTCCCCACCAAAGTCTATACATCCATCTCAAAGTCTATACATTCATCCCAAAGTCTATACATTCCCCACCAAAGTCTATACATTCCCAACCAAAGTCTATACATCCATCTCAAAGTCTACACATTCCCACCAAAGTCTATACATCCCCAACCAAAGTTTATACATTCCTACCAAAGTCTATACATTTCCCACCAAAGTCTATACATCCCCAACCAAAGTCTATACATTCCTACCAAAATCTATACATTTCCAACCAAAGTCTATACATTCCCACCCAACCAAAGTCTATACATTCCCCCCAAAGTCTATACATTCTCACCCAACCAAAGTCTATACATTCTCACCCAACCAAAGTCTATACATTCCTCACCAAGGTCTATACATTCCTCCAAAGTCTATACATTCCCCCCAAAGTCTATACATTCCTCACCAAGGTCTATACATTCCTCCAAAGTCTGTACATCCTCCCAAAGTCTATACATTGGCTTCCTCAAAGTCTATACGTTCCTATCTTTGCCTACGTTACAAAGTCTATACATTCATCCTCAGAGTCTATACATTGGCTTTCTTAAAGTCTATACGTTCTATCTTTACCTACGTTACAAAGTTCAAAGTCTGTACATTCGATCTTCAGGCAAGTCTGTACATTCAAAGTAAAGATGTCTCAAATGAATAATCAGAAAATGTTAGAAAAATACAAAAAAATGAGATAATTTTATAAAGAAAAGAGCTTATAAAAAAAAATTCAATAAAAAAAAATAAAATCACAAAAAAGGGTATAAGGAAAATACTAAAAAAAATTCAAAAAAGGGTGGTTATTAAAATTACACAAAAATTCAAAAAGTTATTTCTAATACATAAAAATAAATAATTTTATATAGTAAGGAGAAATCAATAAAAGATAATATACTAATACATATATTAATATAACTTATCTTTAATCTAATCTTTACTATCACTAATCTATCTCTATCATTCTTAATCACCCCTCACCGTCCACTCTCTCTTTCTTTCCAGCCACCCAACATAAAGCAATCTCCCTCTCTCATGTCTCTAGCTTTCGTTTGTTTTTTTTTCTATTATTCTATCGACAGGAGAGCATGAGCATCTGGACACCTCTCTTCTCATCTCCTTGTCTCCCACAACCCCACGTGAACCCCACACCCACACACCCTACACTGTACACATCCCTCTCACACACATACACACACTACTTGTTATCACCCTCACTCTCACGACACACACATTCCCTTTCTCCCCTCGTGAGTCCCTCAGTACCACCTTCAGGCGGCCACCCTCGACCCCCTCGGAGCCCACTGGAACTCACTCCCATTCTCCACTCTCACCCTCCCACGACCCAACTCTCCATCTCCCATTTTTCTCTTTTCCTTCCAACTAACACACCGCAGACCACGCCGGTAGCTCCCCTCCGACCACCACTCCGCTTCCCTCTGACCACCGTCAACCGCCACTGCCACCTCCGGCCACCACCCTCACCTCCACCGTCTCCCCTCCCTCTTTCTTTTTTTCTCCTCTACAGCCACCCAATCGCAACACCACCTTCCTTTCCTCTTCCTTCTCATCCCCCTCCACAGCCTTCTCCCTCCACCCAGCGCCCTCCTCGTCACCGTTGTAGAACCCTCACTAAGCCATCCGCGACCACCACCTTCGGCTAGCCGCTGTCGCCACCACCTCCGGCTAGCCAACGTTGTCCTCCACGACCACCCCCTCGACCGCTACTGCAACCTCCGCGGCCACCTCCCACGTCGCCCGTGAGCATCGCCACCGTCTCCACGTCGCCACCACCTCCAACTGCCGCTGCTGCCGTCACCGTCGAGCTCACTCCACACCCGCCGGATGACCGTCACCGAGCAGCCCTCCTCACCCGCGACCGTCGCCATCGCCACCGGCCGCCCACCGCCGGACTCTGTTCTATCTCTCTCCCGTGTTCTATCTTCCTCTCTCTTTCTCCCTCTCTTTTCTTTTTCTCTTCCCGTCTCTCAGTTCTCTCTCTTCTCCTCTCTCCTCCCCCCTCTCCCTGTTTCCACCTCTCTCTTTCTCACCCCTCCGTTTCTTTCTCCAGGCCGCCACGTCTCTCTCTCCCCCTCTCACTCTTTCTCTCCTCCCTCACCTGCTCTCCCTCTATTCTTCCCCCTCCTTCAACCTCTCTCTCTCTCTGTTTGCATTTTTTAACAAAAAAGGTGTTTTTCTAGAGTTCGCGCGCGCGGTGGGGGGGGGGGGGGGGGGGGGGGCTCATTGCCCGTGCCCCCCCGTTCGAAAAAAAAGGGCCGTTGCGGCCCTTCTTCCCCGACGCCACTGCCGCGACGCCGCCCGCGCCCCTCGACGCCGCCCGCGCCCCCTCGCGACGCCGTCGCCCCCTTGCTCCACGGCCGCCCTGCCCCGCTCGCCCGTCGCCCAGCCTCTGGCCGCCGCTCCCGCCGTCGCTGCCGGACCCCCCCTCTCTCTCCCTTTCGCTCTCTCCCTCTCTCACCGCTCTCTCTCTCTCTCTCTCCTCTCCCCCCGCCGTCTCTCTCTTCCCCACTCTCCCTCTCTGTTCCCTCATTCTCTCTCTCTCTCCCTCTTCCTCTCTCCCCCCTCCCGCGTTCTCTCTCTCTCTCTCTCTCACCATTTTTCTCTTCTCTTTCTCCCCACTGTCTCTCTCGCCCCCTGTCTCTCTCTCTCTCCCTACCTCTCTCTCTCCTTCTTCTTTTCTTTTATTTACTATTTTTTCTCTCCTCTCCCCCTCTCCTTCCTCTCTCTCGTTCTCTCCCTCTCTCTCTCTCTCTCTCTATCTCTCTCTCTCTCTCTTCTCCACTCTCTTTCTCTATCTCTCTCGATCTCTCATTCTTCACCCTTTTTTATTTTATTATTATTTTTTTTCCTTTTTTATTCCTCTCACCCTCTCTCAGTTTATCTTTTCCCATCCTCTCTCCCCTCTCATCTCTCTCTCTCTCGATCTCCCTCTCTCTCACTTTTTTCACCTTTTTTTAATCCCCTCCACCGTCTCTCTCCTTCTCTCCCTCTCTCTGCGTCTCACTATCTCTCTCTCCCTCTTTCTCTTTTTCCCCCTCTCTATGCTTCTCACTCTCTCACCCCCCTCTATCCTCTTTCTCACTCTCTTCCTCTCCCTCCCTCTCTCGATCTCTCCCTCACTTTCTCTTTCTTTTTATTTTTTTATTGTCCTTTTCTCCCCTCTCTCTTATCCTCTCACGTTCTCTCTCCCCTCACCCTCTCTCTCTTACCCTCTCATATATATATATATATATATATTTATATATATATATATATATATATATATATATATATATATCTTCTATATATATCTTTTAGGTACATATATATCGTATATATATAAAAACTACAAGAAAAATCTAAAAAAAAGAGCTCTCTCTCTCTCTTGATTTTTATCTCGCTCTCTAATCACCCTCTATCTTTCCACATATCATTAGTATTTTTTTTATTATCTATTTACTTACATCTTTAACCATCTTCTCTCCACCTTTTATATATATTTGCATATCTTTTCTCACCTTGTACATATATACGTGTGTTTGTGTTCTCCATCTGAGCAGTCTCTGAAGTCCAGTTTTGGAAAGCTCCTTGGTCGTGCTGTGCTCATGCTGTTGAAGCCTTTGTCAAAGCTCGTCGTCGGTCTTCCCCAATAAGTTTTTCCCCCCTTTGTATTTTTAATTAGTCACTTAATTACATCACACGAATCATTTAGCATCCATGCCACGCCTTTCTCCCTGAGAGGGCATAGTTTATGAGCGTCTTCGTGTCTGTGCATTCCATCATATCATTCCCCCATCCTTCAATTCTAAAAGGGGTTTTAAATACTACCAACCAGGTTAGTACTCGTTTATGTTATTTTTTTATGTCAATTTCTAAAGAATTGGTGCTACACCTCCGTCGTTCTTATTTGGTTGTTCCTCTTCGTTTGTTTTCCGTGCAGGGTTAACCAGTCCGGGAGCCCGCTTCTTCAGTCGGCCGAAAGAGTAGGAGGAGCAACTCACGTACCCTCAGTTCGGGGCTATAAATGCGGCCATCCCTCCTATTTTGAGGTACCCGACTATCGTCTCCCTCATCTATTCTGGTTTTTTCCTCATCATTGTTATTTGTTGTTAAATTGCCATCTCCATCATCCTTTACGTGTGGTTTAAAATAAGTCTATCTCTTCTCCCTTGTTATCATCGTAAATCGTTAAACCTCCACCTCCGTTCTTCTTTGTTTCATCTAAAATAAGTTTCTTACTCTGTCTATATTCTCCTAGTAGTTTTCCTCTATATTATACTATCTTATTCTACCGTTATCCCTCGATTTCTCTCTTTACCTTCTCATCTTTCTCTTAAAAAAGATATAAAAGCATAAAAAAATAATAAAAGCAACAAAACCCCAAAAAATATAATAACAAAAGATAAAACACAAAAAAAGAATAATAAAATCAGGGTAACCAAAGCAAGGCCCTCTTCGTCGGCCGGCCGATCGAAGAGGAAGAGAGGACCCGCACTGCTCCCGCTTCGGCGGCGAACGCGATCAGGACATTTCCTGTGGGGCTCTCAGCCCCTGGCGATCACACTTCCCTTCCCCTTCTCTTGTTATTTACTTTCTGTTTAAACCCCGTTGACGGAACCAGTTCCTCGCGGTGGTCTCATCTAACTGGTGCGGTGGGTTATCTCCCGCGTCCATTTTATTTCATTAATTTAATTTCCGCATTCTAACATCCTAACCGTTAACTGCTTAACTCTAACCCTCCCCTATCATCGCTTCAAAACCCCGCGGAGAGTGACATCTCGCAGCGGTTTATTTAATCCCCTTTTTATTTATTCTAACCCCGATCAAGGAATTCGTTCCTCGCGGTGGTTTAACTTCCTGTACATTCATTCCAACCCCGATCAAGGAATTCGTTCCTCGCGGTGGTTTAATTTTCTGCACTTTCAATTCCAACCCCGATCAAGGAACTCGTTCCTCGCGGTGGTTAATTTTTTGCACTTTCAATTCCAACCCCGATCAAGGAACTCGTTCCTCGCGGTGGTTTAATTTTCTGCATTCTTTTAATCTGACCCCGATCAAGGAACTCGTTCCTCGCGTGGTCTTATCTAACTGGTGCGGTGGGTCATCTCCCGCGACCATCTTCATTCCAGTAATTCAATTTCTGCACGCTAACCTCCTAACCCCTAACCATTTAATTTTCGCATCCCCCTATCATCGCTTTAAAACCCCGCGGAGAGTAACATCTCGCGGCGGTTTATTTGATCCCTTATTCTTTTCTTGTTATATATATATAATTATTATAATAAAAACCCCGCGGAGGATAATACCTCGCGGTGGTCTTTTGTATATAGTTATACTTATTACTTATATCGCTGCAAAAAGCCCCGTGAAGGCCAATGTCTCGCGGTGGTATGTACATATAATATTTATTATTTATGCTGCAGTAAAATCCCGTAAGGCCAATGTCTTGCGTGGTCTTAATATATAATATATATTCATTAGTGATTGATATTATTGCATTGCTGTTAGAACCCCACAAAGACCAATGTCCTTGTGGTGGTACGTCTTTGTTTGCATTGTCCTTATAATTGTCTGGAGAACGATATACCGTTGCAACTTCTGAGTCTTCGTGCCTCTCCACTTCTGTTACATAGATTCTCGGATTTCTCGGGTATATGAAAAACTGCTCGTGGAACGGTAAGTCACGCTTACGGGAAGGGGTCAGTTTGCGCGAGAGGGTCTTCCGACCCCTATCTCCGCCACGTACCGGAGTCCGTTCGCATCCCTCTTTCCTTTCTCTCCTTTATTTTCTTTCTCTTCTTGAGTTGATCTCGTCATTTCCATCTCCTAAGACAGACGAGGGTAGACGACGACTCCCGCCGCCTATACCTCTCTGGCGATCACCCTTTCATCATGTCATTGTTTATTATTATTGTTTATTGTTTTTCCTTCCCTCGAGGGTGGACGACGCCTTCCTGCCGTCTACAATGACCCATCATACGATTGGGACAACACACGAGACATTAGAGGGGCTGACTAGACAACATATTCAAGACAACTAACAACACACGGTGAGCGGATAAAACAACGTGCATGGGATGACATAGAGAGACATAAACACGTGAGAAGGACACGGCGAATAAAAGATACGACAAATATGCCCTTCAATCAAAGCCCAAGATCAGAATGAAGTAGAATCACAGGTTCACAATCATGAGGCAAAGCCCTCTCACAGAGATATAATCATGTTAAATAAGCTGAGAATGACTAAAAGCTACAGAACAGATCGAGAGAGTAGATTGAAGAAGAGAACAGATCAAAGATATGGACAGAAGTAAAACGAGAGATAGAGCAAGGAAAACATGAAGCACCTGCAACCTGCACACTTAACAAACAGATCATGTCCGTCCTTAAAACAAATAGATAGAAAAGGAACAAAAGGACAAATATTTTTTTTGATTTTTCAATTTTTTCAATTTTTTTTTTGATTTTGAAATATTAATTTTTTTTGGATTTTGAAAATATTTGATTT
Source organism: Amorphophallus konjac (assembly GCA_022559845.1). Lineage (NCBI taxonomy): Eukaryota > Viridiplantae > Streptophyta > Magnoliopsida > Alismatales > Araceae > Amorphophallus > Amorphophallus konjac. The sequence continues at coordinate 135,014,240 of CM040129.1, forward strand.
TTTTATTTTAAAATATTTGATTTTTTTTAAATTTTGAAATATATGATTTTTTTTGAATTTTGAAATATGTGGTTTTTTGGATTTTGAAATATATGATTTTTTTTGGATTTGAAATATATGATTTTTTTTGACAATATCTCATTTTTTTTATTTTTAACAATGTCATCAATTTTTTTTGGATTTTTGAAATATTAATCCGCAGCACCCAAAGACGGACTTGACTGCTGGCCAGGGATCGTCATTCCTCCCCTCTTATTAAAAACTTCCCTTAAGCAGGGCGTGCATGTGAGGGTGGCTTACCACAACCAATCACCTCTAAAGAATGGTGGCCCTACTAAGGCCATACCCGAGATACAACCCAGTCTAAGAGGGAGAAGCTAGAAGAAAATTGGAGACAAGGCTTTATGTAGGATGGGAGATATCAGGACTTGACTTCCTGTCAGGGCACTACCCCTCAAAGAGTAGGTCTGTTACGCTGGGGCTATTGTGTCTTTGATTTTGAGACCCATATTTATCAGGCATGCATGCGACCGGGGCCCCTGGCGTCCCGTGGGAACTGTACTGCCACTCTTGCCATGCCTTTGGATTCATAGTTTTGCATTGATTCATCCATTTAATTTTGATAGCCCTTATTGGCTAGATATAGCATGAAAGCTCACTTTTGAAGAGGGTCAAGACTGCCCCTATTTGAACCTTCTCCCATATGGGGAGCACCTAGGTTGGTCATCTCATCCATCAATGTCTTGCCCCTGCACTTGGCCGAGCAAAGAAAAAAAAAGACCTTTGTGCATACGCAAAGTATGGCTAAAGCAACAACGGTGTGCCTCAAAGAGATCGGTATGGCTCGCCGTGTAGTGTGTGAAAACCCATGCTCAATGGTCACCCTCAACGATCAGGGAAAGGAATTAGACTCCCAGCGCGGAGCTATCACCAGCCTAAGGTGTACTGCAGAAGCGACTCTTCTTGACAAATTAAGTAAATTGAACTAAAGCCACTCAACCATGTTGAGGAACCAACGTTATAAGCATGTGCAGGAGTAATAGAGATAACCGTGAAGATAACATTTTCCTTGCCCAAAATAACGATACCTTGCATTCCATAGTGTGGTAACAGCATCCTAACGCGATCTTGATCATCGAGCTTCGTACAGCACGAGTTTTGTATTCCTTGCTTGACAGGATGAAAGGGAGAGGATAGCAAAGGATCAAAGATTCCCCTACACGGAGGAGCGGCAGACACGACACTGGACAAAGAAGGATAAAAAGGAAGAGAGACGAGGGCTAGAACTCCCTTGTTAAGGCACAGAGACCCTGATAACAAGGAACCAAAATACAGAAGAAACCAGGTCAGCTGAGATCAAGGGCGGACTAAAGCCTCGAAAACAGCAAGAGAAAGGGTGAAGACCTCGAAAAGGTGTAGAGGAGAGAGTAGAAAGACAGCGAGAGGATTGCTGTGAAGATGACGAAGAGGGAATGATCATCCGTACACGGGCGGAGAAAGGAGAGTAGTAGTCCATCCCAGTAGGGTCAGAGAAGGAGAATCGTAATCACCCGACAAAGTCGAGGAAGAATCAAAAGCAACACCCGAAAGTCCCGGGGAAGAAGAATCAGGGGAAGTCCCCCGAGATCGGGATAGAAGGATAACATAGGCCTAGGGCGAGGCCTTAGAATTATGAGAGGAGTGGAAAATCTGGAGGATCCGTGAGAAAAAGGAGAGGAATGGGGACGCCACGGACCTACGAAGAAGAAGAAAATGATGGAAATAGGATCAGATGGAGGAAGGTACACCACCCAAGGTGGGAACTGAGTAGAAGGAAGGATGAATGAAAAGACAAGGGCGGGAAGAGAGTGGACCCCTGAATACACAACTGATGGCTCTTGAACCTGCGCCGCCACCTCTTCTTAGCAGAAACTGACTTGTAATGGACTCGCCTAGTATGGGCTCATACCTTTGGCTTTCTTGACTTGCAATGTCTTAAATTAACGGGCCCATCTGGCAGATGGCCTAGCCCCCAATTATGAATATGCGCTTTGCTAGGGCGGTTGTCCCTAGACACCCAGTGCTAACAACAGTAGGTGGACATTCTTGGACAAGTAACCCTTCAAAGTGATGAATATCACAAACCAACGGGGTTTTGTCTCTCGGTACTAGAAGCATGAGGTTCAGCAACTCCCACTTGGAACTCAGTCTTGAAGCACAACTCCCTTGATAGAAGAGACGGGTGAAGCTGAGGGAGAGTAATACACGGCGTTGACATGGCCGGCTTGCTAATAAACCGAGGAAGATTGCATAACAAGTGCAGAATATACTTGGAAATTGTAGAAGATACGGCCAAATGCCTTGAACATAGAATCCATAATCTGCTTGGCGGCCGTATGCGTTAGCACAATACGGGTAGAGAACCCTTCTTGGCCTGTCATCTAAATGGCAATAGAGCGAGGAGAAATAATAGCATCAATAATCGAACCTCCGACAAGCAATGAGATTGCCACTGGCCTCGCTTGAGAAGAAACTGGCACTAGTCCACGAGAGCCTTTCTTGGCCAACCATCTTCAAAAGTGTAGGCTCATCATCCTCAAAATAGCTAGGGACCAGGATGCAGATCGGCATCCGGCAAATGAAATCTTGAATCTTGAAATGTAGAACTGACATTGAACTGTCCTGACTTGGCTTGTCGTCTACCTGGAGGCCAGATCCGAGGGCACCGTAGGTGGCACACACCCGCTCCATGTGGTGTAAGTGGATGAGGAAGAAATGGAAGTAATAGGTTTGGAAGGCGGGAGGCGAAGGTTTATAAGGCGTAAGTGGGGGAAGGGAAATGCGAGTGGTGGAGGGATAGCGGCGATAATAGGCTCTGGTGGATGTAAGGAAAAGGGGAAGGTGAAGGCGGAGGTGTAGGTACAGGTATAGCCTGCTCAGGCTCGGGCAACGATGGCGAAGGGGATGGCAAAGGCGGTGGGAGATGGTGGAGGTGATGGAAGCACTAGTGGTGGGGACGGAGATGATAGTCATGGCAGGTGGAGAAGGTGAGGATGGTGATGAAGGCAATGAGGGTAATGGACATGGAGGTGAAGAGGGTGAAGAGGGAGGTCATGGTGCCCACTGTCGACGTGTCGACACAACGCATCGAGCGGCGTTAGGGATAGAAGTAGTGGAAGTGCGGCGGGAGAAGAAGGGGAGGCACTGGCCTGAGCAGAGGCTTGGGTTTGTAGAGGTTACGGATATCAGATAGGAGATGGCGAAGTTAACGGGTAGGTGACGGAGCAATTGCAGTACTAGAAGAATCACAGGGGTGCCCCTGGCCTTGAAATGGAGACGACTACTTAGGCGGCGCTTCTTGTTGCTGCTGCTTGCTATAGAGATCTAAAATAACTTTATGCATGGCGGCCCAATCAATCCTCTTATTATCTTCCAGGCCGATGAACATACTCTCGGAACTTGGGACAATCCTAAACCAAATGCCCCTGCTGGCGATGAAAATCATAATATTGAAGCATATTCCGACCGCGGGTCGGCAAGGCACACCGCTGGAGAGAGTGGCAATGCGTGAGCGGCCATCAAAGCCCTAAAAATATCGGTAAAGCACTCAGGCAACGGGGGACAAGGAGCCCGCTTCGGGCAAGGCAGATGCCGAGGGTATGAGGTGGTGGAGAAGGTTGTGGAGACGAAAGTGAAGGTTGCATAGGCAATAGTGCTTGGCTAGTGGTGGAGAGATTTGGTGAAGGCATATGTGGAGCAGGATGAGGGGGTATACAGACGGCATCCACCTGATCGGTATGTGGTTTTTCCTTGACCGGGGGTGGAGACATAGGTTGAGACGCATGTGGGTATGCGGAAGCGGAAGGCTGACTGTGAATGGCGTAGGTTGACTCATGAGGTTGATATGCGGGGGTGTATGGCTGACTCGTGAAGGGTTGGCATGTGGAAGGATACTGGTATGTATAAGCGGAAGGTTGGTATGTGGAGGTAGATGTAGATGGCGGGGTGTGTGGAGATATAGAAGGCGGAGAGGACTTGGGGGTCAAGGAAATCTTGGAGTTGTTGGCGGATGAAGCGGGCTCGGTTGTAAAGTTGTTGCCAGGAGATGATGTCGTTGAGGCTAAGATAAATCGATACTCGGGTGTGGCATTGGATATCAGCATCTTGATTTGCTCTCCCTCCAGAATGTGTCCCGAGACCTGCGTGCAAGGCGACGCCAGTGATCGGCAAAGGTAGAGAACTCCTCTTCGGGCTTCATCATCTCATGGGCCAAATCCACCATGGAATACTTGGGCCTAACCTGGTCTTGAAACTGCTGAATGACTTCTCTTGCACGGCTTGAAAATTCACAACTTGCTCTTGCGGAAGGGAGAAGAACCAATCCCGAGCCGGGCCTTCAATGACAGACCAAATAGATAGGCCATCAAACATTGGTCATGTCGAAACTGGGCCGACTCATAAATAAACTCCTTCAAGTGCACATAGGGGTCACCGACTCCACCATAACGGCGATATGCGAGAATTTGTGAAGATGGCGGAAGCCGAAGACCTTGAAATGCAAATGGAATACTTAAGGAAGATTTGAGATCGATTTGGCGTTGAAGTTCATCAAGCTGGCACTGGGCTTGAGCAATCATCTCCTGGGTAGGGAGAGATCGAGAAGAAATGGGCCAACTTGAGCCAGTGAATTTGGACCAGGATGATATTGGGCCGGATAAGAGGATCCGGGCTGAGAAGAAGAAGGACCCATTCCGGGAGTAGAAGGATATATGGACCTAGAAGGATCATGAATATGAGGACTACTCGGGCTAGCAGCAGCATGGGTAGGAGATGGAGGCCCATTAAGAAGAGTAGGTCCACTAAGAGAATAAGAAAGCGCGTTAAAGGAAGGGGGTCCATTAAGAGTAGAAGAGGGCCCATTGGAGGAAGATGGCATCCCATTGAAGGATGGGGGCCCACTAAGAATAGAAGGACCATGAAGGGAACATGGCCCATTAAAAGAATGGGACCCATTGAAGGAAGGTGGCCCATTAAAAAAATGAGGCCCATTAGATAAATGAGTATTAAGAATCGGGCTAGCCGCATGGAAGAAGAAGGAGGCCCATGAAGATAGGAAGGCCCATTATGAGAAGAAGGCCCATTAAGATGATTTGCAATAAGACGATGGGCCTGGGCCAGGTCTATTTGGCGAACAAGACTTGAAAGATGGGCCATGAGATAAGCATGTTCCTCGGATGGATTGGAGGGACCACGGGAAGATGGGCCCGCGTGGGAAGAGGATTCCACGCGGGAATAGGAAGAAGATTGGGGAAAAGGATGATACAAGGATTGGAATGATACTCATGAGGGGAAAATGGAGACTTAATACAAGGATATCAAGGAGAATACAAGTGGGGAAGCAATGCTTAATGGGCTTGAGGACAAGAGGGGACTAACCCACTAACGCAAAGACGAATGGACAACGGACCACGGGACAATGGACTAGACAATGGACACAGAAAATGGGCTAAGCTAAATGGGCCTAACAACAATAAAACATGTGGATGATGAAAGAATGCAACACAAACACCACTAATGGTCCTGGACAAGCCCAAACAACACAATCAATGCAATGTGAGAGTTTTTACCCAAGTCAAACAAGTTGATATGATGGAAAATATTTCAGGGATTTAATAGACCTTTTAATGATTTGAATTAATAATAATTCCCTGTGGACATCAAAAATTACACACCCAAATATTATGCTCGGCCCCGCATCAACAACGGCGCTGAGTGAAGAAATCCCGGAGAGACGGGTCATCCGGACTCCCTAAGTATGCGTACTGCCGCGAGGCCGCCTCCAGGAGTCACGGCCGTGAAGGAAACCAATCACAATAAGCCCCACAATCCGTGGGCCTCGAAGAAAGCCAAACAGGCCATGACTCGTGTCCATAACGAGCTCAGACCGGGCTCAAAAGCACGCCCAATTCGGCCTTCAGCGGCACACCCTGGGGTGCTCAGCGGCACACCCCCTGGGGTGCTCAGCGGCACACCCCCTGGGCTATTCAGCGGCACATCCCTTTGGGGTCCCAGCGGCACGGCCCAAGGCTTCAGCGGCACACCCCCTGGGCTGCTCAACGGTACACACCCCTTTGGGGTCCCACGGCACGGCCCAGGGCTTCAGCGGCACGCCCCAATGGGCGTTCAGCGGCACGCTCCAAAGGGGGTTCAGCGGCACACCCCAGACGGGTTCAGCGGTACGCCTCATCCAGGGGCTCCAGCGGCACGCCCATTTGAGGCTCCAGCGGCACGCCCATTTGGGGCTCCAGCGGCACGCCTTTTTGCCTCTCCCACGGCACGCTTGTTCAGCCGCCAACGGCAACAGCGTGAAGGCTTTTTCAACAGCTGGACGACGTGAAGCCCATGCCCTATGTATCCTTGGTACGCAGCAAGCCGTCTGAGGTGTCAGTCGATCGTTGGGCCACGCAGGCTACTCCACTGACAGCAAGGACATGGGAGGTCAAGCCCCCATGATCACGGGCTACTTCCCGCCTTCGACGGCCGTGCTCAAGGCTCTCGCTGCTGGGAGTATAAAAGACTCCCGTTCCCGACGCAAAAAAAAAAAGAGGGAGATAGAGCAAGGAGGTAGACGAAGACACACCCACAGAGAAGAAGGAAGAGGGCAAGAGGAGAAGAGAGAAGAGAGGAGGAGGCGTCCCGGTGTGAGCTCCCTCCGACGACCACCGGGAAGAAGAGAGAGTAAGAGAGAAGAAAGGGCTTGATGTAACGGGGGAAGTGTTGGAGAAAAGGGGGAGGGGTGGACAATCATCCCCACTTCAGCCCCAACACCTTCCCTTCCATGTTTTCCTTGCTTTCCTCTTCCTTTTCTTTTGCTTTTGTGCTTTCTTTCTTGCCCGTAGCCTTGGCTCGATGTGTCCGTCAATGTGTATGTAGGGCCCCGGCCCCTTGCTTCCCATGAATGAAAAATCATCTTTCTTGGGTCTTTTCTGCTATGTCTGATGGTTTACTCCCGCCTTCACAATGCATGCGGTGTGTTGTCCGTTATCTCCGTTCCTCCGATTTCTTTCGAGTCACCGTATCAATGTGATACCTCCCTTTTGAAGCCTGGCCTTGTCGGTCTTTTACTCATCTCCAGCAGCCCTTCCTCGGCCTTGGAATTCCCCTTTTTTTTTCTGAATAGCCTGCAGGCCTCCCAGCCCACGCATTTAGCTCTTTACTCCTCCAGCGATGCAACTTCCAGCCCTTGGCCGGCACACCTTTTGGCCCCCAGCGGCACACCCCCGTTGGCCCTTGACCGGTACACCCTCCTGGCCCTCAGCGGTACACCCCTATTGGCCGTCAGCGGTACACCCCGTTGCCCTTGGCCGGTGCACCCCTTCTGGCCCTCAGCGACACACTTTCTAGCCCCCCCAGCGGTACACCTTCCCCTGGTGCCTCAGCGGTACGCCCTCAGCCGCCAACCCCCAGCCCATTCTGCCTAGTACTAGAAGCCCTCCTTTCATGGTTTTCTCTGGGTTTTCCGAGGTCCCACAAAGGTGTTGCTGCCCTAGGGCGCCCACCTCCAGTTGTCGGGTTCCGTCACTCCATGTGGGCGCGTTCCCTTTATCTCCCTTACGCCCCGGGTCAAGGGGAGATGCTGCCGAATTTTTGTCAGAAAATAACAACATGTTAAATAAGACGAAAGGAGGCAACAAACGAACAGAATAATTAATGATGAAGCCCTCCAACTAATCAAGTCATTGCCGGTACCATGATAAGAACCGAACTGACTGACGCCACGACGGGCTGGACTTCCGACTCATGGTAGAGAGGCCGAACAAAACAAAACAAGGGAGAAGTTTATATAAAACTGCATGAAAATTAAAACAAGAAGAAAAGAAAAGCCTTAAAATAAAGAATTGAAGACTGATTGAACCTCCACCATCACGCCCTGATTGGCCCTTCAACGGTGCACCCCAATCATCTTCCAGTGGCATACTCATCCAACCCCTTCGCCGGCACACTCCTCCCAGCCTTCAGCGGCACGCTTCAAAGCCTTCCCCGGCACGCCCCTTGAACCCTCAGCGGTACATCCCTAGTTGCCCAGGGACACACCCTTTAGCGGCACACTCCTCCCAGCCTTCAGCGGCATGCTTCAAAGCCTTCCCCGGCACGCCCCTTGAACCCTCAGCGGTACACCCCTAATTGCCCCAGGGACACACCCTTTAGCGGCACACTCCTCCTGGCCCTTTCAGCGGCACACTCCCCCCTCGCCGGTACACCCTCATCCACCGTCTCAACGGGATCCAGTGTACAGACTTGGCAGATGGAGGCACAAACGCAGCAGCAAGCAATGTATAGACTTCATATGTTGATTGCATGGGCAACGTACAAACTCTGAGTTGAATAGGCTGAAGAATGTACAGACTTCATATTGCAACGTACAGACTTTGTGCTACAGCGTACAGACTTGGGCAATGTACAGACTTCATGCTGCAGCGTATAGACTTGGGCTGGCCAATGTACAGACTTTGTGCTGCAGCGTATAGACTTGGGCAACGTACAGACTTCATGCTGCGACGTACAGACTTTGTGCTGCAGCGTACAGACTTTGGGCCAGCCAATGTATAGACTTCATGCTGCAGCGTATAGACTTTGGGCTGCAACGTATAGACTTCGCGCTGGCCAACGTATAGACTTTGGGCCGCAATGTATAGACTTTATGCTGGCCAATGTATAGACTTTGGGCTGCAATGTACAGACTTTATGCTGGCCAATGTACGAACTTTGAGCTCCAATGTATAGACTTTGAGCTGCAATGTATAGACTTTGAGCTGCAACGTGTAGACTTTGGGGTCATCAATGTATAGACTTCGAACTGCAGCCAATGGGCAATGTACAGACTTTGAGCTCCAATGTATAGACTTTGAACTGCAATGTATAGACTTTGAGCTGCAGCGTGTAGACTTTGGGGTCATCAATGTACAGACTTTGAACTACAGCCAATGGACAATGTATAGACTTTGAGCCGCAATGTACAGACTTTAGACTAAAGGACATATAGGCTTTGTGTGCTGGTTTAAACTAATAAAAGTCATGATGAATAAATAAACCTGAATATATCAGTATAAAAAATGATGACGAGTGAAATGAGTGGCAATAATAATAATAAAAAAGGGGGGGGGGGCAATAATAGCAGTGAGCAAGACGAGGGAGATCACCCGGAACAGATGCGGAAAGAGGAATGAGCAACAGGATAATGAGAATAATAATGATAAAACATTACGAGGTATTAATAATTCTACATTGTAGCCCTCTCTCTCCGTGACTCGATGCAGAAGGAACAGTGATGCCGCCCTCGCAGGCCGGGCCCGAGTCTTGGGATTCGTCCTGACATGACCGTGCCTCAACCCAGTCTTGGGCCGACATTCTAATCAGATCGGATTCATTTATTGCCCCAGTTTTCGTCACGTTTCTATCACGGACCCGTGTCCGAATATGAAAAGGTCCACGAGTGACCGACATGGCCAGTGGCTCGCATCCTAATGCATACTTTGGTGTGATTTTCCCCTGTCTCTTTCTCACGCAATTAGTATTATTCTTTTCGGCCGTAGGGCCCCTAATTTCGGCAATTAATCAAGGGTATTCCCTCGTATGGGGGATGTAAATGGCGTCGTAACCTTGATGGTGCGACGGGATTCGGTCCCGACACGAACCACACAATCGCCTGACCGAGTCAGATCGAGCGCACCATGGACTCTTCGGAGCCCGAATAAATCGTCACTTCGGTGACTGGCACGCCCACGCACTCAATAGACGAAACCACCTGGACCTAGCGAATTAAAGTGCGTCCACAGTTCTGGCACGCCCGGTGGGACTTTTCCACCCTTCATCTCTTTGCCGAAGTTAGGGGCCCCGCGGCCCCCTTCTTGTAATACTAATTGCGTTACCTTCTCAAATGTAGGAGAGAGGAAATTGCAGCATGGTGCCGATGATGGCTGTCACCTGCAGCCCCCAAGTCGTGGAGAACCATGTCCGAGGTGGCTACCTGGCGGTCCCCCTCAACTTTGGGAGCTTCCCTCCCACCGTCAGCTTCCCCAACTTCTTGGGGGTGGCCTTTGCCAACATCCTCGAGGTGAAGGCGCCTGAGGAGTCCCAGATCAACTCTCCCGCTCTGGGGGCCACTGAAGCTGCTACCGGCCGAGCTATGGCCAAGAGCAACAATAGCGTCCCAGCAACGATGCTAAGCTGTAACGTGCACCACCTGCACCAAACCACCGGCCCATCCCACCAAGGGTCGGCATCCTACCGAAGAAGGCTCCGGAGGAGCAACGCCGGCGCCAGCTCTGGACGCCGCACCTCCAACTCTGGAAAGACTATGACTGTCGGGGCCCTCCGAGTCCACCTGGATGGGCAGAGCTCTCGAGTGACACCGGACTGTGTCGTCCCGACTGTCCCAGTCCACAACTCCTTTCAAGGACTGGAGAAGTTGAAGGAGAAGGTGACGCCCACTGCTGTGGCCGCATCGCCGAAGGCTGCGCTGGTTCACAGGCCGGCCAAACTGAAGCAGGTCTGGGTCCCCAAGGAGGCCCGACCCATGGCACTCGCCCAGGCGGGGCCTAGCATTTTCCGCCCGAGGAGGGCTAGAAGAAATGAAAGGGTCGAGCTCACGACCCCAACTTGCCGACCAGCACCCGTCACCCCGGTGCTGCCCGAGAAAGCTCACCGCTATCACCGCGGGCACCGACACAACGCCGCCCGCTCGGTACCCAGGGCCTACTCTCCCCCGGTCACTGTCATTGACATGCAACCGCAGGCTGCTCTCCCTGACCAGGAGTGGGAAGGGATCGAGCAGGCTATGAGGAATTACCTTCGAGGCCCGGGTAGCACCCCCGCCGGCCGCCAGAGACAGCTGGGGGAAATGGCCTCCGCTTTCCCAGAAGAAGGGGCCTGACCCGCACCCAGCGCGCAGTCGAGGAATTGCTCGGAGGAGCCACGCCAGTCCCCGGTACGGGAGGAAACGCCGCCCCGACGATCGGTCTTCGACAGACTGGTGTTCC